>JBBDGP010000623.1:10000-712500 GCA_037952835.1 Lithobates septentrionalis | reverse complement strand
CAGGGCCACTTGGTGCTAGGAACCCCAAATTTGGTGTGCTAACCCAGTGGAACTGGTACCATAATATATCCAAGGCTGGGGTTCCTAGCACTAAGTGGCCCCGAGATACGGGGCCCCAAAATCGGTTCAGAAAATGTCATTCTCTGCTGCAGAAAAGTGCTTGACATTTTCTGAACCGAGTTTGGGGCCCCATAGCTCAGGGCTACTTGGAGCTAAGAACCTCAAATTTGGTGAGCGAACCCAGTGGAACTGGTACCATAACATATCCAAAGCTGGGGTTCCTAGCACTAAGTGGCCCCGAGATACAGGGCCCAAAATCGGTTCAGAAAATGTCATTCTCTGCTGCAGAAGTGCTTGACATTTTCCGAACTGACTTTGGGGCCCCGTATCTCAGGGCCACTTGGTGCTAGGAACCCCAAATTTGGTGTGCTAACCCAGTGGAACTGGTACCATAATATAACCAAGGCTGGGGTTCCTAGCACTAAGTGGCCCCGAGATACGGGGCCCCAAAATCGGTTCAGAAAATGTCATTCTCTGCTGCAGAAAAGTGCTTGACATTTTCTGAACCGAGTTTGGGGCCCCATAGCTCAGGGCCACTTGGTGCTAGGAACCCCAAATTTGGTGTGCTAACCCAGTGGAACTGGTACCATAACATAACCAAGGCTGGGGTTCCTAGCACTAAGTGGCCCCGAGATACGGGGCCCCAAAACCGGTTCGGAAAATGTCATTCTCTGCTGCAGAAAAGTGCTTGACATTTTCTGAACAGATTTTTGGGGCCCTGTATCTCGGGGCCACTTGGTGCTAGAAACCTCAGCTTTGGAACTTTTATGGTGCTAGTTCCACTGGGTTTGCACACCAAATTTGGGGTTCTTAGCACTAAGTGGCCCCAAGATATGGGGCCCCAAATTCGGTCAACTGTGTCCATCTGCAGCAATGTCATTTTGGGACCCTTTGGGTTCAGAGACCCCAAATTTTGGCTGCAGCTTCTATTCTAATCTTTTCTATTCAAATTTGAATTCATTCTATATGAATTTCAAACCATCCAATAGATGGTTATATATCAATAAATAACTAATATATATATATATATACCGTATATACTCGAGTATAAGTCGTTCTGAGTATAAGTCGAGGCCCTAATTTACCACAAAAAATGGGAAAAACTTATTGACCCGAGTATAAGACAAGGGTGAGAAATGCACAGCTACTGTAGGTGGAAAAGAGGGTCAACAATGCCCATTTGCAGCATCACTGTGCCCATTTGCAGCCATAGGTCCCCTGAACTTCAAACTCGTTAGTTAAGGGTTCCTAGATGCCCCCTAGCTGCAGCCAAAATTTGGGGTCTCTGAACCCAAAGGGTTGCTGCAGATGGACATTGCTGCAGATGGACACAGTTGACCGAATTTGGGGCCCCATATCTTGGGGCCACTTAGTGCTAAGAACCCCAAATTGGTGTGCAAACCCAGTGGAACTAGCACCATAAAAGTTCCAAAGCTGAGGTTTCTAGCACCAAGTGGCCCCGAGATACAGGGCCCCAAAGTCGGTTCGGAAAATGTCAAGCACTTTTCTGCAGCAGAGAATGACATTTTCTGAACCGATTTTGGGCCCTGTATCTCGGGGCCACTTAGTGCTAGGAACCCCAGCTTTGGATATGTTATGGTACCAGTTCCACTGGGTTAGCACACCAAATTTGAGGTTCTTAGCTCCAAGTAGCCCTGAGCTATGGGGCCCCAAACTCGGTTCAGAAAATGTCAAGCACTTTTCTGCAGCAGAGAATGACATTTTCTGAACCGATTTTGGGGCCCCGTATCTCAAGGCCACTTAGAGCTAGGAACTTCAGCTTTGGATATGTTGTGGTACCAGTTCCACTGGGTTTGCACACCAAAACTAGCACCAAGTGGCCCTGAGATACGGGGCCCCAAATTCGGTTCGGAAAATGAAATTTTTTGCTGCAGAAAAAGTATTTATATATATAACCATCTTTTGAAATTCGAAATTCATATAGAATGAAGTCAAATTCGAATAGAAAAGATTAGAATAGGAATACAATAGAACAGAAAATAATCTAATATATATATTATATTTTATTCTATTCTGTTCTATTGTTTTTCTAGTCTATTTTCTTTTCTATTCGAATTCGAATTCATTCTATATATATATAACCATTTTCCGAAATTCGAATTTCATATAGAATGAATTCGAATTCGAATAGAAAAGAAAATAGACTAGAAAAACAATATTTTACTCAATTGTGTTCTATTGTTTTTCTAGTCTATTTCCTATTTCTAGTCTAATCTTTTCAATTCGAATTCGAATTCATTCTATATGAAATTCGAATTTCGAAAAATGGTTATATATATATATATATATATATATATATATATATATATATATATATATATATAAAATATTTATATATATAACCATCTTTTGAAATTAGAAATTCATATAGAATGAATTCAAATTCGAATAGAAAAGAAAATAGACTAGAAAAACAATAGAACAGAATAGAATAAAATATAATATATATATTAGATTATTTTCTGTTCTATTGTTTTTCTATTCTAATCTTTTCTATTCAAATTTGAATTCATTTTATATGAATTTCGAATTTCAAAAGATGTATATAATTTTTTTTTTCCTGATCTGTTCTATTGTTTTGCTATGATATTCTTTTCTATTATTTTCTAATCTATTCTAATCTTTTATATTCAAATTCGATTTCATTCTATATGAAATTCGAATTTCAGAAAATGGTTATTTATATATATATATATATATATATATATATATATATATATATATATATATATTTTTCTGATCTATTGTTTTTTTATGATATTATTTTCTATTCTATTTAAATTCAATTTCATTCTATATGAAATTCGAATTTTGGAAAATGGTTTTATATATATATATATATATATATATATATATATATATATATATATATATATATATATATATATATATATATATATATTAGATATTTATTTATATATAACCATCTATTGAAATTCGAAATTCATTTAGAATGAATTCAAATTCGAATAGAAAAGATTAGAATAGAAAAAAAATAGAACAGAATAGAATAAAATATAATATATATATACACATTATATTTTACTCAATTCTGTTCTATTGTTTTTCTAGTCTATTTCCTATTTCTAGTCTAATCTTTTCTATTCGAATTCAAATTCATTCTATATGAAATTCGAATTTCGGAAAATGGTTTTATATATATAAATATATATTTATATTTATATATAAATATATATTTATATATATAACCATTTTCCAAAATTCGAATTTCATATAGAATGAATTCAAATATATATATATATATATATATATATATATATATATATATATATATATATATATATATATATATATATATAAATTGTTATTTTCCAATCTATTTTCGAATTCGAATTTATACTATTCGAAATTCGAATTTCAGAAGATGGTCATATTCTGTTGTATTTTATTAAATTCTATTAAATTCTGTTCTATTCTTTACGATTCTTTTATGTTTATTCTATTGTTTTATTATTTTATATTCTATTTTATTGTATTTTTTTTTAGAAATCAATTTATATTTTTTCTAATTCGATTCGAATTTGTTTTCGAATTCGAGTCGAATAGATTTCGAATTTGTTTTCGAATCGAATATATTTCGAATTTGGTTTCGAATTCGATTCGAATTCGATTCGAATTTCGGCCGTGGGTTTTCGATTCGAAACATTTCGGATTCGTTTAAATTCGTTAGTATTGTAATTCGGTATTTCGGATGCATCCGAATGTCCGAATAATGAAAATTTCGTCCTAATTTCGATTCGGAACTAAACGAAATGCACATGTCTAGTGGATACTATAGCCTGGGATCCAGTGGACCGGATTCAGTTAGCCTCTGGACACCGGGAGGTGTCGGTGTATTATGCTTGTTTGATCTCTGTTTCAAGGTCTCAGGTGTGAATGGGGAGCAGGTGTGTTAAATTTGGTGTTATCGCTCTCACTTTCTCATACTGGTCACTGGAAGTTCAACATGGCACCTCATGGCAAAGAACTCTCTGAGGATCTGAAAAAAAAATTGCTGCTCTACATAAAGATGGCCTAGGCTATAAGAAGATTGCCAAGACCATGAAACTGAGCTGCAGTATGGTGGCTAAGACCATACAGCAGTTTAACCACTTCAGCCGCGGCAGATTTGGCTGCTCAATGACCAGAGCCCTTTTTACAATTTGGCACTGCACTGCATTAGCTGGTAATTGCACGGTTATGCAATTTTGTTCTCAAACGAAATTTGCATCCTTTTTTTCCCACAAATTTAGCTTTCTTTTGATGGTATTTGATTGCCTCTGCGATTTTAATTTATTTGCGATATAAACGGAAAAAGACTGAAAAGTTTGAAAAAATATGATTTTTTTCTCATTGGAAAAATCCAATAAACTCAATTTTAGTCATACATTTAGGCCAAAATGTATTCAGCCACATGCCTTTGGTAAAACAAAATGTCAATAAGCATATATTTATTGGTTTGCACAAAAGTTATAGCGTTTACAAACGAGAGTACATTTTTTGGAATTTACGCAGCTTTTACTTTATGACTGCCTATCTCATTTCTTGAGGTGCTAAAATGGCAGGGCACTACACCCCCCCAACGACCCCATTTTGGAAAGTAGACACCCCAAGGAAATTGCTGAGAGGCTTGTTGAGCCCATTGAATATGCATTTCATTCGTCAAAACCGATCAGCAGGTCCAGGCCAGAATTTATTGGCCTGGCCCTGGAGACTGATCAGTTCTAAAACGAATCTGTAAGGTAACGTTGTTTTGCCCACCCATGCCATTCTGCCGCAGTAAAACTTGAACCGCGGGCTCATCCCTACTCACCACCAATTTAAAGAGGGCTTCTACATGGACCACCAATGTAAGGGAGGATTCGAAACTGGCAAGTTTGGATTTTTTTACCGATTACCAATATAAAGAGGAGTTTCTAGACTGGCCACCAATGTAATAGGGATTTACACTTACCACTAATGTAATGGGGATTTGCACTGCCCACTCATGTAATGGGGATTTGCACTGACCACTAATATAATGGGGATTTACACTGACCACTAATGTAATAGGAGCATTCACAGTAACCACCAGTGTAAGGAGGGATTTACACTGACCACCAATGTAAGGAGGACCTTCACACTGGCCACTAGTGTGAATGAAAGGATTGTACACCAAGCCCCAATGTAATGAGAAGATTTACACTGACCACCAATGTAACTGAGACATTTAGCCTGCATTCACATTTGTGTGTGTTGGGAACTTCAGGGCTGGGCTCAGCCCTTCCTTCTCTGAGCTGGTCGCTCAGCTGTCAGCTAATTGCCAGCTCCTATATCTCCACAGTGACTCACCTGTTGATGATATCCTGCTCGTCAGTCCTGTCTACTTAAGCCGTCCAGTCCAGATGATCTCTGCCTTTGCCTTGGTCACATCTCTAGAGACGCTCTCCTGTGTTCCTGTTAAAGACTTGCTTGGCTGACATTCCTTCTGGCTCCAGATCCTGCTTGCTGTTCTACTACGCTGTTCTCTGGCTCCCTGACATTTTGGCTTGTCTGACTATCCCTTCTGGTTCCTGAACTCTGGCTATGTTATTCTGTTTACCTTTTTATATTATTATTAAACAAGTGTGCTTTAACTGTACTTCTGTCTCAGTCTGATTCATGGTTTCTGACAGGAATACATGCAAAATTGCTTTTCTGACACCACAGAAACATGTTTCCCTTTAGCAGATACACAGCAGTACCATTATTGTTAATGACACCCTCACACATCGCCTGAGATGTGCGTTTTCACATGCACCAAAATTCACGGTGCTGTGGCACCATGTTATTTTGAAAAAGGGTTCAACCTCCAACCTCCAAAGAACAGGCTGATGTTAGGCTTAATGAAGACAGTTGTACACAGGGCTTTTAAGCATGCCCCTTTACTTCTCCAGTGGGCAGCATTCAGCAGAAGTGATGGTGGATATGACCTCAGGGGTTGTGCTCATAAGTTTCCATACCCTGGCAGAATTTATGATTTCTTGGCCATTTTTATGAGAATATGAATGATAACACAAAAACTTTTCTTTCTCTCATAGTGTTTGGCTGAAGCCATTTATTATCAATCAACTGTGTTTACTCTTTTTAAATCATGACAACAGAAACTACCCAAATGACCCTGATCAATAGTTTACATACCCCAGTTCTTAATACCGTGTATTGCCCCCTTTAACATCAATGACAGATTGAAGTCTTTTGTGGTATTTGTGGATGAGGCTCTGTATCTTCTCAGATGGTAAAGCTGCCCATTCCGCTTGGCAAAAAGCCTCCAGTTTCTGTAAATTCTTTGGCTGGCTTGCATGAACTGCACGTTTGAGATCTCCCCAGAGTGGCTCAATGACATTGAGGCCAGGTGACTGAGATGACCACTCCAGAACCTTCACTTTATTTTGCTGTAGCCAATGACAGGTCGACTTGGCCTTGTGTTTTAAATCATTGTCATGTTGCAATGTCCAAATAAGTCCCATGCGCAGCTTCCTGGCTGATGAATGCAAATGTTCCTCCAGTATTTCTTGATAACATACTGCATTCACCTTGCCATCGATTTTGACCAAATTTCCTGTGCCTTTGTAGCTCACACATCCCCAAAACATCAGCGATCCACCGCTGTAGCTTTCATCATAGGCCTTGTTGACTCCTCTCCAATTGAAGCATTTATGGTTGTGGCCAAAAAGCTCAATTTTGGTCTCATCACTCCAAATGACCTTTGCCAAAAGGTTTCAGGTTTGTCTCTGTGCTGTTTGGCTTTCTTCTGGTGACTCGACCATGCAGCCCATCTTTCTTTAACCACTTCAGCCCCGGAGGATTTTGTAGCTCAATCACCGGAGGACTTTTTACAATTTGGCACTGCGCTGCTTTAACTGGTAATTGCGCGGCCATGCAATATTGTACCCAAACGAAATTTGCGTTCTTTTTTTCCCACAAATAGAGCTTTCTTTTGATGGTATTTGATTGCCTCTGCGATTTTTTTTCGATATAAACGGAAAAAGACCGAAAATTTTGAAAAAAAATGATATTTTCTACTTTTTGTTATAAAGAAAATTTACTAAACTCAATTTTAGTCAAACATTTAGGCCAAAATGTATTCAGCCACATGTCTTTGGTAAAAAAATGTCAATAAGCGTATATTTATTGGTTTGCGCAAAAGTCATAGCGTCTACAAACTAGGGTACATTTTCTGGAATTTACGCAGATTTTAGTTTATGACTGCCTATCTCATTTCTTGAGGTGCTAAAATGGCAGAGCAGTACAACCCCCCCCCCCCCCCCAAATGACCCTATTTTGGAAAGTAGACACCCCAAGGAAATTGCTGAGAGGCATGTTGAGCCCATTGAATTTTTTTTTTGTCAAAAGTGATTGAAAAATGACAAAAAAAAATTACACAAAGTTGTCACTAAATGATATATTGCTCACACATGGCATGGTTATATGTGGAATTATACTCCAAAATACATTCTGCTGCTTCTCCTGAGTATGGGGATACCTCATCTGTGAGAGTTTTTGGGAGCCTAGCCGCGTACAGGACCCTGAAAACCAATCACCGCCTTTAGGATTTCTAAGGGTGTAAATTTTTGATTTCACTCCTCACTACCTATAACAGTTTCAAAGGCCATAAAACGCCAAGATAGCACAACCCCCCCCCCCCAATTACCCCATTTTGGAAAGTAGACACCCCAAGCTATTTGATGAGAGGCATGTTGAGCCCATGGAATATTTTATATTTTGTCACAAGTTGCGGAAAAATAATTTTTTTTTTTTTTGCACAAAGTTGTCACTAAATGATTTATTACTCAAACATGCCATGGGAATTTGTGAAATTACACATCAAAAACATTTTGCTGCTTCTCCTGAGTATGGGGATACCACATGTGTGAGACTCTTTGGGAGCTTAGCCATGTACAGGACCCCGAAAACCAAGCACCGCCTTCAGGCTTTCTAAGGGCGTAAAATGGTACGTAAAAATCACAGTTTCGGAGGCCCTAAAATGTCAAAATAGCACACACCCCCCCCCCCCAAATGAACCCATTTTGGAAAGAAGACACTTCAAGCTATTTGCTGAGAGGCATGTTGAGTCCATGGAATATTTTATATTTTACCACAAGTTTCAGGAAAATTAAAAAAAAAATTTTTACACAATGTTGTCACTAAATGATATATTGTTCAAACATGGCATGGTTATATGTGGAATTACACCCCAAAATACATTTTGCTGCTTCTCCTGAGTACGGGGATACCACATGTGTGGAACTTTTTGGCAGTCTATCCGCGTACAGGACCTTGAAAGCCAATCACCGCCTTCAGGCTTTCTAAAGGCGTACATTTTTTATTTCACTCCTCACTGACTATCATAGTTTCAGAGGCCATGAAATGCCCAGTTAGCACAACCCCTCCCCCAAATGACCCCATTTTGGAAAGTAGACACCCCAAGCTATCTGCTGAGAGGCATGTTGAGTATTTTGAAGGTCTCTTTTTGTCACAAAGTTTTGAAAATTGAAAAAAGAAAAAAAAAATTATTTTCTTTCTTCATTTTCAAAAATAAATGAGATCTGCAAAATACTCACCATGCCTCTTAGCAAATACCTTGGAGTGTCTACTTTCCAAAATGGGGTCATTTGAGGGGATTTTGTGCTATCTGGACATTTCAGGGCCTCCGTAACTGTGATAGGTAGTGAGGAGTAAAATCACAATTTTACGCCTTTAGAAAGCCTGAAGGCGGTACTTTGATTTTGGGGTCCTGTACGTGGCTAGGCTCCCAAAAAGTCTCACACATGAGGTATCCCTTGTGACAGTATGGATCCCTGTCCTAGTGATTGTCGCCCAGGATTCTCAAATAGGCAGGTTGAGAGGCTCCAGGAGGATTATTTAATTTGGAGGAAACTGTTTTATTAGTTTCCTCTGTGGTTGGTAAAATCCAGTTGGGGACCTGGAGCCTGGAGATTTCATAGCGATCTGGGTGGGATGGAATCTCCAATCCTGGGACCAGGTTTTGGGATCAGCCAGGAGCCTGGCTTGTTGATTGTACAGGTGGGTTCTGGGCTTATAGCACAGCCAGGACCAGGGTTCTGAGCCCCACCTTCCCGAGGAATCCAGGTGTGCAAGGGAGAAGTGTGCCTGTTGGCACCGGACAGTCTGACAGAGCAGACAGAGGGCCCAAGCCGGTGGGCTGAAGCAGCCAGGAAGCTGTGAGAGAGAGTGTCACCAGAGGTACAGTGTGGGTACCAAACAGGGATGCAGTTGTAGGCTCAAGAGGACCGAGGTCAATGCCTGAATAGCAGTGCTGACCAGAGAGCCAGGTGGCTCGGTATTTTCCATTTATTTCATTATTGCTTTGAAGTTGAAACCCCTGCCTGGGAATCCTGGATTGACTGTTTTTTTTCTTTTACTTTAATAAAACATGGCCAAAAAAGCCCTTAAACTGCATATCTGGTGTAGACTCGGCTCACTGGTAAGCTCTACATTGAAGCTAAATAACCCCAATATTACAATTGGTGCTCAAATGCGGGCAGAACTGAAGATCCATGCATATACCAGTGCGCTATTGCCAGAAACTGCCTGTGCTCTGCAGTGTGTGCAGCAGATGGTGTACCTGGAAGGGAGAGGCCCCTTAAAGAGACAGTGCTCCTGTTGTTGCTCTGTGCAGCGAAGTGACTGCGAGTATGGAGAGTCCACCAGTGTCTGAATCTGCAGTGGATTGGTGCAAGCGGCACCTAGCAGCACTGAACTAAGCTAAAGAGGAAAGCAAGCCAACCCTCAGTGCAAGGATAGAGCGGCTGGATGTTCAAACCTGGGAGGGGGGTGTTGTTGCCCCTGGCAACGCTTGTGCAAGTAGGCCAGAACGCTGTTTGCGGTGCAGTGAGTGGGGGCATGCTGTCTCCAAGTGCCCTTTGTCACAGCTTCCAGTACAAAGTGACATGGCCAGACAAAGGTCTGCAACAGTGTTTGGGAGGCCTGATTTGAGTGCCAAGAGTGACCGACAGGCTGACCGGAAGTTGGAGAGGTATGTGGTTGCCCGTAGCAACGGCAGTGATGTCAAGTCTGCAGACCACGTGAGAAAAGTATTGCCTGCAGAGAGTCGTGGCAAGTTGAAAGCCACAATGCATCAAAGAGTTTGGAAGAATCAGCAACGCTCTGCTGGGAGAGTGCGGTCTCCCATGGCGATATGGTTGCCACCTCATCCCTTTAGACCCGAAAACATATTAATTACACAGGTTCTGATTAAGGTGGTAATTAAACTCACTTGGTGCCTTGTCTGCATTTAATTAGCCTCAGAACCTGTGTAATTCAAAGGTGTTCGGGTGTAAAGGGATGAGGTGGCAACTCTACATGGCGATGGGAGAAAGATTGCCAAAGGAAAGGAGTAGCTGCAGTGGAGATTTGGCTAAGCGTCCCCACAAAGAGCCCTGTGCATTCCAGCCAGCTGGGAATCACCAAGAGAGAAGCGCTCTGAGAAAAAGTCTTCCAGTACCATACCTGGAATGTGGCCAGCTGGGGCATGGCTTGTTTTCTTGCCCTAGGTTCTGGAATTCAGCTGGAGATAATAGTGCTGAGCAAAAGTCTTTATCTGCGGGCCCAGATTCCCGTGCAAATATGTTTGCAGTCTCCCCTAGCAACAAGAAGGAGTTTCCTGTTGTGTCGGCAGGGGGTGCTAAACAGTTGGAGATGCCTGCTGTAATTTCATCCTGTTGCCACCAGGGAGAGTTTCCCAGTAAAAGTGAAGCAGAGGACTGGTTTGTGAGACAACGTACTCAAATGAAGGTGGTAAACCTACTACTGCGGTGGGTAAGACTGTCTTTAATGAAATGATGGCTGGAACCGCCGAGTTTATTTTAAAAAGGACTGGTTATGAGGCTGTCCATGACGATGTGAGGGTGACCCCAGATAGTGGGGCCACTGAATGTGCTTTAGAGAGTGACTTTACTATGTACAGTGGGGAGGCAGGGGTTAGTCAAAGCTGCACCTGTGTTGATGACTAAATGTGATGTATCTAATGTCTGCCATTCCCAAGTTGGCAGTGGGCTAGGACAGCCTGCGAAAAGTAAGAATGCTGTTAATGATTATGGAAAATGTACTGCTGTTGGGAAAACCCTAGGTTCTTGCAGAGAAAAAGCTGTAATCAAAAATGGGCCGTTGCCCATAGCAACTGGTGATAAGACAGCACAGTTGTCCCAAGAAATCTCCAGGGGAACTTCATGTATTGGAGCCAGAGGTTGCCCTGGACAACTGCGATGTCACTCTGGTGGGGCAGAGTGGAACTGCACCTTATAATGGTAATGTCTCAGTGCAAGCTGCTAATACTAAAAATGTGCAGGTAAATAGTGGGTTAATACAATCTGTGGATAATGCAAAGGTGTGTGCGGTTTATGAAGTGCCACCTGAGCAAGGTGGTGTATTGCAACCTGTCATGTTAGAACATGTATTACCAAAGTCTGAAATGTGAAAGTGGAAACTCCTGCGCTGTCGGGGGGGGGGCTACGCTAAAAGGACACTGCTGTAACACCTAAGTACTGATCCAAGGCAGAACAAATGGGACAAAAGTGGGGGAAGATGGTAGTTGCGCTGTGATGAAGGGGGGGGGAGGGAAACTACAAAGATGACTAAAGTGGCAAAGTGAACTAAAAAAGCAGAAACGGGCCAATGCATGAATGGATCCTACATGCTAAAAAAAACATGGTGGGGATGCAGTGCAGTGCAACGTAGCTGATCAACATGTATATAATGTTGAGGGCAGACAAAGCCTAATATATAAAGGTAATCGTGAAACAGTGACTGCTTGAATATAGCAAAACAACAATGCATATACTAACACAAATAAGATGAATAATGACACAATGCAAAAAAAAATATATAATGCAAGAAAAATATATGTGGGCTAGTGCCCCATTAGTAAAAACGTCCCAGATCCTGGTGAACTACAAGTGACAAATCCCTAGGACAAACATGGATATTAGTTCTATCATCCAGTCCAAAAAACAAAAACTCGTGATGAGAAACACAAAACAAGTCCAATCGTGAAGGGAGGGGGGAGCTTCAGTGAGTACACCTCCGTGTATGCAAGCCGCTTACCTTACAGCTGTAAGGTGTACAGCCTGTGTTGCAAATGACCCGCAGGTGTAGACGTTCCGTGTATACAGGCAGTGACAATGATGAACATGCCAAGCGAAATATAAAAAATAAAAAGTATACAGCATGTAAAATAACTCTGCAATGGCCACAGTGGAGGGGGGGCAAGACACACGGGGGGGAGGTTGCACTCACTTTCATGAAGTGAGTGTGGGCATCAATCCACGAGCGCCGAGCTCGTATGCCTCCAGGAGTGTCACCAATCTGGAATCTGTCCCCGTGCCTGGAAACTGGAATATGTCCCCGTGCCTCTCTCCTCAGTGTTCGTCAGGTAGAGTAGTTATGTACAGTGTGAGGGGGAAAGAGACGCACATAGCGTGATCCCATATAAAAGGTATATTTATTTAATAAAACAAGTCCAATCAACTTACATTTAAAACAATGCTGCAGTGTGTAGTAACTACGAGCGCCGAGCTCGTCTCCTAAGGATTGGAGCACGGGACGCTGCCACAGACAAACAACAGTTTTTTTAGCATGTAGGATCCATTCATGCATTGGCCCGTGTCTGCTTTTTTAGTTCACTTTGCCACTTTAGTCATCTTTGTAGCTTCCCTCCCCCCCCCCCTCATCACAGCGCAACTACCATCTTCCCCCACTTTTGTACCAAAGTCTGAAATGATTCACAATGACTTGTGTAATGAGTCTTCAACTAAGCCTGTCTGTTAGTATGTGTATCCTTGGGCGGATGGATCGGTGCTGAGCAGTACCAGTGAATGGAGCGCACATATAACGGATATAACAGCCGTTTTTTCAGGAGCAGTGATTTTAATAATGCTTAAAGTCAAACAATAAAAGTGTAATATCCCTTTAAATTTCGTACCTGGGGGGTGTCTATAGTATGCCTGTAAAGGGTCGCATGTTTCCCGTGTTTAGAACAATCAGACAGCAAAATGACATTTCAAAGAAAAAGAAGAAAAAAAGTAATTTAAAACTACTCGCGGCTATTGCATTGCCGGTCCGACAATACACATAAAAGTTCATTGATAAAAACGGCATGGGAATTCCTGAACCAAAATTTTTTTTAAAAAATGACGTTGTGGTCCCCCTAAATTCCATACCAGGCCCTTCAGGTCTGGTATGGATATTAAGGGGAACCCCGGCCAAAATTTAAAAAAAAAATGACGTGGGGGTCCCCCTAAATTCCATACCAGACCCTTCAGGTCTGGTATGGATTTTAAGGGGAACCCCGCACCAAAATTTAAAAAAAAAACGGCGTGGGGTCCCCCCAAAAATCCATACCAGACCCTTATCCGAGCACGCAACCTGGCAGGCCGCAAGAAAATAGGGGGGGACGAGAGAGCACCCCCCCTCCTGAACCGTACCAGGCCACATGCCCTCAACATTGGGAGGGTGCTTTGGGGTAGCCCCCCAAAACACCTTGTCCCCATGTTGATGAGGACAAGGGCCTCATCCCCACAACCCTGGCCGGTGGTTGTGGGGGTCTGCGGGCGGGGGGCTTATCGGAATCTGGAAGCCCCCTTTAACAAGAGGACCCCCAGATCCCGCCCCCCCCCGTGTGAAATGGTAAGGGGGTACAAAAGTACCCCTACCATTTCACTAAAAAACTGTCAAAAATGTTAAAAACGACAAGAGACAGTTTTTGACAATTCCTTTATTTAAATGCTTCTTCTTTCTTCTCTCTTCTATCTTCCTTCATCTTTTTCTTCTTCTTCTTCTTCTTCTTCTGGTTCTTCTGGCTCTTCTGGTTCCTCCTCCGGTGTTCTCGTCCAGCATCTCCTCCGCGGCGTCTTCTATCTTCTTCTCCTCGGGCCGCTCCGCACCCATGGCATGGGGGGAGGCTCCCGCTCTTCTCTTCATCTTCTTCTCTTCTTCATCTTCTTCTTCATCGGCAGAGGCAAATTTAAATAGGCTTGTGAGTGTGGAGGGGAGGAGACTCTTGTGCTCTTGTGGTATTAACCCCTTGCGTATACCTGATTAATGGAAAACAAAGGTACACAGGTTACACAAACTCATAGATATAAGTGACAAGAAATGTTGCAATCTCAACGACAAAAATAAAATGAAAGTGTATTATAATGAATGGATGGAAAAGGCAAATAAATAAATAGATTCCAATGCAGTGGGGAAAAAAGGGAAAAAATATTTACGAACAGATAGATGTGGACATGAAAAAGATAAACCTAAAATTGAAAATAAAATAAGAATAAATAAATGTAACTAAAAATTGAAAAATATGATGAAAATAAAAAATAAAAAATGATGGTACGAAAAAATGTTTTAAATTACATAATAATATAAATAATGAAAATGGTAATGATATACAAATTACTGAGTGGCAATCATGCGATATGCTGAACAAATCGCATGTGGACAAGAATTCCTAAGGTTGTGAATATATTTTTAGATAGATTGAAATGGATGTGAATAAATATTAATTAGAGAAGTGGATAAAATTGGTGCGGGTACAGGGGGGAAGGGGGGGGGGGGTGGCGAAACATAGGCCATCAGCACGGAATCAATGAAGAACGTAAAAGATGGAAAATAAGAAATAATAATTATATAGTGGCAGCCCCCACCTATTTGTTATTTGATAACACTGAGGACATCAATTTCCTCATTAAGGCGAAAGGGAGCCCAATATATCCAAAAAGTCTCCCTCCTACAAAGAAGGGAGAACCTCTCATTTTCGGTTAGGGTCCCCTTAGGAATGGCCTCAATTGTAAGTACTTCCATATGTCTTAAATCTTTGTTGTGTACTTGGCGGAAATGTCGTGGAACGCTGTGTTTGATGCACCCCTTCTTGGTCTACGATGTTCACTTATTCTGGTTCGCAGAGTGCGTATAGTGCAACCAACATATAAAAGACCACATGAGCAACGTAAGACATATATAGCAAATTCCGTAGAACACGTGATGAATTTTTTTATCTTAAAGGACTTGCCTCTATTGTTGGTTATTTCTGAACGACCATGGGGATCCGATTGGCAAGTGAGACAACCTCTCTTGCGACACTGAAATATCCCGGTCCTATTATCAAAGAAGGTTCTATTGTCAAGAAAGGATCCATGGTTGGGTTTTGTTAGTTTGCTGGGGGCAATGATGTTCTTTACCATGCGTGAACGTCTATATGTGACTTGTGACCTAGATGGAAGTGTGGGAGCTAAAACATGATCAAGTTTCAGAATATTGTAATGTTTGTGTATAATTTTGGTGATGGTCCTATATTTGCTATTAAATGTTGATACAAATCTTACTGTAGAGGACCTATCATTTGTATTTTGATTTTTAGGTAATTGGATTAAGTTCTGGTGAAAGGTGTCCATCACTAGATCCTTTAGATATCCTTTCTCCTCAAACTGTTGACCTTGTTCCATGTAATCCTCTGTTTTTGTACAATTTCTCCGCAATCTATGAAATTGACCCTTGGGAATGTTGTTTTTCCACATGGGATGATGGCAACTGTTATAGTGGAGATAGGAATTGCCGGATGTGGGCTTATTGTGATTGCTGGTGATAATGGTATATTTATCGTGAGATAAAACCAGATCAAGAAACACAAATTGATTCTGGTTGATCTCATGTGTAAAAGACAATCCAAATGGATTGTCATTGCAATAGGCTACAAAGGTGAAAAAAAGGTCAGGACGGCAGCTCCAAATTAATAGAACATCGTCAATATAACGGCCAAAAAAGATTATATATTGGGGAAAAAGGATTGTCGGCCCATATGTATTTCTCCTCCCAATACCCCATGGTCAAATTTGCATATGCTGGGGCAAAGCTGGCCCCCATAGCTGTGCCCCTCTTTTGAAGATAAAATTGGTCTAAGAACGTGAAGTAATTGTGGCGCAAACAGAAATCTGTGCTGTGAAGCAAAAAATCAGCTTGTCTAGAGTTCATATCACCATTTCTACACAAAAAGTACTGAACAGCAGCAATACTCACATTGTGGGGTATTGATGTATAAAGGGAAGCAACGTCGAGTGATGCCCGGTAAAATTTCAGAAGAGAAAGTGATTTTGGAAGAGGACCCGGAAAAAAGGTTGGGAAGGGTTCATTAGAGCCTGTAGCAGAGTGGCAGTGAGGCTTAGAGGGAGACACCAAAGGAGGCATTGGGTAGAGTTCCCCTTTAGGAAAAAAAGTATGATCAGACAGGATTGGACTACTGTAAATGGTAGCTGGCACAGAGGTGCCAAAATAAATTTGTGTGTTTCTCCCTCTGGTTCGAAACAAAGGGGGGAGGATATGTGACAGTATGGATCCCTGTCCTAGTGATTGTCGCCCAGGATTCTCAAATAGGCAGGTTGAGAGGCTCCAGGAGGATTATTTAATTTGGAGGAAACTGTTTTATCAGTTTCCTCTGTGGTTGGTAAAATCCAGTTGGGGACCTGGAGCCTGGAGATTTCATAGCAATCTGGGTGGGATGGAATCTCCAATCCTGGGACTGGGTTTTGGGAACAGCCAGGAGTCTGGCTTGTTGATTGTACAGGTGGGTCCTGGGCTTCTGGGCTCCACCCTCCCGAGAAGTCCAGGTGTGCAAGGGAGAAGTGTGCCTGTTGGCACAGGACTGTCTGACAGAGCAGACGGAGGGCCCAAGCCGGTGAGCTGAAGCAGCCAGGAAGCTGTGAGAGAGAGTGTCACCAGAGGTACAGTGTGGGTACCAAACAGGGATGCAGTTGTAGGCTCAAGAGGACAGAGGTCAATGCCTGAATAGCAGTGCTGACCAGAGAGCCAGGTGGCTCGGTATTTTTCATTTATTTCATTATTGCTTTGAAGTTGAAACCCCTGCGTGGGAATCCTGGATTGACTGTTTTTTTTTTCTTTTACTTTAATAAAACATGGGCCAAAAAAGCCCTTAAACTGCATATCTGGCGTAGACTCGGCTCACTGGTAAGCTCTACATTGAAGCTAAATAACCCCAATATTACACCCTGTACACAGGATAAGCGGCAGAATGTATTTTTGGGGTGTAATTCCACATATAACCATGCCATGTTTGAACAATATATCACTTAGTGACAACTTTGTGCAAAAAGAAATAAATTTCATTTTCCCGCAACTTATGGCAAAATATAAAATATTTCATGGACTCAACATGTCTCTCATCAAATAGCTTGGGGTGTCTACTTTCCAAAATGGGGTCATTTGGGGGGGGGGGGTTGTGCTATCTTGGCATTTTATGGCCTTCAAAACTGTGATAGGTAGTGAGGAGTAAAATCAAAAATGTACACCCTTCGAAATCCTGAAGGTGGTGATTGGTTTTTGGGGTCCTATACGCGGTTAGGCTCCCAAAAAGATTCACACATGAAGTATCCCCGTACTCAGGAGAAGCAGCAGAATGCATTTTGGGGTGTAATTCCACATATAACCATGCCATGTTTGAACAATATATCATTTAGTGACAACTTTGTGCAAAAAAAAAAAGTGTAATTTTCCCGAAACTTATGACAAAATATATAATATTCCATGGACTCAACATACCTATCAGCAAATAGCTTGGGGTGTCTACTTTCCAAAAAGGGGACATTTAGTGTGGGGTGGGGCGGGGTTGCACTATCCTGGCATTTTATGCACAACATTTAGAAGCTCATGTCACACATCACCCACTCTTCTAACCACTTGAAGACAAAGCCCTTTCTGACACTTTGTGTTTACGTGAAAAAAAAAAAAAATTTTGCAAGAAAATTACTTTGAACCCCAAACATTATATATATATATATATATATATATATATATATATATATATATATATATATATATATATATATATATATATATATATATATATATATATATATATATATATATAATTTTTTTTTTTTTTTTTTTTATTTTTTTTTTAAAGCAAAGGACCTACAGATTAAAATAGTGGGGATTGCAATTTTCTTTTCACACAGTATTTGCGCAGCGATTTTTCAAACACAATTTTTTTGGAAAAAACAAATTTTTTTAATGCACCAAAAAACACTATATTTCCCAAATATTTGATGAAATAAAAAAGATGATCTTATGCCGAGTACATGGATACCAAACAGGACATGCTTTAAAATTGCGCACAAACGTGCAGCGTGCACCTCACATGCATGGTGCAATTGCTGTTTACATATGACACCAGACCATCGCTTGCGTTCACCTTTGTGCGTGAGCACGGGGGGACAGGGGTGCTTTTTTTTTTTTATAATTTTTATTGATATCTCATGGAATGTAAATATCTGCTATGATCGCAATAGGTAGTAATGGGTACTCTTTTTTTGAAAAAATTGGGGTCTATTAGACCCTAGATCTCTCCTGTGCCCTCAAAGCATCTGACCACACCAAGATCTGTGTGATAAAATGCTTTGCCAATTTCCCAATGGCGCTGTTTATATCCAGCGAAACCTAAGTCATGAAATGCTCGTAGCTTCCGGTTTCTTAGGCCATAGAGATGATTGGAGCCATTCAGGTCTCTGATCAGCTCTATAGTCAGCTGGCTGAACCACCGGCTGCATTCTTGGGTTCCCTGTTGGGACAGGAAAGCCCGAGAAAACCATGAAAGACAGTGTTCCCTCCCACTGCTTATAAAAGCAGTCTAGAGGCTAATTAGCCACTAGGATTGCTTTTATATGAAAGCTGACCACTGGCTGAAAAGAATGATACCAAGATGATCATTCTGGTATAACCACTCAAAGTCCAGCAACATACCAGTACATTGCTGGTCCTTGTTGGGCAATCCTTGTAATGCTCTTTTTTTCATGCAGCCTGTGGGCTGAATGGAAAAAAGAGATTGATCGGTGTGTATGCCCACCATTAGAATACCGCCCTTCATTCACCCACTTCTAATGATGGGCATACATGCACCATTTTTTGTTAACTGTGGTGGTGAAATCACCTCCGACAGCGCTGGAGTCACGGCTTTATGTATTGTGGGAGCAAACGCTGTTGCTGTCAAGATAAATAAACCTGTGCTGCAGCTGAATGGCGTACCTGCTAAGCAAATGATGGTTAACAATAAAACAAGCATTACAGTATAACATACCATACCTGCAAAGCAAATACTATAAAACATATTAAAAATAAAACAGAGAGAGAACGATAGATCTAGAACAATAGTGAGCGAACAGTAGAGTGGACAGTAAAGAGCGAACCTAAAAGAGAGAGAAGAAAAATACAACCACAACTATTTTTGGCTTTTTTATTTTTTATTGTTTTTGTGTGTATTTTTTATTTTTTCACTTTTATAAAAACTGTAAAAAAACTTCAAACTGAACGTTGCAGATTAGGATCTCTCAAAATATGATGGCCATCATATCTTTCGAGACCCCAAGACCCTGTGTTAGTGTGCCTATGACTTGTGGTGCTGTACCCTATGCTAATACTCAACTAGTGTGTGGTAGCGTTTGAAAGATTCACCAATGCAGAGACGTGGTTGGTCAGGACAGGAGGGACAATAAAAGCGGGTGTCATGCCTACGGCTTGTAGAATCCCGACTTAGACAGGGGGGAGAGAGCCTGCTTGAAGTGTAATAATTTGTTAGCAGTGAAGTGGGATGCGCGCCGGCCATGCGAGGAACGTATAGCTACGTAATTTCATGCAGCCAGGCCAACCTGCCGCAGTGTAACTGTGGCGGCTGGTCCGGAACTGGTTAAGTGCCTCTTTATTGTGCATCTTGAAACAGCATACCACGTTTTCAGAGAGTTCTATATTTCACCTGAAGTTATTTGTGGGTTTTTCTTTGCATCCCAAATAATTTTTCTGGCAGTTGTGGCTGAAATTTTAGCTGGTCTACCTGACTGTGGTTTGGTTTCAACAGAACCCCTCATTTTCCACTTCTTGATTAGAGTTTGAACACTGCTGACTGGCATTCTCAATTCCTTGGATATCTTTTTATATCCCTTTCCTGTTTTATACAGTTCGACTACCTTTTCTCGCAGATCCTTTGACAATTATTTTGCTTTCCCCATGACTCAGAATCCAGAAATGTCAGTGCAGCACTGGATGAAAGATGCAAGGGTCTGTCAGAAGTCCAGAAACTCATTGACCTTTTATACACACACACTAATTTCAAGCAAACAGATCACAGGTGAGGATGGTTACCTTTAATAGCCATTCAAACACCTTTGTGTCAATTTGTGTGCATGTTATCAGGCCAAAATCACCAGGGTATGTAAACTTTTAATCATTTGGGTAGTTTCTGTTGTCATTATGATTTAAAAAGATTAAACACTGTTGATTGATAATAAATGGCTTCAGCCAAACACTAACCATGAGTGAAAAATGTTTTTGTGTTATCATTCATATTCTCTAAAAAAATGGCCAAGAAATCATAAATTCTGCCAGGGTATGTAAACTTATGAGCACAACTGTATATCATGCCCCTGGCTGTGTATCTGCTAAAGGGCAACACGTTTCTGTGGTGTCAGGAAAGCAATTTTGCATGTGTTCCTGCCAGAAACCATGAATCAGACTGAGACAGAAGTACAGTTAAATCACACTTGTTTAATAATAATAAAAAAAAGGTAAACAGAGTAAAAGTAGTCAAAACATAGAGTTCAGGAACCGGAATGGATAGTCAGACAAGCCAAAATGCCAGGGAGCCAGAGAACAGCGTAGTAGAACAGCAAGCAGGATCTGGAGCCAGAAGGAATGTCAGCCAAGCAAGTCTTTAACAGGGACACAGGAGAGCATCTCTAGAGATGTGACCAAGGCGAAGGCAGAGATCATCTGGACTTAAGTAGGCAGGACTGACGAGCAGGATATCATCAACAGGTGAGTCACTGTGGATAAGTGAAAGAAAAGTTTTTGTGTTATCATTCATATTCTCTGAAGATTGGCCAAGAAATCATAAATTCTGCCAGGGTATGTAAACTTATGAGCACAACTTTACATATAAATGCCGCCTCTATTTACATATCAATGCCGCAGTCCATGGCTGTTTACATATTAATGCCACTGCTATTTACATATCAATGCAGGTTATTTTCATTTAAACACAGGGTCTGCAGGTGAGTCATCTGTACATGGTAAAACGGCAGAGCTGGGCAGCATTAGTAACAGAACTTCATACTGAGATATCAGGACACAGTATGGGACTAAAACTTCAAGGGACAAGGGAATTTAAACTGGGATAGTTGGCAAGTATGAGGCAGCTGCTTTGGGCCCGACAACAATGATGGGGCCCAGGGCAACTGTCCCTTTTGCCCTGCCTTAAATATCTAATTGTCATGTTCAGGAAACCAGTTTGAGACGATTTTAATCGTTGTGACATGGTGCATTATCATGCTGGAAGTATCCATCAAAAGATGGGTACACTGTAGTCATAAAGGGATGAACATGGCCAGCAACAATACTCAGGTAGGCTGTGGCATTTAAATGATGCTCAATTGGTACTAAGCCCAAAGCGTGCCAAGAAAATACCTCCCATACCTTTACACCACCACCACTAGCCTGAACCATTGATACAAGGCAGGATGGATCCATGCTTTCATGTTGTTTACGCCCAATTCTGACCCTACCATCTGAATGTCGCAGCTGAAATCGAGACTCAGACTAAGCAACAATTTTTACTCTTCTATTGTCCAATTTTGGTGAACCTGTGCGAATTGTAGCGTCAGTTTCCTGTTCTTAGCTGACAGGAGTGGCACCCAGTGTGATCTTCCTGCTGCTGTAGCCATCTGCTTCAAGCTTCGTTGCGTTGTGCGTTCAGAGATTGTATTCTGCATACCTTGGTTGTAATGATTTGTTATTTGAGTTACTGTTGCCTTTCTATCATCTCGAACCAGTCTGCCCATTCTCCTCTGACATCAGCAAGGCATTTTCCTCCACGCAACTGCCACTCACTGGATATTTTCTCTTTTTTGGACCATTCTCTGTAAACCCTAGAGATGGTTGTGCATGAAAACCCCAGTATTCCAGAAAATCCCAGTATCCAATTTCACCTTTGAAGTCAGGAATGTGAAAAATTAATTCTGATTGGCTTCTTCAGAGTTACTGTATTCTGCACAGAGAGCTTGCCTCACTGAATCCACTTGCCAGGGTTTCTGAGCTATGACAGAATAACATACACAAAATTAGTTCACAGCTGAAAAAAAAACTAATTCAACAATCCTAAATAAAATAATCAAACGTCAAGTGGGATGTGTCGTTAAATGAGATGACAGTAATAAATTCCAATCTAATTACAATGACAAGTTATTTATGAGCACATTTTAATTAAAATTCTATGTAAGAAGGTTAATTAATAGTGTTAAATAACATTTTAGGATTTATTATTGGAAGATTTACGGACACCATTTACAGATTTGCAAAATAAAAAGGATGTATTGAGTGACCGCTGCAGTTTTTTCTCTCTGCTGAGGAAAAGGTCAGAGGGGCTAAAATCTACATGACTCATTCATTCAGTTATAGATGATTCATCCAAGCTCCTCTGTAGAAAATATTGTACATAGTAAGCCTGCAGTATCAAAACCATTGAAATTACAGTCAAATTCTGAGTCATTTTGACCATGCAAGCCTCGTCCTAGGGCACCAGAGCGAGACGGGGAAGAACCAAAGGAAAACATTTACGGTACTATTTTGTATTAATTTTTTTTTTTGCCTTTGCTGGCCACCATTGTAAGTGAATACAGCATTATAACTGAAGACAAAGGAGATGATGAAGGCACTGATGAGAGAAGTCACAAGATGTCGGAGTAAAGTAATGCCCCATACACACGATCAGAAATTCCGTCAGAAAAAAAACTTGGATGCTTTTTCCGACGGAATTCCGCTCAAGCCTGCCTTGCATACACACGGTCACACAAAAGTTCTCTGAACTTTCGACCGTCAAGAACGCGGTGACGTACAACACTACGACGATGAAGTTCAATGCTTCCGAGCATGCGTCTAATTGTTTCCGAGCATGCGTGATTTTTTTGCCTGTCCGAATTGCATACAGACGAACGCATTTTCGGATAGGAACTTTTTCCGGCCGAAAAATAGAGAACCTGCCCTCAATTTTTTGCTGGCTGGAATTCTGCCAGCAAAAGTCCGATGGAGCATACACACGGTCTGAATTTCTGACCAAAAGCTCTCATCTGACTTTTGCTGGCAGAATTTCTGATCGTGTGTATGGGGCATTAGTCCCATAATTTGTGTCAGTCGTAGTACATTTAAAACCTGCTATAGGTGGGAGTAAGCTAAAAAAAAGAACCCATCGCTGGTGTCGGTAAGAGTGAAGTAAGCCCTATCAGTGGGATAGAATATATACCACCATTGGTGTCAGTGAGATAAATTTATCCCCATTTTTGGTTTCAGTTGGAGGAAAATCAACCCCATTAATGGTGTTGGTGTGATAAAACAAATCCCATCATTGGTATAAAATAAGCCCCCTGGCTGGTGAGATACAATAAGCCCCTTTGTTGGTGTCAGTGGGGTAAAATAGGCCCCATATCGTTGGTGTCAGTAGGAAGAAAATAAGCATCATCTTTGGTATCAGTGGGATAAAGTAACCCTTATATCGCTGGTATCAGTGGGATTAAATATGCCCCATCTTTGGTGTCAATGTGATAAAATAAGCCCCATACCACTGGTGATAGTGGGATAAAATAACCCCATTTTTGGTGTCAGAGATAAAATAAACCCCATATTTTTGGTGTTCATAAGAAGAATACTAGCCCCATATGTAAGCGTGCATGTGTTGGGCCCTTTCAAACCTCTTGTCTTGAAAAATCCAAACGTAATGATCCCCACGCACACATTCAAGATAACCGTTTTCAGTGATGCTGGGTGATGTATAGACCATAGGCTGGAAACCGTGGATAAGTGAAGAAAATGTCTTAAGCACACCAAGGATTCCTCAAAAGGGTCCAAAGCTTTATTCCGTGGTCACATGATAGATATACAGCAATGTTTCGCAGCCACACAGGGCTCCTTGGTCAGGCATTTGCCTAACCAAGGGGCCCTGTGTGGCTCCGAAATGTTGCTGTATATCTATCACGTGACCACGGAATAAAGCTTTGGACCCTTTAGAGGAATCCTTGGTGTGCTGATGACAAAATCTTCACTTTTGTCTTAAAAGGTATTATAACTGTACTGACTTCTTTATTTTGTAAAGTGCTGCTTAAACTGTTGGCGCTATATAAACCCTGTATAGTAATAGTATCAGTGGGAGATAAAAAAACTCAAAACAAACTCAATTCCTTGGTGTCAGTGGGATCAAATAAGGTCCATAGTTGGTGTCAAATAGGCATTGAAGTTTGGTGGCTACTTACCTAATCACACACTCCCAGGCTGCGTCTCTCCCTCTTTGCTGAAGTCAGGGGTGTGCTGGCAGGGAATCACATCACGTGACAGTTTGGCTTAATTGCAGTGCCAGATGCTGGGTGCAGGGTGTGCCAGCACTCGGTGCCCCGCTGCCACTCTGCACATTGTCCTGGATTTTAAGACAGCAGTATAGCTGCATTATGGCCATATTTTTGCTGTTTAAATGGAGCCCGTAGTGAAACTTTGGGCAGCTACAGTATCCACACCAAGTTCTAAGTGCTGCAGTATAAGTGGGGAGTTTGGGGCTTTAAATGAGGCACATACAATGTGCCTCCATCCCGGGTTCAACAAGACAAGAAAAGGGAAATTTGGGACTTTAAATGAAGTGGTTGACTCGTGTAGATGAATATGGTCAAGTTTTATTACTGAAGTATATAAATACATAGCAGTAGTATAATTCATATAAAAGAGTCAGTGGATAAATGTTATCATATTTGTGCATATGCATAACAGTAATACCATCATGTTCATAAATGTATACAAGGTCAGCACATAGCAATGATATATAGCATGGTCAATTCACATATCAGCTGGCAGTATAGTTGGTAATTCAATAAATTAAAAAATGAACGATGTATCCAAATATATATCCTAATAAAGCATATAGCTACATCCTCAGAGCCTGACGCGTTTCTGTGTAAAAACACTTCTTCAGGGGCGGATGTTGTAGGGTATCTATAAAAACATATACTTACGTGCCACAGGTAGCGACGGAGTGCAGTGTAAGCAGAACCAGGGCCATAGGAGTGGTCCCTCCCGGGAGCTGAGGTGGTCATGTACCCCATAACCAAGAGGGCGCACACGCAGAACCCCCAAAGAACGCAGACCTCTGATCTCCAAAGTATGTCCAGAATGGTGAAAAGGAGTGGAGGTTTGGATGTGACCTATAGTGGATGAGTAAGGTGACCATTAGTTGGTGAAAATTATGTGGGGATAGAGACCCAGATAGAGGGGTGAGATATAGTGTACGAGAAAGGTGGTAGTATGCTGGAAGAAAGAGGAGACATGCTGGGATAGCACTACCATAAGGTCGCATATGTGTTTACCTTGAGTAGAGGTATGAAAATAAAAGAGCTTCCAAAAGGTGTGGCGTGCCACATGTGTGTGAAGAGAGAGGAACTGCATCTGGGGAGTCACCTTATGCACGCCCCGGGGGAAGGGGTTGCCACCAACGTCACGCGCACAAGTGTGCGGAGGGGCCCATGCACACATAGCATACGCCACCCATGGCTAAGCCAACCCAAAACCCTACTGTCAGCCGGATGGATCAAAACGCAGCCCTGCCACGGTGCCACTGTATGACGCCACACACAGGGCCGCGGGGCATGGCGCCGATGCGCTGTGGACACCCAAACACCCGCCCGCCCCCCCCCCGGGGGACAGAGGGGGGGAGAGGGAGAGCACGCAGAGTGCATCGCAGCTCCCAGAAGTCAGACAATAACATAGTCCTGGGACTGCAACATCTGCGTGCACCGCCAGTAACTGTTGGCATAATAGGATAACTGCCGCCAAATGAATAGGCTCACCACCAAGGACCAGAGCTACACATAGAAGACAGGGGAACACTGACAATCAAAAGTCAACCACCTCCATCCCTGTTGCAATGCAGTATAAGTGGGGAGTTTGAGACTTTAAATGAGGCACATACAATGTGGGGATATTCATCTATACAAGTCAACCACTTCATTTAAAGTCCCAAATTTCCCTTTTATTGTCTTATTGAACATTCTGCAAAAGGTACAGGGATTGGATTGCTGAGGACTGTGCTAAAGTCATTTTCTCTAATGAAACCATGGCCCTATTCATTTCTATAAGTTGGCCATACTCATGGCTTCCTCAAGCGGTCCTATGAAATACGGCTGTCTTATAAGAATGAAGAGAACTGTGGCTAGCATGCACAGTATGAGGAGGAGCCGGTCGGAGGTTTTACCTGCAATTAGGGGAAGATAAGAATGTTACCGGGTGGGCTGCATATAGAGGGTCGGAGGAAATGTTTCAAGGACACCTTCAGCAAAGGTAAAATTTTCTTTAAAGTGGATGTAAACCCTTACATATATACCCAGTAAAGTGACTGGCCTCAGGCGATATACAAAGATGAAACAAATCCTCCTACATAAGTTGTACCTGTCTATCTGCAGTCTTCTCTACATCCGATCAAAGTCTAGCATTTATAAAGCTTGTCTAAGCTTTGAGAAAAAAATGGGGTTGAGAGCTGAAATTACAACCTGCAGAACTCAGTGTGGACAGCTGATTGGAGCTAAGGAACACCCCCCTCCCTTCACACAGCACACAGGAACAGAGCTGAGGCTGTTAATCAGCTGAAGCTCCCTCCCCTGTCACCATTTTTCCCTTGGTGTCAGGAAAACTTGTCATGACAATGGTATAGCCTATACAAACCTGTCCTTACCTATTAAATACCACCCCACAACTTAACATATAAAGTAACCAGACCACACCTGTTTTGGAGTAAATTGTCCACCTCGGCCATTTTATTAAACATTTTAACCATAAATTTTTATTAGGAAAAACACAATATTCCTTCAGATACATTTTAAACCAGTGTTAGGGATCCTTGGAGGCACTAACCACATTTTCACCGTATCAGCGTGTCTACACCAGGCCGTCAGTCACGGGTGCTCCGACTCAGGCGACACCACTCAACCTTACACGCAGATGCCCATCACCCGATGCCAGTTAATAACCTCGGTTATTCTTAATTCCTAATGCCTCCAAAGATCTCCAACCGCCAACACATACATATTCAACATATAAATAATCAGAAACACAAAATGGACGGGAGGGTGGAAGCTGCTTCTTCTTCCGGTGGCAAGAGACTGAGCCCAGGACCTTTCCTCCTCCTACCACCCCCCCCCCCCCCGGGAACACTAGCTTAGCCACCCCTTTCCTCTAGCTCGTATACCCCCCTTGTTTTAACTCCTATCCTTGCTTGTTTCCTCAGCAACCTTGTCATGTCAGCCCTCCCTTTAGCCTGCGTCCCACTCCGGACTTCTGTGAAGTGACGCATGCTGATAGCAAAGGAATGAAGCAGCAGACAGAAATTACACTTAGTGCTTTTAATTGAGACAAGTACACACTATAGAGAGATATGCTTCTTCTTCTTCTTGTTCCTTCAGTTAGTTTCCAGCTTTCATAGTGGACTCAAGGTGTAGTAGATTATTGTCCATTTACACTTTGACATGACCAGTTAATATTCATGTACTGCATTTTCGCAAGTAAAACTATGTTGCATTAAACTGCTGTGTCTTTTTGGAGAGTTGAGCTTTCTGTGAAGAGCGCTTATTCAGCAGGTGATCACATTGGCTGGATGGACTGAGGTCTAGCAAAAGTATATCAATGCATAAAGGGTGCTTGAAACAACAAAAAATAAAAAAAGCCATCACTTTTTATATCCTAATGCCGCGTACACACGAGCGGACTTTACGGCAGACTTTGCCCGGCGGACTTTTCGACGTACTTTACGACGGACTTTCTGAATGAACGGACTTGCCTACACACAATCCACCAAAGTCCGTCGAATTCGTACGTGATGACGTACGACCGGACTAAAACAAGGAAGTTCATAGCCAGTAGCCAATAGCTGCCCTAGCGTGGCTTTTTGTCCGTCGAACTAGCATACAGACGGCGGACTTTTCGACCGGACTCGATTTCGACGGATTAATTTAAAACTTGTTTCAAATCTAAGTCCGTCCAACTTTTGAGAAAACAAAGTCCGCTGGAGCCCACACACATCGAATTGTCCGACGAAATCCAGTCCGCCGGGCAAAGTCCGTCGTAAAGTCCGCTCGTGTGTACGCGACATAAGATTAAAAAGTATAGCTTTTGCTGCAATATTCACCTCTTCTTTGGTGTAGTCCTTCAAAGCCTCATCACTACTTCTTGCTTTACATTTTCTAGACTGGCTTCATTGCTTGCACAGGGATAGCCCATGTAATATATTTTAATATGATGGCAGCTATGCTATTACCTTTTTATATCTTTTTCATTTGGCTGCTGATTTAGCAACCAAAATGTTTTCCTTTAAAAAAAAGAAATCCTGCCATTTAAGTGAATAATGGTCTGTAGGAGCCCTTTCCATTCCCAGACACACTGGCTTATTAGCACAGTGCCTTCTGCTCTCCCCCCAACATTCTCCAGAACGTGTGTTACGAAGTGGAGAAATAAAATTAGCTGTGCTCTTCTCTGTAAATTACATGTGTAATTAGCATAGAAGGAAATTAACTCTAAGCAGCGGAATATTCATAAGCTTGTAAATTATTCTCTATCAGTTTACAATGGCCCTTGTTCTGAGATCATATCGCAGCAAGCATGGCTCTATCCAAGAAACGTAAACTCGCTCTGGCCTTTTCTCAAATAGCGACATATATCTCCAACACAGTGTGACCTTTAAATGTAATAAAATAATACTCACTGATCCAGAGGAACTGTATACATAAAAATGCCATCTCCTGGATCAACAGTGTTTACCAGGAGGAGGTATTATTGCACATAGAGGTCATTTTATGAAATGGGAGAATGGAGATCGAGGATGACATAGTTATTTGGAAATGACAGATTTATCAGTGAATGGTGAAAAATAAGTATTTCTAAAGGGTAGCTCTATACTATTTAAAGCTGAACGTACACAAAAATTAGTAGTGACATCATCAGTGCACAACATATAGCCTGTGCAGAGAGCAGAGCTATGGGAGGAACTAAACAGCTCCACCCACTGCAGGCTACCTGCAGAAAACTACAGGGGGGGGGGGCGGAAACGAGACCAGTCACCCTGCACAAGTAGAGAGAGAAGCAGTGTCTTTATTACAGGAAGCTCCTGTACATTTGTTCAGTGTTACATTTGATTACTACAGTAAAAGTCCAATAAAAACCCAGTAAAAATATGCATGCCTCTTGTATTTAGACAGTATTTATTAATCCTTATACATACGTTTTCTAGATGTCTTAAGGGGTCCTCCATGATGTGGAGCATTGACACTGAAACATCAACAATTCCAGTTTGCAATGCTAGAAAGGCACGTAAAATGCGTATTTGCCTCACAGCATACAAAACGCACTGTTAATACATTAACAGCACCCCAAATACATTTTGCACATGCAGTGCACTTGTGGGCACAGATCACATGATGCCACAGTACCATGCCATTTGTTGCAGCACAAATTTCTAAATTAGTGTATGCACTAGGGTTGAATCGATACCGAGCATTTGCACAAGTACTTGTACTCGTGCAAATGCTCCAATGCCTAATCTGATTGCTTGCACTCCTGTTGTACCGGGCCGGCATCCTCAGAGTAGTAAGGGGGTCGAGCAGCCTCACAGATGATCGGTGGGGGCAGTTATAAGCACCAATCTCCCTTTATAGCTTTAAATGAAGCGGCTTATAGCCGCTTCTCCTCTTCTCCCTCCCATCGCTGTCAGCTGCTTTATTGAAAGCTATACAGGGAGATTGGTGCTTATAACTGTCCCCACCGCCGCATAGATCACCCCCGACTGTCCCCGTATCCTCCTCCTGCTCCTTGGGTCCTCCCTGTGCTCCTCCAGCTCTCCGGGTCCTCCCCTGGTTCTTCCCTTGTCCCAGATCTGTGAGGATGGAGAGTGGAAGAAGGAGCTGGTAAATATGTCATTTACTGGCTTCTTCCTTTTCTGAATGAACATAGTGAATGATCACTAACCTCCCCTTGCTGTAACCATATGATGCCATAAACCAATTAAGACCACATTATTGGGATCAATTAAATTGCATGGATGTCTTGTAAGCCTTTTACTTTGTGTCCTGATGAAGTCGATTTGACTACGAGATGCGTTTACCACAACTTGTTCTCTGGGACACTCAGTATAGTACATATAATTAAGTGGTCTTTGTTGTTTATCACAAAAAAAGTGTTGTACTGAGCATCATATGTCATTATTTTACATTTTTGTATCATGTGATTAATGAATAATACATTTGGAAATATTTTCTCTACTTATGTGTTGGATCTGTATTCCTTGGTGCTGCCCTGGTCCTTGGTCCCCGGTTTTGACCTTGTTGTAGTCAGAATATTCAGCCAATATTGGCCGGCTCAGTTGATTTTTACATTGACTTATTTTCAAGCTGGGTGGTGCTGGCAGGGCCACCCACGGTTAAGCCAAAATTAAAACTGCTGTTGGGGATCTTAAACTATCTCACCTTGTATAAATGGCTTTAATTAAAGTCTTGCTTTGTTTACTTGTCAGTAGGGATGAGCTCGAAGTTCGGGTCGAACATAAGTTCAACTCGAACATTGGGTGTTCGTCCGTTTGCAGAACCAAAACATTATGGGGCACTCAAACTCCGTGGAACAGCCCATAATGCACTGCGAGATTGCGTGCTCTGCTGAGAGAGCCATAATTGGCCAAAGGCAGGGTGCCTTTGGCCAATGCTGACTCAGGGGGACCACGCCCCACACTATATAAGGCTGCTTACATAGCAGCTGCATGTAGTGTTGTTGGCATTGACAGAGAGATAGCTTGAGTTGGATTAAGCAGGCAGGTTATTCAGTTAGTGGCAGTGTATTTGATATATACAGTGGGGCAAAAAAGTATTTAGTCAGCCACCAATTGTGCAAGTTCTCCCACTTAAAAAGCTGAGAGAGGCCTGTAATTGTCATCATAGGTATACCTCAACTATGAGAGACAAAATGTGGAAACAAATCCAGACAATCGTATTGTCTGAATTTTGAAAGAATTTATTTGCAAATTATGGTGGAAAATAAGTATTTGGTCACCTACAAACAAGCAAGATTTCTGGCTCTCACAGACCTGTATCTTCTTTTTTAAGGGGCTCCTCTGTCCTCCACTCATTACCTGTATTAATGGCACCTGTTTGAACTTGTTATCAGTATAAAAGACACCTGTCCACAACCTCAAACAGTCACACTCCAAACCCCACTATGGTGAAGACCAAAGAGCTGTCGAAGGACACCAGAAACAAAATTGTAGACCTGCACCAGGCTGGGAAGACTGAATCTGCAATAGGAAAGCAGCTTGGTGTGAAGAAATCAACTGTGGGAGAAATAATTAGAAAATGGAAGACATACAAGACCACTGATAATCTCCCTCGATCTGGGGCTCCACGCAAGATCTCACCCTGTGGGGTCAAAATGATCACAAGAACGGTGAGCAAAAATCCCAGAACCACACGGGGGGACCTAGTGAATGACTTGCAGAGAGCTGGGACCAACGTAACAATGGCTACCATCAGTAACACACTACGCCACCAGGGACTCAGATCCTGCAGTGCCAGATGTGTCCCCCTGCTTAAGCTAGTACATGTCCGGGCCCATCTGAGGTTGACTAGAGAGCATTTGGATGATCCAGAAGAGGATTGGGAGAATGTCATATGGTCAGATAAAGCCAAAGTAGAACTATTTGGTAGAAACACAACTCGTCGTGTTTGGAGGAGAGAGAATGCTGAGTTGCAACCAAAGAACACCATACCTATTGTCAAGCATGGGGGTGGCAACATCATGCTTTGGGGCTCTTTCTCTGAAAAGGGAACAGGACGACTGATCCGTGTACATGAAAGAATGCATGGGGCCATGTATCGTGAGATTTTGAGTGCAGACCTCCTCCCATCAGCAAGGGCATTGAAGATGAAACGTGGCTGGGTCTTTCAGCATGACAATGATCCCAAACACACTGCGCGGGCAAGGAAGGAGTGGCTTCGTAAGAAGCATTTCAAGGTCCTGGAGTGGCCTAGCCAGTCTCCAGATCTCAACCCCATAGAAAACCTTTGGAGGGAGTTGAAAGTCCGTGTTGCCCAGCAACAGCCCCAAAACATCACTGCTCTAGAGGAGATCTGCATGGAGGAATGGGCCAACATACCAGCAACCGTGTGCGACAACCTTGTGAAGACTTACAGAAAACGTTTGACCTCTGTCATTGCCAATAAAGGATATATAACAAAGTATTGAGATGAACTTTTGATATTGACCAAATACTTATTTTTCACCACAATTTACAAATAAATTCTTTCAAAAATCAGATAATGTGATTGTCTGGATTTGTTTCGTCATTTTTGTCTCTCATAGTTGAGATATACCTATGATGACAATTACAGGCCTCTCTCATCTTTTTAAGTGGGAGAACTTGCACAATTAGTGGCTGACTAAATACTTTTTTTGCCCCACTGTATATATATATATATATATATATATATATATATATATACACAGTCAGTCTAGTATAAGAATATATATACTCTGCATCTAGCATAGACTATATTTTCAGTGTTTACTCTATATTCAGTCAGTGCAGGCAATGTATTAAAAAAAAAAAAATATATATATATATATATATATATATATATATATATATATATATATATATACACTCTGCATCCAGTGTAGCCTATATCTTCAGTGCATTTGGTGGTGTACTGTTTCTAATACACTTCAGGCGGTGCATAAATATATAAATATATATATATATATATATAATATGTCTAGTGTATATATACTCTGCAATCAGGAGAGCCAATATATACAGTTCATTCGGTAGTGTACTGTTTCTAATTAGGGATGAGCCCGATGTTCGAGTTGAACATAAGCATGGGTCCCCCCCCCCCCCCAGTCCATTAATAGGCCCTTTGGGTCTGGTATAGATATTAAGGTAAACCCCGCACCAAAACTTTTTTTAAAAATTGTGTGGGGTCCCCATAAAATCCATACCAGGCCCTTCAGGTCTGGTATGGATAATAAGGGGAATCCTGCACCAAAATTTTTAAAGAAAATGGCATAGGGCCCCCCCCAAAATCCATACCAGGCCCTTTAGGTCTGGTATGAATATTAGGGGAACCCTGAGCCAATTTTTTTTAAAAAAATGGCGTAGGGGTCCCCCCCAAAGTCCATACCAGACCCTTATCTGAGCACGCAACCTGACAGGCCGCAGGAAAAGGGGGGGTGAGGGAGCACCCCCCCTCCTGAACCGTACCAGGCTATATGCCCATTTTTTTGCCACCCAAATGCATTATTTCACATTTTTCTACATTGAACCTCATTTGCCATGTAGTTGCCCACCCCGTTAATTTGTTCAGATCTTTTTGCAAGGTTTCCACATCCTGCGGAGAAGTATTTGCCCTGCTTAGCTTAGTATCGTCCGCAAATACAGAAAATGAACTGTTTACCCCATCCTCCAGGTCGTTTATGAACAAATTAAATAGGATTGGTCCCAGCACAGAACCCTGGGGGACCCCACTACCCACCCCTGACCATTCGGAATACTCCCCATTTATCACCACCCTCTGAACTCGCCCTTGTAGCCAGTTTTCAATCCATGTACTCACCCTATGGTCCATGCCAACGGACCTTATTTTTTACAGTAAACATTTATGGGGAACTGTGTCAAATGCTTTTGCAAAATCCAGATACTCCACGTCTACGGGCCTTCCTGTATCTAGATGGCAACTCACCTCCTCATAGAAGGTTAATAGTTTGGTTTGGCAAGAACGATTCTTCATGAATCCATGCTGATTACTGCTAATGATACCGTTCTCATTACTAATATCTTGTATATAGTCCCTTATCATCCCCTCCAAGAGTTTACATACTATTGATGTTAGGCTAACTGGTCTGTAATTAACAGGGATGTATTTTGGGCCCTTTTTAAATATTGGTGCGACATTGGCTTTTCTCCAATCAGCTGGTACCATTCAAGTCAGTAGACAGTCAGTAAAAATTAGGAACAATGGTCTAGCAATTACTTGACTGAGTTCCCTAAGTACCCTCGGGTGCAAGCCATCTGGTCTTGGTGATTTATTAATGTTAAGTTTCCCAAGTCTAATTTTAATTGTGTCCTCTGTTAACGATGGAGGTGCTTCCTGTGATGTGTCATGAGGATAAACACTGCAGTTTTGGTTACTGAAGCCCCCCGATTCCCTCGTGAAGACTGAGGAGAAGAATAAATTCAATACCTTCGCCATCTCCCCATCCTTTGTAACCAGATGTCCTTCCTCATTCTTTATGGGGCCAATATGGTCTGTTCTCCCTTTTTTACTGTTTACATACTTAAAGAATTTCTTGGAATTTTTTTTGCTCTCCTCCGCTATGTGTCTTGCATGTTCTATCTTAGTCGTCCTAATTGCACCCTTACATTTCTTGCTGCATTCTTTATAAAGTCTGAATGTTGATGATGATCCCTCAACCCCGTATTTTTTGAAGGCCTTCTCCTTTGCTTTTATATGCATTTTTACATTGGAGTTAAGCCATCCAGGACTTTTGATCGCTCTTTTAAATTTATTACCCAATGGGATGCATTGGCTAATGCCCTTATTTAATATGCTCTTAAAGCAAACCCATCTCTCCTCCGTGTTCTTTGTTCCTAAGATTTTATCCCAGTTTCTGCCTTCTAGCAAGGCTCGTAGTTTAGGGAAGTTGGCTCTTTTGAAATTCAGTGTCTTTGTATTCCCCTTATGTTTCCTATTCATGAGATTTATACTGAAGCCTTTTGACCTGTGATCGCTGTTACCTAAATTGCCCCATATTTCCACATCTGTGGTCAGGTCTGTATTGTTGGTAATCAGTAGATCCAGTAACGCTTTATTTCTTTTTTTTTTTTAAACAAGAGCATGTTTATTGATTGTCAGCAATGAAAAACAAGTAAGAAAACAGCCATACATGTATGGAATACATTTGTTTCCCAGATACAGATTGTTCAAAGTACATTAGTGTAAACAAAAAAAAATCAGGGGTTCACATTAGTATTAGTGTTCCTAGATACCATACGCTGAGTATTATTCTATTCTTCCCTATGTCTTCCAAACCACGTCCACTTTTTCTTTTGGGTAATACATTTAACATTACGAAGTAGTCAGTATAGTATGAGTACTGTAGATGTCAATGTTACCTTTGGTTATGTAATTATTCAATACAAGTTTCACCGGAGTTGAGCCACCTATCCCATATTCTGTTATACTTGGCCGGGCACCCTCTGTGTCTGTATAGTACTTGCTTATATGGCAATGTTTTGTTTATTTCCCCAATCCAAGCTCGGACTGTGGGGGGGCTAGACCTCATCCAGTGTCTGGCAATCACTTTTCTGGCACAGAACAAAGTTTCGTGGAGGAAAGTTGCCAAATACTTTTCGGTTTCAGCGTCTGGCAAAATGCCTAACAGGCATGACTTGGGATCAAGTTGTAAGGGTGAGCCCATGTGGTCATATAAAAATTTTATAACCTGTGTCCAATAGTGCTGGATGTTTGGGCATTCCCATATTAAATGAACAAAAGAACATGGACTGGCTGAGCACCCTGGACAGTTGGGATCCTGGTCGCGTGAGAATTTGGCCAACCGTGAGGGGGTAAGGTAGGCTTTGTGGATAATATACAACTGGGTCAACCGGTCGGAAAGTGTTGGGGATGATTTCTTGACATTCTCCAGTGCTTTCTCCCACTCCGAGTCCTCTATTGGGCCAAAGTCCTCTACCCACCTATTTTTAGCACTGTCTATAATTCTTGCTACTGAGCGCGCCCGTATGATACTATAGAGATTGGATGTCAATTTAGCTGGTTCTTCACCTATAATCACTTCAACCATAGGTAGTGTCTGTGTGTTGGGAAAACCATCTATGAATTGGGCCCGTAGAGCGTGTCTCATCTGCATATAGCTAAACAGCATGTTTTCAGGTAGGTCAAATTCCTCCCTAAGTGCTTGGAAATGTCTTACTCCTAGGGGTGTGAGTACCTGGAATAAGTATGTGATTCCCTTTGTAGCCCACGTTGTAGCACCAGGTAGGTGCATTAGTTCTTGCAGTTGGCGGTTGTACCATAAGGGTGTGTGTGAGTGATAAAAATCAGCTCCAGTTAGTTTAAGCGCGATCTCCCAAACCCTTTTATGCTGGTGTAGCAAAGGGTTCTGGGTCGTGCCTCTTCTCTTACCTTCCCTGCCTCTGAAAATTACTTGTAGGGGGGAATCTATATCTTTGTTTGATTTCCTACATACTAGAGCTTGGTATCTATCTTTGTCTGTTTTATGTAGATGAAATAGATGTGAGGTCTGTGCCGCTATATAGTATGCATGTAGATCCGGGAGGGCAGCTCCTCCATCGGTGGTGGGGTTTTTTAGGGTGTTCCAAGCTAGCTTATGTCTATTGGATCCCCATATAAATGAATTGACTATCTGATCTAGGGCTTTGAAAATTTTTAGGGGGATAAGTAATGGTGAGTTCCATAGTATATAGAGAAATTTTGGGAGTAGAATCATTTTAAAAAGATTGATTCGCCCCATCACACCCAATGGGAGTCTAGTCCAGGCTTGTGTTCGGGATTTCAAATATGTAAATAAAGGCTCTATGTTGTTGGCAATGAATTCCTTGAGTTCTCTAGTAATTATTACACCTAGGTATTTGATTGAAGCAACTATAATTAATGGGAGGGAGGCTGATTGTCGTGTGGGTGACGTTAGATCTAGGGGCATAATTTGCGACTTGGACCAGTTCATACTTAGTCCAGAGTGTTTCCCAAACTCCTCTATGGTCTTTAGGGCCGCCTGGAGGGACGGGCCAGTATCCTCCAGATATAAAAGCATATCGTCAGCGTACAGGCTCACCGTCTCCACCAGGTTACCAGCCCTGAGTCCTCTAATTCCTGGGTGCATCCTGAGAGAGATGGCCAGGGGCTCAACAGCTAGAGCATACAAAAGTGGGGATAGTGGGCATCCCTGACGGGTGCCACATTCCAGCAGGAAGGGGTCTGATATTGTTCCATTCACAAGCACACTAGCTTCTGGTGAGAAATATAGTAGTTGTACCCATTTAATAAATCTGGGCCCGAACCCGAACCTTCTAAGGCATTCCCACAAATACTCCCACTCCACGGAGTCAAATGCCTTGGCGGCGTCCAGCGCCACCACTGCACGATCCCCTATGTTTTCATGAGTCGCTTGAATATTCATATATAACCAACGCAGATTCATGGCCGTATTCTTTCCAGGCATGAATCCCGTCTGGTCAGGGTGGATAATGGAGAGAATAATTTGGTTAAGTCTAATGGCCAAAACTTTTGCTAGAATTTTAATATCTGCTTGGAGCAGTGATATTGGGCGATATGATTCCGGATATTGGGGATTCTTTCCTGGCTTGGGGATCACTATAATTACTGCCCGCCGGAGGGATTCAGGCAGGGAGCCAGATTCGAAAATGTAGTTGTATAGTTTGAGCAGCTCAGGGACAAGTATCTCAGAGTATTCTGCATAAAAATCTAGGGGTATGCCATCTTGACCTGGGGCTTTCGCTGGGGCTAGGGACGAGATCGCAATTGTAATCTCATCCGCAGTGATAGGGGCCTCCATTTCTGTCATTTGGAGTTCTGAGATCTGGGGGAACGGTATATCATGAAGGAATGTCTCTGTCTCCTGTCTGGTGACATTTACTTTAGAGGAGTAAAGGTCGGCATAGTATGTTCGGAATGCTGATGCTACGAAAATGGGGTCTGTCAAGGGAGCATTATGTGAGTCTAGCAAGGATACCACCACCGGTGGATTAGTGTCCTGATGAGCCAGGTATGCTAATAGTTTACCCGCTCTTTCACCCAGTTCAAATATCCGTTGTCTTGAGAAAAAAAGTTTTTGTTTAGCTTTCTCGAAGTGTAGCTGGTTCAGAGTTCGGGTATGTAGTTTAAGTATTGATACCGTAGCCGGGGTGGGGTCTAAATTGAATTCTTTAGTTGCTATTTCCACTTTTTCAGAGGCAATCTGAAGTGCAGCTTTAGATGAAGCCTTCAGTCTATTTATGCGTGAGGAGAGGATTGTACGGACGTGTATTTTAAATGTCTCCCATACCATATTTACCGAGGCGGTGTCCCTATTGTGGTTGAAATAATATTCCTCCTGGATATCCTCCTGATCTTTCAAGGCAGACAGCCAGAAGGGATGGAGGCGCCATGTGCGGGATCCCGTATGTGAGGTGAGGCGTAGGGTAGCCCAACAAGGAGCGTGGTCTGAAAGAGATCTAGTGTGGTATCCTGAGTCTGCTAGGAGTGGGAGGAGCAGTTCTGAGATTAATATGAGATCTATACGGGACATAGTGGAATGCGTTGCCGAAAAGCAAGAGAAGGCCTGGGTGTTTGGGTATTTAGATCTCCATGTGTCTATTAAGGAGAATTCGGACATTAGTCGCCCAAATCTAGTGCTGTCTGGGGTTTGAGCACTCTGGGAAGATTGCAATCTATCTCTGGTAGGGTTAAGAACTATGTTAAAATCCCCCAGCCAAATAGCAGGAATGGCAGGGTGCTGTGACATATACAATAAACCTTCTGTGACTATAGCAGAGTTATAAGGTGGGGGTATGTAAAAGGCAAGAATCAAGTATTGTGAACCACTGATAGTACAGTGTAGGAAGATGAACCTGCCCTGAGGATCCGTCCGCACTGAAATTATGCCAAATGGGGTAGTTTTAGCAATGAGTATAGAAACCCCTCGGGAGTAGGAGGAGTGCGTAGCATGGTATGCCCACCCTATCCATGGGCGTTTCAGTGCCACTTGTAGTTGGCCTGTTATGTGCGTTTCAACTAGCACAATTATGTCCGCACGGTAGGACTTGAGGCAACCAAAGATTGCCGTACGCTTAATTTTGTCCCGGATTCCCCGAACGTTCCATGTTAGGAACTTTACATTAGTCATATGTGTCGTAGGGGTGCGTATATGGGTGCGGTTGGACAATTCTTCCCAGGACAGGCCCAGCTCCAACATACGTCATTTCCCGCCCTGTAGTCGATCTCAGAATCAGGTAGTACCATAAACAATCAGTGCTGTTATAATCCAACATATCCAAATGTATGCTCTGTGAACGCATATATAACATTTCCCATTCCCCCCTCCCTGCTCTCAGCCTCCCAAACTTGGCTGGAGCATAAAACCCATAACCTGAGTGAACACTAGTAGGCACCATGGTACCCAGTAGTACACTCTAATGCCCCGTACACACGGTTGGATTTTCCGATGGAAAATGTCCGATCGGAGCGTGTTGTCGGAAATTCCGACCGTGTGTGGGCTCCATCGGACATTTTCCATCGGATTTTCCGACACACAAAGTTGGAGAGCAGGAGATAAAATTTTCCGACAACAAAATCCGTTGTCGGAAATTCCGATCGTGTGTACACAAATCCGACGGACAAAGTGCCACGCATGCTCAGAATAAATAAAGAGATGAAAGCTATTGGCCACTGCCCCGTTTATAGTCCCGACGTACGTGTTTTATGTCACCGCGTTCAGAATGATCGGATTTTCCGACAACTTTGTGCGACCGTGTGTAGACAAAACAAGTTTGAGCCAACATTCGTCGGAAAAAATCCTAGGATTTTGTTGTCGGAATGTCCGAACAAAGTCCGACCGTGTGTACGCCCCATAACTGTATTGACACCGGCTAAAGCCTATTTGACTATGTCAGTGCCAATATACCACGCTAGTGGTAAGGGCGAATAATTTGCTGGTTGATAGTCCAGCAACGGTCTTTTAGACGGTATGTTTATGGAACACTTGTTAGGAATATGTATTCCATTTTTACGCCCATATGTGGTATATAGTAATAGGTAACATATTCCCCATAAAACACAGTGTAGAACATAGCTATTAAGTTGAGCTGGTGATCCCGTGCCCTCCTCTCTCATCACTCTTGGTGCAAACATGGCTGTGACCAACTTTTAGAGGCCCAAATGGCCGGATAGGAAGACCAGATGGAGGGATACAGTCTCTTCCTTCGATGAGGTAAAGTCATGGGGGCACAGATAGGAACGTGTGTACCCCCGGTCGGGGCGGCACAGAGATATATATTGGGGTTCAGGGAGTGCATTCTGAGCAGAGTATGCAGAAACAAGTCTCCTCAGCATTAAAAGTGCAAAGTGTGTTGTGAGGCCTGCACCTGGGAGACGCCCAGCGGGGCTCTGTCTCTGTAGGGTATTATCAAGTGATGTTGAACCGCTTCCAGTAAAGCCAGGGGCTTTAATTAGGGTACTGTATATGTGTTAAACGATAATGAAATATGTGGGGGCACAAAGTCTCACCTAGTCCTCTGTAGACGGAGCTATCATCTTTAGGCTGGTCTGTTTCTCTCTGCATCCCGCCTGTCGATCCACTCCGATGCAAGTGTTGGGTCATCAAAGAAATATGCGCGGTCTTCTCCCACCACGCGTAAACGGGCCGGAAACAACATGGCATACTTGATGTGGTGTACTCGTAGGCGTCGCTTGACCTCCGTGAATCTGGAGCGTTGTTTCTGCACCTCCGCAGAAAAGTCGGGAAATGCTGCAACAGATCCTGTCTGGAACGGAATATTGCCTTTAATTCTGGCCATGCGAATGACTGCATCGCGGTCTCTGAAATTCAGCATCTTCGCAATGAAGGTGCGTGGAGGGGCTCCTTCCGGTGGTCGGCGGGCAGGCATGCGATGTGCGCGCTCCACCACAAACGTGGTGGAGAAAGCCTCTCTTCCATAGGTTGCAATAAGGAGCTTTTCTAGAAAGGTAGCTGGGTCAGTACCTTCTGATCCTTCAGGTAGGCCGATAAAGCGCAAGTTAGATCTGCGGGCGCGATTCTCCAGGTCGTCTTGTTTCTGCGCCAATAGTTGGACTTGTCGCTTAAGATCCTCTTGAGAGTGTTGGAAAGGGTATAAGGTAGAGCTGCACGATTAATCGTATATAAGATCGCGATTTCGATTCACCCCCCCCCCCCCGCGCGATCTGCAAGCTGGATTAGCTCGATTTTCCGGATCTCCCAGTCGGAAGCACGGAACCAGCGTGGAACGCAAATGGCGCCGATATCGGAACTGACGTCAGCAACCGGAACTGACGTCAGTCAGCATAGAGCATAGTGCCGGCCTGGACTGCGCAAGCGCAATCAACACGCCACTTGCTCCCAATGCTCGGGGCTGGTTATTTAATACAGCAAGGGGCAGATACTTTTCTCAAAGGGGCAGATTTATTTATGGTTATAAAGACAGCAAGGGGCGGATGCTTTTCTCAAAGGGGCGGATGTATGGTTAACTATACATCCACCCCTTTGAGAAAAGCATCCGTCCCTTGCTGTATTAAATGAATAACCAGCCCCGAGCATCGGGAGCGAGTGGCGCGTTGATTGCGCATGCGCCGTCTACAGCTGATTTTTCTCTTTTAAATTTAACCATTTTAAGGAATCGTGATCTGTATTCTAAGCAAAAGAATCGCGATTCTCATTTTTCCCAGAATCGTGCAGCTCTAGTATAAGGTGTCCTCTGCCCGGCTAATTCTGGCCTCAGTTTCAGTGACCCGTTCTCGGATTTTAGTCATGTCTTGCCTTATGAGTGAAATGTCCACCTTTACCTCTTCTAGCTTAGTAGTAAGTGTGGACTGGCAGAGGGAGATCGCCTCGAGGACACGCGCTGTGTCGGCCGCCTCGTGCTCTGTGTGAGAGGCAGAGTGTGCAGTGGAGGCGGCGCCATCTTGTCCCTCTCCGTCCCGCTCTGTCCTACGATACCGCTCCAGGGATGAAGAGGCTGCAGCGTTCAGTTTTGGTGGCGACATGACTCGGCAGGCACAGCGGGTCCCCGTCACTCTGATGTGGGGCTCAGAATATCATTTGGGGTCACGGGATATGCGTGTCAGGATCTGCCACGGACGGAGCGTTACTCACACACGTCTTATCCCATTGCCGTCCAGGCCACGCCCCAGTAACGCTTTATTTCTAGTTGGTGCGTCTACCATTTGACCCATAAAATTGTCCTGCAAGACATTTAGGAACTGGCGAGCCTTAGATGATTGCGTGGTTCCCTCCGCCCAGTCTATGTCTCCATAGTTAAAATCCCCCAATATTATAACACTTCCCATCCTTGCTGCTAGTCCAAATTGTGATAGATCTGCCTCCCCTTCCTCCCTTAGGTTAGGGGGCCTATAGCATACTCCCAGTATTATTTTCCCCTTAGCTTCATCCCTTTGGAGCTCCACCCATAAGGATTCCACCTCCTCTGTAGCTCCCTTAGTGATGTCATCTCTCACATTCACTTGTACATTATTCTTGATATATAGGCATACCCCTCCCCCTTTTTTTACCCTCTCTATCCTTGTGATAAAGGGTATACCCTTGAATGTTTGCCAGCCAATCATGAGAGCTGTTGAACCAGGTTTCCAACCAGTTTCTAATACACTTCTGGTGGTGTACACAGTATACAATACAGTGCAAGCGGATAACTTTTGATTTTTCACGTTCGCGTCCCATAGACTTTAACGGATGTCGCGTGTTCACACAAATTTATTGCCTGTTCGCATGTTCTGTTGGGAACCGAACCAGGAGGTGTTCAGCTCATCCCTACTGGTCAGCAGTCAGGTTGCATAACAAGTAAAGAATATGGGATTATTTCTTTTTATTGTATGTTCATGCTTAACACTGTAGGAAGCTCCCCTGTGCCAGCAGCATGCTGGAGAGCTGAATTAGTTCTTTAGTGGTCCGACACTCCCCTTGCATGACGCAAACTGTTGATTTGCACTGAAAAAATATAAACAAGTGGGTGCAAACTACCAGTGCATTACCACAAATAATTTATTGAAACATAACAGTGTTATACCCACAAAGTAGGAATAAAATCAAGCTTGTCATATACAACACTCCAACTCAGAGCTCTGAGGAAGGGTGTCTGTCCCCCGTAACACGTAAGCTTTTCCACCATGTGGCCATAGAGTCACCCGCGTCACCAGATGGAGTATTGGATATGACAAGCTTGATTTTTTTCCTACTTTGTGAGTATAACACTGTTATGTGCTTTCAATAAATGTTTTTTGTGATACTGCACTGGTACTGCGTTTGCACCCTCTTGTGTATATTTTTGCAGTGTTTGGAAGGACTTCCCAGTCCGAGGAGGGTAGCATCAATGAAACCATTACCTACCATAGTTCTGTTGTTTGGGGAAGTCCTGGGATTGAACGCTGGTGGTGTTTTTGGTATGTTGATTTGCACACTGTGCCGGAGGCACATCGGACAGATGGAGACCTGGTCTAGCTGTCAGGCATGCTGCTAGCATAGTGCAGCTTAGGCACAAACATATAGTAAAAGAAAAAGAATAATGCCGCAATATGCCTGACTGTACAACTAGTAAAAAAAAACAAGAGTTGGGCTTTCATAGAAAGCAGACTAACATTATCAAGTCTGAAACCAAGTGGAAGGCCTGCTTCCTGCTTTTCTAATAGGGTCAGGACTGACAGTCAAACACCCAGAGACTTCAGGGCTCTTCTGAGTTATAAGGCTTCATGCACACTGAAGCTCATAAACGGCCATTTTGGGAAGTTTGGGCATTTTTATGTTATCCTATGTGTCCATGCACACATGGAAGTTTTTGGACATTTATCAGCAGGGGAGTTTATGGACTGTTGTCTGAATGCCCTAAAATCGCGTTCAAGAGCAGTCCTAAAAACGCCAGATGCCGGCAAAGGCTGTTAAACGTGGTTTAAAGCTGTAAACAGTACGTTAAGCCTCGTCAGGCGTTTTTCTGCTTCTATTCATAATCAGTGGTTCCCTATGGGAGCCCATTGATTTGAATAGAAGTCGCACCAGAAATCGGATCATGATGATCGGACTTGCAGGGGGACTTGTGTGCTGAGGATGTTAAAAGGGAACCCCCGCCAAAATGAAAAAAAAAATGGATAATACCAGACCCTTCGGTCTGATATGGATTTTAGGGGGAACCACCCACGCCAAAAAAAATGGCGTGGGGTTCCCCCAAAATCTATACCAGACCCTTATTCGAGCATGCAGCCTGGCAGGTCAGGATAGGGGGAGATGAGCGAGCGCCCCCGCCCCCCTCCTGGACCATACCAGGCCACATGCACTCAACATGGGGGGATGGGTGCTTTGGGGCAGAGGGGGCCCTGCGCCCCCCACCCTAAAGCACCTTGTCCCCATGTTGATGAGGAAAAGGGCCTCTTCCCGACAACCCTGGCTGGTGGATGCCAGAGTCTGCGGGTGGGGGCTTAGCGGAATCTGGAAGCCCCCTTTAACAAGGGGCCCCCAGATCATGGGCCCCCCACCCTTTCCGCCAACAAAAATTTTCAAAGACTTATTGTTTTCTAGTAAAATCAAGAATAATTTTATTATGTTTTTTTTGTTTTTTTTTTATTTGTGCAAGTTACCACAACACCATTATCCCGTAGTTTTTAAGAACAAAGATACAACTATGTTTGTGTCCCTTGTCAATTTTACTTTTTTTAAATGTAACTGCCTACTCCCAAATTGTCATTTGAACTAAAACACATAGCCAAGTATTATTCTCCACATTTTTTTTATTGTGCATTAAAAAAATTTAAAAAATAAAATTAGACATGCTATCTGCCAATAGAACTTAACCAAAAAGTCCACTCTATGCATCCAAAAATATAGAAAATATACCAAATTAAATGATTATTCAACCAAAAAAATAATGTCAAAGCAATAACTCCAAGGCCAATAATAAATAACACGTTATCTCCTCCGATTCCGCAAAATGTCTGGTTGACGAACGGCCGTTCAGAAACAAACTCAAAAGCACAAAATGAAAAGCGCGAACTGAAAAGCGCTAAATGAAAAACGCGAAAAGAAAAGTGCGAATCAACTCTCACCAAACTTCTACTAACACGAAATTAGCATAAGGAGTCCAAAGAATGGCGCTAAAAAAACACGTAGTATGTCTAGTACGTCACTACGTTTGGAATTGTTGACCAACATTTGTGTGACTGTGTGTATACAAGACAAGTTTGAGCCAACACCCATTCACAGAACAGCCTGACGCGCATTGTGAACTATCTTCGTCAGGATAGATCAGTCATATGTAGGGATATATAAATAAAAAACAATGGTAACCCAGCAAAATCCGCCCCTCCTGAATCGGCTGATTCAGGAAGCGGAGATCCAAGCCCGAGCAGTGAGTGGTGGTGAGAGTTCATCCGCACACCTCGGGTCCGCCATGACCATATTGCACTGGTGTTGGGCACATACTAGAAGATTTGCTGTGATATTGCTGTGATATTTACTGCTCGTTTTTAAAGAGATTCATGTGAGTGCAAAGATTGAAGTGTACACAGTGGTTATTAAATTTGTTTTTACAATATCACACCATTAGTGCAATTTTTTATTTACATGTGGAATGATCTTGTACTTACACGGATGGAATTTGGAGTATTTGTCAAAACCTTTCTGTGAGGTTTATCACGTCTGTTTGCCAAGCACGAGAGTGCGAGGCATATCTAGTTGGTGAGTGTTTTATCTGGCAGGAGAGGAATCACTGACACTCGGGTGTGGTGGATAATTAGAGGAATTCTGTACATAATCAATGTTTTCATCAAGTTTTATGGACTTTATTATTTACACTTCTATATTATATTATATATTTTTTCACTACTGGCACAGGGTGATCTATGTGATATAATTTCAGTTTGTTTATGTTGTAGGTCTGTGCAAACAGGTTTGAAGTGTCTTCTTAGCGCCGCTTATATTAATTTTTTGACACAATTGCAAATTAATATACTATTTCATATGCAGGGATATGTATTTACAAGTTTAAAGAACTGCTCAGTTAACCACTTCCCATCCGGGCCAATTCTGGCACTTCGCTCCTACATTTTTTTTTTTTTTTTTTTTTTTATATAATCTTTATTTTAAAGATATTTCCATGAAAAACATACAGAAAGACATAGCATAACAGTTAATACATACGAAGTATGTACGAATTACATAAGGGGGTGTTATGTATCGAATGAATATGTGTATTACCCAGGATCTTACACACATCAGGAGCAATATGGTAGGGGGATATTTATTGTCATCTAATCAACACTTATAAATTCACACAACCATTGATCACCCCTATTGCACCCAGATGGGAGATCCCAGAACAAGACTATAACGATCAGTCAACTGTATGGGTTTTAACTGGAACCCATAGTACCTGAGACCAGGCCGAACGCCAGGTCATAAACCTTGATGTAAGCCATAACATACTGTAATTATTCTTTTTATAATATTGAAAGTATCAGAAAAAACAGGAAAAAGAAAAAGGGGAAGAAGGGAGGGGGGGGGGGGGAAATAAAGGAAGAACGAAAAAGAAAAGGAAATGTTACACCTCTTATCATATTCAACCATATTGAACTGCTCTGGGCTTATTAGAGCACGTTTGTGCATCAGTCACCTGTTGGTAGTTACTTCAGTATCTGTCAAAAACAGCCTCAGACGTGAGGATCAATTGGGGTTCTGTATCTGAGAAGATCCACTGGCTGGCACCTTCCCCTGACCTGTGTAGTGCATCCATGTGGCCCATATCGAGTAGAACTTTTCGTATTTGTCTTTACACTTCGCCATCCATTCCTCTGCGGCCATAATATTATCAACCAACCCTATCCATTCGGCACGTGTGGGTATTTGAGGCTTTTTCCAATGTATAGGGATCAGCCTTCGAGCTGCGTTAAGTAAGTGTGGTAAAATTGACTTTCGATACTGGCCGAGAGGAATGGTAGGGAAGTGCAGTAAGGATTCCAGTGGTGAGTCTGGGAGTTCCACATCTAAGATGAGTTTAATTTGAGTATGTATGTCCAACCAGAATGGTCGTAATTTGGGGCATTCGCACCAAATGTGGAGGAATGAACCCCGAAGCCCGCATTCCCTCCAGCATGCGGCGGAGAGAGACAGATAGATCTTAGTGAGCTTAGCGGGGACCCTGTACCATCTGGTCAAAACCTTATAGCTGTTCTCTTGCATTTTGGTGTCAACAGTGCTCGAGTGGGTAAGGCGGAAAAGATGTTCTAATTGAGGTTCTGTAAAGGTGTGGTTAAGATCTTTCTCCCACTCCCTAATAAATCCCAGTTTTCCCTCTTCCTGTGAAGATTGCAGTAGCTCATATAACACTGAGATCGCATGGGGGGTGATAGAGGATGACATACATAATCGTTCAAAAGGCGATGCCACCGTGGGGGAACGAACCCCCTGTGGTAAGCTATCAATAAAATGTTTAAGCTGTCTATACCGCCATTCGTCCATTGGGAATGGGCCGAACAGTTCCCTCAACTTAGCCAATGGTAGTAGACCTTGATCCTGAACAAATCTACCACATCTGATCTCTCCATCAGCCGTCCACGTACGGAAAAAAGATGGATGTTCCCCCGGAGTGAACCAGGGGAAGCCACCTAGGGGTGCCAGAGGGGAAGTCGCCGGGGCGAGCTTCCCTTTCCTATTCAAGGCATCCCACACGTTTAAGGTGTGTGAAGCCATAGGAGAGACCAGCATTGACAGACCTCTGTTCTCCCTGGGAACCCATGGTGCATGTGATAGATTTCGGCCAGCTAGGAATTTATCGAGCGGGACCCACAGTTTCAGGGAGACATTGTGATACCAATCCAAAATACGCTGTAAGGCTATAGCCTCATAGTATTTGCGTATCATTGGGACCCCCATTCCCCCTCTTGCTTTAGGGCGTTGTATCGTGCGAAGGGCTAATCTGGGGCACTTCCCACTCCATATATACTGTATAAACAGGCTGTTGAGGGTTGAGAAGAAAGTCCTAGGCAGGGCGATGGGCACCATCTGCAGGAAAAATAAAATGCGGGGTAGCACATTCATCTTCAAAATGCTGACTCGGCCCATCCATGAGAATGCGGCTCTATTCCAAGATTTTAGGTCCGTTCTGATGTTAGTGAGCAGTAGTGAGTAGTTACATGTATAGAGCTGGGAACACTGCTTGGGCAGGTATATCCCCAAGTATTTCAGGGAGGTCTGGCACCACGTAAACGAGAAGGCAGTCTGCAGCTGTGTACGTAAAGCTATGGGTATATTTAGGGCCAAGATCTCAGATTTGTTGTAGTTGATCTTAAAGTTAGATAATAAGTGAAATTCCTTCAGTTCTGCCATGATGTTGGGTAGTGATATGAGGGGCTCCGAGACGTAGAATAAGACGTCATCCGCGTAGGCGGAAAGCTTATGTTCAGTTGGCCCCACGGTGAAGCCCCTGATATCCCTATTAAGGCGTATTTTGTTTAGCAAGGGCTCCAATGTCAGAGCAAAGATCAAAGGGGATAAAGGACACCCCTGGCGTGTCCCATTATGTATTGGAAAGGCGTCTGACAGTAAACCATTTACCTTTACTCTAGCTGTTGGAGAACTGTACAGGGAGGATATCCATGAAAGCATGCTGGGGCCCAGGCCAAGCCTGGTCAGCACTGCCCTCATGTAAGTCCAATCAACCCTATCGAATGCCTTTTCGGCATCGGTAGAGAGCAAGAGACGAGGATGTGCTGTGGTCCAAGACTCTGCCCAGTGTATCAGTTGGAGTGCTCTATTGGAGTTGTCCCTGGCTTCCCTACCCATTATGAATCCTGTCTGGTCAGGGTGTATGAGTGACGGAAGGATCGGTTTGAGTCTATTGGCCAGAATTTTTGCTAGGATTTTGACATCGGTGTTTAAAAGGGATATCGGCCTATAGTTCCCTGGCGTGGAATGATCTTTCCCTTCTTTTGGAAGGACTGTGATATGTGCCATCAGAGCTTCCTTAGGCATCGCCGTACCGGAAGCCAAGGCCGTAAAATAAGCACACATGGGTTCCGAGAGTACTTCTGAGTACTTCTTATAGTATGCGTTAGTATAGCCGTCTGGACCCGGGCTTTTCCCATTGGGGAGATCTTTAATCACAGTCTTAATTTCCAAAAGGGAGATAGGTATATCCAGCTGTTTACTAATGGAAGCCGCCATCTGTGGGCATTGGGCTTCTGTAAGGTATTGTGCAATACGGTCAGTCCGTTGGGTATCTGTTAGACCAGATACTGTGCTCGGGAGGTGATATAGCTGAGCATAGTATTCTTTGAAGGCGTGGGCTATTTTTGAGGAGTGCACAACCGGTGCACCTGTTGTCGAAGTCAGTTTGTGTACATGGCCTGAAGCCCGTTGGGGCCTAAGAGCTCTCGCCAATAGTCGCCCACACTTATTACCAAATTCATAGAATTTGTGTGCTACATGCCTCATTCGTGCCCTAATCCTAGCATCCAGCAGTCTGGACAAATCCTGCCTGAGGGCCTGTAATTCTGAGGTGACTGTGGGGGTTATGTGTCGTTTGTGTATCAGTTCTGTTTTTTGAATCTTCCCTAATAGGTCCTGCAATTCCCCTTCTCTAGCCCTCTTTAATCTTGATCCCTGAGATATTAGCTCCCCTCGGATAACCGCTTTATGTCCTTCCCACACCGAGCCCATGCCCACCTCGCCAGTTGTGTTCTCATCAAAGTATAGAGAGATGGCATCTAGCACCTGTTTGTGTGCTACCGCATCATCCAAAATGCATTCGTTTAGGCGCCAGCTCCATGTCCGAGCTTCCGCAGACAAGGGCCGCAAGGAGATGAAGACTGGAGCGTGATCCGACAGTGTGATGGAGCCAATTGAAGCACCAGACAGGGAGTCCAGGGAGTATTGGTCCATTAGTAGTAAGTCTATACGAGTATAGACATTGTGTGTAGCTGAGAAGTAGCTATAATCTCTATCTACTGGGTGTAATAGCCTCCAGCAGTCCACTAAATGGTGTGCCTGTAGTGATTTCCTGAAGTGTTTCAAAAAGGCAAAGGAGTGGGCCGAGCGACTGGAAGAAGTGTCTATCCGTGGGTCGGGGCTGACATTGAAATCCCCTCCCATTATAAGTTGGCCTTCTTTAAAGGAGGTCAGGGTATCTAAGATAGAGTCTATAAAGGTAAGTTGTTTGTTATTTGGGGCATACACAGCTGCAAACGTGAACCTACGGGAATAAATGGAGCCCTTGACAAACACATATCTGCCATGGGGGTCTATGAGTTGATCCGTTAGGACAAAGGGGCAATTTTTGTGTATCGCAATGGCAACACCTCCAGATTTGGGTCTTGGGGAGTTGCTAAGAAACCAGGACTGATATATGTGTGTGGGGAGCCGGGGGACCGAGTCAGCACTGAAGTGAGTTTCCTGCAAAAAAAACGCATATGCCCCTGAACGTTTCATCTCAAGCCACAACTTACCCCTTTTGGAGGGTGATCCCAGGCCTCGCACATTGTAGGACCTGATTTTTAGATCAGCCATAGTAGAAGAGCATAGGGGAGGGTCGCCATTCTGTCAGCAAGAGGGGGATTGATCCACAGCGTAATCTTATCGTCAGGATGTAGCCTGATGGACATATTAAGCGCCAATAAGTGCCTATGAAATAAACCAAGGTTATTGCAGGTGTAAAAAACATAAACATATAAGAAAAAACAGTCATAAAAAAAAACCATAGGAAAACCAAAAGCCCTAAAAGTAGGGAAAAGTGCAACCTTGAAAAAATTAAAAGAGTATGGTACAGCGCTGCGCTAAGGAAAAACTAATACAATAAAAGGGGTTTGATATGCGGCGCTAATCTAAATGGATGGATTCCTGGGATACCAAATGTCACGGAACGTCCCACACTCCGCTTGAGTGCTTCCGTCATATACCGCTTCCTAAGTTCTGGAACACGAGTCCAATGGATCTGGCTATAGGAACCCCAAGAACTAGACAACACCAGTCTTGGAGTACATCAGAACTACCTTTTATTTGAGATCTCACACACATTTATACACCAGGATGACTCAAAGCTAACCTAATTAACATGAGCTCCAATAGGAGTCGTCCCGTCTCCTACATTGTATGGAGGACAATGTCATTAGCTCATTCAATTAACATAAGCACAAGTTGACACCAGCATCTCCTCACATGATGTGTCCCAACAGAATGAATCAGTCTTATCAGCAGGGGGCTGCTGGAGGAACCCCCCCTCCCTCTTCAGGGACACAGATCCACAGCAAGGAGTCCCCATACAATATATACATGACTGAGTCCGATTAATACAGTTCAGACTGGATTTCTCATTCACCTCAAATGCTAGGGCCCATAATCGGTGGGCAACAGGCCCGCACACAGTCCTCTCCAACAGCCTCTGCTCCGGCCAGGTCCGTGACATTTCTCCCCTTTCGGCAGGAGACTAACATAGGAGGAGACCCCAGACGGGTTGACTCCGAAGTTAGTCAGTAGTCCCAGTCCTCTACTGCCTGTACCCACACAGTACCCCAAACAAATTATTCCAAACAGTGTATCACTCACCCAGCCATCCTCTGCCTCTCTCAGAGAACATATCTGCCGCTGGGGAGAGGCCCGGACTGGCCCTTCTCCCTGGAATCCTTTCTGCCGCTGGAGAGAAGACAGTGGGACTGGGCTCACTCCATCCTGCTGTTGGGGATCTGGGCCGACTGCCCAGCATCCCTGGGGTATACAGGTGGGGACTGAAGCCCCATCAACCGACACCAGATCAAGCTGCAGTTGTGAGGTGATGACTGCATTCTCTCCTTGGATCCTGATCTGCAGCTCGCGATAGACTGCCACCTCCTCACCTTGGGCCTCCACAATTGCTGCAGGTGTGGGGCAGAGGTCTTGGACCCTCTGTCCGGTTGCCAGCACTTCTGCTGGGGGTTTGCCAGGTGGTTCCTCCTCTACAGAAACGTCTATTAAATCCCCAGTCTCTGGAATTGGTAAAAGTGTGGGGCAGAGGTCTTGGACCCTCTGTTCAGTTACCAGATCTTCAGTTGGAGAAGTTTGTTTTAACTCCATAGATGCTGCTGGCAGAAAATCACATGTCCCTGTCAGTGTTGTGGGAGAAAGGCCGACTACCTCTTCTCTCAAGAAGGCCGAAGCCACTGTTGGTGCTGGGCAGAACACAGTGAACTTTGGCCCTGATAGCAGCTCTTCTGCTGGAGGCTCATCAGGTTGTTCTTCCTCAGCAGAAAAGTCTATCAAGTCCCATGTCTCTGCAACTGATGTCTGGGGATATAGGTTCACCATCTCCTGTCCATGGAACCCAGAAGATGTTATCAGTGCTGGGCAGAGGTTAGCAGAGCTCTGCCCTGTTGTCAGCACTTCAGGTTTGGGGACGGCAATCTCCGGATTTTCCACTGCCGATTCTCTGGCATGCTGCTGAACTTGTTCTAGCAGTTTCCTGTATGCCCTTTCCAGATGCTGTTCCTTCCTTAGCAAATGGTCCAGATCAGGTTTGAGCTCTGAGACCCCTGCAAGACTGAGCATAGACTCTCTATAGTCTCTCATGTCCTCAAGGTCAGGTTCCCCCTCATCGCCAAACATAAAAAGATCTGTAAGGTTCTCCCACAGCAATCCAGGGCCGCCAAAGTCATATCCCTCCGGAGAGCATTCTGTTGTCTCCCCTAAATATCCCTCCTCTGCGTGCCATTGCAGAGCCCGATACCGATTGTCCAGCTCTATCTCCTGCTGGACCAACCTGTCCAACTCAGTGACCCATTGCTCCTGGGGCTGCGCTCCCAGGAGTGCTATCCGCAATGCCCGTTGGTCACTGGCCCGTTGCTCTTGGGTTGGAAAGCACTTGCCCTGTTTTATACCAGCGAGACGGAGGGCTGCAATCCAGAGCTCCACCCGAATTTGCTGCCTAAGCTCCAGGTATTCATCCTCAGACACAGTCCTGGTGTACGTTGAAAGGATGATCCGCAGCAGCCCCGGGAATTCTGATGCCAGATCCATATCTCCGCTGGGGTGACTGAAGTCTGCTATGCTGATCTTGGATCCAGTTGGAGGTTTGGATGTCCCAGACTTCAGGAAGCTTTCCCGCTGCTTGCCACCAATGTCACGGAACGTCCCACACTCCGCTTGAGTGCTTCCGTCATATACCGCTTCCTAAGTTCTGGAACACGAGTCCAATGGATCTGGCTATAGGAACCCCAAGAACTAGACAACACCAGTCTTGGAGTACATCAGAACTACCTTTTATTTGAGATCTCACACACATTTATACACCAGGATGACTCAAAGCTAACCTAATTAACATGAGCTCCAATAGGAGTCGTCCCGTCTCCTACATTGTATGGAGGACAATGTCATTAGCTCATTCAATTAACATAAGCACAAGTTGACACCAGCATCTCCTCACATGATGTGTCCCAACAGAATGAATCAGTCTTATCAGCAGGGGGCTGCTGGAGGAACCCCCCCTCCCTCTTCAGGGACACAGATCCACAGCAAGGAGTCCCCATACAATATATACATGACTGAGTCCGATTAATACAGTTCAGACTGGATTTCTCATTCACCTCAAATGCTAGGGCCCATAATCGGTGGGCAACAGGCCCGCACACAGTCCTCTCCAACAGCCTCTGCTCCGGCCAGGTCCGTGACACCAAAGAAATAAAAACTAATAAAAAATTGCCATTAAAAACTCAAACAAATGACAATAATTCTAAAATACGTGGATCCGTGGATATCCAATAATAAAAATATACTAATACCAAAGCCAAATGAAGAACAATAATATTCGCCAAGCTGATAAAAGGAGGAAAGAATAGCGACCACAGATGAAAATAATCACAAATCTAAAGCCAAGTGCGGGGGGTAAAACTGCGGCGTAAAACAGAGAGTATATTCCCGGGATGCCAAAGACAAAGACAATGGACACCGCGGGAATATAGCCAGAGGAAGATGCAGGTAACAATTCAAAAATTCCTATATTGCGTGAATAGCTGGTAATTCCTCGAGCGGGATAATCTATGTGACAGAAAAACAATGACCACACCAAGAAGAGGAATCCAGGTATGGAACCAGTTTATGTGAATTAATATTCCACTAATTAATTGCAACAAAGAGTATAAGCGAATCAATGTTGCAATAAAAGTGCGGTTACTTGGGGAACTAAATGACTAAGATCTAGATAATTAATAGCCTCTTTGACCTAAATAGTGTACACAATGAACTCTAATCGTGACTCCAAAAAATACCGGTATTCTTAATTACGTGCAAACAATGATAAAATAATTAAGTGCACCATCCAAGGTGAGAACAAGTGAATAAGTGACTAAATAGTTAATTTAACCTATAAAGGCAACAGATCCTAATGATCAAAAAACAAATAATTAATTGCTATACTAAATAAACCTTGAATAGGAAAAACAACCTAAAAAGGAACAAAAACAGTGAATGAAACTAATACAATAGCTCCATTTAAATTCTACAGAAAACACTCTAAATAAAAGTGCAAATGTTGGTGCAGCATCCAAAAAACAATCAAAGATGAAAAATGAGTGTCCAGTTAAAACAAGGAAGTGTATCAAATCGGACAGTTATTTCTAGTAAGCAAAGAATGTATCTTCCAAAAAAATATATATAATAGCACACCAAAAAACCAGTGTTCGGCACAAATAACTGAATATGGAAACAAGGGATAAAATTCCCAAAATGAATGAAAAAAAGTTTCTCAAAATAAAAAAACGAAGCAATAGATGTGATAAGGCATCCTAATCATATCCCCTTCGTGATGAATGAAGAAAATCCTTCACATATCCCCAGTGAGGGCAGATAAATATACCGGTTCCCCCAGCCTCTTACCTCCCGGCTGAGCGATAACAGCCCAAAAAGTAGCCTCACGCTGTCTGTGCTTGCAGGTAGTTTTAAAAGCTGTCAGCTCCCAACAGGATGATATCAGCCTTCAGTGTAGATGGTGAAACCTCTCCCGATCTCCAAGTTTCTCATGCAGTGTTCACTCAAAAGAATAAGGGGAAGGATTCCATAGTGTAGTATGTATATAATCAATCTTTTATTAAATAGTAGCCCACTTACATTTAAAAACTAGCAACATCAGCAGAAAATAAAAACCGGCTCACTGACACACCGATCCCGGCCGTGATCGGAGAGACAAGCAGCCCAGCAATACCGCCTCTCTTCACCCTGACGCGTTGCGTGACTGTCACGTCACTTTCTCAAAGAAAGTGACGTGACAGTCACGCAACGCGTCAGGGTGAAGAGAGGCGGTATTGCTGGGCTGCTTGTCTCTCCGATCACGGCCGGGATCGGTGTGTCAGTGAGCCGGTTTTTATTTTCTGCTGATGTTGCTAGTTTTTAAATGTAAGTGGGCTACTATTTAATAAAAGATTGATTATATACATACTACACTATGGAATCCTTCCCCTTATTCTTTTGAGTGAACACTGCATGAGAAACTTGGAGATCGGGAGAGGTTTCACCATCTACACTGAAGGCTGATATCATCCTGTTGGGAGCTGACAGCTTTTAAAACTACCTGCAAGCACAGACAGCGTGAGGCTACTTTTTGGGCTGTTATCGCTCAGCCGGGAGGTAAGAGGCTGGGGGAACCGGTATATTTATCTGCCCTCACTGGGGATATGTGAAGGATTTTCTTCATTCATCACGAAGGGGATATGATTAGGATGCCTTATCACATCTATTGCTTCGTTTTTTTATTTTGAGAAACTTTTTTTCATTCATTTTGGGAATTTTATCCCTTGTTTCCATATTCAGTTATTTGTGCCGAACACTGGTTTTTTGGTGTGCTATTATATATATTTTTTTGGAAGATACATTCTTTGCTTACTAGAAATAACTGTCCGATTTGATACACTTCCTTGTTTTAACTGGACACTCATTTTTCATCTTTAATTGTTTTTTGGATGCTGCACCAACATTTGCACTTTTATTTAGAGTGTTTTCTGTAGAATTTAAATGGAGCTATTGTATTAGTTTCATTCACTGTTTTTGTTCCTTTTTAGGTTGTTTTTCCTATTCAAGGTTTATTTAGTATAGCAATTAATTATTTGTTTTTTGATCATTAGGATCTGTTGCCTTTATAGGTTAAATTAACTATTTAGTCACTTATTCACTTGTTCTCACCTTGGATGGTGCACTTAATTATTTTATCATTGTTTGCACGTAATTAAGAATACCGGTATTTTTTGGAGTCACGATTAGAGTTCATTGTGTACACTATTTAGGTCAAAGAGGCCATTAATTATCTAGATCTTAGTCATTTAGTTCCCCAAGTAACCGCACTTTTATTGCAACATTAATTCGCTTATACTCTTTGTTGCAATTAATTAGTGGAATATTAATTCACATAAACTGGTTCCATACCTGGATTCCTCTTCTTGGTGTGGTCATTGTTTTTCTGTCACATAGATTATCCCGCTCGAGGAATTACCAGCTATTCACGCAATATAGGAATTTTTGAATTGTTACCTGCATCTTCCTCTGGCTATATTCCCGCGGTGTCCATTGTCTTTGTCTTTGGCATCCCGGGAATATACTCTCTGTTTTACGCCGCAGTTTTACCCCCCGCACTTGGCTTTAGATTTGTGATTATTTTCATCTGTGGTCGCTATTCTTTCCTCCTTTTATCAGCTTGGCGAATATTATTGTTCTTCATTTGGCTTTGGTATTAGTATATTTTTATTATTGGATATCCACGGATCCACGTATTTTAGAATTATTGTCATTTGTTTGAGTTTTTAATGGCAATTTTTTATTAGTTTTTATTTCTTTGGTATCCCAGGAATCCATCCATTTAGATTAGCGCCGCATATCAAACCCCTTTTATTGTATTGTTCTTAGGTGTGTGAACACTATTATTTGTGGCTGCTATTCGTTTTTTCTAGTAGTTGAGTTTTATTAATTTGATCTTCATTATTTTATATATTTTGTATATTTTTTATATTTTTATATTGCTGGCTAACTACTTTTGGTGTGCGCACAAGTACCTATTACCCTACTAAGGAAAAACTAAGGAAGCAGCCAACACACCCGTAGACTCAGGGACAAAAATAACAACAAAAAATTCACAGTGTGGTGCTATTGAGTGTGTACAATATGAAAACCTAAGCGTTAAATGGCATCAAATCATACAATGTAAACAAGGAAAATATCACGTGAACACTTGTGACAGTGACTAGTGAACAAAATAGTAATACATATACGTGTTCAAATGAAATAAACATCAAAAAGCAATATCAGATATAAAGTCCATAACACCAAAGAAAAAAGTCTGTGATGACAGTGCATAAATAATAATATGCAGGTGTTTTCTTGTACGTGCAGAAAAATTAATTAAACCCGGTAGCCTGGTAGATGAATGGACCATAGAAGACCAGAGGTGCACAGAAGTTTGGAAACAGTGCCAGGACCATCACCAGAAAATGTGGAGGCTTACCAGAAGTAGTGGCCTGAAATAGCATATGCCAAACAGGTCAAGAAAGCTTGATGACCAACAGGTCTAGATGTATTATCTGGTCAGATGTCATCACCGCACAAACAAAGGAAAGGGGGAAGTGATCAGCACGACTTCCTCATTGGTAAACGTACCACCATAAGCCAAGCGAGAGATTCGTGTTGCATGTGAGGGATGAAAACACTCACATAGTATAATAACGTTTAAACTTGGATTTATTTAAAAATAGCAATAAAAAACAAACTCACATTTTTTGCAGATCAGAAAAGCATATAAATCGTGTAGCGGTAGTTGTGAGGGGTCCACCCGACATGTTTCAACTAAACCATCCGGACCAAAGCCAATTTATTTAATAATTTATAGTATCTTGCTGTTTGGGTCTTACATTTGAGTATATGATCTCAGTATCTATCCCCCAGATGTGTGGCTCTAGAAATAATTTCTAATATATGCCCCTCTGACCGGAAATGGGGTCATCCTAATCACTTCCGGTTTCGGACACTTCCAGTGGGGGTCATTCTCTGTCTATAAATAGAGCGGTGGGGTGAGAGGGTTCCACACCCCAGAAGACGACTTTTTTAGTTGAAACATGTCGGGTGGACCCCTCACAACTACCGCTACACGATTTATATGCTTTTCTGATCTGCAAAAAATGTGAGTTTGTTTTTTATTGCTATTTTTTTTATTATACTATGTGAGTGTTTTCATCCCTCACATGCAACACGAATCTCTCGCTTGGCTTATGGTGGTACGTTTACCAATGAGGAAGTCGTGCTGATCACTTCCCCCTTTCCTTTGTTTGTGCGGTGATGACATCTGACCAGATAATACATCTAGACCTGTTGGTGATCAAGCTTTCTTGACCTGTTTGGCATATGCTATTTCAGGCCACTACTTCTGGTAAGCCTCCACATTTTCTGGTGATGGTCCTGGCACTGTTTCCAAACTTCTGTGCACCTCTGGTCTTCTATGGTCTATTCATCTACCAGGCTACCGGGTTTAATTAATTTTTCTGCACGTACAAGAAAACACCTGCATATTATTATTTATGCACTGTCATCACAGACTTTTTTCTTTGGTGTTATGGACTTTATATCTGATATTGCTTTTTGATGTTTATTTCATTTGAACACGTATATGTATTACTATTTTGTTCACTAGTCACTGTCACAAGTGTTCACGTGATATTTTCCTCGTTTACATTGTATGATTTGATGCCATTTAACGCTTAGGTTTTCATATTGTACACACTCAATAGCGCCACACTGTGAATTTTTTAAAAGTGCAACCTTGCCACCGGTCGGTGACCCCCACCCCTCCCCCAGTAAGAAGGAGCAGAGGGGGTCAGCGAGCAGCGCCAAATCCCAATACGGGAACAAAACTCCTAGGAGTTGACCTATTGGAGGTAGGTGAAACAGCACGGGGGGTGAGACCGTGGTGAAACCCGCTCATTGTGTTGGGCACAAAAATTGCACCTCAATACCAAGTGCATATGATGAATCAGCAGCTGGGGGGATGTCAAAAAATGACAAAGAAAAAAACAAAGAGAAAATAACGTCCAGGGGACATTTAGGATACCCATGTTGAAAAGTTCTGCTTCTTAGGTTTCTCCTTGAGGGGATGGAGGGTGGGATGCCTGAGCAGGGGGGCCTCTCCTGGATCCTCGGTGTCGTCTGCGGCAAATCGCTTGCCACTGTTCAGGGCGGTTTGGGAGGGGTATCTCCGGCGAGGTCCTCCAGTCTGGAATGTCCACTTGCGGCAGTCCAAGAGACTCCAGAAAGTGGGGTAAATCAGCCTTGCTCCGCAGTGTAGATTGTTTACCGTCTTTAGTTGCAGATAGGCTGAAGGGGAATCCCCACCTATATGGCAGTTGAGCATCCTGTAAGGCCGCCAGCAGTGGTTTGAGGGCACGACGCTGCATCAGCGTGCGTCTGGAGAGGTCTGGAAAAAAAGATAGTTTGGCTCCATCAAAATCCACATGTCTGAGTCCGCGGACTTGAGTCATGATCTGTTCCTTAAGAGAATACTTATGTAGTTTGCAGATAATGTCTCTGGGCTTGTCAGGGTCTTCAGATGGAGGTCTCAGGGCTCTATGTGCCCGGTCTATTTCAATATGTTCTGGCGCCTGGCGGCCTAATATTTGTTTAAAGACCCCCTGCAGGGTAGGAACGATATCTCTATGGCCTGTGGCCTCAGGTAGGCCTCTGATGCGTATGTTAACCCTTCTGCTCCTGTTCTCAGCATCATCCATTTGGTCAAGCAGGGCTTCAATCCTGCGATCCTGCGATTTACAGCGGTCTGTAAGGGCTTGTAATGTGGGAGCAGTCTCTTCCCACTGTGTCTACAGTGTTTCCACTCTCCCCCCTAGATGTGCTGTGTCAGCTTGTAAGTCCTCTATGTCCTGCCTCATGGCCTTCTCCACTCTGTGCACAAACTTCTCCAAGTCATCTTTAGTGGGAAGTGAGAGTATATGAGAGCGAATGTCTCTATCCCCCCAGGCATCTCCTCTTTCAGGGAGCCTTTCTGATCTGTCCGATCCGGAGGGAGAGGAGGGGGGAGGCAGGGAAGGTAGCGGTAAGCGTGGGGAGCTGATAGGGGGAGGTAGCTCTGGAAGCGTGGCCTCCGGGCGCCATCTTGGCTGTACTTGCCGTTCCTCTGCGAGTCCCATAAAAGTAGTTTTCCAGCGATTCTGACCGGCCCCGAGGGGTGCGCTGTGGTCGAGGAGATGGTTTGCGTTTCAGGGGCATCGTTGCGGGTGATAAAGCCCCCTTTAATGCTGCTGATCAGGCTTTGTTAAGAGCGGGCTGCACGGAACTCAAGGAGAGCACGTCTTCACTCCTGCATGCCGTAGCCACGCCCCCACTTCGCTCCTACATTTAAAAATCATAATTTTTTTTCTAGAAAATTACTCAGAACTCCCAAACATTATATATAAGTTTTTTTTAGCAGAGACCATAGGGAATAAAATGGCGATCATTGCAACTTTTTATGTCACACAGTATTTGCACAGCGATTTTTCAAACACCTTTTTTAAAAAAAAAAACTGTTTAATGCATTAAAAAAGAAAAAACAGAAAAGTTAGCCCAGTTTGTTTGTATAATGTGAAAGATGATTTTACGCAGAGTAAATAGATTCCTAACATGTCATGCTTTAAAATTGTGCACACTCGTGGAATGGCGCCAAACTTCGGTACTTAAACATCTTTATAGGCGATGCTTTAAAATTTTTACAGGTTACATGTTTAGAGTTACAGAGGAGGTCTTGGGCTAGAATTGTTGCTTTTGCTTTAACGCACTTGGCGATATCTCACATGTGTGATTTGAACGTTGCTTACATATATGGGTGCGACTTACATAAGCGTTTGCTTCTGTGCGCGAGAACGCAGGGACGGGGGTGCCTAAATTTTTTTTTATTATTATTTATCTACTTTTATTTTTTTTATTGTAACACTTTTTTTGATCACTTTTATTCCTATTACAAGGAATGTAAACATCCCTTGTAATAGGAATAGTGCGTGACAGGTCCTCTTTATAGAGAGATGTGGGATCAATAAGACCTCACATCTCTCCTCCAGGCTGGAAAGGCTGAGATCAAAAAAGAAATAAACTCTTTCTGTCTTTCCAGCCGCGTCCTCGGCTTTGTTTACTTCCGCCGGCCTGGATGTGACATCATAAAGTTGCGCCTGGGCCTCCGAGGGTCATAGAGATGACTGGGGACCATCTGGTAAACTTCTGGCGGCGACCGATTCATCCTCCGGTTTGCCGATCGTACGGAGAAGCACCAGAGAGGCACCGGAGTGCAGAAGGAGGGGGAGGACATCCTCTCCCGCTATCAGAGAACTCACACAGCAAGCGCCCGTCTCCGTGCAGCAGCTGCCAACCCTCGTTCCGCTAATGCCAATGCGCGTGCATGGAACCTTAGTCAGAGACAAATGAGATGCAGAGCGGGCATGCACAATGGCACCTCCATGCGAACGCGCACGCACGCGGCCGTGAATCCTGGCACACGGCACCCTATATAAACAGAGAGTCTGCCTAGCATCAGTGCTGGATCATCTTCAGCTTGTCCCTGTGTTTCTGTTGCTACTCTGCCTGATTGACCTTGTTCCTGAAAACCCGGCTATCCTCTGACCATTCTCTTGGATTTCCCCTGCCTGCTGAATCTGCCCCTCCTCAGCAGAGGAGGTTCCTGTATCTCCAAGTTCCAGCCTTCTGCCTGCAGGCACCTGCACCCTTTTGTTGCCCTTGCACTCCCTGTACCCACCACCAGGGGTGCTTGGACCGGAACCGTGCAAGGGGCCACCCTCATCATTTCAGGCTCTGCTGTAAGGTACGTGACACCCGCCGCCTGTAAGAACAATCAAGTGGCTGAACTGCCGCTATGATTGTTCTTACAGTGCACAGAATTGTCGGCTGAAAAAGATGATATCTCGATGATGCAGACATCATCCAGATATTCCCACTCAAAGTCCATGACGTTATATTTATTTATTTCAGGTACTTATATATGACGTACCTTGGGTGGGAAGTGTGTTTAACATCATTACTGATGAGGGGATTTTTTTAAACGTTCCTGATAACATCATTCTGACGAAACGCATAGGGAGAAACTACCATAGGGAGAAACTACCAGTGCATTGCATCGCGGCCCGGACTTCCTTGATTTTTATGCTGTTCAAACGTTTTCAAATAAAAGCTAAAGGAGAGAGGAGCAATACACCAACTGTGGATCTGAGATCTGCTGTTTCAGCCAGTGTGTGCTGTGAATGCTGTCTATCCCCTAGAGGGGAAAGCTCTCTGATGAGTGCGGTAACAGAGGGAGAGCACAATTTGCAGCACCAGAAAACGCATGAATTTAGTATACACGGCTATTGAAGTACTTTTAAAGAGCGCCTGACACTTTATCAGTTACAAATGGACTTCATATTTTACCAATTTTAAGGATATATATATATTTATTTTTTAATGAAATATTGATGGACTTATTTATTTGTCAATTCTGAGGATATTTTTGCACATGGTTATAAACTTATATCACATTAATTTTTTTTTAGGAATATTTAGTGGCTGCATTTACACCAATGAAAAATGTGTTTCTAACACTGACAAATGATTTACAACACCTGACACGTATATAGTGTGAATTTTCGAAAACACAGGAATATATTGAGTTTGTACATTTTATTTTGATATATTTGCACATTATCCCATAGAGCAGCGCCACACCTACTACTTAAAGTGTTACTAAACCCACAACAGTAAAATCAGTCTGTGTATGCAGTAATGAATGTTATACTCATTGTGGAACCTAAGTGGTTAATCCTCCGCATTGTGTGAAAAGGCTGTTTGATCCCTTCTTCTCTGATTATCCCGTTTTTCCACTGTCCCCTAACCATCTCCTGATAAGACAGAGCATTTGGAGTCACTCTGCCCATGCTCAGTTTGGTGTGTATTGCTAAAGGGTTTTTTAGCATATTTATTTTCAAATCTTATTAGTAACTTTATTTCAAAAGGACCCTTTAAGGCCCCCCCCCCCCCAAAATATCCATTTGAAAGGACCCTGCAAGGTTAGAGCCTGGCAGGGTTGCTGAACCTCATATTTTAGTTTTATTGGTTCCTTTAAAAATCTGTTTACAGTTAGATATAATACTATAATACTATACTTGTAATTTATTCAACTTTATTTCCAGTATAAGGCATGGAGAACTTTTGGTACATCTTAAGTAAATGAGAAGTGTTTCAATGTTCCCTCCTGGCAAATGCTGAAATGAGCAAGAATATTTCCTGTTAAACTCCTGTATTTTTATTACTTTTTACAAAGAAGGATGCTGCAATATTATTCTGATTTGTGTCTTCTATTTATGAAGATAATGTAAAACTAACACAGATTGAGCACTAAGATGGGGAAGTCATTTAGATATAAGTAATAACTCTGTTCGGAAGCAAAGCAATGCTAGTGCCTTGGAAGTTTGGTGTGTTTATATTAAACTCATTGCAGGTTTTTCAAAGACTGTTAACCACTTGTGCACCTTGGTAAAGTGTGGAGTTTGGGTATGTCCTTGGTAGGGATGAACAAAACCCACATAAGTTAGAACTTGCCGAAAATCAGGTAAGGGTTTATTGGGTGGTAGCAGGGCTACCATCAGGGAGGACAGCCAAAACACATGTACGGGGCCCGAGCACCCTGAATTGCCCGAAAACTGCTACCACCCACTGTCCAGACATGCTGTGCCTTCTCCCTACTACCTGCTGTGTAAGGTAGGATTAGTAAGGTTAGAGGAAGGCTGTGATTGGCAGGGAAAAATGTAATGTGAAGGGAGGGGGCTGGGGTGGAAGGAAGGGGGCTGTGAGGAGGACAGAGGTGCAAAGAAGGGGGGGTGTGAAGGGAACAGAGGTGCAAGGGGGGGGGGGGGCTATGAAGGGGATGGAGATGCAAGAAAGGGGGGTTGAAAAGGTAGGGCAGTTAGTGTATGGTCCTGTTCAAAATAGTCAACCTTATTGTGGTGGCAGGCTTCATATTTTTTGGCCAAAATATAATTCTTTGCTCTTAAATCTTGAAAGCACTGATGACTTGGAATACACTTTTCATTTTCACGTGTTAAGTTGTAAGAGTGTTAAAATAAAAGTGGTTGCACTAAAGGACTCGGTGGGCTGGTCAGTGAGTGGAATCGGTGGGACAGCCAACGAGCGGAATCGGTGGGACAGCCAGTGGGCGGGCCCTGGGGAATGTTGGTGCTCAGGCCTGGGGGGCCCAGGCCTAAAGTTGAGTAAGGGGCCCAAAATTTCTGGTGGCTGTCCTGGGTATTAGCAAACTCAATTCGCTCCCTAAGGCTCAATGCACATCTATGCATGTTGCTTTTGAGCGTTTCTGCACTGCTGTTTGCGGTGCTTGCCGCGTTTTTGGATATTGCGTTTTACCGCGACTTTACTGCGATTTGTGTTTTGCTCTTTTTTTTACACTGTATATAGCCGGTTGCTAAGGAGTGGGCCAGGAAGCTAGCCGCCGCATCCTTAACAACTGATGAGTCATCAGTTGTCAGCTGGCTTCCCGCTCAATGAAAAAAAAAAGAATAGCCGGCTAAAAAAAATAGAGAGAAAAAACACCTTGGGTTCCCCCCCCAGGTCCATACCAAGCCCTTGGGTCTAGTATGGATTCGGAGGGAACCCCCTCCTGAACCATGCCAGGCCACATGCCCTCAACATGGGGGGATGGGTGCTTTGGGGCACGGGGGCTCTGTTTAACAAAGGGGCCCCCAGATCCCGCCCCCCATGTGAATGAGTATGGGGTACCCATTCACTAAAAAAAAGTAGTGTAGTACTGTAGTACTGTATTAAAAAATACAGTAGACAGTTTTTGACTAGTTTTTTATTAAAAATCTTCTTCTTCTTCTTCTTCCCCGCTTCTTCCTCCGGTCTTCCTCCATCTTCTCCCACATCTTCATCCTCCAGCCTTCTCCTTCTCCCCCTGCTTCTTCTTCTGCTCTTCTTCTGTCTTCTTTGTCCGATGCTCTTCTTCTCTGTCGCTGCTCCCGCAGAGGACCCTTCTCCGATGCTGCGTCCCGCTGGTCTGTCGGCGCCGATGTCCTGCATTTCTTAAATAACGATGGGGGCATGGCAATCGGATTACGCCATCCAGACGCCATGCCTCCTTGTGACGTTACCGCCCGGGGCATGCTGGGTCAGTGATGTCACAAGGGGCCATGGCCTCTGGATGACGTAATCCAATTGCCGCGCCCCCATCGTTATTTAAGAAATGCAGGAAATCAGAGCTGACAGAACAGTGGGACGCAGCATCGGAGGAGGGTCGTCGGTGGGAGTGGCGATAGAGGAAGAATATCGGACAAAGAAGACAGAAAAAGAGCAGAAGGGGGCGGGATCTGGGGCCCCCTTGTTAAAGGGGGCTTCCAGATTCCCATAAGCCCCCCGCCCGCAGACCCCGACAACCACTGGGCAAGGGTTGTCGGGAAGAGGCCCTTGTCCCCATCAACATGGGGGCAAGGTGCTTTGGGGTGTGCCCATCCCCCCATGTTGAGGGCATGCGGCCTGGTATTGTTTAGGAGGGGGTGCTCGCTCGTCCACTCCCTTTCCTGACCTGCCAGGCTGCATGCTTGGGTAAGGGTCTGGTATGGATTTTGGGGGGACCCCCATGCCATTTTTTTAAAAATGTTGGTGTGTGGGGGTCCCCTCCAAATCCATACTAGACCCAAGGGCCTGGCATGGACCTGGGGGGGACTCCATGCCATTTTTTTTTCACAATTTTTTTTTTTAGCCGGCATTTTTTTTTTACATTGAGCGGGAAGCAAACTGACAGCTAAGGACTCATCGGTTGTTAAGGACACGGCAGCAGGCTTCCTGGCCCCCTCCTTAGCAACCAGCTATATACAGTGTAAAAAAAAAGAAATAAAAAAAAACGCAAATTGCAGCAAAATCCCGGCAAAATCGCTGTAAAATTGTGGTAAAAACGCGGTTCTTGCGTTTTGGATGCGGGTCCATTGAATTCTATTACATGCAAAACGCTGCATTTTGCAGGAAAAAAAGTCCCCAACCCTTTCCAAAAACACAGAGGCACAAAAATGCATTGATGTGAACATGTTCCATAGGAACCCATGTTAAAAAATGTCCCTGCATTTCTGCAAAATGCAAAATGCATCAAAAAACACATTAGTGTGAATCAAGCCTAAAGAGACATTCATCAATTACCGCCTTTCATGCTGATCACATAATAAAATGTATGAAATTAGTATTTACCGATGTTTCCCTTGCCATAACAAATTATTATTTCTTTGGTTAGTAACTGGTAATAGTGCTGTTAGTTTATTTAACTTTCAACCCACCTTCCCTACCTGGCCCTGATGTGTCACCAGGGTGTCTGGCTGCAGCCTGTCAAATCTCCAGCACTCTATGAGTACAGCAGTGCACAAGTGGTGTTTTCTCTGGGTGCTAAGCAAATCATCACTGTCGCTGTTATTATACAGGTACTTTGTGAGCAGGGGCCAGTCGTGGTGACAGGGTGATTATCACATCTTCCATGTTTCTCTCCTCGTTAGGTGCCAAGCAAGGGTCACATGAGAGGCCTACCCCGGGGTGAGTTCTTCTGGGCTACGCTAGGCACTTTGTTCAGGGTCATTGTCATACACATGGGGTACCTTTACTTGAGCCACGCCCACGACCCGACGACAAATATGGACAAACTCTAATAAAATCTCTCTTAATGTACTAAACATTACCACAGTTACTTGTGCATTTAGGAGGGACACACAGAGCCATTGCCCTCTCTACCTGTCCAGCGTATCATGGCTACCTCAGGCCCAGTAACAGTATGGGGTCCCACTGTGTACCTAGCACAGATTTCATGCACGCACTTCACTTAACTCTTTCTCTTCCGTACCTGTGTACAGAATGAGAGCGCCGGCAGTGCAGATCTGCTCCCATTGCTATGGGAGACCGATCGCAGCTGAAATAGTGCTAAGAACATCTCCCTCGTTGCAAGAGGCTATCTCACCTGCCACATGCTTAACAACAGGTCGCTAGAGAAACCTTAGTTACCCTTGTAACCACTTGGAACTTCACACTGTATTAACTAGGGTTGTCCCAATACCACTTTTTTAGGACCGAGTACAAGTACCGATACTTTTTTTCAAGTACTCGCCGATACTGATTAACGATACTTTTTTTAATGTCATGTGACCGTTTTCAAAGCACAATACAGATTAGGTGGCACTGACATGCAGCACTGATAGGATTAGGTGGCACTGATGAGCACTGACAGATGGCTGGCACTGACAGATGGCACTGGCAGGTGGCTGGCACTGACAGGTGGCTGGCACTGATAGATGGCTGGCACTGATAGATGGCATTGATAGGTGGCGCTGGCACTAACAGGTGGCTGGCACTGACAGGTGGCTGGCACTGATAGATGGCATTGATAGGTGGCGCTGGCACTGACAGGTGGCACTGGCAGGTGGCTGGCACTGACAGGTGGCATTGGCAGGTGGCTGGCACTGATACATTGCTGGCACTGATAGATGGCATTGATAGGTGGAGCTGGCACTGACAGGTGGCTGGCACTGATGAGCGGCACTTATGGACATTGGGCACTGATAGGTGGCATTTATGAGCACTTATGAGCAGGCACTGAAATGCTATGAGGAAAGGCTGCCTGCGACAGCCCATCTTGGTACTCCTTGCACTTGGCCGCATAAAAGCAGCAGCGGCCATCTTGTTACACCCAGCCTGAACTATATGGGCTGAGTGTAACAAGATGGCCACTGCTGGCTTACTGCGGCCGAGTGCAGGGTGTACCAAGATGGGCATCGGGATGTCCAACCACCGACTTTAACACGGAGCGTCACCCCCCGCCCCACTCCGCCCCGCTGACGTTCCGTTATGGAAGGGGACAGGGGTGGGCGGTGGTTCTATTGTAACCACGCGGCCGGCGGAAACACCATTTTGTTCCCCCTTGGCCTTTGTTCTGTAATGGCGGCGGAGACACCGCTACTAGGGCACCTGATGTAAGGAGGGGCACCGCTGGGGACATCTGATGTAAGGGGGGGCTCCGCTGGGGACATCTGATCTAAGCGGGGGCTCCACTGGGGACATCTGATGTAAGGAGGGACACCGCTGGGGACATCTGAGGTAAGGGGGGCTCCGCTGGGGACATCTGATGTAAGGGGGGCTCCGCTGGGGACATCTGATGTAAGGAGGGGCACCGCTGGGGACACCTGATGTAAGGAGGGGCACCGCTGTGGACACCTGATGTAAGGGGGGGCTCCACTGGGGAAACAGCTGATGTAAGGGGGGCTCCACTGGGGACACCTGATGTAAGGACAGACTCTGCTGGGGGCACTTGATGCAAAGACGGTCTCTGCTGGGGGTACCTGATGGCATCTGGTGGCAGGCGACGTGGCAGGTGACACACTCAGAGGTCCCATTGATTCTGGATTATGGTGAGTTGAATGATTTCATTCTATATTACAATGTAATAATATAAATAATGCGCTTCAATCATCCTGACACTATAACAACCATGGTGCTGGGATGATTGAAGCGCTAACACCAGGTGTTTGGAGTATCTTTATCTGCTGATTTGTTAAACTCTGGAATACACATTTCTATTGTGGTGTATCATCTGGGCCTGCTGTCCCTCCATCCCTCTTTCCTTCCTTCTCTCTCCTTCCCACCTTCTTTCCTTCTTTCTCTCTCCCTCTTTTCCCCTTTCTTTCTCCATCTCCCATTCATCTCAGACTCTAACCACACCCCCATGTAAACCACGCCCATACAAGCCACGCCCACTATTCCGCATAAACCACGCCCGTTTTTCAGTGCTGCGCGCACCGCATTTTCGTTTTTTGCCATGTCACGCCTACAAAAAAGTGCCCCTATAATTTTTTTTACAATGTTGGCAACTATGGTATCTTCAGGAAGGACTTTACGTTCCAGCAATCCTCCTACATTGCAAATTTTGCAAAAAAGGCTCCTGGACTCCTGGGCGAATAGCAGCTTTGCTGGAATCGGGAACAAGAACACTCTCCTACATCTCTCCATCTCTCTCTCTCTCACCTCCTGCCCAACACTCCTGAAGGTGGATACATAGGTAGAGTGTGAGGGCAAAGAGTGGCAAGAGTGCCGAAGTTTGCAGGCTGGACTGCACCAATGTTGCTGCCAGATAAATAAAATTGGAAGCTGAAGACAACCTGACAGGAACCGAGCACAGAAACAGTATGGTACCTGATCAGAAAGCAAAGACAGAGTTTAGGAAACGAGCTGAGGTCAGCAACAGCCAGGCATGATGGTATTGGAATCAGGGGACAAAGGCAGAGTCCAGGAAACAATTCATTAGTAGCAGCTGGGCAGTGAAATATCAATATCAGGAGGCAAACTCAGCCGGTCAGGTCTCAGGTAAACAAGGATAAGCTGAAGGCCACTCAGCAACTTCCTTCTGCAATGCTTCAGTTTATATAGGGCACTAAGTACCAAAACCTTTGTCAAGTGTGCATGCTAATTCTTGCACACACACTCATCTTCCTACTAATGCATGTCTGGCATTTCGCTTATGCATAGAAGTAGAGTCAGCATAATGTGCATGCACATATGCCCGCAACAGCAGCCTGTACATTTTTATTCTAAAGCATTTAAACCTGAACTCTAGGTAAGATCTTAATTGCATACTTATGTTCATCCATCTTGGACCAATGTAAGTATGCATATCCTATACCTGAGGAACCCGTGGAAGCTGACAATCGTAGAAGATCACTACTTCAGTGATCGTCACAATATTCCTGGCTCCTGTAAAGAGTGGTAAAGAGAATGCTTTGGAAAAGTCAGAATATGTTCTTTGGATAACATCATTATATGTGACTCAGCGTTAGGATTCAAATTGATAAAAATAAACATAAACTTTACAAATCTGTAGGTGGAGATTTTATCCACTGCTGTCTCTCTGATGTATGTGCTTCTGGGAAAACAGTCATCGTTTGAAGAGACTTGGTAAAAATAGATCAGTCTTTTCATTCTCACGGAAGTGATGGCTCACAGGGCAATGATGATGAGCCCGTTAAAGCAGAACTCAAGGTATGTATAAAAAAATGCAGTTTAATGCAGTTGTATATTTCTTTACAAATAAGTAAATGTACCAGGGTTGTACCAAAAGTGATGCAAAAGTGGGCACAACTTTTTGATTAAAGCGTTTGTTATCCCAACACTTCCTATTCCTGATATGTACCTGCTGGGTTACCCTGGTAACCTTTCCTCATAACTAATGTCTTCCAGTCCCTTTATTAGTTTTGTTGTCCTTCTCTGGACTCTCTCCAGTTCCAGCACATCCTTCCTGAGGACTGGTGCCATGGGAGTCATGCAGCTGCTTGGTGTTACAAAGGCTTGCTGAGTGTGCTGGGAGATGCAAAGGGTGCTGGGGGTACAGAGGTGTGCGTGGGGTGGGGGGAGGCAGAGATGTGCAGAAGAGTACATATGTTGAGGAGTGTTAAGGGTATAGAGGCATACTGAAAGGCACAGAAGATTCTAGGGAAGTGTGCTGGGGAGGCAGATGTATGCTGGGGAGGGGGTTGCAGATGCCTGCTAGGGGTAACAAAGGCTTGCTGGGGAGTACACAGAAATGCTGGGGGTGCAGAGGTGTGTGGGAGGCTGCAGAGGTGTGCTGGGGTACTTGGGGATACAGGGTATTCTGAGGGGTGCAGAGGTGTGTGGGGGATATAGACATGTGCTGGGGTGCAAAGGTGTGCAAGGGGGTACGGAGGTGCCCTGGGGGTACTGGGAATTTTTTGAGGGTATGGAGATGTACTGGGGGCACAGAGGCTTGATAAGGGGTTTGGATGCATTAAGGGGGTGCAGAGATGTGCAAAGGGGTACAGAAGTTTGCTGGGGGTGCAGATGTATGCGTGGGGGGGGGGTGCAGAGGCCTGTTAGGGGTAACAAAGGCTTTCTGTGGAGTACGAAGGAATGCTGGGGGTGCAGAGGTGTGTGGGAGGCTGCAGAGGTGTGCTGGGGTACTTGGGGATACAGAGTATTCTGAGGGGTGCAGAGGTGTGTGGGGGATATAGACGTGTGCTGGGGGGTGCAGAGGTGTGCAAGGGGGTACTGGGAATTTTTGGAGGGTATGGAGATGTGCTGGGGGCACAGAGGCATTCTAAGTGGTTTGGATGCATTCTGGGGGTGCAGAGATGTGCAAAGGGGAACAGAAGTGTGTTGGGGGTGCAGATGTATGCTAGGAGGGGGTGCTGAGGCCTGCTAGGGGTAACAAAGGTTTGCTGGGGAGTACAGGGAGGCTGCAGAGGTGTGCTGGGGGTACTTGGGGATACAGGGTATTCTGAGGGGTGCAGAGGTGTGTGGGGAATATAGACCAGAGGATCGGTCCATGCAGTGCATGCCGGGAGCAGCCAATATTGCTGCGCCCATGGACCATCAGTGATGAGAGGCGGCGGAATGTCTGGGGTGGGATGGAGCTACAGAGACGGGTACTGGTGGGACTTCCCGGGAGGAGGACACAAGGGTCAGTGACTTGTGGTAGGGGAGTCCGGGGATACCTGAACGCATGTAATGTGGGCAATGCAATATGTAGGTGGGGCTTTGTGTGGGTGTGACCTGAGTTTGGAGGGGGGCACAGGGGGCCCTATGATCTCATACTGCCCGGGGGCCCTATGAGTTGTCAGTCCACCCCTGGGCACAGACAATATTAAAAAATATCGACATAGGTTCTAATCCTTCTCTACTCTATCCAAAACAAATACGTTTCTTAATTGTGCATTTAGGGACACAGGATATAGTAGTTCAGGTACATTGGGTTATGCTGTTACTTTCAAGAAATTGGACATTGAGATACAAAACTGTAAGACCAGTCTATTTTAACCACTTTCATTCCCTTCATGCCTCCGTTTTTAGTTTTTAGTATCTAAGGAAAATATATCTTATATCCTCTGTAAGAAGCAAAACCTTTTCTTTAATTTTTCTTATAGTAAGTTCTTTCAGTTGCTGCAGAGCTTATTTTGCCATTTTCCAGATCAGCTGATCTTTGACATTGTTGTGAAAGCCTTACCCATACCCCACAGAAAGGAAGAAGTGGGGCTAAACTATAATGTATCCTTGAGTACTAGGCTTCCCTAGACACCTGTGTGCAGAGTGTGAGTCAACTGCATAGCGATTTACAGGTCCAGGCTCGTGGTGCACTTGTACAGTGGATCCTTGTCTATGAAGACACCAGAGGGACGAAGACTAGTGGAAGCAGCATGTTCCATGAATCTTGCCTCTCTATGCCTGGTGTGCATGTGTGGGAACTACGGGCCCTCTCAGGACCCCAGCTTTGGTGAGTGTGGACTTTGGCCATTGTGTGCCTTATTGTGTTTACACTATACTAAGAGGTTAACTTCCGGGGCTCTGGCAGTGACACTACTGATGCTCTAGTGGCCTTCTATTGGGGCTGCACAGGCACACTGGCCCTACTGTTCCTGCATGGGTCCCCTCCTGTGCATGCACACATCTTGATATCCTCCCACAATCTCCACTGCTTATGCACCACCTCCACGATCTTCTGGATGTTGCCTGGTCTTTTTATCTGCTGCAAGGGCAAGAATCCTGGGGGGCATTGACAGTCTATGATCTTCTAACAGTGCTAGAAGGTCTTGCAGCACTCCTTAGTGTTTTCTCTAGCCCCTTTAGTGGTGACACCCTCCTCTGTCTTATTCAGGAAGGAGTTCTCTGCTACTATGTCTAAGTTTTATTACAGTCATGTTAACTGGCTCAGAATGCAGGTGCTGCAAGCATACTTCCACACCCTCTCCTCAATAGTTTATTTCTTATTTCCCGAGGGCTGCAGCTGCTTCTGTCTAGTCAGATAATGGAAAAGAGGATTGTAACCTAACTGTATTTGTGGGGTTGGAACAGAGGCAGTGGCGTCTCCAGCTTTCATATTTAGGGGGGGGCACATGGGGGGACAGGGACAAAAGTAGGGGGGCAACTATAAAATGCCATTTTATATATATATACAGTATATATATCTATCCTGGGGCCCTTTACTATGACCCCACAACGGCCCTTTCACATGTTCTGCAGTGAGCTCCCTTCCTACTGTATTGGGGCCCCCCAGGGTGGCAGAAAACAAGAGATATATGTCACCAGCATACCAAGAAAATATAAGGGTCCAAAGCAGTGGGAGAACTATCAGGGTTGCAAAGGTTGTCTTGCCACCGGGCCCTAGTGTTCTGCCACAGTGGGGTTCCCCAGCCTCCTCTTGCTGTCCTGCCCCTGCTATTGATAGCGCTGGTCTGGCATCTCTTGGAATTTATAGGCTGGTTCTCCTGTCCTAAGGACGGGAGAAATCAGTCAGTTTTTTCAGTAACTGAGAGTCTTGGTGGAGTCCTTCCTGCAACTCGCTCTTCTCCCTGCCAATGAGGATGCAGGGAAAGGAGCAGATCGGGCGGCCATGGTTGTGTGAGCGCTCGCATTATGCAGTGTCAGCGAGCAGAGGGAGGGGAGAGGAATCACCCGCAGGAGCTGACTGGGGACTCTCTCCCTCTTAGACATTGATTTTTTGTAAAAAAAAAATATATATATATATTTTTTTTTTTTTAAATTGGGGGGCACATGGTGGGGCACAGCATAATGTTGGGGGGGGTCAGGGCCCCCTCTGGCCCTCCCCTAGGGACGCCATTGAACAGAGGAAGTCTCAATTCTAAGACATAACTCCAAAACGTAAGGATACCATATTGGTCCTTATTAACACAGTCGGCACATGCCTAGGCTTGGCTTACCTGAATCAGCTGTAAAGTTAAAGTTTCCAGTTTGTGTTCTCTTAAAAGTCCCCAGACTATTAAGACTTTTCCAGTACGTTCACTTTTGCATCCTGTCTTGTATAATACAGCTTAAAGATGAAGTAAACCCTCTTCATGGCACATTCTGGGGAAGAAATAGAACAGAGGGCCGTTTCTTCACTGCGCATGCATCGATTACCTCATCGGCGCACTACAAAGTAAATATCTCCTAAACGACGCATGTTTAGAAAATATATTTTTTGTACATATAGGTAAGCCTTAATATAGGCTTACCTATATGTAAAAATGCCTCAGGGGGGTTTACAACCACTTTAATACTGATTACGTTTTTGCTTCTCCCAAATGTTTTGCTCAGCAATACTCTACTGAAGAAGGGTATTTAAAAAGTGGGCTGTTGTTAGAAATTCTGTATATAACCCTACAGAACAGACAGTGCACTGTCCACATAGGCTTTGCTGTTTAACTGCAAACAGTAAACAGGAAACTTTATTACAGAGAAAAGACATAGAGCATACCATAGATGCAGCTACAACTTATAAACACTGTCATCTACTGGTTTAAGACTATATCTATACTAAATACTGATGTACTGTAGTTGTTGCACAAAATACAATTCTGCATTCCAACACCCCCGCTCAATAATTACTACTTATATTAGTCCCATTTCGGATCTCAGTTCTATAAATCTGTTTCTTGTAAACAGCACCTGATCCACTTTTGTTTCTCATGAGTTGAAAACCTTTGCATCTCATCCCATGAATCTGGCTCTGGTTTTAATGCTATGCAAGCAACATAGGACATACATTTGGCTGGGATGCCTTTATTGCTATTGGTGGATTTCCTGATTGAAGCCTCTTGTAGCCTGGTTTCTTCTTTTACAACATTTGGATTGTCTGCCTTAATTTCTATCTCTGTGTCACTTTGTTGCTCATCGTCATGTGATACTTATGTGAAATTTCCCTCAGTTTGAAGTACCATATTTATCGGCGTATAACACGCACCGGCGTATAACATGCACCCCAAGTTTAGGAGAGAATTTTAAGGAAAAAAACTTTTAGGAGGGAAGTTTAAGGAAAAAAACCTTACATTAAAATGCCCATCAATGCAGCCTTATCTATCCATCTGCAGCCTTTTCAGTGTCAGTGCAGCCTTGCCCCAGTGCAGCCTTATCAGTGCAGCTTTGCCCCAGTGCAGCCTTGCCCCAGTGCAGCTTTGCCCCAGTGCAGCTTTGCCCTAGTGCAGCTTTGCCCCAGTGCATGCTTGCCCCAGTGCAGCTTTGGCAGTGCAGGTTTGCCCGTGCAGCTTTGCCCCAGTCCAGCCATGTCAGTGCAGCTTTGTGATAGATTTAAATATGGCGCAGAGACTGCAGGGATACTTCGGAGCCGAGATACACATACCCGAGTTTTCTTGGCTTTTTTCGGCGCTGCCGTCACGCCCAGTCCCGCCCCTGGACCTGTGTTATGTCCATCATAGGGCGGGACTGGGCGTGACTGAGCGGCGCCGAAAAAAGCCGAGAACACTCGGGTATGTGTATCTCGGCTCTCGTCGGAGCCGAGATCCTCAAAACCCAGTAACCCAGAGGATTTTCGGTGGGAAAGGTGTCCAAGTCAGATCTTGCCCCTAGGTATTCTTGCACCATGTAAAACAGATGCTGGCGATGGTTGCTGGAACCGATCATACCTAAAAAATTGTCTGAACGCATCAGTCAGATGGCCACCTTCTCCACCGCTCCTTCTTTGACTGACCAAAGCCTCAGCAACATGTTGTCCAGGAACAGGAGTTTGTAACCTCCCAGTCTCTGGGAACGCGTTTCACAGACCTTTCTGCAAGGCCTCCCGAAGATGTTTCATCCTCTGCTCCCTCTGCGACGGCAAGATAAGGTCCACAACCTTACCCTTGTAACGTGGATCAAGGAGGGTTGCCAGCCAGTATTGATCCCTCTCCTTGATACCACAAATACGAGGATCCTTACGCAGGCTTTGCAGGATCAGGGAGGCCATGTAGCGTAGGTTTGCTGAGGAATTCGGTCCGAAGTCCTCTGGGTGACTAAGGACGACATGATCCGCAGCCACCTCCTCCCAGCCACATACAAGTCCATGGGTTTCTTGGGACTGTAAATGATCCCATGAAGACTGCTGCTGATGCTGAGTGCCAGGCTCCACCTCCATGCTGACACAATCCTCCTCCTCTTCCTGTGTGATCGGCGGGCACGCAGGAACACTGTCTGGATAAAGGGAGCCTTAAGAGGCAAGGAAGTCCTCCTCTTCCTCCCTCTGTTCTGCCTCTGTTCAGTGCCCTGTCCATTATTCCACGCAGCATGTGCTCCAACAGGTGGACTAGAGGTACAGTGTCACTGATGCATGCACTGTCACTGCTCACCATCCTCGTGTCCTCCTCAAATGGTGACAGGATGGTGCATGCATGCCTGATCATAGCCCACTGGCGTGGGGAAAAAAACCAAGGTCCCCTGACCCTGTCCTGGTGCCATAGTCGCATAGGTACTCATTGATGGCCCTCTGCTGAGTGTGCAGCTGCTGCAGCATGGCCAACATTGAGTTCCACTTGGTGGGCATGTCACAGATTAGGCGGTTCTTGGGCAGGTTAAATTCCTTTTGGAGGTCAGCCAGCCGAGCACTGGCATTATATGACCTACGGAAATGCACACAGACTTTCCTGGCCTGCCTCAGGACATCCTGTAAGCCCAGGTACCTGCGCCAGAAGCGCTCCACCAAGTTAAGGATGTGAGCCAAACAGGGCACATGGGTCAGTTGTCCCTGTCGGAGGGCAGAGAGGAGGTTGGTGCCATTGTCGCAAACCACCATACCTGCCTTAAGCTGGCATGGCATCAACCAATTCTGAACCTGCCCCTGCAGAGCTGACAGAATCTCTGCCCCAGTGTGGCTCCTGTCCCCCAAGCACACCAGCTGAAGCACCGCATGGCATCTTTTTGCCTGCGTGCTTGCGTAGCCCCTTGAATGCCTACGGAGAAGAAGAAGAAGAGGAGGGGGTGGGGGAGAGAGGTCTGGCAGAATCACCACTAGTAGAATTTTGGAGACGTGGTGGCGGAACAACCTCCAACATTACTGCACCTTGTCCTGCATCCTTCCCAGCTGCCAGAAGAGTCACCCAGTGCGTGGTGAAAGCTAGGTAATGTCCCTGTTCATGCCTGCTGGACCATGAGTCAGCAGTAATATGCACCTTACCGCTGACCGCCCTGTCCAGCGAGGCCAAGACATTGCCTTCCACATGCCGGTAAAGAGCCGGTATCGCCTTCCGTGAGAAAAAGTGGCGTTTGGGAACCTGCCACTGAGGAACCGCACATTCCACAAACTCACGGAAGGGGGCAGAGTCTACCAACTGAAAAGGCAGCAGTTGAAGTGCTAGCAATTTAGCCCAGCTAGCATTCAACCGCTGGGCATGTGGATGGCTGGGAGCGAACTTCTTTCGGTGATGCAGCAGCTAGGGCAGGGAAATTTGCCTGGTACAATCTGACGTCGGTGTACCGAAAGCAGATTGCCCGTAAGTACTTGGCTGTGACACACCTAATTCTACACCTTCAAACTGCATGGCAGGTCGACATATGTCTGGTCAAGCATGTGGTGCCCAAGCGGGTGATGTTTTGGCCACGCAAGATACGCTTAAGACATATGTTGCAAATAGCAGCGGTGGGATCTGATGCACTCGTCTCAAAAAAGGTCCACACCAAATAACTTTTGGAATAACGCGCAGAGACAGCAGCGCCCTGCACATGCGGAGCTCTGAGGTGTGATGCAGTCGGTGTGCTGCCCTTAAGCTGGTCCCTGGAGGGCATCCTGCCTCATTGGTGATGTGCCTCCTCCTCCTCCTCTCTCCTATCAGGCACCCACGTGGAGTCAGTGACCCCATCATCCCCTCCCTCCTCATCACTGGAGCAAACCTGGCAGTATGCTGCAGCTGGGGGAACATGACTGCCAGACTTGCTGTCCTTCTTGGGCACCCCCTTTCTCTGGGCTCATGTTACTGCCTTCCTCTAGCTCGGTACCATCATCGGAGCCTTCAAAACGCTGGGCATCCTCCTGCAGCATGTACCTAACACTGTGGTCAAACAGTTCGGGGGACTCCTCAGGAGGACATGGTGGGGCTAGGGAAAGAGTGGCTGATGCCATTGAGACGAGGGAAGAGACCACTTTGGTAGCTGCTTTGCCAGACAAAGTACCCTGAGCCTGGGTGAGAGAGGATGAGGAGGATGAGAACGGCTTGGTCATCCACTCTACCAAGTCTTCCGCATGTTGCGGCTCAACACGGCCAGCTGCCGAAAAAAGGACAAGCGTGTCTCACAGCCACGTGCTGATGAGGATGCATCGTCTCCACGACCAGCACTGTTGCCTCTAGACATAGAGCCTGCTTGCCCTCTTTTATTGGCTTGTGACTGTCTGCCTCTCCTTGTTGGCCTTCCAGACATACTAATGGCCTGCAGTGAGATGTAGCTGCACAAAGCTGGGATGTATATATATATACTGATACTGCAGCTAGCAGAATCAACTGCCTGCCTGTAGTATTATTAGTATGAGAACACCAGCAATTGTCTCCAGGTAGCTTTAGGTGCACACTGTGCAGAGGACGCAGTACACTAACTGTAAATACTGTAGCTGCCTGCCTGTGGTATTAATAGGATCAGAAGAACACCACCAATTGTCTTCAGGTAGTTTTAGGTGCACACTGTGCAGAGGAAACAGTACACTAACTGTAAATACTGTAGCTGCCTGCCTGTGGTATTAATAGGAGCGAGCAGAACAACAGCAATTGTCTTCAGGTAGCTTTAGGTGCATACTGTGCAGAGGACACAGTACACTAACTGAAAATATTGTAGCTGCCTGACTGTGGTATTAATAGGATCAGAAGAACACCACCAATTTTTTTTCAGGTAGCTTTAGGTGCACACTGTGCAGAGGACACAGTACACTAACTGTAAATACTGTAGCTGCCTGCCTGTGGTATTAATAGGAGCAGAAGAACACCACCAACTTTCTTCAGGTAGATTTAGGTGCACACTGTGCAGAGGACACAGTACACTAACTGTAAATACTGTAGCTGCCTGCATGTGGTATTAATAGGGGCAGAACAACAGCAATTGTCTTCATGTAGCTTTAGGTACACACTGTGCAGAGGACACAGTACACTAACTGTAAATACTGTAGCTGCCTGCCTGTGGTATTAATAGGGGCAGAACAACAGCAATTGTCTTCATGTAGCTTTAGGTGCACACTGTGCAGAGGACATAGTACACTAACTGTAAATACTGTAGCTGCCTGTCTGTGGTATTAATAGGATCAGAACAACAGCAATTGTCTTCAGGTAGCTTTAGGTGCACACTGTGCAGAGGACACAGTACACTAACTGTAAATACTGTAGCTGCCTGCCTGTGGTATTAATAGGAGCGAACAGAACAACAGAAATTGTCTTCAGGTAGCTTTATGTGCACACTGTGCAGAGGACACAGTACACTAACGGTAAATACTGTAGCTGCCTGCCTGTGGTATTAATAGGAGCAGAACAACAGCAATTGTCTTCATGTAGCTTTAGGTGCACACTGTGCAGAGGACACAGTACACTAACTGTAAATACTGTAGCTGCCTGCCTGTGGTATTAATAGGATCAGAACAACAGCAATTGTCTTCAGGTAGCTTTAGGTGCACACTATGCAGAGGACACAGTACACTAACTGTAAATGCTGTAGCTGCCTGCCTGTGGTATTAATAGGAGCAGAAGAACACCACCAATTTTCTTCAGGTAAGTTTAGGTGCACACGGTGCAGAGGACACACTACACTAACTGTAAATACTGTAGCTGCCTGCATGTGGTAATAATAGGAGCAGAACAACAGCAATTGTCTTCAGGTAGCTTTAGGTGCACACTGTGCAGAGGATGCAATATACTAACTTGTAAATACTGCAGCTACCTGCGGTACTAATAGGATCAGAAGAACACCACCAATTTTTTTCAGGTAGCTTTAGGTGCACACTGTGAAGAGGATGCACTACACTAACTGTAAATACTGCAGCTGCCTGTGGTACTAATAGGATCAGAAGAACACCACATCCACAGACAGATCCTCCTCACAATGAGAGGATGCCCTCTCTTCTGTAAAGAACCCTTTCTGGTGCTACACAGAAGCTATGTTGCCCTGAGGCTAAAAGCCTCTTTTCTTTCCAAGGTGGTTTGTTCCTTTCACCTTAAGCAGGACATTGTTCTACCTTCTCTATGTCCTGATTCACATTATCCAAAGTAGATATTGTTCTATTGTTGAGATGGTGGTACACCTTGCTTGAGTCTCAGCTCCCTTTAACCATTCCGACTAGGTTACCATGTGTCCAGGGACACATGTTTCTTCTTATGATCTACTCCTACTATTCCTGATTACAAAGGCATGATGGATTATACTAGGCTGTCCTTACAGCTTTGTCTGCCAGTGTCTAATATCCTGAAGGCAGCAGTATAACCCTATGCTCCTGAATTACAAGACAAAGGGGGGTTTGGGACTTTAAATGAAGCATGTAACTAGACGCAAAAATGCACTGTGGGTCTGTAAAGTGTTTTTATTACCATATACTAATACAGAAAAAATAAAACCACAATGCAGGTAAAAAAGTATAACTGTAACATAAGATACAATATTTACACATAGTAACATAACATAGAGGTGCAATGGTATCATGCCCACTATCAACATCCATGTTGCACATGATATGGCACAAAACATGATTGACAAAATGTAACATAGTCAGACATAATTGGTAGAAAATATATATGTATATAATTATGTATGATGATGTAACTGTGGCATCAAAGAGAGCTTGATGCGTTTCATAGATATGTCCACTCAGGAGCATATGCAACAGGAGTATCCATAGAGTATATATAAATATAATGAACATCGGTCTGACTAAGGAAAGAAATATGAGAAAGGCAGATAAAATAAATAAACTTCATCTACCCATACTCACAAAAATGGACAGTGGGTGTGGCATGTGGTGGCAGGCACAAGGTGGACTGAGATCATCACATCACATGGGAGCTGAGGCAGACATATACCAAGGCTTAGCATCAGGTTGTGTAAAAAAATGAGGTGTGTCAGGGAATGTATTCCCCAGGTGGTGAGAGGTGATGGAGTATAAATCATCAATAAGGACCTATGGGAACAAATTGTAAATTTATATGCGAGTATATCATTGTTAAAGCGGAATTCCGGCCAGCTAAAAAAAAAAAAAGTTAAAGTCAGCAGCTACAAACACTGTAGCTGCTGACTTTAAATAAGTAGACTTACCTGTCCTGGGTGCCCGCGATGTCGGCCGCCCGAGGCCGACCCGTCCCTTGGCTCTCGGGTACCAGTACCGCCATCCTAGGTAAGGGAAACAGGCAGTGGAGCCTTGCGGCTTCACTGCCAGTTTCCTACTGCGCACGTGCGAGCGGCGCGGCGATCTGTGACTGGCCCCGTGGTGTTCTGGGAACACACACAGTTCCCAGAAGACAACGGCGCCGCTCACTGAGGAGAAGAACACACCGCGGAATAGGAAGAGACAGATTAGGAAGACTGCCTTGCAACAAGGATTTAGGTAAGTATAAAAAAAAAAATTTTCCAAAGGTTTTTTTTTTATTTTTTTAGGATTTTTGGTGGAATTTTTTTTTTCCAGGGTGGCCCTCCACTTTAAATAATATATGGGTGTAAACAGTGATGAACCCTATAGGTCCTGAAAAGTAGTGAAAGGGCTGAAAAGGGGAGGTGGTGAACCCATGTGTGAAAATGAGTACTAAGATAACCTGCGTGTGAACCTGAAAAGTGAAATATGCTCACAAAAGGAAAGAAAAAAAAGTTGTGACAAAAATGGGAAAAAACGGACCAAAATAGAAACCACAATCCAAAGGAAAGCCTACCATGATGCTGTCTAGAAACCACACCAGCGACGGTAAATCGAAATGGTGTGTAGATCCCCAGAGGTAGCTGGCCAGAGTGAAGGCTCGCTTGACCTGGGGATGTATATACTGCCAGCGTCATGTTGACGTGTGTGGAGGGGAAGGAGTCAGCACCTGAGTGTAATAACCACTCAGTAGTGGCGCCAAATAGAACTCCCTCGTGTCAATTGCTGGTGGAACGCAACAAAGCGTCGGCATGATAGCGTCCATGCTGACATCACACGCACGACGCCAGAGGTGTGACGTCGACGCACAGTGGGGCATCCGCCCGATCTGCCCTGCGAAGGCATGGGCGGAGGGGGAGGACCACAGTGTGTGTCGCAGCTCCCGGGACATAAGGAAACACAGTGATCACCACATGACCGGCCAATCAACACAAAAACACAACACTGTCCAGAATGTAAAAAGGGGATGAGCTGTAAACAGCCATGTGTGTAGTAATGTGAAACGCCTCCAAAGGAAAGCCTACCATGATGCTGCCTAGAAACCACACCAGCGATAGTAAATCAAAATGGTTTGTAGATCCCCAGAGGTAGCAGGCCAGAGTGAAGGCTCGCTTGCCCTGGGGGATGTATATACTGCCAGGGTCACGCTGGCGTGTGTGGAGGGGAAGGCGTCAGCACCTGAGTGGAATAACTACTCAGTAGTTGGCGCCAAATAGAACTCCCTAGTGTAAATCCCTGTTGGAACGGCACAAAGCGTTGGCGTGATGGTGTCCATGCGGACGTCACTCGCACGACGCTGGAGGCATGGTGTCGACGCACAGCGGGACGTCTGCCCGATCCGCCCTGCGAAGGCATGGGGGGAGGGGGAGGACCACGGTGTGCATCGCAGCTCCTGGGCAATAAGGAAACACAGTAATCACCACATGACCGGACATTCAACACAAAAACATGACACTGTCCAGAATGTAAAAAGGGGATGAGCTGTAAACAGCCATGTGTGTAGTAATGTGAAAAGCACTCGAAAGTGGTTTTATTTTATCTGTATTAGTATATGGTAATAAAAACACTTTACAGACCCACAGTGCATTTTTGTGTCTAGGTACATGCTTCATTTAAAGTCCCAAATGCCCCTTTGTCTTGCATATCAGGGATGGAAGCGTTGGACTTACACGTCCTATACCTCATTTAAAGTCCCAATCTTTTTCTTTGTATATGCTCCTGAACTACTCCCCGCCGGCACTCCTGGCTCCTCTCCTCCACTGAGTGCCCCCATACCAAGCCGCTTGCTATGGGGGCACTCATGCGTGCTTGCTCCCGAGCCAGCCCTGTGTCCATAAGACACACAGAGCATGGCTCAGCCCCGCTCCCTCCTCTCTGACTGTGATTGACAGCAGCAGGAGCCAATGGTAAGAATAAGGGGGGAAGCTGCCTTACCTTCAGGCATACAGTGAGGGAAAAAAGTATTTGATCCCTTGCTGATTTTGTACGTTTTCCCCCTGAAAAATAAATAATCAATCTATAATTCCAATGGTGAGTTTATTTTAACAGTGAGAGACAGAATAACAACAAAAAAAAATCCATAAAAATGCATTTCAAATGCAAATGAGTGAAATCAGCATTTGACCCCTTTCGCAAAACATGACTTAGTACTCTATGGCAAAGCCCTTGTTGGCAATCACAGAGGTCAGATGTTTCTTGTAGTTGGCCACCAGGTTTGCACACATCTCAGGAGGGATTTTGTCCCACTCCTCTTTGCAGATCCTCTCCAAGTCATTAAGGTTTCAAGGCTGACGTTTGATAACTCAAACCTTCAGCTCCCTCCACATATTTTCTGTGGGATGGCTAGGCCACTCCAGGACCTTAATGTGCTTCTTCTTGAGCCACTATTTTGGGTTATTGTCATGCTGGAATATCCACCCACGACCCATTTTCAAAGCCCTGGCTGAGTGAAGGAGGTTCTCACCCAAGATTTGACTGTACATGTCCCTTTGATGCAGTGAAGTTGTCCTGTCCCTTTAGCAGAAAAACACCCCCAAAGCATAATGTTTCCACCTTCATGTTTGACCGTGGGGATGGTGTTTTTGGGGTCAAAGGCAGCATTCCTCCTCCTCCAAACACGGCAAGTTGAGTTGATGCCAAAGAGCACGATTTTGGTCTCATCTTACCACAACACTTTCACCCAGTCCTCCTCTAAATCATTCAGATGTTTATTAGCAAACTTCAGACAGGTCTGTACATGTGCTTTCTTTCACAGCCTAGCGTGTTACCAATTGTTTTCTTGGTGACTATGGTCCCAGCTGCCTTGAGATCATTGACAAGATTCTCCTGTGTAGTTCTGGGCTGATCATTGAAACTCTACGAGGTGAGACCTTGCATGGAGCCCCAGACCGAGGGAGGTTGACAGCTATTTTGTGTTTCTTCTATTTTCGAATAATCACACCAACTGTTCTCACCCTCTCATCAAGCTGCTTGGCAATGGTCTTGTAGCCCATTCCAGCCTTGTGTAGGTCTACAATCTTGTCCCTGACATCCTTGGACAGCTCTTTGGTCTTGGCCATGGTGGAGAGTTTGGAATCTGATTGATTGCTTCTTTTATACAGGTAACTGAGATTAGGAGCACTCCCTTTAAGAGAGTGCTCCTAATCTCAGCTTGTTACCTGTATAGAAGACACCTGGGAGCCAGAAATCTTGCTGATTGATAGGGGATCAAATACTTACTGTTACTATTTCACTCAATAAAATGCAAATGAATTTATAACTTTTATAAAATGCATTTTTCTGGATATTTTTGTTGTTATTCTGTCTCTCACTATTAAAATAAACCTACTATTAAAATTATAGACTGATCAGTTCTTTGTCAATGGGCAAACATACAAAATCAGCAGGGGATCAAATACTTTTTTACCTCACTTGTAGAAAGCATGGGGGTAAAAAACTTTCTGCCTTTACAACCACTTTAATTTACTCCAAGAAAAGCATTTTACAGTAAATCAGAAGCCTATTTTTTACCTTACATATACTTTAAAGCGGAGTTCCACCCAAAAATGGAACTTCCGCTTTTAGGATTCCTCCCCCCCTCCGGTGTCACATTTGGCACCTTTCAGGGAGATGGGGGAGCATATATAATCCAGGTATTTGCTCCCACTTTCAGGCATAGATCGCCGCAGTATCCACGGCTATATACACCATGTCCAGCCCCCTCCTCCATCCCCCCACTGTCTTCTGGGAGACATACAGGTCCCAGAAGACAGCGGGGGCCAGTGAGATCTTGCAGCGCGACTCGCGCATGTGCAGTAGGGAACCAGGCTGTGAAGCCGCAAAGCTTCACTTCCTGATTCCCTTACCGAAGATGCCGGCGCCTCCACCCAGGAGCCAAGGGACAGATCAGCTTCGGGTGAGGACATCGCGGGCACCGTGGGCAGGTAAGTGTACATATATTAAGGGTCAGCGGCTGCAGTATTTGTAGCTGCTGACTTTTGTTTTTATTTTTTTTCAGCGGAACTCTGCTTTAAATTATAATTAATGCCACAATCAAGCTAACTGTAATCACAGCTAATGATCTGGATAGTCACTGCACTGCTAAGAATCTAAGATGGAAATCAACTATCATAATCACTACTGCTAGCAGAACTGATAATAAGCTACCTGCCTTCCACGCCTCTTCGCTAGAGGTGATTCCGTAACACAGTAAACCTTCAGACTCATGACAGCTGGAGCCGCCCTCTAATGACAGGTGTCGGCTATGGAATAAAGGATGTGGACAGTTGTTAGAAAAATGTTCTTGTAATGTGGTTGTAATTTGGACATTTCACTACAATTGCATGATGAGCAGTTACAGGAGTTAAAAACTAATTGGACATCCTGTACATTTCATAAAAAAAAGAAAGAAATACAGTAATGCCCATTACAATAATTCCATTAGGGAAACATTAGAGCCACAGACAGTCTCAGGAATAGTAAGATATGGCTAAGATGGCAGGACTCCCAGTATTGTAAAAGTGCATTACTGCCACATAAATAAGTAATTGCTCTATAGCACGCTTTTCAGAATGTTTTTCATACCCATAATGTCTTTTTTGTTGTTGTTGATCTTGTTGATATTGAGGGCCCAAGGGGAATATTCCCTTTTCTATTTAATTTTGTGTTTCTTCCATGAAAATCTATGAAGCAAATAACTAAAAATTAAGTTTGCCATGCTCTAAGGTTGTAATAAATTAAAATCACTCATTTGTGTTATCACACAAGTTTTGAAATACAGAGTAGAAAAACACATGTAGAGCTTAATTTAGAACCAAGGCCTCCAATGTAAACACAAATGGCATCTGGAGTTAAAGTTTTCTCTTCCCCCTGCAAAGCCCCACAAACACCTGTTAATCCTGCCAGTAAAATCCACCTAATACATCTTCCTGTGATAGGGTGACAACAATGCTGCACTGCTCCTGAATTCAGAGCAATGTTCCCACTCTCATGTAGGCTGTGATTGCTTGCACTACAGTGGTATGAAAAAATATTGCAGGGTCATCGGTACCAGCATTGTCACTGCTGATCCACAAGCCTGTAGTTTGTCAGTCAGCGCCTGGCCACACCTACTCCGGCCCACTGCTTTCTGGATTGACAGCACTGCATTTGCTGCTGAAACCCTCCCATTCTGAGCTGCAGTGGGTGGGTGGGTGGGGGGGGGGGCGTGTGAGACAGAATGAATAAGTTAGTGAAAGTAAAGGAAGTGTTTTATTTACTTTTTTTAGGCTTCTGTATCTCATTAGACATGTGAGGTTCATTTGTTCCGAATTGAAATTCGGTCAAATTTTTCGTTATTCAGAAATTTAGATGTATCCGAATTTCCAAATTACAATAGTAATGAATTTAAACTAATCTGAAATAAGGAATCAAAATTTCGGACGAAATTCTAATTCAAATCATTTTCAAATCAAATTTGAATTGTTTTAGAATCTAATTCAAATAGTTTTCAAATCAAATTCGCCTCGTGACGTCAGAGGAAGGCGGGGTCACCCATTTACGTCACCGAGTGGCCCCGCCCTCAGCTATTTAACAGCTGTCACCAAGAAGAAGTGTCACATGGAAGGCAAAGCTTTTTTTTTGCTTTTTTCGGTTCGTCAGAAGGCGTGATAGAAAATGAATGGAAATGAAAATGAATGGAGATCGCAGGACATTTATATTTTTTTATCTTTTAATAAAGGACTCGTCCCAAAGTGTCTCCTGTCTTTTTTACTATTTTTGACACTTTTTTTGTGAAATGGTAGGGGTACAACGTACCCATTACCAATTCACATAGGGGGATCTGGGGGTCCCTTGTTAAAGGGGGCTTCCAGATTCCAGATTCCGATAAAATCCATACCAGACCTGAAGGGTCTGGTATGGATTTTGGGGGGACCCCTACGCCATTTTTTTTTTAAATTGGCCATGCCGTTTTTTTCAATGAGTTTTATCTATATTGCCAAGACCTGACAATTCATTACAGCCGCGATCAGTTTTAAATGACTTTTTTCCTTTAGAAATGTCATTTTGCTGTAGTACTGTTCTAAACACGGAAAAACTGTGCCACTTTACAGGCATACTATAGACACCCTCCAGGCACGATATTTAAAGGAATTTTTCATTTTTATTGTTTCACTTTAAGCATTATTAAAATCACTGCTCCCGAAAAAACAGCCATTTTTAAAACTTTTTTTTGCATTGATACATGTCCCCTGGGTCAGGACCCGGGTTTCCAAACACTTTTTATGACAATAACTTGCATATAAGCCTTTAAAATTAGCACTTTTTATTTTTCATGTTAGTGTCCCATGGACTTTAACGGTGTTCTGCAGCTTTCGAATTTGCCACGAACACCGCATATTGTTTGGTGTTTGCTGAACGGACGTCCGAACAGCCCAAGTTCGGCCCAAACTTATGCTCGGGCCGAACCATTCGCCCATCCCTAGTCTTAACCCCTCCCTAATCTATCAAGAAATTAAAACACATAAAATACAAACTCTGAGGAAACAATTGTCTTCCAAGTTCCAACCCTCTAACCCATGTTTACATTTTCTAACATGGTAAGCAAATTATAGTCATAGTGTTCCCTCCATCCAGGTCCGTTGCTGGTTGCAGACCACTAATCCAGCACTGCAGAAGGAAATAGAGAGAAGGACCAAGAGCGTGTATTTATTTTATATATATATATATATATACACATATATACATCCAGGCTTGTATACAGTATATATATATATATATATATATATATATATATATATATATATATATATACACTGTATCCAGTTTAGCTAGATTTGACTGCAGTCCGTTTCTGGTGTACGCTTTCTAATATACTTCAGGCAGGCAGGTGATTCAGTTAGCTGCAGTGTATTTAATATATATATATATATATACAGTAAGTCTTGTATATATATATATATATGTGTATGTATGTATGTATGTATATATATATATACACATACACATACATATATACACTATATCCAGTTTAGCTAGATCTGACTGCAGTCCCTTCCTGGCGTACTGTTACTAATATACTTTCAGGCAGGCAGGTGATTCAGTGAGCTGCAGTGCATAAAATATATATACAGTCTCCTACATATATATCCACTGCATTCTAGTCTAGCCAAGCCTATATGTCAGGGTGATAACCGTAGGACGGGTAATTCTGCCAGTATTCCTCATGGTGGCGCCCTTCTGCCTATTTAAGCCTGCTGCTGGTGAATGCTGGTTGCTGGATTATCATCAGCTTCCTGTGTTCCTTGTTCCTGTTGTGATTTCTGCTTCCTGTTACTACTCCGCTTGCCTGACTGCTCCAGTATTCCGCCTGCATTGACCCCGGCTTGGACCTGACTATTCTTAGGCTCCGCATCTGTACCTTGATCGTCCTCCTGTGTTTGACCCCCGGCTCGGCTACCTTCTCTGTTCCTGATTATCCTGCTGTACCTCACCTTGGACTGATTCCTGTGCTGAATGACCATTGGCCTGGCTCTGACTCCGCTCCTGGTTGCTCCACGGCTCCATACCTGGAATCCCTCCTTGCACGGTTGCCCTTTAACCTTACCAGCGCACCCCAGCAGCTCCCTGCTATCTGCTACTCAGCAACAGCGCTCTGGCAACCCGTGCACCTTTGGGCACCGTACTCCCTGTCTCACTCCCAGGGTTACGCTGCACTTAACCACAAGGGGCGCCCCCTCTGCAATCCAGCCTCACATCCAGGACTCTGACAGTATAATCCAGCCATGACTGAGGCCGGCAGAGGTGCGTCCCCAATAGAGACTTTATGCCAACAGGCCGCTACCCTTACACGAGTGGTCCAAGTTCTTCAGGAAAGATACCTTCAATTAGAAGGAAAACTCCAACATTTTATGCTACCATCTGCCTTTTTGGATCCCGGTTCTTCCTCCACCAATCTCCCTGCTACGGCCTCTTCAGTACTGACTTTTCCCCCAGAACCGCGGGTACCTACCCCTGAACGTTTCTCTGGAGACCGGCAGAAATTCAGATCCTTCAAGAATGCCTGCCTGTTATATCTGGCTCTGCAACCCCGTACCTTTTCCACTGAGACTGTCAAAGTTGGCTTTTTTATCTCCCTGCTGACCAATGAACCCCAGGCATGGGCCCACAGGTTATGGGAACAGAAGGACCCAGCTACTAGTTCAGTGGAAACGTTCTTTACGGCCTTGTCGCAATTGTATGAAGACCCCCAGCGTACAGCCACCGCTGAGGCCGCTCTGCATTCTCTTCAACAGAAACGGCGCCCGGTGGAAGACTATACTGTGGACTTCCGCCGGTGGTCTGCCGATACAGACTGGAATGAGGCTGCGTTGAAATACCAGTTTCGCCTGGGGCTTTCTGAATCCCTTAAGGACGAGTTGGCCAGGGTCGGCATCCCTGCTACCCTCGAGGGGCTCATTCAACTATCCATCCAGTTGGATAGACGCCTTCAGGAGCACCAGGCTGAACGTTCTCAGACTCCCAAAGTGCTGGTACCAGAGATCGGCGCTATGCCCATTGGTTTGGTGCGATCCGCACTGACTCCTGAGGAAAAACAGCGTCGGCGTCAAGCCAATCTCTGTCTCTATTGTGGCCGAAAGGGACATTTCCTGAGCAACTGCCCCATAAGGCCCAGCAAGGTACCCAAGAACTCTCCAGTGTACTTCCAGATGTCCTGAACTTCCACTTCTCACCTTATCCTTCCCATCACGCTACAGTTGGCTGACAAGGGGGTTCAGCTTCAGGCCATAGTCGACTCCGGGGGCATGCAGTTGTTTCTTGGACTTGGACTTAGCAGTATAGCTCGGTCTGGCCCTACTTTCCAAGAACCGTAGATTGGAAGTTCTCCTGGCGGATGGCACCCTGCCTAGTTCCGGTCCTGTGACACAAGAGACCGTTCCTCTTTTGGTTACTACTCCTGATGGTCATCAGGAATTCATGCGTTTTGACATTCTAAGCTCACCTATGTTCCCCGTCATCTTGGGTACCCCATGGCTCCAAGCCCACAACCCCCAGATCAACTGGATCAGGAAAGAAATTTCATTCATTTCACCTTATTGCCTACAGCACTGTCTTGCCCCTGAAACCAGTAATGTAGCCAGTTGCCTGTCAGTTCAACCTGTACCTGTCAACAACCAGAGTATTCCATCGGCCTACCAGGAGTTTGCAGATGTCTTTGACAAGAAAAAGGCTGATGTCCTGCCACCACACCGGTCATACGATTGTCCAATTGAATTACTCCCAGGAGCCGAAATCCCATTCGGTCGCATATTCCCCCTCTCGGAGATGGAACTAGGAACATTGCGACAATACATTGATGAAAACCTGGAGAAAGGCTTCATCCGTTCTTCCTCTTCTCCTGCTGGATCCGGAATCTTTTTTGTCGAAAAAAGGGACAAATCCCTAAGACCATGTGTGGATTACAGGGAGCTCAATAAAATCACTATAAAAAACCGTTACCCTCTTCCTCTAGTTCCGGAACTTTTCCAGAGACTCCGTACTGCCCGAATATTTACTAAGCTTGTCCTTCGAGGAGCCTACAATCTCGTTCGCATCCGAGAGGGTGACGAATGGAAGACAGCATTTAGAACTCGCTTTGGACATTTCGAGTACTTAGTGATGCCATTTGGATTGTGCAACGCCCCAGCCACATTCCAACATTTTGTAAACGATATCTTTCCAGAATTTCTGGATTACTTCGTCATCATCTACCTGGATGATATCCTGATATTTTCAACCACCCTGGAGCTCCATCGTACACATGTAAGGACAGTTCTGCACACTCTACGTAAGCACAAACTCTATGTAAAAGCAGAGAAGTGTGATTTCGAAAAGGAGTCAATACAATTCCTGGGGCTAATTATCTCCACTGGTGGTGTTGCCATGGACCCGCAAAAGGTACAGGCAATCTTGGACTGGCCAACTCCATCGGATAAAAAGGGAGTACAAAGACTTGTGGGGTTTGCAAACTTTTATAGGAGGTTTATAAAGAACTTTTCCTCCATCATCTCACCAATCACCCAAGTTACCCGTTTACATACTCGGTTCCTGTGGTCTTCAGAAGCCCAATCAGCTTTTGATAAGCTCAAATCCCTCTTTACCTCCGCACCTATCCTGCAACATCCTGATCCGGCCCTCCCTTACATCTTAGAGGTTGACGCCTCTGAAGTTGCCACAGGGGCAGTCTTATCCCAACGTCAGGGTCCTAAGTCATTACTCCATCCTGTGGCCTTCTCCTCGCGGAAGATGAGTCCGTCTGAAAGGAATTATGATGTGGGAGATCGAGAGCTCTTGGCTATTAAAACTGCCCTAGAGGAATGGAGGTACCTCCTTGAAGGTGCTCAGCATCCCATCATGATATTCATGGATCACAGAAACCTGGAGTATCTTCGCACTGCTAAACGATTGAGACCCCGACAAGCTCGATGGGCCTTGTTTTTTGCCAGATTCAATTTTCATATCTCCTTCCGCCCGGGGTCTAAGAACGGGAAGGCCGATGCCTTGTCCCGGATGTTTCCTGACACTCCCGAAGAAAATACTCCTAGTACTATATTGTCTCCACAGAATTTTCTCATGATTCAAACCGACCTGAGTTCCTCACTGAAACAAGCTTCTTTCCAATGCTCTGAACCAGAAGCACTGTCTTTAAGAAACCAGGAAGGTTTTCTTTGGTATCAGAACAAAATTTTTGTTCCGCAGCAAGCCAGAGCCCAGGTCCTAAAGACTTTACATGACCACCAACTTGCTGGTCACTTCGGGGTACAAAAGACTTTGGAGCTTGTTCAACAATCTTTTTGGTGGCCCACTCTGAAACCTGACTGCAGGGAATATGTCAGTTCCTGCACCATTTGTCAATGTAACAAGGGGTCTAACATCCGATCTTGGTGTCTACTACGCCCATTGCCTGTGCCGGAGCAACCATGGAAAGAAATATCTATGGATTTCATAGTAGAGTTACCACCCTCGGAGAAATTTACAACCATTTTGGTAGTCGTTGACCGCCTGTCCAAGATGGCGCATTTCTTGCCCATGATGGGTACACCATCTGCTGCTGACACGGCGAAGATCTTCATAAAGGAGATAGTCAGACTTCACGGCCTACCGAGCCAAATTGTGTCCGACAGAGGGGTGCAATTCACCTCTAAGTTCTGGAAGGAGCTCTGCAAAATGCTTTCCATTAAAGTGTGCCTATCTTCAGCTTACCATCCTCAAAGCAACGGTCAAACCGAAAGAACTAATCAAACTTTAGAACAGTACTTACGTTGCTTCTGCTCCTTCTCCCAGGACGACTGGTCCTTGCTACTCCCGTGTGCGGAGTTTGCATACAACAACTCAATCCATGCTTCCACCAATCAGTCACCTTTCTGGGCCAACTACGGTTTCCATCCCTCATTCTTGCCTAATGTTATACCAGAGACCTCAGTCCCCGCAGTCCAGGACAGGATAAATGCCATTCAGGCTAATTACCTAACTCTCCAGGCAACTATGCAGAAGGCCCAAGAGAATTATAAAAAACATTATGACAAGGGGAGGAGAGATCCGCCTTTAAAGTTGGAGATAGAGTGTGGCTTTCCTCATCAAATCTTAAGCTTCCTTGCCCCTCCCGGAAGTTAGGACCAAGGTTTATCGGTCCATTCACAATTAAGAAGGAAATTAACCCAGTGGCATTTGAATTGTCTTTACCAAGTTCTTATAAAATCCACCCAGTATTCCATGTTTCTTTATTAAAATCTGTTGTCTCCAGTCCTTTTCCAGGGAGAGAAGAAGCTCCAATCTTGGTGGACAATGAAACAGAATACGAAGTAGAAGCCATTCTGGACTGCCGTCGGAGAGGTAGGACTGTTCAATTTCTTGTTAAATGGAAAGGTTACTCTGTAGAAGATAATTCTTGGGAACCAGCAGATAACATTCATGCCTCCAGACTGTTGCAGAGGTTTCAAGCCCGATACCCAGAAAAATGGGCCAGATTGGGCATCCGGAGGCTGCCCCTAGGGGGGGGCACTGTCAGGGTGATAACCGTAGGACGGGTAATTCTGCCAGTATTCCTCATGGTGGCGCCCTTCTGCCTATTTAAGCCTGGAATCCCTCCTTGCACGGTTGCCCTTTAAACTTACCAGCGCACCCCAGCAGCTCCCTGCTACTCAGCAACAGCGCTCTGGCAACCCGTGCACCTTTGGGCACCGTACTCCCTGTCTCACTCCCAGGGTTACGCTGCACTTAGCCGCAAGGGGCGCTCCCCTCTGCAATCCGGCCTCACATCCAGGACTCTGACACTATATCTGACTGCAGGCCATTGCTGGTGTACGTTTTCAAATATACTTTCAGGCAGGCAGGTGATTCAGTGATCTGCAGTGCATAATATATATATACAGTCTCCTACATATATATCCACTGCATTCTAGTCTAGCCAAGCCTATATCTGACTGCAGGCCATTGCTGGTGTACGTTTTCAAATATACTTTCAGGCAGGCAGGCAGGTGATTCAGTGATCTGCAGTGCATTAAATATATATATATATATATATACAGTCTCCTACATATATATATCCACTGCATTCCAGTCTAGCCAAGCCTATATCTGACTGTAGGCCATTCCTGATGTTCGTTTTCAAATACACTTTCAGGCAGGCAGGCAGGTGATTCAGTGATCTGCAGTGCATTAAATATATATACAGTCTCCTACATATATATATGCACTGCATTCTAGTCTAGCCAAGCCTATATCTGACTGCAGGCCATTCCTGGTGTACTTTTTCTAGGAAACTTCAGGCGGTGTTTTGCTAATAAAATTTTACAGCATGTCTGGAAGGCCACCAAGGAGAGGCAGACGCTCACAGGCCACTAAAAGAGGGCAAGCAGGCTCTGTGTCTACAGCCAACAGTGCTGGTCGTGGACACGGTGCATGCTCAGCACTTGGCCGTGGAGCACGCTTGTCTTTTTTTTCGGCAGCTGGCCATGTTGATCCACAACATGCATAAGAGTTGGTAGAGTGGATAACTAAGCCGTCCTCATCCTCTGTCACCCAGGCGCAGAGTAGTTTGCCTGCCAATGCAGCTGCCAAAGCGACCTATTCCATCGGCTCAATGTCATCAGTCACTGCTTCCCTAGCCCCACCATCATGCATGGAGGAGTCCCCTGAACTGTTCGACTACAGTGTCAGGTACATGCTGCAGGAGGATGCGCAGTGTTTTGAAGGCTCCGATGATGGTACCCAGGTTGAGGAAGGCAGTAATGTGAGCCCAGAAAGAGGGGGTGCCCAAGAAGGACAAGAAACTGGCATGTTCCCCCAGCTGCAGCATACTGCCAGGTTTGCTCCAGTGATGAGGAGGGAGGGGATGATGAGGTCACTGACTCTACGTGGGTGCTTGATAGAAGAGAGGAGGAGGAGGAGGCACATCTCCAAAGAGGCAGGATGCCCTCCAGGGGCCAGCTTAAGGGCAGCCACCCGACTGCATCACACCGCAGAGCTCCACATGTGCAGGGTGCTGCTGACTCCCCGCGTATTTTGAAAAGTTCTTTGGTGTGGGCCTTTTTTGATACGTGTGCAGCAGATTGCACCGTTGCTGTTTGCAACATATGTCTGAAGCGTATCAAGCATGGCCAAAACAGCAGCCACTTGGGCACCACATGCTTGACCAGACATATAAAAGTCCAAAAGATGAGGCGCTTAAAATAACACGTAATGTTGAGTCCAAAATAGAGGAGATGGATGTACCCGTCACCAAATTCAGTGTTTATAAACAACAGCACTCGCCACCACGTGGTAAAGTAATCTGCTTACCAGATAGCAGGAAATGGTATGCGTGTTATGATAACCCAAGGCGCATCTTGCATATCCTACTGCTAAATGAAATCCCACATAGGCAGATGAAAGGTCTACAGATGGTATTCACCCTCAACACGCTTCTCCAGGAACTCACATCAGATGTAAGGCATTCAGTTTATCCATCAGCAGTACCCAGTGAAGGAAATAAGTGACCAATAATGAAGCCTGCAATAACACTATACCTCTCACTGCCTCTGCTGCCCCACGAATGACAGTCAACGGACTGTGCTGGCTGCTTTGATCCATTTTGTTGTTTAGATTAGCGCGGATACTGACATATTTTTTATTGACCAGACATATGTTGACCTCCTATGCAGTCCATTGGCAACAGTACTTAAAAGACCCACACCAAAGAACAAGGCGGACCTCTCCTTGCTCCTCATCAGCTGGGATCTCCAACCCCACTATACCTTCAGTCCTCTCAGAAACCTGCTCTGGGAGGAGTGAAGGTGTAGAATTAGGTGTGCCAAGTACTTGCGGGCAATTTACTATCGCTACACCATTATCCAATTGTAGCAGGCAAATTTCCCTACCCCAGTTGCTAAACCGTAGAAATAAATTCGGTCCCAGCCATCCACATGCTCCGCGGCTGAATGCTAGCTTGGCTAAATTTCTAGCTCTTCAACTTCTGCCTTTTCAGCTGGTAGACTCTGCCCACTTTCGTGAATTTGTGGAATGTGCAGTACCTCAGTGGCAGGTTCCCAAAAGCCATTTCTTTTCACGGAAGGCCATTCCGGCTCTCTCCTGGCATGTGGAAGGCAATGTTTTGGCCTCGTTGGACAGGGCAGTCAGCGGTAAGGTGCATATCATCGCTGACTCATGGTCCAGCAGGCATGGACAGGGACGTTACCTTTCTTTCACGGCGCACTGGGTAACTCTGCTGGCAGCTGGGAAGGATGCAGGACAGGGTGCAGTATTGTTGGAGCTTGTTCCGCCACCACGCCTCCAAAATGCTAGTAGTGGTGATTCTGCCACACCTCTCCCCTCCACTCCCTCCTCTTCTTCTTCCTCTACGGCATCTTCCTCTGCAGATTTCTCCTCTGAACCAGCGGTGCTCTGTAGGCGTTCAAGGGGCTACGCAAGCACTCAGGCAAAAAGATGCCATGGGTAATTGAGTTGGTCTGCTTAGGGGACAGGAGCCACACTGGGGCAGAGATTCTGCCAGCTCTGCAGGGGCAGACTCAGAGGTGGTCGACGCCACGCCAGCTTTAGCGAGGAATGGTGGTTTGGGACAATGGCACCAACCTCCTTTCCGCCCTCCGACAAGGATACTTGACCCATGTTCCCTGTTTGGCTCATGACCTTAATTTGGTGGTGCAGTGGTTCTTGTGCAGGTACCCGGGCTTACAGGATTTCCTGAGGCAGGCCAGGAAAGTCTGTGGGCATTTCCGCCAGTCATATAATGCCAGTGCTTGGCTGGCTGACATTCAAAGGGAATGCAACCTGCCCAAGAACCGCCTCATTTGTGACATGCCCACCAGGTGGAACTCAACGTTGGCAATGCTGCAGCAGCTGCACACACAGCAGAGGGCCATCAATGAGTACCTGTGTGAGTATGGCACCAGGACAGGGTCAGGGGAGCTTGGCTTTTTTTCGCCACGCCAGTGGCTACTGATCAAGGATGCATGCACTGTCCTGTCACCATTTGAGGAGGCCACGAGGATGGTGAGCAGTGACAGTGCATGCATCAGTGATACTGTCCCTCTTGTCTTCCTGTTGGACCACACGCTCTGTGGAATAATGGACAGGGCACTTGAGGCGGAACAGAGGGAGGAAGAGGAGGACTTCCTTACCTCTCGAGGCCCCTTTATCCAGACAGTATTCCTGCCGATCACACAGGAAGAGGAGGAGGAGGATTGTGTCAGCATGGAGGTGGAGCCTGGCACTCAGCATTAGCAGCAGTCTTCAAGGGATCGTTCTCAGTCCCCAGAAACCCATGGACTTGTACGTGGCTGGGAGGAGGTGGCTGTGGATCATGTCCTCCTTAGTGACCCAGAGGACTCCGGATCGAATGCCTCAGCAAACCTTCACTGCATGGCCTCCCTGATCCTGCAAAGCTTGCGAAAGGACCCTCGGATTCATGGTATCAAGGAGAGGGATTATTACTGGCTGGCAACTCTTCTTGATCCACGTTACAAGGGTAAGGTTGCAGAACTTATCCAGCCTTCGCAGAGGGAGCAGAGGATGAAACATCTTCAGGATGTCTTGCAGAAAGGTTTGTGCAATGCGTTTCCAGAGACTGGGAGGTTACAATTTCCTGGACAACCTGTTGCTGAAGCTTCGGTCAGTCACAGAAGGAGCGGTGGAGAGGGTGGCCGTCTGACCGATGCGTTCAGACAATTCTTTAGTCTGCAGCCCCAAGGTCTGATCGGTTCCAGCAACCATCGCCAGCATCTGATTTACATGGTGCAGGAATACCTAGTGGCAAGATCAGACTTGGAGACCTTTCCAACCGAAAATCCACTGGGTTACTGGGTGTTGAGGATGGATCACTGGCCAGAGCTTGCACAATATGCAATTGAGCTACTGGCTTGTCCTGCATCCAGCGTTCTTTCTGAATGTACATTCAGTGCTGCTGGAGGCTTTGTAACTGATCACAGAGTGCGCCTGTCCACAGACTCAGTTGATCGGCTCACCTTCATAAAAATGAATCAGTCTTGGATCACCAGCTACCAAGCACCTAATGCTGATGTAACCGAATAATTTTTCTATGAATGTGAGATCCCTTGAAGACTGCCTATGCTGAGTGATTATCCTGTTATGCTGAGTGACTATCCTATTCCTCCTCAATGTTCATGTTGATAGCTTCTAAGAACATTTTTGTTTCAGGGCACCACCACCAGTGCCTAAGGCCCAATTTTTCTGCCCCTGTTTAACAGAGGCATATAATTATAATTTTTGCTGTAATATTTCGCAGCAGGGCTCGTTCTTGCACTCAACTAGAGTATCTGTGAGGGGTTGCAGTGTTGTGGCACCACCACCAATGCCTAAGGCCCAATTTTTCTGCCCCTGTTTGACAGGGGCATGTAATTACAATTTTTGCTGTAATATTTTGCAGCAGGGCTCATTCTTGCGCTAAACTAGAGTATCTGTGAGGGGTTGCAATGTTGTGGCACCACCACCACCACCAATGGCCCAATTTTTCTGCCCCTGTTTAACAGGGGCATGTAATTACAATTCTTGATATAATATTTCACAGCAGGGCCCATTCCTGTGCTCAACAAGAGTATCTGTTAGGCTTTACAGCAGGGGTCTCAAACTGGCGGCCCTCCAGCTGTTGCAAAACTACAAGTCCCATTATGCCTCTGCCTGTGGGAGTCATGCTTGTAACTGTCAGCCTTGCAATGCCTCATGGGACTTGTAGTTTCGCAACAGCTGGAGGGCCGCCAGTTTGAGTCCCCTGCTTTACAGTGTTGTTCCACCACCACAACACCTAAGGCCCAGTTTTCTTCAGAGTATATAGGGCAGGTCGTATAGTATATACAGGCGGTCCCCAACTTTCAAACATCCGACTTACAAACGACTCCTACTTACAAACGGAGGGAGGCAACAGGAAGTGAGAGGAAATCTACCCCTAGGAAGGGAAATTCTCTCCTGTAAGAGTTAATATGGGAAAAAGATGTCTCCACTGATGCTTTATCACCAATCCTTGTTTCCCTAATAACCCCAATTTTCAAAATCCAATTGTCATTGGGACAGAAAGTGAGGTGAAATCTTCTGAACAGGGGCACAGACAGCAAAACAAATGTTCCAGGGGTGATGATAACCCTTCCCTATGTTATCCAAAAAGCTTAAAAATTGATTTTTTTGGCTGGAGCTACACTTACAAAATGTAAAAAAATCCAAATGCAGCGCTAAAATAAAATAAATTAAATGTCCAAATAATGATAATAGTCCATAGAACTCAATCAGCAATAAAAGATGATGTGAAACCTCCACCAAGCTTCAGTGTGTAAAGGGAAAGCACACCACACCCACGTGCTATCAGTCTGCTTACCAGAAAGATATAAAAAATAGGCGATGTACTCATATATTGCAGAGGGTCAGCAGCAAAACCAAATGGCACACTCCATCATGGGCAGGCACAGCATGGAAACAATCAGGTCACCACATATCAGAAGGCTCAGGACTCGTATTAACGATGGACAGGTTGGTGCAGTCATTCACTGCAGCCGGGAGCTGGAGAATCTCTCTGTTCTATTCCATCCCCTGTAGCTAGCGTAGCAGGCTGGGCTGAGCTGTGCTCTCTCCCTCCAATCTAGCTGCCAACATGTCCTCTCCTCTGTGCATCTCAGAACTCAAAGATGGTGGGCTGGGATCTTTGAGTTCTGAGATGCACAGACGAGAGGACATGTTGGCAGCTAGATTGGAGGGAGAGAGCACAGCTCAGCCCAGCCTGCTACGCTAGCTACAGGGGATGGAATAGAACAGAGAGATTCTCCAGCTCCCGGCTGCAGTGAATGACTGCACCAACCTGTCCATCGTTAATACGAGTCCTGAGCCTTCTGATATGTGGTGACCTGATTGTTTCCATGCTGTGCCTGCCCATGATGGAGTGTGCCATTTGGTTTTGCTGCTGACCCTCTGCAATATATGAGTACATCGCCTATTTTTTATATCTTTCTGGTAAGCAGACTGATAGCACGTGGGTGTGGTGTGCTTTCCCTTTACACACTGAAGCTTGGTGGAGGTTTCACATCATCTTTTATTGCTGATTGAGTTCTATGGACTATTATCATTATTTGGACATTTAATTTATTTTATTTTAGCGCTGCATTTGGATTTTTATACTTATGTTTGATGCAATCTACAAACTATGCTAGCTGCTTTTTGTGTTCTTTTCAGTTAGCGCAGATATTTACTTGTTTTTTCACTTACAAAATGTACCTGTTCCAAATTACAAACAGATTCAACTTAAGAACAAACCTACAGTCCCTGTCTTTCTTGGGACCGCCTGTATACTGGTGTTCAGAGTATATAGGGGGGGCCCCACGCCTTTTCTTTTTTTAATTTGGGTGCGGGGTTTCCCTTACTATCCATAAAAGTCCCAAAGGGCCTGGTAATGGGCTGGGGGGGGTACCCATGCCGTTTTTCTCATTAATTTTCATCCATTTTGCCGGGACCCGACATTACATTACAGCCGCAAGCAGTTTTAAATGACTTTTATTCCTTTAGAAATGTCATTTTGTGCAGGGACTATTCTAAACACGGGAAACACGCGCCACTTTAGAGGCATACTATAGTCACCCCCCAGGTATGATATTTGAAGGAATATTTCACTTTTATTTTTTCACTTTTATTTTTTCACTTTAAGCATTATTAAAATCACTGCTCCCGAAAAAACGGCCGTTTTTAAAACTTTTTTTTTTTTGCATTGATACATGTTCCCTGGGGCAGGACCCTGGTCCCCAAACACTTTTTAGCACAATAACTTGCATATTAGCCTTTAAAATTCGCACTTTTGATTTTTCACGTTCGGGTCCCGTAGACTTTGACGGTGTTCGAATGTTCGCGCAAACTTTCGGTCCATTCGCATGTTCTGTCGCGAACCGAAACAGGGGGTGTTCGGCTCATCCCTATTGCAGAGCAGTGTTGGCAGCTAGTGCCCCTGCTCAGTTTTCAGTGACTTTCTATGCTGAGCATTTCCTCCCTATCACATCTGAGCAGCCCATGTGACTATAGAGTCACACATGTGGTTGTATACACAGTGGTAAATGACAGCTCATTCACTCCCTCTTCCTCCATGTCCACTAACCAGCTAAACACAATGGGGGGCGGAGTAATACATGTAGATTAATGATGGCTTCACCTCCCTCTTATTCTAAGACACAGGCTGGAGGGGTGTGACACAGCTTGTGACTGGCATAAATCCACCCACACCAAGTTATTGCCAAAAATAACAAATTTTTAAATAATTAAAGAATTTTGCCTTAAATAATGAATGCATTATTTGTTCAATTGAGCGGTAATTGGCGCATTTTTTCACAAGGAAATTGACCGCATTGAGCTGGTTGCTAAGGGCTGCCATGTCCTTAACAATGGTTGACTCATCAGCTGTTAGTGGGTTCCCCACCGACAGCTGAATGGATAAAAAACATGCCAGCAATTAAAAATTTTGAGAAAAAAACAGTGCATACCAGGTCCTTTGGGTCTTGTATGGATTTTAAAGGGAACCCCAAAACAAAATTTAAAAAATAAAGGCATGCCCCCCCCCCCCCCCAAAATCCATTCCAGACCCTTCTCCGAACATGCAGCCTGGCAGATTTAAAAAAAAACGCCTACTGCAGGTCCGTTTGACAGATCTTAAATAGGTAAGGGGCATGGCCACCTGGGGACGTCACCTGGTGGCCCTGCCTCCTTGTGACATCACCGACCGGTGCATGCTGGATCAGTGATGTCACAGGGCGTGGGGCTACCAGGTGACATCACCAGGCGGCCCCACCCCTTACCTATTTGCGAACAGTCAAATGGCAGAGCTTGCATTAGGTGGTTAGCCTTTGACGGCAGAGCGTCTTTTTTTGGAATTGTCAAAAACTTTTTGTCTTTATTCACTTTTACACTTTTTTGGTGAATGAGCAGGGGCATGTACCCATACTCATTCACATGGAGGGAGCAGGATGTGGGGGCCCCCTTGTTAAAGGGGTCTTCCAGATTCCAACAAGCCCCCCCACCCCCTGACAGCTGATGAGTCATCCTTTGTTAAGGATGCGACGGCCAGCTTCCCGGCCCGTTCCTTTGTAACCAGCAGGTTTTTGGACTACATTTTTCACATGCAAATTAGTCACATGACTGTGTTATCGCATATGCTAAACGTTAGTGATTTGACCTCTTTGACTCTATGTTGCTAATTAAAAGAGACTTTTCTATTTGGATCCTATACATTAATTAGGTGTTTTTTTCTCCACAATTTCTCTGTTCCTTGGAGCAGCCTTTTTTGTTGTTCTAATGGTCGGCTATTCAAGGTCAGCTATAGTTAGGCTTTGCTACTATAAGGAGAATCTACAAGTTAACGTAATAATGAGAAAATGATACAGTGAGCATGTGAAAATGTTATAATAATAATTCAATACACACGCTCCCTGAAAATACTCTATAGTTTCCCTATAAAATTATACAAAAAATTATTTTATATTATATGAAACATATTGGGAGGATCCTCTTAATGATACCACCAACCTCAGGACCACTTGGTGGACATTATGTAGTAAGCAGGCTGTCAGCGAGTTAAGCCAATTCACAGCGAGAGAACTTTCTGCTTTTTCTTTTCCAATTTATTTTTCTAATTGCAATACCTTGGGCTGTATTAAATAATTCATGACGACTACACCTTTACAATCAATTATTTAATATTGCCCCAGGTGTTGCAATTAAATAATAAGTGCGAAGACAAGAACATAATGCCATATTTTTCTTCACCTTTGCTTCATTTTCCTATATGTACTAAATTACATTAGCACAGTTTTAATATATTCCACAGCCTTGTGCAATCATCCACATTAAATTTTACATTCCCACAGTGATTCTTTACCTAACCTTCAGGGGTCACTGTATCAGAGGATGCATTAAGTAATATTAATACACCATCAGGCTTTTTCAATAAAGAGTGATTATGATATGCATGGTACAATATCAATTTTCTTTAGTCTAATCACTTAAAATGGTTGTCTGGATGCTTTTTCTTCAAAGGATCTTCTTGTTTTTATACTGTTACATGAATTTTGTATACTTGCTGCATAGGGTATTTTATATACTATTTTGTAAGTACTGTAAGTATTTAGCATTTCACAGGAGTAATGTGATATCTTGTGCTGTTTACATTTTCCCTATGGTCATTTAGGATGGGGTCTTGTACTATACATCATGAAGTACAGTATACATCATGAAGTACTCCTAGGAGATTATTGTGCTATGTCAGTAACTGAGAAATAGTATATTTTTCTAGTTGAATATAGTAGTTAAAGCAACCCAATTAATACAGGAAAAAGAGTATGTAATTGTAGCACCCTGCCATATTAGGCTACTAGAAAACGTTGGTCTGCTCTGGGCTCTGCCGGATGCAAGTTTGATTGCTTTGCCCTGTCTTCTGGAGTCTTACAGAATATAGTGGGCGGGAGAGTCAAATGAGTAGCCTGAAAATGTATGCAGCTCCAGCCAATCCCTGGGGGAAGCTGATCATATGGTGGCTGGGAACAGGCATAAATAGTCTGGAGCCTGGGAGAGCAGGGTTCTTCTTACCCAGGAGGAGATATTCCTGACCAGAAGTGCTGCTACAGTCCAGCTGAAGATTCTGCTAGTCTCAATAAGGTACTAGCTGTGCATAGCTGGGGGGTTATTCTGCAGAAAATTTCTTTGGAGCTAAGAGAGGGGTTTCACTGAGGATCCAGTCTGGAAGATTCACTGAGAAGACTGCCTGAGTCTGGAAGGAGGCATCCAGGTCCCATGGACACTATCAGTACAGACCTGAGAGAAGGATTCTAGTGACTGCAGTTTCTGTTAACCCCACTGCATTAACATTAAGGCATGCCTGGCTTGGAACATTGCTGATGGTATTTGTGCTGCTTACTTTATGTCCTACTGCTGAATGGACTGTTCTGAGAAGTACCTGCAAAGGGAAGAGTGTCCTCACATTCTTGTTCAGTGTTCTGGAGTATCTTATAGCTTCCCTAAGCCCCATCCAAGTTAATCTACAATAAACTTTAAAAAGGCAACCCCTAGACTGTTTTCTAAACCACAGAAGTGAGTGTTGCCGTTTGCCTGTCTAATGCTGCACTAGTGGAAAAAGAACCTGGGGCACAAATCAGTGGCCCTTGCAGGGGTGAGCACTACATAATGGCTTTTTTTTTCTTCGTTTTGGATGAAGTAGGGAAGGGTCAGGCACTTTGTCAAGTTTTTATTGCCTCTGTTTGCACTAGTGAGCATTGCCTTTGGCACCGAGGCAGAAAGTGATGGGAAATCATCCGAGAAGTAAGAAAAAATCCTCCAATGGGGACAACTGTTACTTTGGCAACTCTCTAAGATTGAAATTCTATTCACTTTGGGGATTATTCTTCTCATTTTTGTTGCACCTCTAGGACATAAAGTGAAGGAACTCTCTCCAGTGTACACAGCTTGATAGGGGTTTCATTCCTTCCCTACTCTAAAACAAAGTCTTAAATAAAGAGCTTCAGGTACCATTGGTATCTGACACTTGAGTACTGGATACCCAGTCCTTGATACCTCTAGGAGCTTTGGATACTTGTGTAGCAAGGTCCGAGACCTCTAGAAAATATTGACCTCCAGGGTCAGAAACAGCTGACATCCTTCTGTGTAGAGTGGGTTACAAGGCATGGTGGGTGTACTGCAAGATGAAAAGGTGGGGGCCAGACACTTTTTGAAAAAAAGAGATTTATTGTCTCTTGAACAGAACTGTGGGAGAGAGGGTTACAGCCTCCAGCCGAACACCACTTCTGTATAGGTAGGATCGCTGTCTCCTATGGCAACAATCTTGTAGCAGTTACTAACAGTAGTTGTATTCAACTATTGGCAACACAAACAGTTCTCCGCTTACTCCACAGTCACTCATTGTGGGTCTTTACTCAACGAACTACCAGTCTTTCACTAGACTTCGGATCCAATAGCCACAGGGTCCCCTTCACCCTTCCACTTTAGTGCTCAGTATCTTCCTTAAGCGTAACCCCCGCTGCCTTGCTGGGACCCTGGCTTGACACTCACAGATACTCTTCAAGCGTCACTCCTGCTGACCCGCTAGGTCCCTGGCTTGGCACCCACTGATGCTCCGCATGCATCACCTCTGCTGTCCCGCTGGGTCCCTGGCTTGGCACTCACTGAAGTGTTCCCACTTCTTCACCATCCCCGGCTGGTGCGAAGACTGCTCTGGTACTGGCTTCAGCTTACTCACTGTTAACAAGATGGTTGGTCCCTTAGTGGCGACAGCTTCCCCTTCTACTTCCGACCACAGCTGGTTCCCCGTCCGGCGGAACCGCTACTTCTGGTTGGACTGCAAGCCCACAGTCCTGACCCTAAGCTGCTCTCTTGGAAAGGCCCTCAGGCAGCCTAGCTGCTAAACAACCCTGGGATAGGCCTCAGGCTTCCGGCCTAGCAGCCCGAGGCAGCACATCACACGTCCACCCAGACAGCCGTCCGGGTGGCACACAACCCAGATCACCTGACTCCACCCAAACAAATAGGCCCTCCCAGCAGGCCAAGGGACCAAAGAACATCCCTGTCCATTGGCTGAGACACACCATCCATTCATGTTTGAGCTTGCAAAGCCCCTGTCTTATCTAATGTCACTAGCATAGTGCAACCCAGTGACAGAAGAGAAAGGGTGCAACAAGTCCAGATTTAGAGAGGAATCAATTGATCTCCTAACAAATGGCCAAGGTTACTATCACCTGGCAACTAAATTTGATAGCAACCCTGGCTAAACATCAGGGTGCTACACTTGATCCTCAACACTTTCAGGAGTGCTGGATACCATGTCCTTAACACTTCCAGCAGTGTCGGATATCTTGTGCTTTGCACTTCCAGGACTGCTGGATACCTGGTCCTTAACACTTCCAGTAGTGTCAGATAGCTGGTGCTCATCACTTTGAAGAGTGCTGGATACCTTGTCCTCAACATTCCATGAGTGCTAGATACCTGGTCCTAAGCACTTCCAGGAGTGTCAGATACCTGGTGCTTAACACTTCAAGGAGTGCTGGATACTTGGTCCTCAACATTTGTGGGAGTGCCAGATCCCTGGTCCTTGACACTTCCAAGAATGCTGGATATCTAGTCATTTCCAGGTGTGCCAAGCACTTGGTCTGCACCACTTTAGGAAGTACCAGATACCTAGTGCTTTACATTTCCAGGAGTGCTGGATACCTGGACCTTAACACTTTTGGGTGTGCTAGATACCTGGTCCTTTATATTTCAGGGAATGCCAAGTACCTGGTCCTTGACACTTCGTGGAGTGTTGCATACCTGGTCCTTGACACAGCAGGGAGTTATAGATACCTGATCACCATTGAGCACTGTGATTCGTTACTCTGGCTGCTACATCACTACAGGACCAGACTGGGCATATGACTCTGGGGTACCCAACCTTGAGTTGGGCTTTAAGGTTCAGACACTGGAACCTATCCTGCATGCAGGCTGCCTTTGTTTTGTGCCTCCATCATGCAGATGTCAAAATGTGACGCTTAAAGCAAGTGCAGGTGCAAAAAAAGGCAGCCTGCACACGGGATGCCTGCCAGCTCCCATCTGAACAGGCTGTATAAACCAAAATTATTTTTATTTCTTATTAATCAGGTAAATATGACATATTGCTTATGATTATCTTATATTTATCATTTGCAGCCAGCAGGTGGAACTCTAATGCAAACTCTGACCCTTACAGGCAGCTGTTGCCCTCCAGTTGAAAATACAACACAAATACAGAAAATTACTAGAAAATTAATACACAATAAAATATTTAAAAAAACATTATATATTTCATTTTAAACTGCTTTGTATGCAGTATACAGTATCTATTTTTTGTAAACAATAGGTTTTAATAAAAAGTTATAATTATTTAAACATTTGTACAGACTGTTTCCTAACATTAACATACCCTTGGCAATACAGGCGATCTAGGCCAGAATTATTCACCATTAAGGAGGTCATTGAGGAGAGGTATAAAAGGTATAAAAGGTTTATTTTTATTTTCTAACATCTGGAAAAAAAGCGCAGTTAGAACCTGGCTGCTATCAACAACACCCTATTATTACTTGCCTCCAGTTTTCATAAATCAATTATGTTGCGACTTTGCTCTGTAAACAAAAAAAACCCATTAATATCAAACTTGTATTGAAAATGCAGTACCTCCAATGGCACTACCTAGCAGGAATCTCCATATGTCTTCAAGTCTTAAAGCGTAACTCCACTTTTTTTGAAAAGAAAAAACATTCCCCTCTGGGTGTTCAATGTACATTGCAAGGATTATAACAAACTTTGTTGCATATTCCTTCTTTTTGTTATTCTGAAGAAATCCATGTGTGTTTGTCTGTGCCTCTGTTCTGAGTGGGTCTATTGGGAGTGGTTTCATAATTAACTGTCAGGTGTGGCGCTACAAGGCACTAATGAAAAAAATCAAATCCAATGACGTGGGCACCGGGGGGCGGGGCCGAGTTCTGCATTGGGCCTCTATGGAGCGCTTCTCACAGGGGGTTATCTGATGTGGGGAGGAGCCTCGAGAGCCGCCGAGGGACCCCAGAAGAGGACGATTGGGGGCCAGGCCACTCGGTGCAAAACGAGCTGCACAGTGGAGGTAAGTATGACATATTTGTTTTGTTTTTTTTAAAAACCCGAACCTTTAGTGTCACTTTAAAGATTGCTGTTCACAAGCGCAAACCATCCAAATTGAAGGAGCTGGAGGAGTTTTGCAAGGAGAAATGGGCAAAAATCCCAGTGTTAAAATGTGGCAAGCTCATAGAGACTTATCCAAAGCAACTTGGAGCTGTGATAGCCGCAAAAGCTGGCTCCACAAAGTATTGACTTTAGGGGGGTGAATGGTTATGCACATTGCATTTTTCTGTTATTTTGTCCCATTTGTTGTTTGCTTCACAAAAAAAACATCTTCAAAGTTGTGGGCATGTTCTGTAAATTAAATGATGCAAATCCTCAAACAATCCATGTTAATTCCAAGTTGTGAGTAGGGTTGCCACCTCATCCCTTTAAAACCAAACACATATTAATTACACAGGTTCTGTGGGTGATTGAGGTGATAATTAAACTAATTTGGTGCCTCATCTGCATTAAATTAGCCTCAGAACCTGTGTAATTCATATGTGTTCGGGTTTAAAGGGATGAGGTGGCAACCCTAGTTGTGAGGCAATAAAACACGAAAAATGCCAAGGGGGGTGAATACTTTTGCAAGGCAATGATGGTTTAATGTTTAGCGCAGTACTCGCCATTTATAAAAATCTACTGGTGTATGGGCAGTTTAAGATGCACGACTGATTTTTCAGTTTATGGCGGATGCTGAGATTTGAATCACTTGGCAGTTTCTAATATCTCTCAGGGTCCCTATTTGTAAGATATCTACAGCCCTGTAAGGACCTCAAGATGAAGGAGCCCTCTAAAGGCCAAGACAAGTCGCCATCTAAGAGAGGTCATCATCTCACCTCTCATTATCATTGCTCCTCGTTTACAAACATCACAGGTTACTAGCCCTAATAGTTGCTGCATTTGTGGTGGAAAGCCATTGCCTGCCAAGCTAATATGTCAAGTCTGCTTGGAACAAGCAGGATACAGCCCTGCATGGACTTCAAGATGGAGGGAGCCTTGTAAAAGCCAAAACAGTCACCATTTTAAGCGCACACAACCAAGCAACGCTGACAAGCTAGTATGTCAAGTCCGCTTGGAGGAAGCGACAACTGACAAAGAAGGGGATGTCTGGAATGTAGCCGCCTTGAATAAAAAAATCGGCCAAGGAGTTGATACATGAAGCCTGTACTCCCCAGTCAGTGGCTAAATTGCCTAGCACTTCCAGCCAGAGTCAGTAGGTGGTGTCCAAATTGGAAAGCTTGTCGGAGGAAAAAGGCATTAAATGGTCCACAGGCTTTGACGATTCCCCAATAGAGCCCTTTGCAAGGGCTGTTAAGGGCTCAATTGCCTGGGGTAAAGTGGAGGAAACTCTCCACAAGATTAGAAAGTACTTAATTCCCTTCACTGAACAACTGGAGGAGTTAATCCAGGAAGAATGGAAGGGGTCAGAGAAAAGGGCCTATATAAACAGGTTGTCAAAACTGTATACCCTGGAAAAGCTAAAGGTCAACCTGCTGTGGTCTCCTCGGATGGTGGATGCATCATTAATGCAGCTGGCAAGATACGTCACCTTGCATTTACGTTCGAGGCTTTGGTCCGAAAATTAGATCTAGATCTGAAGTGCTCCTACGTACTGTAGCACCTGCAGGTGCCTGCAGACCAGCAGTAACCAGCCCATGTGCTGAATGAGTCTAATGGGAGTGGTTTCATAATTATCAACCAGCTGCTGCACCTGCAGGACTCTGAGGAAAGTGGTAGGGTCTGCATCCCCTTAGACGTGATTTCCTAATGGGAGTATCTTACCAAAAATTTGATTTTTGGTTGCAGTTAGTGCCAAAAATCTGACTTGTATCTTAGTGCAGACTTCTGGGAAAATCATTGAGCCAATCACATAAGCAGGAAATTATGTTTCAGGGGGGTGTCCTGTACTCATTCTGTGTACAGAACACCTCCACATAGCCATATTGCATTGCATTTTACAGAAAATTACAGCCCTGCAGATTGAAAAGGAAAGTGGAGTTACCCTTTAAAGAAGCCCTTCTGGAGGAAGTGAAGAGTTAATCCAGGAAGAATGGAAGGGGTCAGAGAAAAAGGCCTGTATAAACAGGTTTTCAAAACTGTATACCCTGGAAAAGCTAAAGGTCAACCTGCTGTGGTCTCCTCGGATGGTGGATGCATCATTAATGCAGCTGGCAAGATACGTCACCTTGCATTTATGTTCGAGGCTTTGGTCCGAAAATTAGATCTGGATCTGAAGTGCTCCTACGTACTGTAGCACCTGCAGGTGCCTGCAGACCAGCAGTAACCAGCCCATGTGCTGAATGAGTCTAATGGGAGTGGTTTCATAATTATTTCCTAATGGGAGTATCTTACCAAAAATGAGATTTTTGGTTGCAGTTAGTGCCAAAAATCTGACTTGTATCTTAGTGCAGACTTCTGGGAAAATCATTGAGCCAATCATACAAGCAGGAAATTATGTTTCAGGGGGGTGTCCTGTACTCATTTTGTGTACAGAACACCTCCACATAGCCATATTGCATTGCATTTTACAGAAAATTACAGCCCTGCAGATTGAAAAGGAAAGTGGAGTTACCCTTTAAAGAAGCCCTTCTGGAGGAAGTGAAGAGAGACTAGGTGGTAACAGCTTTGTAAGAGCTTAAATTGGTGGGAGACTCTGTGGCGGATCCATCAGTAGACGTCAAGGTTCCCCGCAGTCACGGCAAGGAGAGCATTATGGCTAAAGCCATGGTCCCCGGACCCCGCCTTAAAAATAAAAGATACCAAGCAACGGATCCAATCTATTTAGGAGTAGACAGGATACATCCATCCATAGTACCCAATCTTCATTGTTGATGCCTTAAAAATCTAAGGCATCTCTCTTGGGAGAACAGCGGAAGTCCTTTTAAATGCGCACTCATCCAGGGGGTGCCTGTGTGAAGCTTTGCGCACACACCTGGATAAAAAATATTCAGGATCAGTGGGCCATATCAGCTATATTGATGTGACATTGGTGGAAGTTTAACCACTTAGCGCCCAGCCTATAGCAGAATGAAGGCCGGGTGGTGGTTCCATTATCCTGACGTCTTTCAGGATAACACTAGCGTGCGCTAGTGGGAATGCGCAGCGTTTGGTGGTGCGGTGTGTCAGTCTGACACACCGCAACACCGACCTCGGTAAAGAGTCTCTGACGGAGACTCTTTACCACGTGATCAGCCGTGTCCAATCACGGCTGATCACAGTGTAGACAGGAAGAGCCGTTTATAAGCTTTTCCATAGTAGAGAAGAGCTGATCTGCGGCTCTCCTGACAGGGGGGGTCTGCGCTGATTATCAGTGCAGCCCCCCTCCGTGGATGCCCACACTGGACCACCAGGGATGCCCACAATGGATGGCTACCAGGTATGCCACCCTGGACCACCAGGGATGACGGTCAGTGCCCATACAAATGCCAATCAGTGCCCAGACAGATGCCAATCAGTGCCCATCAGCAATGCCTGCCAGTGCCATCAGTGATGCCCATCAGTGCCATCTATCAGTGTCCATCAGTGCCACCTATCAGTGCCCATCAGTGTGGCCTATCAGTGCCACCCATAAGTGCCCATCAGTGCAGCCTTTCAGTGCCCATCAGTGTCTCCTATCAGTGCCCATCAGTGCCACCTATGAGTGCCCATCAGTGCCACCTATCATTGCCCATCAGTGCTGCCTATCAGTGCCACCTATCAGTGCACATTAGTGCTGATCAGTGCACATCACCAGTGCCACCTCATTGGTGCCACCTCATCACTGCCCATTAGGGATGAGCCGAACACCCCCCAGTTTGGTTCGCATCCAGAACATGCGAACAGGCAAAAAGTTTGTTCGAACACGCGAACACCGTTAAAGTCTATGGGACACGAACATGAATAATCAAAAGTGCTCATTTTAAAGGCTTATTTGCAAGTTATTGTCATAAAAAGTGTTTGGGGGCCTGGGTCCTGCCCCAGGGGACATGTATCAATGCAAAAAGAAGTTTTAAAAACGGCCGCGATTTTAATAATGCTTAAAGTGAAACAATAAAAGTGTAAAATTCCTATAAATTTTGTACCTGGGGGGTGTCTATAGTATGCCTGTAAAGGGGTGCATGTTTCCTGTGTTTAGAATAGTCTGACAGCAAAATGACATTTCGAAGGAAAAAAAGCCATTTAAAACTACCCGCGGCTATTGCATTGCCGACAATACACATAGAAGTTCATTGATAAAAACGGCATGGGAATTCCCCACAGGGCAACCCCGAACCAAAATTTAAAAAAAAAGGATAAAAAGTCATGTAAAACTACTATCGCTAGCGGCGGCTATAATGAATTGTCGGTCTGGCAATACACATAAAAGTTCATTGATAAAAACGGCATGGAATTTCCCCACAGGGGAAACAGGGAACCCTTCAGGTCTGGTATGGATTTTAAGGGGAACCCCGCACCAAAATTTAAAAATAAAATGCCGTGGGGTCCCCCAAAAAATCTATACTAGACCCTTAATCGAGCACGCAACCTGGCAGGCCGCAGGAAAAGAGACGAGAGAGCACCCCCCCTCCTGAACCGTACCAGGCCACATGCCCTCAACATTGGGAGGGTGCTTTGGGGTAGCCCCCAAAGCACCTTGTCCCCATGTTGATGGGGAGAAGGGCCTCATCCCCACAACCCTTGCCCGGTGGTTGTGGGGGTCTGCGGGCGGGGGGCTTATCGGAATCTGGAAGCCCCCTTTAACAAGGTAACTCCCAGATCCCACCCCACCCCCCCTGTGTGAATTGGTAATGGGGTACAAATGTACCCCTACCATTTCACAAACAAAATGTCAAAAAAGTTAAAAAACACAAGAGACGGTTTTTGACAAGTCCTTTATTAATTCCTTCTTGAAGGGTCTGGTATGGATTTTGAGGGGGACCCCCATGCCATTTTTTTTTTAAATTTTGGCGCTGGGTTTCCCTTAATCACCATACCAGACCTGAAGGGCCTGGTATGGAAATTAGGGGGACCCCCAAACATTTTCTTTTTTATTTGGTTCGGGGTTCCCCTGTGGGGAAATTTCATGCCCTTTTTATCAATGAACTTTTATGTGTATTGCTGGACTGACAATTCATTATAGCCGGTGCTAGCGATAGTAGTTTTACATGACTTTTTTTCCCTTTAGAAATGTCATTTTGCTGTCAGACTGTTCTAAACACGGGAAACATGCGCCCCTTTACAGGCATACTATAGACACTCGCCAGGTACGAAATTTAAAGGAATATTACACTTTTGTTTCACTTTAAGCATTATTAAAATCACTGCTCCCGAAAAAATGGCAGTTTTTAAAACTTTTTTTTGCATTGATACATGTCCCCTAGGGCAGGACCCAGGTCCCCAAACACTTTTTATGACAATACCATGCATATAAGCCTTTAAAATTAGCACTTTTGATTTCTCCCATAGATTTTTAAAGGGTGTTCTGCGGCTTTCAAATTTGCCGCGAACACCCCAAATTGTTCGCTGTTCGGCGAACGGGCAAACAGCAAATGTTCCAGTTGAACTCATGTTCAACTCGAACATAAAGCCCATCCCTAGTGCCCATCAGTGCCGCCTTATCAGTGTCCGTCTGTGCCGCCTCATCAGTGCCAGGGCTGGACTGGGACAAAAATTTGGCCCTGGACTTCATCCAAACCGGCCCAAAAACAGTATATATACTGTTGGAGGGGGGTAGAGGACACAGGTGGACACAGGGGGGGGTGGAGGACACAGAGGGACAGCGTGGGCGGTGGAGGAGACAGGGGGACACCGTGTGGGGTGGAGGACACTGTGGGGGGTGTAAGGTCAGGGGGGAAACAGGAGAGTATCATGGGGCCTCCTGTGACCCTGTTGGGGCCCCCTACATCTGTACTGGCTGCCTCTGCTCTCCCCTCCCCAATGATGGCAATAGTACACAGCCTCACCCAATGCCTGCAATAAGACCTCTCATGACACGCTGCTCTCTGTCGGCCCCTCCGCTCTTCTCGTCCATCCCAGATGATGTCATGTACAAGCACCTGGGGTGGACGGGAGGGAAGGAGGGCCGGCGGGGAACAGAACACTGTGAGAGGTCCTATTGCAGTCACTTCCAGTGCTAGTGTTGCAGAGCCTGTCATGGGGCCCCACAGTGCCGATAGGTCAGTCCACCCCTGCATTACAGCAGTGCTCAAAGTAATGGCCGCGCAGCCAATACTTTGACAGGCTGTCACTCAAACCGGCGCACTGAGCCATCGGCCCACCGGGAAACTCCCGGTAGTCTCGATGGCCAGTACATGCCTAATCAGCGACCATCAGTGAAGGAGAAAACCTACTTATTTACAAAATTTTATAACAGAAACAAAGAAAAACTTTTTTTTTCAAAATTTTCGGTGTTTTTTTATTTGTTTATCAAAAAAAAAAAAACATAGATAGTGATCAAATACCACCAAAATAAAGCTCTATTTGTGGGAACAAAATGATAAAAAATTTTGTTTGGGTACAGTGTAGCATGAATTGTCATTTAAAAAGTGACAGCACTGAAAGCTGAAAATTGGCTTGGGCAGGAAGGGGGGGAAGTGCCTGGTATTGAAGTGGTTAAGGGATGTCCACCTTCCAATTTCTTCCAGCCAGCCAAGCTACCAGATTTGATGAAAAGTAAAAAATTTGGGTCCAGTTTGTAAGCCTGATTAAAAAAAAAATCAAGTTCCAAGTGCCCAGAGGGGATGAGGATTTGGTTCACTTCTGTTCCTAGTGAAAAAAAAATCAAAATCAGGTCATCTGTGCCCAGTGCTAAACATGAAAAAACTCAACAAGCACAGAAAGTTGGAGTCGTGCAAGATAGAGAACCTCCAATCAATTCTAATATTGATAAATATGGGAGACTGGATGCTCTGTAGGTTTATCAGACACCTACTTACTTGTCCAAATCCATCGTCAATTCCTCTACTAGTTTCAGTGCCTCCCCTTCGGTCTGTACACCTTTCCCAGGGCATTCACAAAGGTCTTTAGTAGAACTTCCACAAGGGAAGATCCGTCCTCTGATACAGAAAGTCAAAGGTGCTTGGGGAGCGAAGTTTGTTCCAGCAGAACATTGCCTGAGTATACTTGGTTCTTCGTAACTGACTGCCAGGGAAATTTTAAGCTTCTCACTATAAGCATATAATTTCTTTGCGCTTAAAAGTACAAAAACAGTTCTCTCATATAATGCCGGGAAAGCGCGATTTGTATCTCTCCAAGTAACACAGACAGATGCTGGTATCACCTTGAGCTTAGCAGAATCCTCGAGAGAATAGCCAGCTCCATTTATTTATACTATAAACATGAATAACAAAGGAAGGTAGTGGCTTCAGAATCAGCCAATCAGACACGTGTATTGCAAAAGAACCAATCACACACACATGTATATATTGAAATAGAAATACAGTAGTGACGTGTGCCGACGCTCATGTTCAGGGCCATGCGGCAAGTCCTTTGTGGGACACAAAGGACTCACAATTTGAACATTACTTACATGGCTCTGAACACGATTGTGTGCACATTCCCACTGCTACCAATGACGCAAGCCATACTCTATCATGGCTCAGTGGGCCATGATTTTGTATGGTTATGCTATGGTTCCCATGTACGCAGATCTGCTTACTTAGGAGTTTAGATGCGGTCACCATGGAGTGGCCAGTCCCTTGGTGAGTCATAAACAAACATTCTTAAAAGAGCAAACAGATCTGCCGTGTCCACGGGAAGGTTTCCGCAGCCAATGGTCTTCCACCAACGTCTGTATGTGCGAATACCCTCACATGAGCGTATTACAGCAAAACTGACACTGGGGGACATCTGACAACATACATTAATACAAATTTCCACAACACTGACCAATTGTTGTTTTAGAATGTAACATTATTACATCAGACCCCAGCCAGAAAGGTTGGGGGATTCATTTCAAAGAGCAGGCAGCTCAAGGTCATGGGATGTTCAGCTTAGAAGGCATGGTATTGAATGCTCTCGAACTAAGAGTAGTGTTCAAGGCCCTTCTGTCATTCACTCCTTTTATAAGAGGAGCAAGAGTTGTACTGTGCCTAGACAGCAGTGAAAGAGTAGAATTCTTAAGCTGTCAGTGGAACTTCATGTATCAATAACTGCAATGATACCATTTTGGCTTAAAAGGCTCTAGTGTCTGTCACTCCTACAGTTGAGTAATGAGTCAACACTGCCTTTGCCAGTGATGACGGATCAACTCTCTCATGGCCAGCTTTGCCAACCAGCTCCAAGTGACTAATTTTGATGACATGGAAGTTGAGAGGTTGCCAAGTCAATGGTGCTCAGTGCAGATAGTGGATACTTTGCGTCAAGCCAGAGAGGTCTCCATGAATAGGACTTACCAGAGAATATGGGTAAATTATGCAGATCTCAAGCAGCAAATGCCTGGAGTCCTTTATCACCTAAGCCAGCGAAGGTTCTGCTGTTCTTACAACTGGGGCTGAACAGGGGCCTAGGTTCAAATATGTTTAAAGTTCAAAGTTCAGTCTGCACTTACAAGGGTTTAAGGAACCCTTTACAATTTAGTGATGCAATTCTTAAAAGGCTTGCATGAATTTATAGACCTGCCAGGAAACCATTGTTCCCTATGTGGGACTTGCTTATGGCCCTCAGCTCTAACAAGGCTACATTTCTATCCTACAGAATTGGCTACACTCTGCAATCTAACCCTGAAGACTGCATTTCTGGTTGCCACAACCTCTGTGAAAAGGGTGTCAGAGCTGCAGGCTTTGTACTCAAGGAGCCTCACCTAATGTTCTACCCGGACAGAATAGTTCATCCATGGGGTGTCTTTCTCCTCCCACTCTAACCAGGAAGTCAATTTACTGTCTTTCTTGGTTAAGTGAGAGAACCACATCCCCTGCATGTTGATCTAACTCTGATGACCTGCTTCGCAACTACCTTTTCATTCAGGAAAGCTAAAATCTGTGCCTGGTTCGGCATGGCTCAAGGCAGGGTCAGTCAGCATCAACACGTACAGTCACCTCCTAGATTGTTAAGACAAATTAAAAGAGCCTACGCTTCACAAGACCTTCCTGTTCCGGAGGACTTAAGAGCAAATTCAACTAGGGCAGTGCCAGCTCTGTGGACAGAGCAGTGCCGAGTGTCTCTCGAGGCTATTTGCAAGTCAGCAATATGGTCCTCCCAGGACACCTTCATTACACTTTATTAGGTGAACTCGGCTTACGCTACTGAGCATTACAAAATTTTTCTCGCACCCTCCCGTATGGCGAGTTAGTTTCCATTGTATGCTGTCATGATGCGCCACAAAAACTGAAAATTGTATACTCACCTTTCCATAATTTTCCTTTCCTGGTGCATCTTCATGGCAGCATACAGATTCTGTCATGAACAGGTGTGACCAGAACCATGTGATCTGCGACAGAGAACACCAAAACGTATATAAGTGAAAATATAATAATTTATTAAAGTAAGTGAATAATATAGTACAACCACCTCCAATATGACACAGTGCAATAACCAACCACAGACAGAGACCCACAAATAACAACAGACAGATAAGTACAATAAATGGGAAATACCAGGATCATAAACAATAGCCAGGCCAGGGTCATACACAGCAGTTCAGCAGATGGACAGGGGATGTTCCAGAGACATAAACGTAAGCCAGGCCAAGGTCATACACAGGGAGATCAGCAGATGGGGTAAGGAGCACAGGACAGGGAGAGGATGGATGGATCAGACTGCAGGCAGTGATGCAAGGTAACAGGTGGGACAGGATAGGGATCGGGACAGGGAGACAGTATCAGAAACACGGGTCACAGGTTCAGGGTACAGGAACAGGTTCAGGATCAGATCACAAGCTAGCAGGTCAGGGCACAAGGAAGAAACCAAGGCAAACATGTGAGTGCTTGCCGGGTATTTATATGCCTGTGATTGGCCTCAAGTGACACCTGATTGTAGAAGGTACTGTCTGCTCCACACTGCCAGGATCCATCCACTGGTGGATGCCAGTACTGTGGCCCAAAGATGACATAACAGCAGGGAAAAGGTCTTCTGACAGTTCCAAACTGCCAGGAGACACCTGCTGGTGGACCTCAGTACTGCATGCCAAATGACAGATATTACCAGCGGATGGAACATTTCCTGACAGTACCCCCCCCCCCTCAAAGGAGCGGCCTCCGGACGCTCCAACTAGTTGTAATTGTCCATATTCTATGGCATCAAGCAGAACAACAGATGGGGGTACGTCAGGCTGGGCAACAGGCACTTCAGGCTGGGCATCAGGCACCTCAGGGCAGACAGCGGGCACATCAGGGCAGACAGCAGGCACATCAGAGCAGACAGCGGGCTTCGGGTCGTCGAGCTGGGCAGCAGGCTCCGGGCTGTCGAGCTGGGCAGCAGGCTCCGGGCCGTCGAGCTGGGCAGCAGGCTCCGGGCCGTCGAGCTGGGCAGCATGCTCCAGGTCGTCGAGCTGGGCAGCAGGCTCTGGAACATTAGGCCAAACAGCGAGCACCGTAACAGCAGGCTGGATCACAGGCACCGGCTCAGCAAGCTGGGTAACGGGCCCTGGCCCAGTGGGCTGGGTAACGGGCCCCCGCTCAGCGAGCTGGACACCGGGCACTGGTCCGGCAAGCTGATTAACGGGTACTGGCTTAACAGGCCGAGTGACAGACTCCGGTTTAGCAGACTTGATAACGGGCACCGGTTCAGCAGACTGGTTAACGGGCACTGGTTCAGCAAACTGGGTAACAAGCAACAGTTCAGCAGACTTGATAACGGCACCGGTTCAGCAGGCTGAGATACGGGCACCGAAACTTCAGGCTGAGACACGGACACCGAAACTTCAGGCTGAGAAACGGGCACCGAAACTTCAGGCTGAGACACGGGCACTGAAACTTCAGGCTGAGATACTAATTTCAAGACATCAGGCTGGAAGGCAGGCAACGAGACACCAGGCTGGAAAGCAAGCACCGAGACATCAGGCTGGAAGGTGGGCACATCAGGCTGGAAAGCGGGCACATCAGGCTGGAAAGTGGGCACATCATACTGGGAAGTGAGCACATCAGACTGGGAAGCGGGCACATCAGACTGGGAAGCGGGCTCATCGGACTGGACAACGGGTACCGAGAAATCAGACCAGGCAGCAGGTACTGGAACTTCAGACTGGGCAGCAGACACAGGCACTGGCACATCAGGCTGGGCAGCAGACGGTGGTACATCAGGCTGGGCAGCAGACGGTGGCACATCAGGCTGGGCAGCAGATGGTGGCACATCAGGCTGGGCAGCAGACAGGAACACATCAAGCTGGGCAGCAGACAGGAACACATCAGGCTGAGTAGCAGACAGGAACACATCAGGCTGAGTAGCAGACAGGAACACATCAGGCTGGGCAGCGGACAGGAACACATCAAGCTGAGACACTGGCTGGATAGCAGGCTGAGATTTGACAGAATCAGATGGGTTATCAGGATCAGCTGGCATGCAAGCAGACTGGAGCAGGTTGGTTGGTGTGGAGGCAGGTTGGGTTACTTCCAGGGTCGTGTGGGTTGGAAAGAACTTCCGTTTCTTCTTTGGCTTAACTGCTGGAGATCTGTAGGTGACTGCAGGACTGTAGGTAGGAGGTGAGGCGTACTGAAGAGAAGGGCTGGGATATGGCAAGGAAGAGGGAACAGTGGCCAGAGGAAGTTCTTGTGGGGAAGTTGTAGGTAGCAGAGAAGAGGCAGGTGGGTTGAAGGCAGGATAAGTGCAGCGGGTAGAGACAGGGTATTGATATTTGGTGGGAAGCAGGGTATATTGGGCTGAAACGGAGGTTGCCATGGGTGAAGGGGAAAAAGACTCCTGGGCAGGCAGGTGTCTAATAGCAGATCCGGGTTGTGAAGAGCTGACCGAGGCTGGAAATAATAAGTCTGACCAGTACAGGTTGAACAAACGTGGGTTCACATACTGCCTGTCTAACCAGGGACAGCACCGAATCTATACAATCCACTAGCACTTGTTTAGGACAAGCTGAATAATGCTCCAGAAAGTATACAGCATTAGGGATGAGCTTCGTGTTCGAGTCGAACCCATGTTCGACTCGAACATCGGCTGTTCGACCGTCCGTCGAATTGCGAACGATATGGGCCATTCGCGGCATCGCAGTGCATTGCTGGCTGATGATTGGCCAAGCATGCACTATGACCCGCATGCTTGGCCAATCACAGCGCCGTCAGTAGAGAGAGCTGTAATTGGCCAAAGCCAGGGTGGCTTTGGCCAATTATGGCTCAGGGGATTTAGTACACGCCCCACACTATATAAGGCCGCCTGCACAGCGGCCCTGTGTAGTGTGTGTTCCGGTGTGCTGAGAGATAGAGAGAGAGAGAGACAGTGTCATTTGATTTGAGTTAGATAGATTAGGCAGAACAGTCAGTCAGTTAGCTGCACTTACAGTGTATTGTGTATATATATGCATCCCAGGTGTTGCATATATATATATACACTGTATTCAGTTTAGCTAGATCCGTTCCTGTTATCTTCTATCTAGACTATTTACATTTAGTGCAGTGCGTCCTGCTCACAGTGTTCAGCTAGATCCGTTCCTGCTATTTACATTTAGTGCAGTGCGTCCTGCTCACAGTGTTCAGCTAGATCCGTTCCTGCTATTTACATTTAGTGCAGTGCGTCCTGCTCACAGTGTTCAGCTAGATCCGTTCCTGTTATTTACATTTAGTGCAGTGCGTCCTGCTCACAGTGTTCAGCTAGATCCGTTCCTGCTATTTACATTTAGTGCAGTGCGTCCTGCTCACAGTGTTCAGCTAGATCCGTTCCTGCTATTTACATTTAGTGCAGTGCGTCCTGCTCACAGTGTTCAGCTAGATCCGTTCCTGCTATTTACATTTAGTGCAGTGCGTCCTGCTCACAGTGTTCAGCTAGATCCGTTCCTGTTATCTTCTAGACTATTTACATTTAGTGCAGTGCGTCCTGCTCACAGTGTTCAGCTAGATCCGTTCCTGTTATTTACATTTAGTGCAGTGCGTCCTGCTCACAGTGTTCAGCTAGATCCGTTCCTGCTATTTACATTTAGTGCAGTGCGTCCTGCTCACAGTGTTCAGCTAGATCCGTTCCTGCTATTTACATTTAGTGCAGTGCGTCCTGCTCACAGTGTTCAGCTAGATCCGTTCCTGCTATTTACATTTAGTGCAGTGCGTCCTGCTCACAGTGTTCAGCTAGATCCGTTCCTGTTATTTACATTTAGTGCAGTGCGTCCTGCTCACAGTGTTCAGCTAGATCCGTTCCTGCTATTTACATTTAGTGCAGTGCGTCCTGCTCACAGTGTTCAGCTAGATCCGTTCCTGTTATTTACATTTAGTACAGTGCGTCCTGCTCACAGTGTTCAGCTAGATCCGTTCCTGCTATTTACATTTAGTGCAGTGCGTCCTGCTCACAGTGTTCAGCTAGATCCGTTCCTGCTATTTACATTTAGTGCAGTGCGTCCTGCTCACAGTGTTCAGCTAGATCCGTTCCTGCTATTTACATTTAGTGCAGTGCGTCCTGCTCACAGTGTTCAGCTAGATCCGTTCCTGCTATTTACATTTAGTGCAGTGCGTCCTGCTCACAGTGTTCAGCTAGATCCGTTCCTGTTATTTACATTTAGGGCAGTGCGTCCTGCTCACAGTGTTCAGCTAGATCCGTTCCTGTTATCTTCCTACTGACAGGCAGGCTTGTCTGGTTACAGTATATAAAGCTACCTGAAGAAAAATACAGGTGTTCTATCCCAGCTTAGTGCAGCTACAGGCCATTAGTATGTCTGGAAGGCCAAGAAGGAGAGGCAGACAGTCACAAGCCAATAAGAGAGGGCAAGCAGGCTCTGTGTCTAGTGCTGGTCGTGGAGACGGTGCATCCTCATCAGCACGTGGCCATGGGACACGCTTGCCCTTTTTTTCGGCAGCTGGCCGTGTTGAGCCGCAACATGCGGAAGACTTGGTCGAGTGGATGACCAAGCCGTCCTCATCCTCCTCATCCTCTCTCACCCATGCCCAGGGTGCTTTGTCTGGCAAAGCAGCGGCCTCTTCCCTCAGCTCAATGTCATCAGTGACTCCTTCCCTAGCTCCACCATGTCCTCCTGAGGATTCCCTCGAACTGTTTGACCACAGTGTTGGGTACATGCTCCAGGAGGATGCCCAGCTTTGGAAGACTCTGATGATGATACTGAGCTCGATGAAGGCAGTAACATGAGCACGGACAGAGGGGGTGCCCAAGAAGGACAGCAATCTGGCAGTCATGCTCCCCCTGCTGCAGCATACTGCCAGGTTTGCTCCAGTGATGAGGAGGGAGGGGATGATGAGGTCACTGACTCAACGTGGGTGCCTGATAGGAGAGAGGAGGAGGAGGAGGAGGAGGCGGCACATCCCCAACGAGGCAGGATGCCCTCCAGGGGCCAGCCTAAGGGCAGCACATTGACTGCATCACACCCCAAAGCTCCACATGTGCAGGGCGCTGCAGTCTCTGCGCGTTATTCAAAAAGTTCTTTGGTGTGGGCCTTTTTTGAGACGAGTGCATCAGATCGCACCGCTGCTATTTGCAACATATGTCTCAAGCGTATCTCGCGTGGACAAAACATCTCCCGCTTGGGTACCACATGCTTGACCAGACATATGTTGACCTGCCATGCAGTTCGTTGGCAAGCGTATCTAAAAGACCCACACCAAAGAACAAAGAGGATCTCTCCTTGCTCCTCATCAGCTGAGATTTCCAACCCCACTAGACCTTCAGTCCTCTCTGAGACCTGCAGTGAGAGGAATGAAGGTGTAGAATTAGGTGTGTCACAGCCAAGTACTTGTGGGCAATCTGCTTTTGGTACACCGACGTCAGATTGTACCAGGCAAATTTCCCTGCCCCAGCTGCTGCACCGCCGAAAGAAGTTTGCTCCCAGCCATCCACATGCCCAGCGGTTGAATGCTAGCTTGGCAAAATTGCTAGCACTTCAACTGCTGCCTTTTCAGTTGGTAGACTCTGCCCCCTTCCGTGAGTTTGTGGAATGTGCGGTTCCTCAGTGGCAGGTACCCAAACGCCACTTTTTCTCACGGAAGGCGATTCCGGCTCTCTACCGGCATGTGGAAGGCAATGTCCATGCCTCGCTGGACAGGGCGGTCAGCGGTAAGGTGCATATTACCGCTGACTCATGGTCCAGCAGGCATGGACAGGGACTTTACCTAAGTTTCACGGCGCATTGGGTGACTCTGCTGGCAGCTGGGAAGGATGCAGGACAAGGTGCAGTAGTGTTGGAGGTTGTTCCGCCACCACGCCTCCAAAATGCTGATTGTGACACACCTCTCTCGTCCACCCCCTCCTCTTCTTCTTCCTCCATGGCCTCTTCCTCGGAACCAGCGGTGCTCCGTAGGCGTTCAAGGGGCTACGCAAGTACGCAGGCCAAAAGATGCCATGCGGTGCTTGAGCTGGTGTGCTTGGGGGACAGGAGCCACACTGGGGCAGAGGTTCTGTCAGCTCTGCAGGGGCAGGTTCAGAGGTGGTTGACGCCACGCCAACTTAAGGCAGGAATGGTGGTTTGCGACAATGGCACCAACCTCCTCTCTGCCCTCCGACAGGGACAAATGACCCATGTGCCCTGTTTGGCTCACGTCCTTAACTTGGTGGTGCAGCGGTTCTTGGGCAGGTACCCGGGCTTACAGGATGTCCTGAGGCAGGCCAGGAAAGTCTGTGTGCATTTCCGCCGGTCATATAATGCCAGTGCTCGGCTGACGGACCTCCAAAAGGAGTTTAACCTGCCCAAGAACCGCCTAATCTGTGACATGCCCACCAGGTGGAACTCAACGTTGGCCATGCTGCAGCGGCTGCACACACAGCAGAGGGCCATCAATGAGTACCTGTGCGACTATGGCACCAGGACAGGGTCAGGGGAGCTTGGTTTTTTTTCCCCACGCCAGTGGGCCATGATCAGGGATGCATGCACTGTCCTGTCACCATTCGAGGAGGCCACGAGGATGGTGAGCAGTGACAGTGCATGCATCAGTGACACTGTCCCCCTTGTCCACCTGTTGGAGCACACGCTGCGTGGAATAATGGACAGGGCACTTGAGGCAGAACAGAAGCAGGAAGAGGAGGACTTCCTCTCTCAAGGCCCCCTTTATGCAGACAGTGTTCCTGTGTGCCCGCCGATCACACAGGAAGAGGACGAGGAGGAGGAGGAGGAGGAGGAGGAGGAAGATTGTGTCAGTATGGAGGTGGAGCCTGGCACTCAGCATCAGCAGCAGTCTTTAAGGGATCAGTCCCAAGGAACACATGGACTTGTACGTGGCTGGGAGGAGGTGGCTGCGGACGTTGTTGTCCTTAGTGACCCAGAGGACTCCGGACCGAATGCCTCAGCAAACCTACGCTGCATGGCCTCCCTGATCCTGCAAAGCCTGCGTAAGGATCCTCGTATTCGTGGTATCAAGGAGAAGGACCAATACTGGCTGGCAACCCTCCTTGATCCACGTTACAATGGTAAGGTTGCGGACCTTATCTTGCCATCGCAGAGGGAGCAGAGGATGAAACATCTTCGGGAGGCCTTGCAGAAAGGTCTGTGCAACGCGTTCCCAGAGACTGGGAGGTTACAAACTCCTGTTTCTGGACAACGTGTTGCTGAGGCTTCGGTCAGTCAAAGAAGGAGCGGTGGAGAAGGTGGCCGTCTGACCGATGCGTTCAGACAATTTTTTGGTCCGCAGCCCCAAGGTATGATCGGTTCCAGCAACCATCGCCAGCGTCTGTTTTACATGGTGCAGGAATACCTAGGGGCAAGATCAGACTTGGACACCTTTCCCACCGAAAATCCTCTGGGTTACTGGGTCTTGAGGATGGATCACTGGCCAGAGCTTGCACAGTATGCAATTGAGCTACTGGCCTGTCCTGCATCCAGCGTTCTTTCGGAACGCACATTCAGTGCTGCTGGAGGCATGGTAACCGATCACAGGGTGCGTCTGTCCACCGACTCGGTCGATCGGCTGACCTTCATAAAAATGAATCAGTCTTGGATCACCACCAGCTACCAAGCACCTGATGCTGATGTAACCGAATAATTTTTTTTGAAATCTCAGATCCCTTCAAAGACTGCCTATGCTGATGCTGAGTGACTATCCCTGAGTAATTATCCTCTTCCTCCTCAATCATCACGCTGATAGCTTGTAAGAACATTTTTGGTTCTGGGCGCCACCACCAGTGCCTAAGGCACAATTTTTCAGCCCCTGTTTAACAGGGGCGTGTAATTACAATTTTTGATGTAATACTTTGCAGCAGGGCTCGTTCCTGCATTCCAACTAGAGTGTCTGTGAGGGGTTGCAGTGTTGTGGCACCAGCACCAGTGCCTAAGGCCGAATTTTTCTGCCCCTGTCTAACAGGGGCGTGTAATTACAATTTTTGATGCAATACTTTGCAGCAGGGCTCGTTCCTGCGTTCCAACTAGAGTGTCTGTGAGGGGTTGCAGTGTTGTGGCACCAGCACCAGTGCCTAAGGCCCAATTTTTCTGCCCCTGTCTAACAGGGGCGTGTAATTACAATTTTTGATGCAATACTTTGCAGCAGGGCTCGTTCCTGCGTTCCAACTAGAGTGTCTGTGAGGGGTTGCAGTGTTGTGGCACCAGCACCAGTGCCTAAGGCCCAATTTTTCTGCCCCTGTCTAACAGGGGCGTGTAATTACAATTTTTGATGCAATACTTTGCAGCAGGGCTCGTTCCTGCGTTCCAACTAGAGTGTCTGTGAGGGGTTGCAGTGTTGTGGCACCAGCACCAGTGCCTAAGGCCCAATTTTTCTTCCCCTGTCTAACAGGGGCGTGTAATTACAATTTTTGAAGCAATACTTTGCAGCAGGGCTCGTTCCTGCGTTCCAACTAGAGTGTCTGTGAGGGGTTGCAGTGTTGTGGCACCAGCACCAGTGCCTAAGGCCTAATTTTTCAGCTCCTGTTCAACAGGGGCATGTAATTACAATTCTTGATCTAATATTTCACAGCAGGGCCCTGTGAGGGCTTACAGTGTTGTGGCCACAGCAACACCTAAGGCCCAAATTTCTGCTGAGTATATAGGGCAGGACTCTACTTTCAAACATCTAACTTACAAACGACTCCTACTTGCAAACGGAAGGAGACAACAGGAAGTGAGATGAAATCTACCCCTAGGAAGGGAAATTCTCTCCTGTAAGAGTTAATATGGGAAAACAATTTCTCCTTTCCACTGATGCTTTCCAATCCTTGTTCCACAAAAAAACCCAAATTTTCAAAAAACATTTTTCATTGGGACAAAAAAGTGAGGTGAAATCTTCTGAAGAGGAGGAAAGACAGCAAAACAAATGTCACAGGGGTGATAACCCTTCCCTATGTTTTCCAAAAAGCTTAGAAAAGATTTTTTGGCTGGAGCTAAACACGTTAAAAATGTTCAAAATTACAAAGAGATTCTACTTAACAACAAACCTACAGTCCCTGTCTTGTTTGCACCGCCTGTATACTGTGTTCAGAGTATATAGGGCCTGGTGGCCCCACACCTTTCCTTATTTTAATTTGGGTGCGGGGTTCCCCTTAATATCCATACAAGACCCAAAGGGCCTGGTAATGGACTGGGGGGTACCCATGCCGTTTGTCTCACTGATTTTCATCCATATTGCCATGACCCGACATGACATTAAACCCGCAAGCAGTTTTAAATGAGATTTTTTCCTTTAAAAATGACATTTGGTGCAGGGACTGTTCTAAACATGGGAAACACGCGTCACTTTACAGGCATACTATAGACACCCCCCAGGTACGATATTTAAAGGAATATTTCACTTTTTTTTTTTTTACTTTAAGCATCATTAAAATCACTGCTCCCGAAAAAACGGCCGTTTTTAAAAGTTTTTTTTGCATTGATACATGTCCCCTGGGGTAGGACCCGGGTCCCCAAACCCTTTTTAGGACAATACCATGCAAATTAGCCTTTAAAATGATCACTTTTGATTTCGAACGTTCGAGTCCCATAGACGTCAATGGGGTTCTAACGTTCGTGCGAACTTTCGGTCCGTTCGCAGGTTCTGGTGCGAACCGAACCGGGGGGTGTTCGGCTCATCCCTATACAGCATCATCCTCCAACAGTCATACCAGAGACTCCACCTGATCACTACTGAAGGGGGGAGAAAAATCGTCACTTCCTTTAGGACTGCTAGACAAGGCTAGCTCAGCACACACCTGTATCAGGGGCTGAACGTTTTTAAACAGTAATCTACCCTGATCAACCAGAGAATGGGCCAGACAGATACACTCCAGGAGCTGATCCCTGGACCACTCTTTCAATACCAGACGACAGTAATTGTTATCCTCCAACACCAGTGAGGCAAGGAGAACAACTGTTTCTGATTGCATTTTAGTAGCAGTAACAGCACTACAATGGTTCCTCTGCGCAGTCACTTCTGGTCAGAGATGGCCTTGGTTTACTGTCATGAACAGGTGTGACCAGAACCGTGTGATCTGCGACAGAGGACACCAAAATGTATATAAGTGAAAATATAATAATTTTTTAAAGCAAGTGAATAATATAGTACAACCACCTCCAATATGACACAGTGCAATAACCAACCACAGACACCACAAATAACAACAGACAGATAAGTACAATAAATGGGAAATACCAGGATCATAAACAATAGCCAGGCCATGGTCATACACAGCAGATCAGTAGATGGACAGGGGATGTTCCAGAGACATAAACATAAGCAAGGCCAAGGTCATACACAGGGAGATCAGCAGATGGGGTAAGGAACACAGGACAGGGAGAGGATTAGGGATGAGCTTCGTGTTCGAGTCGAACCCATGTTCGACTCGAACATCGGCTGTTCGACCGTTCGTCGAATTGCGAACGATATGGGCCGTTCGCGCCAAATTCGTGTGGCGCGTCACGGCCCATAATTCACTGCGGCATCGCAGTGCATTGCTGGCTGATGATTGGCCAAGCATGCACTATGACCCGCATGCTTGGCCAATCACAGCGCCGCCTGAACAGAGAGCCGTAATTGGCCAAAGCCAAGGAGGCTTTGGCCAATTATGGCTCAGGGGATTTAGTACACGCCCCACACTATATAAGGCCGCCTGCACGGCGGCCCTGTGTAGTGTGTGTTCCGGTGTGCTGAGAGATAGAGAGAGAGAGAGACAGTGTCATTTCATTTGAGTTAGATAGATTAGGCAGAACAGTCAGTCAGTTAGCTGCACTTACAGTGTATTGTGTATATATATGCATCCCAGGTGTTGCATATATATATATACACTGTATTCAGTTTATCTAGATCCGTTCCTGTTATCTTCTAGACTATTTACATTTAGTGCAGTGCGTCCTGCTCACAGTGTTCAGCTAGATCCGTTCCTGTTATCTTCTAGACTATTTACATTTAGTGCAGTGCGTCCTGCTCACAGTGTTCAGCTAGATCCGTTCCTGTTATCTTCTAGACTATTTACATTTAGTGCAGTGCGTCCTGCTCACAGTGTTCAGCTAGATCCGTTCCTGTTATCTTCTAGACTATTTACATTTAGTGCAGTGCGTCCTGCTCACAGTGTTCAGCTAGATCCGTTCCTGTTATCTTCTAGACTATTTACATTTAGTGCAGTGCGTCCTGCTCACAGTGTTCAGCTAGATCCGTTCCTGTTATCTTCTAGACTATTTACATTTAGTGCAGTGCGTCCTGCTCACAGTGTTCAGCTAGATCCGTTCCTGTTATCTTCTAGACTATTTACATTTAGTGCAGTGCGTCCTGCTCACAGTGTTCAGTTAGATCCGTTCCTGTTATCTTCCTACTGACAGGCAGGCTTGTCTGGTTACAGTATATAAAGCTACCTGAAGAAAATTACTGGTGTTCTATTTGATCCTATTAGTACCACGGTCAGGCAGCTAGACTATTTACATTTAGTACAGTGCGTCCTGCTCACAGTGTTCAGCTAGATCCGTTCCTGTTATCTTCCTACTGACAGGCAGGCTTGTCTGGTTACAGTATATAAAGCTACCTGAAGAAAATTACTGGTGTTCTATTTGATCCTATTAGTACCACGGTCAGGCAGCTAGACTATTTACATTTAGTACAGTGCGTCCTGCTCACAGTGTTCAGCTAGATCCGTTCCTGTTATCTTCCTACTGACAGGCAGGCTTGTCTGGTTACAGTATATAAAGCTACCTGAAGAAAATTACTGGTGTTCTATTTGATCCTATTAGTACCACGGTCAGGCAGCTAGACTATTTACATTTAGTACAGTGCGTCCTGCTCACAGTGTTCAGCTAGATCCGTTCCTGTTATCTTCCTACTGACAGGCAGGCTTGTCTGGTTACAGTATATAAAGCTACCTGAAGAAAATTACTGGTGTTCTATTTGATCCTATTAGTACCACGGTCAGGCAGCTAGACTATTTACATTTAGTACAGTGCATCCTGCTCACAGTGTTCAGCTAGATCCGTTCCTGTTATCTTCCTACTGACAGGCAGGCTTGTCTGGTTACAGTATATAAAGCTACCTGAAGAAAATTACTGGTGTTCTATTTGATCCTATTAGTACCACGGTCAGGCAGCTAGACTATTTACATTTAGTACAGTGCGTCCTGCTCACAGTGTTCAGCTAGATCCGTTCCTGTTATCTTCCTACTGACAGGCAGGCTTGTCTGGTTACAGTATATAAAGCTACCTGAAGAAAATTACTGGTGTTCTATTTGATCCTATTAGTACCACGGTCAGGCAGCTAGACTATTTACATTTAGTACAGTGCGTCCTGCTCACAGTGTTCAGCTAGATCCGTTCCTGTTATCTTCCTACTGACAGGCAGGCTTGTCTGGTTACAGTATATAAAGCTACCTGAAGAAAATTACTGGTGTTCTATTTGATCCTATTAGTACCACGGTCAGGCAGCTAGACTATTTACATTTAGTACAGTGCGTCCTGCTCACAGTGTTCAGCTAGATCTGTTCCTGTTATCTTCCTACTGACAGGCAGGCTTGTCTGGTTACAGTATATAAAGCTACCTGAAGAAAATTACTGGTGTTCTATTTCATCCTTTTAGTACCACGGTCAGGCAGCTAGACTATTTACATTTAGTACAGTGCGTCCTGCTCACAGTGTTCAGCTAGATCCGTTCCTGTTATCTTCCTACTGACAGGCAGGCTTGTCTGGTTACAGTATATAAAGCTACCTGAAGAAAATTACTGGTGTTCTATTTGATCCTATTAGTACCACGGTCAGGCAGCTAGACTATTTACATTTAGTACAGTGCATCCTGCTCACAGTGTTCAGCTAGATCCGTTCCTGTTATCTTCCTACTGACAGGCAGGCTTGTCTGGTTACAGTATATAAAGCTACCTGAAGAAAATTACTGGTGTTCTATTTGATCCTATTAGTACCACGGTCAGGCAGCTAGACTATTTACATTTAGTACAGTGCGTCCTGCTCACAGTGTTCAGCTAGATCCGTTCCTGTTATCTTTCTACTGACAGGCAGGCTTGTCTGGTTACAGTATATAAAGCTACCTGAAGAAAATTACTGGTGTTCTATCCCAGCTTAGTGCAGCTACAGGCCATTAGTATGTCTGGAAGGCCAAGAAGGAGAGGCAGACAGTCACAAGCCAATAAGAGAGGGCAAGCAGGCTCTGTGTCTAGTGCTGGTCGTGGAGACGGTGCATCCTCATCAGCACGTGGCCATGGGACACGCTTTGCCTTTTTTTCGGCAGCTGGCCGTGTTGAGCCGCAACATGCGGAAGACTTGGTCGAGTGGATGACCAAGCCGTCCTCATCCTCCTCATCCTCTCTCACACATAGCCCAGGGTGCTTTGTCTGGCAAAGCAGCGGCCTCTTCCCTCAGCTCAATGTCATCAGTGACTCCTTCCCTAGCTCCACCATGTCCTCCTGAGGAGTCCCTCGAACTGTTTGACCACAGTGTTGGGTACATGCTCCAGGAGGATGCCCAGCGTTTGGAAGGCTCTGATGATGATACTGAGCTCGATGAAGGCAGTAACATGAGCACGGACAGAGGGGGTGCCCAAGAAGGACAGCAATCTGGCAGTCATGCTCCCCCTGCTGCAGCATACTGCCAGGTTTGCTCCAGTGATGAGGAGGGAGGGGATGATGAGGTCACTGACTCAACGTGGGTGCCTGATAGGAGAGAGGAGGAGGAGGAGGAGGAGGAGGCGGCACATCACCAACGAGGCAGGATGCCCTCCAGGGGCCAGCCTAAGGGCAGCACATTGACTGCATCACACCCCAAAGCTCCACATGTGCAGGGCGCTGCAGTCTCTGCGCGTTATTCAAAAAGTTCTTTGGTGTGGGCCTTTTTTGAGACGAGTGCATCAGATCGCACCGCTGCTATTTGCAACATATGTCTCAAGCGTATCTCACGTGGCCAAAACATCTCCCGCTTGGGTACCACATGCTTGACCAGACATATGTTGACCTGCCATGCAGTTCGTTGGCAAGCGTATCTAAAAGACCCACACCAAAGAACAAAGAGGATCTCTCCTTGCTCCTCATCAGCTGAGATTTCCAACCCCACTAGACCTCCAGTCCTCTCTGAGACCTGCAGTGAGAGGAATGAAGGTGTAGAATTAGGTGTGTCACAGCCAAGTACTTGTGGGCAATCTGCTTTTGGTACACCGACGTCAGATTGTACCAGGCAAATTTCCCTGCCCCAGCTGCTGCACCGCCGAAAGAAGTTTGCTCCCAGCCATCCACATGCCCAGCGGTTGAATGCTAGCTTGGCAAAATTGCTAGCACTTCAACTGCTGCCTTTTCAGTTGGTAGACTCTGCCCCCTTCCGTGAGTTTGTGGAATGTGCGGTTCCTCAGTGGCAGGTACCCAAACGCCACTTTTTCTCACGGAAGGCGATTCCGGCTCTCTACTGGCATGTGGAAGGCAATGTCCATGCCTCGCTGGACAGGGCGGTCAGCGGTAAGGTGCATATTACCGCTGACTCATGGTCCCGCAGGCATGGACAGGGACGTTACCTAAGTTTCACGGCGCATTGGGTGACTCTGCTGGCAGCTGGGAAGGATGCAGGACAAGGTGCAGTAGTGTTGGAGGTTGTTCCGCCACCACGCCTCCAAAATGCTGATTGTGACACACCTCTCTCGTCCACCCCCTCCTCTTCTTCTTCCTCCATGGCCTCTTCCTCGGAACCAGCGGTGCTCCGTAGTCGTTCAAGGGGCTACGCAAGTACGCAGGCCAAAAGATGCCATGCGGTGCTTGAGCTGGTGTGCTTGGGGGACAGGAGCCACACTGGGGCAGAGGTTCTGTCAGCTCTGCAGGGGCAGGTTCAGAGGTGGTTGACGCCACGCCAACTTAAGGCAGGAATGGTGGTTTGCGACAACCTCCTCTCTGCCCTCCGACAGGGACAAATGACCCATGTGCCCTGTTTGGCTCACGTCCTTAACTTGGTGGTGCAGCAGTTCTTGGGCAGGTACCTGGGCTTACAGGATGTCCTGAGGCAGGCCAGGAAAGTCTGTGTGCATTTCCGCCGGTCATATAATGCCAGTGCTCGGCTGACGGACCTCCAAAAGGAGTTTAACCTGCCCAAGAACCGCCTAATCTGTGACATGCCCGCCAGGTGGAACTCAACGTTGGCCATGCTGCAGCGGCTGCACACGCAGCAGAGGGCCATCAATGAGTACCTGCGCGACTATGGCACCAGGACAGGGTCAAGGGAGCTTGTTTTTTTTTCCCCACGCCAGTGGGCCATGATCAGGGATGCATGCACTGTCCTGTCACCATTCGAGGAGGCCACGAGGATGGTGAGCAGTGACAGTGCATGCATCAGTGACACTGTCCCCCTTGTCCACCTGTTGGAGCACACGCTGCGTGGAATAATGGACAGGGCACTTGAGGCAGAACAGAGGCAGGAAGAGGAGGACTTCCTTAGCTCTCAAGGCCCCCTTTATCCAGACAGTGTTCCTGCGTGCCCGCCGATCACACAGGAAGAGGACCAGGAGGAGGAGGAGGAGGAGGAAGATTGTGTCAGTATGGAGGAGGAGCCTGGCACTCAGCATCAGCAGCAGTCTTTAAGGGATCAGTCCCAAGAAACACATGGACTTGTACGTGGCTGGGAGGAGGTGGCTGCGGACGTTGTCGTCCTTAGTGACCCAGAGGACTCCGGACCGAATGCCTCAGCAAACCTACGCTGCATGGCCTCCCTGATCCTGCAAAGCCTGCGTAAGGATCCTCGTATTCGTGGTATCAAGGAGAAGGACCAATACTGGCTGGCAACCCTCCTTGATCCACGTTACAAGGGTAAGGTTGCGGACCTTATCTTGCCATCGCAGAGGGAGCAGAGGATGAAACATCTTCGGGAGGCCTTGCAGAAAGGTCTTTGCAATGCGTTCCCAGAGACTGGGAGGTTACAAACTCCTGTTTCTGGACAACGTGTTGCTGAGGCTTCGGTCAGTCAAAGAAGGAGCGGTGGAGAAGGTAGCCGTCTGACCGATGCGTTCAGACAATTTTTTGGTCCGCAGCCCCAAGGTATGATCGGTTCCAGCAACCATCGCCAGCGTCTGTTTTACATGGTGCAGGAATACCTAGGGGCAAGATCAGACTTGGACACCTTTCCCACCGAAAATCCTCTGGGTTACTGGGTCTTGAGGATGGATCACTGGCCAGAGCTTGCACAGTATGCAATTGAGCTACTGGCCTGTCCTGCATCCAGCGTTCTTTCGGAACGCACATTCAGTGCTGCTGGAGGCGTGGTAACCGATCACAGGGTGCGTCTGTCCACCGACTCGGTCGTTCGGCTGACCTTCATAAAAATGAATCAGTCTTGGATCACCACCAGCTACCAAGCACCTGATGCTAATGTAACCGAATAATTTTTTTTGAAATCTCAGATCCCTTCAAAGACTGCCTATGCTGATGCTGAGTGACTATCCCTGAGTAATTATCCTCTTCCGCCTCAATCATCACGCTGATAGCTTGTAAGAACATTTTTGGTTCTGGGCGCCACCACCAGTGCCTAAGGCACAATTTTTCAGCCCCTGTTTAACAGGGCGTGTAATTACAATTTTTGATGTAATACTTTGCAGCAGGGCTCGTTCCTGCATTCCAACTAGAGTGTTTGTGAGGGGTTGCAGTGTTGTGGCACCAGCACCAGTGCCTAAGGCCGAATTTTTCTGCCCCTGTCTAACAGGGGCGTGTAATTACAATTTTTGATGCAATACTTTGCAGCAGGGCTCGTTCCTGCATTCCAACTAGAGTGTCTGTGAGGGGTTGCAGTGTTGTGGCACCAGCACCAGTGCCTAAGGCCCAATTTTTCTGCCCCTGTCTAACAGGGGCGTGTAATTACAATTTTTGATGCAATACTTTGCAGCAGGGCTCGTTCCTGCATTCCAACTAGAGTGTCTGTGAGGGGTTGCAGTGTTGTGGCACCAGCACCAGTGCCTAAGGCCCAATTTTTCTGCCCCTGTCTAACAGGGGCGTGTAATTACAATTTTTGATGCAATACTTTGCAGCAGGGCTCGTTCCTGCGTTCCAACTAGAGTGTCTGTGAGGGGTTGCAGTGTTGTGGCACCAGCACCAGTGCCTAAGGCCTAATTTTTCAGCTCCTGTTCAACAGGGGCATGTAATTACAATTCTTGATCTAATATTTCACAGCAGGGCCCTGTGAGGGCTTACAGTGTTGTGACCACAGCAACACCTAAGGCCCAAATTTCTGCTGAGTATATAGGGCAGGACCCTACTTTCAAACATCTAACTTACAAACGACTCCTACTTGCAAACGGAAGGAGACAACAGGAAGTGAGATGAAATCTACCCCTAGGAAGGGAAATTCTCTACTGTAAGAGTTAATATGGGAAAACAATTTCTCCTTTCCACTGATGCTTTCCAATCCTTGTTCCACAAAAAAAACCAAATTTTCAAAAAACATTTTTCATTGGGACAAAAAGTGAGGTGAAATCTTCTGAAGAGGAGGAAAGACAGCAAAACAAATGTCACAGGGGTGATAACCCTTCCCTATGTTTTCCAAAAAGCTTAAAAAAGATTTTTTGGCTGGAGCTAAACACATTAAAAATGTACCCGTTCAAAATTACAAAGAGATTCTACTTAACAACAAACCTACAGTCCCTGTCTTGTTTGCACCGCCTGTATACTGCTGTTCAGAGTATATAGGGCCTTTCCTTATTTTAATTTGGGTGCGGGGTTCCCCTTAATATCCATACAAGACCCAAAGGGCCTGGTAATGGACTGGGGGGTACCCATGCCGTTTGTCTCACTGATTTTCATCCATATTGCCATGACCCGACATGACATTAAACCCGCAAGCAGTTTTAAATGAGATTTTTTCCTTTAAAAATGACATTTGGTGCAGGGACTGTTCTAAACACGGGAAACACGCGTCACTTTACAGGCATACTATAGACACCCCCCAGGTACGATATTTAAAGGAATATTTCACTTTTTTTTTTTTACTTTAAGCATCATTAAAATCACTGCTCCCGAAAAAACGGCCGTTTTTAAAAGTTTTTTTTGCATTGATACATGTCCCCTGGGGTAGGACCCGGGTCCCCAAACCCTTTTTAGGACAATACCATGCAAATTAGCCTTTAAAATGAGCACTTTTGATTTTGAACGTTCGAGTCCCATAGACGTCAATGGGGTTCTAACGTTCGTGCGAACTTTCGGTCCGTTCGCAGGTTCTGGTGCGAACCGAACCGGGGGGTGTTCGGCTCATCCCTAGAGAGGATGGATGGATCAGACTGCAGGCAGGGATGCATGGTAACAGGTGGGACAGGATAGGGATAGGGACAGGGAGACAGGATCAGAAACACGGGTCACAGGTTCAGGGCACAGGAACAGGTTCAGAATCAGGATCAGGATCAGATCAGAAGCTAGCAGGTCAGGGCACAAGCAAGAAACAAAGGCAAACATGTGAGTGCTTGCCGTGTATTCATAGGCCTGTGATTGGCCTCAAGTGACACCTGATTGTAGGAGGTACTGTCTGCTTCACACTGTCAGGATCCATCCGCTGGTGGACGCCAGTACTGCGGCCCAAAGATGACATAACATCAGCAGGGAAAAGCTCTCCTGACAGTTCCAAACTGCCAGGAGACACCTGCTGGTGGACCTCAGTACTGCATGCCAAATGACAGATATTACCAGCGGATGGAACATTTCCTGACAGATTCCCACCCAAATGGTGAGCATTACAGAGAATGCTGCCAGCTGGTTCTGTCTTTGATTTATAGTTAACCAGTCCTATCAGGTTGTGGGGGCGGAGCCACAGCACATTGTATGCTGCCATGAAGATGCACCATTAAAGGAAAATTACGGAAAAGTGAGTATACAATTTTCAGTTTCCTGGGTGGAATGGCCCTTGAATAATGTTGGGTGAGATTTACTAAACAGAATCACGTGCAAATGTGCATAGTAACCAATCAACTCCTAACTTCAGCTTGTTCAGTTAGGGCTGGTTCACACTGGTCTGACATGTGCTCCGACTTCGAGAGCACAAGTCGAATGACATGTCGAAATCAATAGTTCCCTATGAGAGCCATCTTAACTGGTCTGAATTGTGTCGGTCCGACTTTGAAAAAGCCTCCTGCAATTCTTTGGTCCGACTTCAGGCAATGGGCATGATTTCAGCTTATTGATTTGAATGGAAATCAGGATCATCATCCTAACTGATCCGACTTGTGGCATGCGACTTGTACTCTGAGGATCTTGAGGGAGAACCCCACGCCAAAATTGAAAAAAAAATGGCATGGGAAGACAATACCAGACCTTTTGAGTCTGGTATGGCTTTGAGGGGGAACCCCACTCCAAAAATTTTTTTAAAAATGGCGTAGGGCCCCCCCAAGACCATACCAGACCCTTTGGTCTGGCATGGATTTTAAGGGGGGTCCCCACGCCATTTTTTTTTAAATTTTGGAGTGGGGTTCCCCCTCAAGATCCATACCAGACTCAAAAGGGCCTGGTATTGTCTTGGGAGGGGGCCCATGCCGTTTTTTTTTTTTCAAATCAGACCCTTATCTGAGCATGCAGCCTGGCAGGCCAGGAAAGGGGGGAACAAGCAAACGCCCCCCTCCACCTGCACCATACCAGGCCACTTGCCCTCAACATTGGGGGGTGGTCCCCATGTTACTAAGGACAAGGGCCTCATCCCCACAACCCTGGCCAGTGGTTGTGGGGGTCTGTGGGCAGGGGCCTTCTCGGAATCAGGAAGCCCTGCTTTAACAAGAGGGCCCCCAAACCAGGCCACATGCCCTCAACATGGGGGTTGTTTACATGTTGATGGGGACAAGGGCCTCTTCCCCACAACCATGGGCTGTGCCTGTGGGGGTCTGCGGGCAGGGGGCTTATCAGAATCTGGAAGCTGCCCTTTAAGAAGGAGGCCCCCAGATCCCGCCCCCCCCCCCTATGTGAATGAGTATGGGGTCCATTGTACCCCTACCCATTCACCCAAAAAAATGTATAGTGTTACAAAAATCAAAGAGATGGTTCTTGACAGTTAAAAAAAAAAAGAATGTCCCCCGTCGCAGCTCCAATGTGCCTTTTTACTCTGGTGACGTCTTCTTCCGCCAGTCTTCTCCCCCCGCTGTCTTCTCCCTTCGGTGATGTCTTCGCAAATGTTTTCTTATTCTTTTTCTTCTTCTTCCTCCGCCGCTGCCAACCCGCTCAAAATAAAAAAAATCTTGCTCGAGCGCTGGCTCCCATGTTTATGTCCGCTATGGCAGTGGTCATCAACCTTGTCCTCAGGGCCCACTAACAGGCCAGGTTTGCAAGATAACTGAAATATATCACAGGTGATATAATTTGCTGCTCAGTGATTGCAGTATTCTAGTCTGCATCTCCCCCAAGGTATTACACAAAACCTGGCCTGTTAGTGGGCCCTGAGGACAGGGTTGATGACCACTGCGCTATGGTGTCTGTGAGTTCTTATATAGCTATGGGGCATGGCCATCCGGTGACGTCACATCATGTCCTGGGTGGTGACATCACAATGGGCAGGATCTCCGGGTGACATCACTGGATGACCACACACCATAGTTATTTAAGAACTGGCAGACACCATAGCCGAAATAACCACAGGAGCCAGCGTCAGATCAGGATCGTTTTTTTATTTTGAGCAAGTTGGCTGAGGCAGCGGAGGAAGATCTCACCGGAGGAAAAAGACACCTTGGAGCTATGCCGATGGACATTCTTCATTTTTATTAAAAGACTTGTCAAAAACCGTCTTTGTTTTTTGTAGTACTACACTTCTTTTTTATGGGTGAATGGGTAGGGGTTCAATGTTCCCCATACTCATTCACATAGGAGGGGGACTGGGATCTGGAGGCCCCCTTGTTAAAGAGGGGCTTCCAGATTCTGATAAGCCCCCGCCCCCCACAGACCCCACAACTACAGCCCAGGGTTGTGGGGAAGAGGCTCCTGTGCCCATCAACATGGGGACCAGCCCCCATGTTAAGGGCATGTGGCCTGGTATGGGGGCCCTCTTGTTAAAGGGGGCTTCCAGATTCTGATAAACCCCCTGCCTACAGTCCCCCACAACCACCGGCCAGGGTTGTGGGGATGAAACCCTTGTCCCTATCAACATTTAAACAACCCCCCATATTGAGTGCATGCGGCCTGGTATGGGGGCCCTCTTGTTAAAGGAGGGCTTCCAGATTCCGATAAGCTCCCTGCCCACAGTCCTTATCAACATGGGGATCACCCCCCAATGTTGAGGGCATGTGACCTGGTATGGTGCAGGAGGGGGCGTTTGCTCATCCCCCCTTTCCTGGTCTGCCAGGCTGCATGCTCAGATAAGGGTTTCTTATATGAATTTTTGGGGGACCCCAAGCCATTTTTTTATGGCGTGAGGTCCCCCTTAAAATCCATACCAGAGTGAAGGGTCTGGTATGGTCTTGGAGGGGGTGTCACGCTGTTTTGTTTTTTTTGTTTTTGTTTTTTTTAGAAATTCAGGGCGAGGGGTATCCTCCATACCAGAAGCAAAGGAATTGTTTTGATTGGTCAAAGGACAAGTCGCAATAATCTCAGTCGGATCATTCATTGAAGTCGTATGGAAGTCGGACATGAAGTCGCAGGGCAAAGTCAAAAGTTGTACAACTTTTGCATCGGATCAGTGTGAACATAGCCTAAAGCTTTGCCAATAAAACCTAGAAGCTGATTGGTTACAATGCACAGCTGCACCAGATTCTGTGTGCACCAGTGCAACATATAACACATCTGATCTAATTTTAACATCACACAAACGCATCATCTTTACCAAACTATCTACTTATTAATTTTTATACACATTTTCTCTATTGGGGTATTTTTTTCTTGCTTTTTAACCCTCAAGCACAGTTTTACGCTTACCCCTTCCAGGGGGGTACCCATATTTAAAGTGCTGCATGCACACCTCAGCCCTTGGGTTTACAATTCTACACAATCCCTCCTCTTTTCCCTGCCCCCATTATGTTCCCTGTTTGCCAGGCTCTCTCTCCCTGCTGGCTGTCACTGAACAGAAAGCTGCAGACTTTATTGATTGTTTCCTGGGCTTTGCTGGCTGCATGAAATCAAACAGCATTACCTGCCCTCTGGAGAAACTCCTGCGAGAGAGCCCTACTACTCACACTGGCTGCCTGGAAAGAGGGGGGCGGACAAGCCTTTTCTCCTTGGGTGAGGTTGGTGCAGCTGGCAGAAGAGGAGACACCAGGCTGCTGCTGCACTAGGACATCCACAGAGGAGACAGAACTTGGGATTTGGGATTGCGCTGCACCTCTCTGATATTTGCATCTTCATGGGCAAAGTGTGGAAACAGCAGATGTACCCCCAGTACACCACCTACTACTACCCTCAGTATCTGCAGGCTAAGGTAGGCAATACGACACTGGTACATTGTTACTGGCTCCTGGAAGGAAGCTTAGCATGCATATTATTTATAAGAAGCTGTTCGGTGAATGACAGTATCACTGATCAGTGTTATACTGGCAGGAACTCGATGGAGCTCTAACAAGGGGGTGGGGAATTAAAGGCACAGTATCCAAACATAGCCTTGTTCAGATTTCAGGTCTATGGATTTGATCTCGGTTTTCCTCTTCTGAGTGCCCCTAAGTAGATCATTGCCCCAGTTGGCCATAATACAGTGGCTTTTCGAAGATGCGGATTTAAACATCCGGTTGCAGTAGACTCCACATAGGTTGTGTACTAAGAAGATCACTGTGTATAACAATCTCAAAGATCAGGTGATCTTGGTAAAACAGCCTAGGGAGTCGAGAGGCAATGTTTATACAATATATGGCCAAACGTATGTGAACTTGTCCAATTTACTGAGTTTGGGTATTTCCAGTAAAGGGTACTGTTAATGCTATAGCATTTGGTACAAAGATATTTTTAGGCAATTGTGTGTTTCCAATCATGCGTCAACTGTTTGGGGAAGGCCCTTTTCTGTTGCAGCATGACTGTGGTCCTTTGCAAAGGTCTGTAAAGACAAGTTTTGAGTGGAGGAACTTGAGCAGCCTGCACAGAGCCCTGACCTCAACAATACTGAACACCTTTGGGTTTAATTGGAACAACAATTGTAAACCAGGTATTTTCATCCAACATCCTTGTACCTAACCTCACAAAAGCTCTCAAGCTGCAAAGGGGTGAAGGCCCAACTCCATTAAATACTGTGGTTTAGGTTTAAGATGTTTAACAAACTTGTATAGGTTTGATGGGAATGTGTCAATAAACAGTTGGTCATGTATTTCCTTGATTCTTTAATTTTCTAACATCGTCTTACCAGATCCCACCAAAGATCTTAAGTTGCAAAGGGTGGTTTCGGTATGAAATGTCCAAAAAGGTAATATACTGTAGGTATGATGGTCGCTGTCCCCAACTATTTGGTCATATATTGTATTTTTGAATTTATCTTTAATGCTTGATTCTTCGATTTTAAAATTTGTGTCTGATGCAGAGTTGTATTAAGTTTTATATTACCTCTCAGTTTCATGCAAATTCAGGCCTCAAGACCGTTATTTGCCTTCTTATATTTACATCCTAACAGATTACGTCATGCCCAAGAACATGCTCCAGCCATGTGAGGTTGCAAATTAACTGTACAAATAGGCCCTGCCCCCAAGGTACTGCATTGTAAAGGTTTAAACACCTCAGGAAGACAGATAGGAGGTTTCTTGGAAGAAATAAAAGGTTTATCGGAAGAAGAAGTGCTGAGCACCAAAAGCAGCCGGACATGATGATTGTTGTGATGAGACAATTGTTAGGTAGCAGGTGCCGCTCAGCCCGCCTGTGCCCCACACCTTCCACCGGCAGTGCCGATACATAGGCAGGCTGCCAGGGGCACACACATTCAGCCTGTCAACAGCTGCAGGGGATTTTTCTCTCTCCCTCTCCTCCTCTCACTGTGCAGTGAGCGAGAGACACACACACAGACACAGCAGCTCATTCTGCTCCCTCCCCTACTTCCTCATTGGCAGGGGACGGAACCAATGGGACTCCAGCACAGGAGGAACAAAGCATCATGGGACATGTAGTCCCCAACACAAACGGCCCCATAGCAGTTCCTGGGGACAAAAGCTACACAGGCCAGGTGCCCTCAGGAGTAAAGAAGGAAGGGACACCAGGGGCGGACTGGGAGGCAAGGAAGAGACAACAAGGTGAGAAGACTGGACGCTTGAGAGGGATGCTGCCATCCAGAGTCGGTGTGCCTGTTCCTGCCACAGTTCCATGGTCGTTTATGGACATCCCACCAGAGAGGGACCCTGGGTGCATCTCCAGAAGCATTCCTGAGGCGTGAAACGTTCCAGTTGTGGGGTAGCCAATCGGGCTATCTGAAGAGTTTGCTTGCCAGGACATCTCCTTTTTGGGCCCTGGGTCACGGATTGGTGAGCGGGCACTTGCCCAACTTACAGACACTGCATGCAGACAACGTTGCCTTAACTGTGCCCACACTTGTAGTAACAATTACACCCTGCTGAGCAGTCACAGTATCTATCTTGCTTAGCGGGATACTACCAGCACACTGTACATCACTTTGTCTGCCAGAATACCTTTCAATACACATCACTCATGATGTCAAACAGGACACCAAGTGCATCAACGCAAGGCTAGCAGAAGATACCAGACATTTCCAGTGGGAGGACCTTGTTCTGTTTTTATTCTGCACACCACTGGATCGTTACAGCGGGATCCATCTTGATGTTAGCAGGGGCACTGCCTTGGTGACTTGATAGCAGAGTAAAAGGATATCTCGGATGAGTCCCCCTTTGTAGCGCTACCCCCGGAGGAGCAGTATATTTGGTTCTGTACTCTGCCTCTCAACCCCAACAACAGTCTCAGCCCCTCTGGCACACCTGGCAATAATTTTCACCACCAATGAAAGACACAAACTATGGTGAACCAGGAAATTTGTTTACTGGAAGACTTTCCACAATCAAGCAAACAATGAGATGGTAACCCAGTAGCTAGAGATAGCAAAGCTCAGTTCTATAACAGTGTAAATCAAGACCATATGCAGATTTCAAATAGCACAATTAAACGGCTTAAATAGCTGACTTAATGACAGCCAATTTGTTTCCCTAAAATCCTGAGACCACAGATCCAGGCAGTAAACACGTGATACAACCAGCAATAATGTGAATTATCAATGTTAAACTTAGAGTTAGAGTTCCTCCTTAGTGAGTATAACTATTTCCACTCAGTTACTGCTAAATGAAGAAAAACAGAACAAGGTCCTCGCACTGGAAATGTCCAGTATCTTCTGCTAGCCTTGCATTGGTGCACTTGGTTGGACTTGATGGACTTGTGTCTTTTTTCAACCTCACCTACTATGTAACTATGTAGCTATGGTGTCCTGTTTGGCATCATGAGCAAATGTATTTAAAGGTATTCTGGCAGACAAAGTGATGTACAGTGTGCTGGTAGTATCCTGGTAAGCAAGATGGATACTGTGACTGCTCAGCGGGGTGTAAGTGTTCCTAGAAGTGTGGGCACAGTTAAGGCAGCATTGTCTGTATGCAGTGTCTGTAAGGTGGGGAAGTGCCCGCTCACCAATCCGCGACCCAGCGCCCAAAAAGGAGGTGTCCTGACAAGCAGACTTTTCAGATAGCCCAATTGGCTACCCCACACCTGGAACGTTTCACGCCTCAGGAATGCGCCTGGAGATTCACCCTGGGTCCTTCTCTAGTGGGATTTCTGTACACAGTTGTAGAACTGTGGCAGGAACACCTACTCTGGATGGCAGCACCCTTCTCCAGTGTCCAGTCTTCTCCTCACCTCCATGGTCTCTCCCTAGCACCCAGTCAGCCCCTGGAGTCCCTTCCTTCTTTTCTCCTGGTCAGCTGGTTTGTGCAGTTTTTGTCCTCAGGAACTTCTATGGGGCCATTTGTGTTGTGGACTACATGTCCCATGATGCTTTGTTCCTCCAGTGCTGGAGTTCCATTGGTTCCCTCCCCCTGCCAATGAGGAAGCAGGGGAGGGAGCAGAATGAGCTGCTGTGTCTGTGTGTATCTCTCACTCACTGCACAGTGAGAGGAGGAGAGGGAGGGGGGAAATCTCCCGCAGCTGTTAACAGGCTGAAAAGATATACAAGAAATGGTGGCGCATACCATAGTATATACCAGTGTTTCTCAACCTTTTTCCAGTCGGGGCGCCCTTAAAAAGTATTTTCAATCTTGAGGCACCCCAGTCCAAGGCTTGGTTCACGTTACTGTGTGTCACGGAACACGCACAAAATCGCGCTCTTTCCTGACACACAGACAAATGCTCTGATCTTTAGGGGTGCAATTAATTCTTAATGGTACCCCACACATTGGAAAACGTGGGGTGCTTTTGGTGCAGTGCAATTTAAAAAAAAAGGTTGGGGACTGAATGGGCTGCCCTACACGCAGCACGCAGCCACACAGATGTGAACCTTGTTCACATGTCAGGTTGGAGGGGCGGTAAAACCACATGGTTGAGCTATTTTTACCTGCCCAACTTCTCCCCCTTTAGCTGCAGAGGCAACAGCTGGGGGTGTACACATGCTGTGGCTGCAGCTGGAGGTATACCCAGGATGAATGAGGCTGCACTGCAACTACCCCACAACTGTGTGCATTGCACGGTTGCAGTGTAGTGATGCTGCATTTATGGGCTTAAAATAGGTGGTGAGGAGGCAACATAATGCCTCTTTACTGCCTGTCAAATGCCACTGAAAAGCGATACTTGCATGAATTGCTTTTCTGAGGATCAGCAGTCCTTGCTGCTATCACAAACAAGCCCTACAAAAGCAGTTCTGATGGTACAGGAATGAAGGGGGGGGGGTCAGGATTAAAAGTAACATACACATATAGACACATGCACACACGCATACAGACACATACACACATACAGACACATGCACACACACATAGAGATACATACACAATACAGACACATGCACACACGCATACAGACACATACACACATACAGACACATGCACACACACATACAGACACATACATACAGACACATGCACACACACATACAGACACATGCGCACACACATACAGACATACACATACAGACATATACATACAGACACATGCACACACACATACAGACACATGCACACACACCCATACAGACACATGCACACACGCATACAGACACATACACACATACAGACACATGCACACACGCATACAGACACATACACACATACAAACACATGCCAACACACACACACATACAGACACATGCACACATGCATACAGACACATACACACATACAGACACATGCGCACACACACACACATACAGACACATGCACACACACACACACATACAGACACATGCACACACACACATACAGACACATGCACACACACATACAGACACATGCACACACACACATACAGACACATGCATACACACATACAGACACATGCATACACACATACAGACACATGCATACACACATACAGACACATGCACACACACATACAGACACACACACATACAGACACATGCACACAAACACACATACAGACACATGCACATACAGACACATGCACACAAACACACATACAGACACATGCACACACACATGTTCAAACACACACATACAGACACATGTACAGACACATACACGCATGCAGACACGTGTACACACACACAGACAGAGAGACAGACACTCACACACACAGAGACACATGTATAAATCCCTTTTAAAACAAATCTAGCTTCTAGCACAGTATCTTTCCAGTTTCCTCATTCAGCTAGGTACTGCACTGTAGGGGGAAGCAGAGAGCACAGCACACTCCCCTGCACTTTACTTTCACTTTTGAGGCTGACAGAGCTTCTCACAGTGCCGATGTACAGTTGGGGAGGGGATCGGGAGATCGGGCTCATCTGACAGCCCCTCTCTACCTTGATCCTGCAGCACACCTGAGAACCTCTGACGGCACACCAGTGTGCCGCGGCACACTGGTTGAGAAAGGCTGGTATATACAATGTAATTTAAGTCCATACAAGAGTCCTGTGAGCTATATAGCTCTGTGTGAGATGACAGTCTGTAAAACCAGGGCAGCCATGCAGGGGGAGTTGAAGCACACTCCAAACATGTATAAAGAAAAGAGAAGATAGGCGCTGCTTAAGTAAGACTGTATTTGTTTAATAAGACAAAGCGTGTTAAAAACTCACATTGAAGTATCTTTACAAAGGCTTGAGCTTGAGAAAGGAGCACGCATTGTAATCATCTGCCCATTGCGCACGCTCTGAAACGCGTTGCATCATGTCTGTGACGTCAACCCAGCATACGCTGCATTCCTGCCCTCTCCTGTAACCTGTCAGCTGTGTTCCATATCTCGTTCTGGTTCCCGCCCGAGAGCCGAGAAATCCCTGGTGGACAGGACACCGGCCTCCTACAGCGCAACAGGATGAGACCATCGCTGATAGCAGAGACGGAGATTGGACGATTACATTGGACTCCACTGTGCCTTTGTAAAGATACTTCAATGTGAGTTTTTAATACGCTTTGTCTTATTAAACAAATACAGTCTTACTTAAGCGGTGCCTATCTTCTGTTTTCTTTCTGCTGACAGGCTGAATGTGCCCCTGCCAACCTGCCTGTGTATGTATCGGCACAGCCGACGGGAGGTGTGGGACACGGGTGGGCTGAGCGGCACACAATACAGTTATAATATGAGAGGTGACACCATCAATGTTAAGTGCAGGTTGATCTTTCAACAAGCTATAAATTCTCTTGTGATTGATCTCTGTAAAGTCCAAGTACACACTTTCCAAATGTCCTTCTTTCTGCAGGGCCGACTCAGATTTTGCTACTGTCCCGCCAATTGTCCATGTAGTACCACGGAGTGTCCTTTTAGCAGTTTTTGCAAATATTGCAAAAATATTTTTAACTGACTACAGAAAAATTAAACCTGATTGTATGTCCTGGGTTAATGTACCATGCATATTATCATTGCTCATTGCATGAACTTACTGTACCCAGTACTCAGCAACCGTTTTAAGAACAGGTGGGACCCAGCCATACAGTTATATCATTCCGGGCCCTGGTAGTATGATGCAGTGGTATATTTGGCGGTACCCACACACATGGTGTTAATGGTAACGTGGAAACAAAATACCCTCACACTGTTCTCTAAAACCAGTTCCCAAGGCACCAGGATAATGCTACTAGCTTTTGACAGTGGAGACCCAGTTTGGGCCCAAAAGTTTTCATAATTAGGCACTTTGGGTTCCATATTCTCCCTGTCTTTGTCCTGGTGAGAGGCAGAGTTGTTGCCAAGAAGGGGCCTTGTCCCGGTGAGGGGCAGAGGAGTTGCCTAGAATGGGGCCATCATATTTTACTTGCTCTTCTCCCTCTTCTCTGTGCAGCACTTCCGAGACAGATCAGAGTGATGCGCTATGCCGCCACTGACCAATCACAATCACTCTGATCCATCCCTGAAGCACTGCAAATAGAACAAGGAGAAGAGTGGGGATTTGAAATCTCCAGACTACTGCACTGGCTGGGTGGACACTGAGCTCAGCATCCCAAGAGGTAAGTACAGTGGGGATGGGGGTGGGGAAGGAGGGTGTACGGTATTAGTTAACCTTTTCATTTATTCTGAACAGGTGGACCAACCCTTTAAAGTGGAATTGAACTAAAAAAGTGAACATTTGCTATGATATAGGGAAATGTACAAATGTCCCTAAGGCCTCTTGCACACTGGGCAAAAAAAATGCATATACAGGCGACTGGCATTCTTTCAGCCAGTAGAAGCAACTCTAGGTAAGAATAAGGGGTTTATTTACTGAAGCTGGAGAGTTCAAAATCTGGGGCAGCTGTGCATGGTAGCAAATCAGCCTCTAACTTAAGCTTGTTCAGATAAAGTAGAACTATAGGCAAAACTTTTTTTTTCCATTTTGGATAGAGCAAGGAAGGGTTGTAACCTCTGTCAGATTTTACTTTGCCATTTTTTACAGTTATATTATGGGAAGTGGCACCACCAATGTTGAGTGCAGGTCGATCTTTCAACAAGCTATAAGTTCTCTTGTGACTGATCTTTGTAAAGTCCAAGTACACAATTGCTAAATGTCCTTTCTGCAGGGCAGATTCTGATTTTGAATACTGTTCCACCAATTGTCCATGATGTCCCACAGAGTGTCCTTTTAGCAGTTTTTGCAAATATTTCAAAATTATTTTTAACAAGTCTAATTGTTGAAATTCCCCATCACTTCCTGTCCCATAGCCAAACAGGAAGTGAGAGGAAATCCTTGCAACTTAAGGGAATACCTTGAGGACCCCGAGCTCACCAGAACTAGTGTCTCCATTGGAAGATTTCCCCTTTATTAATTTAGTTTTTTCATTTACTTTCACTTTCAATGATAATGGTAAACAGGACAAATAGAGAGGATGCCTCTCCCTAATGGTGGCACAGACAGCAATACAAACTGACAGGTGTTCTAATCCCTCTTCACTCTATCCAACATTAAAAAAAAGTTTTGCCTTTATTTATACTTTAAGCTTTGACAAAAAAAATTGAAAATAATTGGTTTCTATGCAGAGCTGCAGCAGATTTTGCACTCTCCAGTTTTGTTAATCAACCCCTATGTGTCCATGCACATTTGGGCATTTACAGGAATATTTGTAGAGGAACGTTTACAGGTTAGAAAAAAAAACATTACAAGTGCGTTTTTGAGAGGAGTTTTCAGGGCAGAAACAACGCTTGACTTGCCTAAACGCGCCTAGACTTTAAACATTTTTCTAGTGTTTTTGGGAAAAGTGTTTATAAAGGAAGACTATAAAAATGGACCTTTACATGCCTAAACATGTGTACAATATACTCTATAGTTTTTTTTCTGCCAACAGTTTCTGCATTTTAGTGCCCAGTGTGTATGGACCCTGAGCGGTACCCTGGAAAATGTTCCTGTTATCTTGAATTCTTCCTGAAAAATAACAGAGCATGTCCTGGTATGTTAAGAGTTCCTAGGCAGTCCAATGCCTACATCCTCAAAGCTGTATATCTGCAGTGTGAGATCTCAGGCCGCCTCTGACTGCCAGTCTCAGAAGGTTTGGAGTGAGATTTGGTGATGTTACTACTGTGCTGCTCAATGTTTTCCATGCTGGTGGCTTTGATATGAGGAAGCAAAACCTTGCCTTTACAAAGATGGCTACCTCTACACAGACACAGTGCAGAACAAAGGATAATAAGTCAGTAACTACTGGTGAATTACTACTCTTTTGCCTGCTCCTTGTCCTTTGTTGGAACCGTTTCCAAAGTTCAGTTCCTCTTTGAAGCTGAACTCCAAGTAAAATAAATTAATTAATAAAATAGTGGAACCACTTCCACACTGCATGGGTTAAATGCTCACTTAAAGCGGAGTTCCACCCAAAAGTGAAACTTCTGCTCATTGTACTCCTTACCACACTCCTTACCCCACATTTGGCACTTTTCGGGGAGGGGGGGTGGCAGAATACCTGTCTTTCAAAGGTAAGCTGTCCCCACTTCTAGGAGCCTCAGCCGCAGGTATTGACCTCACCACGGTGCTCCCTCCTCCTCCTTCCTCCTACCCCGGCCGCCGGGCCAGTAGGAGGGAGGAGTGGCGCCTTGCGCATGCGCAGTAGGGTTCCCGGCGTGAAGCCATAAGGCTACACTGCCGGATTCCCTTATTCGCAATGGAGGCGGGTTGCACCCGACAGCTAATGGAAACATCAGCTGCGGTGCCGACATCGTATGTGCAGTTGCTGGCTTTTATTATTTGTAGCGGTGGGCGGACCTCCTCTTTAGGTCTAAGGGGCTGCAAAAAGCAGTTTTACGTATCTGATCCTCCTAGTCTGCGGACTCTTTTCAGTCCCTGCAGCCTCTTCTCCCCTATGTCCTTGCAAACACAAGTCCTCTGGTATCATCAAGTCTAATGCAGAGTCGATAACCCTACACTGGATGTAAGGACGTTGAGGGACAGGGCTTCTGGGAGAATGGAGAATCAGGGAAGTAAAACTGCTTTTTGTGGCGCCATCAACCCAAACGACAATATAACCCAGACAGTGCAGGAAGCAGGAACAGCCTCACTGCAAGGGAGACGTTTTTCCTTTCCTGGAGATGGGCTTTCAGGCTGCCCTAATGGGTTCACAAAAAAATAGGAAGAAACATAATGATACAGCTATTACATTTATTCTAGCATTTTAAAGTAAGTAAGTGCAGTGGAAAATGAAAACATATGAGATTAAAGTTCCTTTAAGGGAAAATCACGTTACTGAGATAAAAATGCCTTGGCTTCTTGCAGCATAACAAACATGAGATTTGTTTCATCCCTGTAACTGTGTGTGTCATCGAGCTATTGTCTGCGGGTTTGTGAGAAAGAAGCACCGTTGGCAGTTTTTTTTTAGCTGTAGAGAAATAACTGACACAAGGATGTTGCCGACACAGATGGTTTACAGGACCACAGTCAGCTTCTTCCTGCAAGTCCTTGGAAACTAGAGCTGTCAGTAACAGATTCAAGGAGGTGACAGCTTTGTGTCATTTGTATTAATTACGTCACTATTAATTGTCCTGCTTGGACACCTAGATCCTTCTGAAGGCCCCTTGCACATGGGCATCATAATTTACTGATGTTTATTCAGGAACTTGTGACACCCATTTGCAAGGGGCCAAACACTGTGTGTAAATACTTGAGTAATGTTAAGTATAGACGAGTAAAATTCTTCTTCTTTGCCAGTACAGTATTGTAATATACTCACTTATACTCGCGTAAACATTAAATGAGTAAACACGCAAGTAAATTACTGCACACAAATGTAAAAAATGTTTTATTTTTGTTTTACTGCTCAGTACTCAATGCTGTATTACTGATCTTTACTCATTTGTGTCCAATGTCCCATAGACAAAAATGCATCTCATTTAGGATCAGTAAAAAAACAAAATTTTTACTCCTGTGTGCAAGAGGCCTTAAAGACATTGACCAATGTGGGAGTTCCTTTATTTTTAATGGTGCCCTCCCTCATTTGGCGAAATCTACCCTGCACCTACTGGTACAACATGAGGGCATGCCATTACCTAATGATCAGATTTAATATTGGTCAGCTGTCCTAGCTACGGTTAGATGGTGGTTCCAACAGTCCAGGGAAAATGCAGCTCTTTGTTTAGAGGCGGCCATTCTGAGTTTCTTAATGGAACTTAGTAATCTAGTGTATAGTGTCCTAGTGGGATCTAGGACCTATGGGAACTTCCCAAGTCCCACTAGAACAACTGTCCAAGTATGGGGATCTGTAGGAAGAGATTTATTAAACCTAATCATTGGTCACCCCATCACTCTTCATGGGGTAACCCTTCCCTACCTTACTTTAGATCTTTGCCCATTTCTCAAGTGTGGGCAAGTATCGGAAATAAAATGTTGCAAGATATTATGCCTGCTGGTTTGCTACTGCCATTTCAGGACCTATCCTCTATGTATAGATTACCCAGGTGGATGCACTTTCGCTACCTGCAATTAACAGGTGCTGCTCAATTTCAGTTGCCACACCCTCCTGTGCTTGAAACAGACCCGAGTGGGAGTCTAGCTTCTCTGTGTAGATTCTTCCAAGATTGATCAACTGTGGGGACAGCGGAGAGCTGATATTCTGACATTGGTCTTGGAGGACTGTCTTGAGGGCTACTCTAAACTTGTTATTTCATCTAGAGATAAATTGATACACACTAGGTTTTTGCATAGGGTATACTTCACCCTACAACGATTGCATACATTACAATTACTGTCTGAGGGAAGCTGGTACATATTTTCACGTGTTTTGGGACTGCCCCAGGTTGATGCAATTTTGGACAGGGATCTTTGACCTCATTAATATCCATCTTCAATAGTCCTTTCCTATGTCCTCTGAGTTGGCTTTGTTGGGCATTCACAGTGATGCACCGAGGTCTCAGCATACTAAGCTTCTGATCTTGTATCTGTTATATTATGCGAAAAAGGAAATTCTATATAGGTGGAATTCAGACACCCCCACGCTCTCTCTCCTCATGGGAATCCTTGAAAAATCAGTGCTGCCTATGTACAAGTTGACGTATAAGGATGATAAGGTAAGGCAGCCTTGGATGGCCCAGTGAGTGTCGCTCCTATTCCTACATGAGGAAAATGAGAGGACATAGATGTGTCCTCTGGTCTGCTCTGATCAGCAAGGGAACAGCTCACAGATCCCCCAATGATTAGAAAGGAATTTGCCCCATATGAAAGGGGCCTTACTTGTTTGACTTTGTATAGTTTTGTCTGGACTGGCTTATACCTTATTCATTGTACCAATTTTATATTTGACCATACCACTTTTACTCCTAACTGTTATTGTAACATGTTGATCTATTGCAATAAAATATTTTTTTGTACAAAAAAAAGTTATGTGACCTTTGATACAATGGACCTAAGCCCCCCACCCCCACGCATATCCAAAGAGAAAGCTAGCTCATGTCTGTGTTGCCTGGGATGGATATTCAGCAAAATGTGAAGGTGGACTTATGGTCTGCTGGCCTAGGTAATACAAATGGACACCCCCTCCTTTAACACAAGACCGCAATCCATTGTTATGTGTTGAGCAAACAAAAAATCAGTGTGTCAGTGCTTTGAGGTCACAGGCCAATGTGTCACAGGGGTACATGAATTATTGTATTTACTAACCCTTTCCCTACTGGAAAGTGCTTGTTCTTTTCTGAAAGATAAATGTTTGTTATATTTTTTATGTAAATTTGTGTTTTGCGCTCCTTGATGTGTATACGTTAAAGTCTAAAGCCAAAGTTTTTCTATTTTTTTAAGTTTTAAAGAAGAATTCCAGGTATATTTTATACATAGTTACATTGGTTCAGCTTGGACCAATATAACTATTGTATATACAACATCTGTGGGATCCTCCTGGAAAATGGAAAAAACTGTACTAGATGTCACTACTACAGTGATCTCCACTTCCACCTCATTTACCTTTCTGAATTGTGAACACTGGAGGTCCCCCGGCTGGCATGGGCATCATTCAGAGACACTGCTCTGCATTTTGTCAATGAATGCTAATCATTCTCTGATTGGACAAGGTGGAGGGGCAGGTCAGCGATGTCACACACTGTGCCCAGTGCGTTCACAATGCAGCAGGGAAGCCGCTTGGCCCAGGACTGAGCAGCTAGTGGAGACCACACCTCCGACATACATTTGTTGCAGCACACCACAATGTACAGCACTGCACATGTGCATTGGTGGTATGTTGGGTTAATGTAATGGAGTGCCACTGAAAGTGATTGGCAGTGCAAATTGCCAATGCATGTAATATGTGTCAATGCATGTTGCAGTACCGCATGCATTCCAGCACTGGAGATGGCTGAATTGGCTTAGACATTTGCCAAAAAAAATCTGTTCTGACATTATTATTATTATTATTAATGGAACATATCTCCGGTGTCTTACAGCACACGCTCAAAAACATTTGTTGCTATTTAAAACAATAGAAGCCAATTTCCATTTGGGGCATAGCAAGCGCCTGATCGAAGAAAAACAGACAGTTGTGAAACAGAAGTAGGAAAGTAAAAAAAAAAAAAATTCTAGAATCTATCCTCTTAGGAATCCTCGATTAATGCACTGCTGCCTATGTACAAGTTGACGTATTTGACTAAGAATTGTCCTAAGAAGTACAACAAGGTCTGGCAGCCTTGGATGGCCCAGTGAGTGTCCCTCGCTTTCCTACCTTCTCTGTTCCTCCTCTGGGTACCATAAGTACTTCTTCATTATGTCTTCTTTTTGATACTATTCTGTGCCTTAGGTCCCTTTCACATGGGCATCCCAAACAGGTCCACCTGTCAGTTTTTCAAGCAGACCAGAACGTCCATGTATTCCTATAGATAGGTGGGTATAAATAGACTTGTATCTGTTTACACCCACCTACCTCGGGGTCTGATCAGGTCTGCTAAGAAAAACAGAAGAGGACTCTGGCCTCTTTTGTTTAGATGGAGGACTATTAAGATAATTTACTAGAATGTAACAAAATATACATTGTGCAATACAAGCATTAAATAAATAATACAGATTGTCAGTACTGATGCATGAGAATAATAATACAAAAGTGCTGAAATAAACCATAACCAAATATAAATAAATGATCTGGGTATGGGAAATACCATTTCCAAGCAAATCCTGATGTGATATAAAGTATCATCAAGCCAGTAAAAGAAAGTACGACATGAACAAGTTTAGATGAATCAAATGTCACCTAAATACAAAAATACAGAGTATTGCCCCTGGGACTTTAGATGAAGCGCGACACAGCTGGTAAAAAAAAGCATAGTTGAGATTTATTACATGTAGTACCAGTAAGGTTATCTGAAAGAAGGTTCCATGTTGCCAAACAAATTGGCCCAACTATACATGTACAATCCATAGAATTATACAACATTTCACAGTAGGTCCATAGTAAATGTAACATAACATCTTGAATGACCCGACGCGTTTCGTGAGTATGTTCTCACTTGTTTAGAGGTTGATCCATATACAAATATCTAAAGGGTAAAATAATTGTAAAATGTATAACATGGATAGTAGGAAGTATGTTGTATGTATACACATGTGGGGATCAAGTTGGGGGATCCATACTTACGAAATTGCAGGATATCGCATGCTTAACCCAACGGCAGCCACCAGACGTCTGACATGGGAGCTGTGGGCAAAGATCCAAAGGGGACCAGTGGCACAAGCAGGACTGAGTGGAATGTAGGATCGTCAGGACAATCCAACATAGCCTCCATGGTGGTGACTAAAGAGAAAGGTGTATGTGTGTATTAATGTGTACAACATAAAAAGTAGCAAACATAACCCTATGCACCCAAAAGTTGGCACAATTGTGAGTGAAGAACATGACCCACATGACTATGATACAAAAATAATAATAAAAATAAATTTGAAATAAAAAGTCCATGTGGAAACTTGTGTAATAAAGTTAAAGTGAAACTTACCAAGTTGGGCCAGTTTGTTTCAGACGACTTTATTGGTACTACATGTAATAAAATCTCTACTATGTTTTTTTTTTTATCCGACTTTGTCGCACCTCATCTAAATTCCCACGGGCAAAACTCTGTATTTTTGTATGCATAACAGGGATGGAGGAGTCTCACAGGGTACATTCAGCCTTATTTTGTTCTTAAATGTCACCTAAAGTTCATAATTCCCACATGTGAATATACATCCTATAAGAAGGACAACTGTAACATTCAAGGTTTTGGACTAGACAATCCAAGTAGAAACATTGAGTAAAAGAAGTGGCTAATATCATTGTGAGCCAGAAGTCAAGAAGCAGGCTTCAATGTGAATTTAGAAATTGAATTCTGCATGTTTGGAGGCAACCCATAACGGATGGGTCAAAGTTGATGAACTTCAGCTATGTGTGAAGTAGGTATATTCAAATATAGACAGTAGAACTTTCTGGACCATATAGAAAAATAAGCATTAATAAAAAGCATGATGTATTTGATTCCAAGATGTGTTTGATTCAGTGGACAATTGATTTGCTGGAACTGACAATGCTCAATGCATCTAAACCTTTAAATAAAGGATGCATTTAAACCTGTTATAAAGCAAGAAAAATTATATTGTGTCATGGCAACTCTCAGACTCTAAAGCTCCATACACACTATCTGATTTTTTCCTTCAGATTTACCAAAACCATATAATACATGAGGTCAGTTATTGCGCTGCAGTGTTAAAGCCACACGTAAGAAGTTCCTTTCCATAGTGTTGGGTAGTGAAAGCTGTCCCCACAAAAAATAGTTTCAGTGGTTTATAAACTGTAACCAATTTATCGCCATTTAAGCAGTGAACTGCAAATAATGTATCCCAAGCAGATGTTATGTTAATTAGGAGTCAGAAATGGATGTTGTCAACAATATTGTGTTTGGAGAATACACTGACAAAGCCCAGCACTGCCTGTTCACTTTTTAACCACTCATGTCTTACTGAAAATCCATATAGCTTTATATCAGCTAGCAGAAGGATTGCATATTCCTTTTTTTGACTTACTTATGGGTGTTATGAATAGGCATACAGTTGACTGACACCAGCTTTCGAAAGCATAGCAGTAAATCCTTCCAGAATAAAACCTAAATGCACCACCTGCTGGCTGTGAGTGGTAAATATGTAACATTCATTTGCAATGCTCCACATTTACCCTGCCATAATTCAAGAAAATAAAAATAAAAGGTTCCTGAAAATATGTATATACTGTATTTTTCGCTCCATAAGACGTACCTGACTATAAGAGGCACCTAGGTTTTAGAGGAGGAAAACAAGAAAAAAAAATATTCTGAACCAAATGGTGTACTAAAATATTTACTAGTGCCCATGAAATGCAGCCTGACCTATGCTATAAAATGCAGCCTGTCTGTCCCATACAATGCAGCCTGCCTGTGCCATACAATGCAGCCTGCCTGTGCCATACAATGCAGCCTGCCTGTGCCATACAATGCAGCCTGCCTGTGCCATACAATGCAGTCTGCCTGTGCCATACAATGCAGTCTGCCTGTGCCATACAATGCAACCTTACCTTTGCCTGGCAAGGACATCATCACGTCCGACAGAGCAGCCCGAGCTGGCGCCCATTTGGCCTGCTCTGTCTTCTGTCTGTGACAGGCAAAGCCAAGTACAAGGTGACAGGCTCAGGATGACAGGATCGCCCGGCGCTCGCGGGAGACGGGCGCCCGGTATTCTAACATGGTGGCGGCGGCGGGGAGCCATCCTGGTCAGTATTCACTCGATAAGACACACAGGCATTTCCCCACATTTTTTGGGGGGAAAAAAGTGCATCTTATGGAGAGATAAATACGGTATGCTGGGCTACAGCAATATAGAAAAGGAGACATTGCCTTTTATTCTTCTCTCCCTCTACTGAGATACTGATGTTATGTTGCACCATCTGCCTCCAGCCAGCAGGGGGAGAGCTAAAGCCAAGCAAGCCCAAACACTTTTATGGAGTGCGCAGAGAATCCTGGGAAATGTAGTTTGAGGCAGCAGCCATATAATAGATACTATAGATAATACAGTATAATGGTTACAGTACAGATCCCAAAATTCACTGTGCAATAGGTGGAGTGGAGAGATGATTTTTATTAAACTGCCCAGAAAAGTTCTTCCTCTTGGCGGGTGGGAGAGAGACACCTCTGTCTGGATCTTCACCGGCCAGTGGGAGACCATACCAACAGAGACCTGAGACTGAGAGTGAGGACACCCTGGGGCAGTGCTGAACCACCCACATCACATCACCTGCACCACTGGCACAGGAAGTGAGTGTTCACTCACCCCTTACTTCTCACTGCTGATCACAATAGGCTTTTGGAGAGAGACAGAGAGGGCCCCCCTTCTACTGCAAGAAGTCATCGCAGCATCCTGGGGACTGGTGAGAGGGCTATTTGCCCATTGCTAATACTGCTAGCAGGGGCTGAGAACCTGAAAGTAGGACACCAAGTGTACCCAATCCATACCGCACCCATACTGCACTCTATACCGCACTTATTCCAAACCTATTCTGCACCTATGCCAACCCTGTACTGCATTAAACTGAACCTTTACCGCCTCTGAAACACATCTACCTTGCACCTGTGCTGAGATTATACCATACCTATACTACACCTATACTGCATGCAGGTTAACTGGGACTGTTGCTAAGTGCAACAATGTTCTTAAAAGGCCCCAGTGATAGCTGGCAGAAGAACATCTCAAATGACTACCCTCCTGTAATAATTATTCTGCAAGCCCCCTTTGTTTCCTTACTCCCTCCACTAGCATTCTCCTTTTCATTTGAACAGTGCATACCCAGTTGGTCTGAAAGTAGCATTGCCATCATAAATGCGCTCTGGCAGTATATTTCCAGAACCCAGTTGATTAAACTTAAACTACTATTCACTGCTGCACTTGATATGGCCTTGCTACTGTTTATGCTGATCTGGACGCCAAATGTCATCTTATGCCTTGTCCTTACTGTTAATCACATTGTATGATACATTGTGTTATTACCATTGGTATTCTTTGTTCTGCTTGCTTAGTTTTCAACCTTATTGGGTGACAATATATTAAATTTGCCTTTACCTACCTACCTGGTTTAGTGCCTATTTTCTTTGATATAACACTCCTACTGGCTACTAAGTATTACTTTCAAGGATTTCATGTGGTATCGTATGTTTGTACACTCAACCTGGTAAGTCAGAGGGGCTGAGATTCTTAAGAAGGTCGAGAACAGAGGACCCATCCTATCCAGCTACTCCTACAGGGGTAGCGCTACATAAAACACTATGGGACACATTTATATAGTAATAAATCTGACATCTGAAGGCGATTATTCTTTGCAGAAGAATCTTCCAGACTCCTGTTCCGCACTGATTGATTCTCCACCAGAAAAAGTTTGCTAAAAGCCACAATCACAACTTTATAAATAGATCTGAATAATATGGTTGCCATTTGTCCCAGTTTGCCTGAGACAGTCCCTGTTTTAAGGGGTCCCCAGCAAACAAGCGTTCCTGGCGATTTCCCTGGTGGTAGTGATATGCAAACCATTTCCCAGATAGCAAGGATAACCTGCCACAAATTTGTGGCCGTTTTGAATTGTAAGTCCTATTAACTTGCTGCACATTTTCACTGGCAAGTTGTGCACTTGCAGAGCACTTGAAGCACAAGTTCTAGTTGACACTTTTCCAGTTTGTAGCAAATTTGCTTGGCAAGTTTCTAACAAGAGCAAAGTTGCAATGGTGAGTCTACAGCAAGAGCTCCGCAAGTCTACAGGATTAAAATTCAGCTCCAGTGACCCCTCTGGTGGGATGACTATTGCACTGAACCAGAACTTGCAGCAGGCTTGCAGAATGTTTACAAAGAAAGTTGATCTGGAGTCATGCATGGTGGACTTCCTGCAACTGTGCAACTAACTTGTGAAGCCTGCTTGCGTCTAGCAATAGCTTAGCACATCATTTTCAAACTTGTAGCACAAGGCTGTTAAAAAATGTAAAAAAAAAAAAGGGGTGGGGGGGGGGGCTCTCAGGTAGGCTTCATGGGGCCCCGTGATTTCTAACAGCAGCCCTGACAAAACCCTATAAGTCAATTGCTCCTGCTCTTCTTCTTCCTCCTATTCAGAAAAAAGTGCACTCTTTCTAACAGTCTACTATGAATATTCAGCAAATGCTGTACATAGATACAGAAAGAGAGAGGAAAAAAATGAAAGAGACAGGTGGGTGTGGAATAGGTGAGGGTTTTAACATTTGCCTGGTATAAGGCTTTTCTTTGTTTTTGACTCCTTTTTTTATCCCCTGGTTCATTGCAGGGAATGATAAAATACTACAGAGCGAGCTGGTCTGCCATCCCCCAAATTACATTATTCAGAGAATGATGATTCAAGCTTTCCTGACCTTCAGTTAAGCCACATGACTCCTGATGGATGAAGCTGCTCAGTGTTAAGTAGCTGAGATGACCTCAGTTTGCTATTACTGTGCAGAATACTGGACCGATCACATGTCAGCATGAAAAGCATATGTTATTGTTCTGTAAGAAAATCATTTATAGTGCATAATATTTTTTTGCCCATCATGTGAAGTCACATAAGTTCAGGGACTCACTGCAGCCTTGTCCAGTGCAACCTGCAGAGCCCCTTTTGTGTGATACTTTATTTGAAATCGGGGCAGTGTCAAAACCTGCTGTGTGTACTGTAAATCAGTGTAATACAATCACTCATTTTAATTATTAAAGTAGCATTTATATTTATTTTCTGTTTCTTGTATCTGAACTCCTATGAACTGTTTAACTAGAGAAATTGTAATTCTGTTAAAACCTGGTACACACAATGAGATTATCGGACAATAATCGTCCATTTTTTTTTTTTGCATGCTAGTCTCCATATTGAAAATAAAGAGGTTACTAAAGTTACGAAGATCCTCGTACGACAGAATAAAAATTCGGAAGTGATGTAATGTGTTGCATTAGAGTGATACTCCTGCACTACCTTGGTAATGAAGTGTAGGAGGGGTGATTAAAATATAATACTAGATGATATATCCTACAAATGCTGCTGCATCATTGTGTGTTCCCACACTGGTAAAACAACGGGAAATTGAGTCTCGGATGCTGCGCTGCTGGACAATAATCAATATTGAAATATCATACAAAACAGTCAGAAAAAAATACATGCTGTATTAACCCACGGAACTGTATCCCTATCACCATTTTCACCTTATCCCTGGAAACACCAGGATCACTTGGATAGGATCACTTGGATAGCACAAACTGTCACATCCATTCACTGATTGCTTAATTTTAGTTACATAGTTACATAGTAGGTGAGGTTGAAAAAAGACATAAGTCCATCAAGTCCAACCTATGTGTGTGATAAAGTTGTTTAAATACTTTACACAGCACTAGAATATTAGAGAAATACTAGAGAAATTGCAGTTCTGTTAAAACCTGGTACACACAATGAGATTATCGGATGAATGATCGTCCATTTTTTTTTTTGCATGCTAGTCTCCATATCGAAACTGAAGAGGTTACTAAAGTTCTCATACGAGGGAATAAAATATTCGGAAGTGATGTAATGTGTTGCATTATGCCCCGTACACACGGTCGGACATTGATCGGACATTCCGACAACAAAATCCATGGATTTTTTCCGACGGATGTTGGCTCAAACTTGTCTTGCAAACACACGGTCACACAAAGTTGTCGGAAAATCCGATTGTTCTGAACGCAGTGACGTAAAACATGTACGTCGGGACTATAAACGGGGCAGTAGCCAATAGCTTTCGTCTCTTTATTTATTCTGAGCATGCGTGGCACTTTGTGCGTCGGATTTGTGTCCACACGATCGGAATTTCCGACAACGGATTTTGTTGTTGGAAAATTTTATAGCAAGCTCTCAAACTTTGTGTGTCGGAAATTCCGATGGAAAATGTGTGATGGAGCCCACACGAGGTCCTATCACACATTTTCTGTCGGAAAATCCGACCGTGTGTATGGGGCATTAGAGTGATACTCCTGCACTACCTTGGTAATGAAGTCTAGAGTCGTGATTAAAATACAATACTAGATGATATATCCTACAAATGCTGCTGCTAGCATCACTGTGTGTTCCCACACTGGTAAAATAACAAGAAATTGAGTGTTGGATGCTGCGCTGCTGGACAATAATCAATACTGAAATATGATACAAAACAATCAGAAATAATACCTGCACATAAACTTAAAAATATCTAGTGCTGTGTAAAGTATTTAAACAACTACAATTAGGCAATCAATAAATGGCTGTGACAGTTCGTGCTATCCAAGTGATCCTGGTGTTTCCAGGGATAAAGTGAAAATGGTGATAGGGATACAGTTCCATGGGTTAATAAAGCACAAAATTCCTTGGGGGGTACTTGTGACTTCATACATTTTGTACCACCCTTGTGTTATGTGCTCTCTGGCCTCTCACCTATCCCCCCTAGGTGATGATGGTGGTCTCCTCCTCTTAACCTCTAGGGGGCTCTCTGTTAGGCTCTTCTATGGTTTTCATTAACAGGGGTTGTGTTGCCTTTAAGATCCATACACATTCACACTGCCCAAGTGCCCAGCTCATATAATGGGGGATATTAAAAGAGTCTCTTATGGTGCAGTATTATGGTGCAATGCAGTTTATTAAAATTCAAATGCACTTACATTTAAAATGATAAATGAGCCAATCCCATTAGTAAGTCAATGTGACGAAACATGTCGGGGCGTGGCTGTACGGCAACCATCTGAATCAGCGTGTGACGTAGGACGTGCTGAGCCGAGTCAGAGAGCGGGTATCCAAGCCCGAGTAGCGAGGGATAGCGAGTGGTGGTGAGAATTTCATCCGCACACCTCGGGTTCGCCGTGACCATTAATGCATTGGTGTTGGGCGTTCACACAGGAGTATTTGATGTGACGTTGCTGTGAAGTTTGCTCGTTTAAAGAGATTTTATGTGAGTGTAATGATTGAAGTGTACACAGTGGTTATTAAATTTGGTTTTACGTTACTACACTATTAGTGCATTTTTATTCACATGTGGACTGAACCTGTACATACACGGATGGATGTTGGATCACTCGTTTAAACCTGTCTGCAAGGTTTATCACGCTTATTTGCCAAAACACGAGAGCGTGAGGCATTGTTGTTCGGTGAGTTTTGAATCTGAAGGGAGAGGAATCACTGACACGTGTGGTTTGGTGAATACATCATCCACGGTGTTCATCAACTTATGGACTTTATGCATATCTTTTATTGACACACTGTGATTTTTGTGACTTCACTATAACTATTTATGGTATAGGTTTGTGTAAACGAATGTTCACTTTATCACATTTATAGTGTCACTGTCAGCGCCACTTATATTAATTTTCTCTATTGTTGCAAGTTAATATAATATATGGTTTTTATTACTGTCTGTGTCCCTATTGGGGCAATTCACTCTCTCAGTTGTCAACAAAACAGGAAAAGAGGGGATATCTTTAAATGGGTACCCTACTTTCCGTGACAACTATTCAAGAGGGGATTTCCATAGAAAGATATCCTCTCACTTTCTGTTGAGGCTACAGGACAGGAAGTGAAGGAAAATATCCCTAATGAGACACAGATGGAAGAAAAATTAGCACAGTTGTTTTAACCCTTTCCTACTTTATCCAAAATAAATTGGCTTTAGATATACTTTATACAATTTCATAATTTTTAAATAGTGAAAACACATTTTACGTGGTTCTCCAGATTATATGATAAACCAGTCAATACCCAAGAAGAAGATTAAATCTAAAATCCCTATCACAATCACACTTTAGGTGGAAGCTGATTAACCTACCAGTATACTGAGCAGAAAACCTACACAAACTACCTAGTGTCCTTGAACCCACAACCCAGTTCTAACTGCCCAGCCATCGCTTCATTTATTCATCTGTTCATCCCCCATCCTTCTTTCTGTCTATTGATTTATTCTGTTACCCATAGAAATTCTGACATGCACTATGCACAAGGATTTGGTATGACCCCATTGACATTGCAGCTAGTGGCTTGGCATGCAGCATGAAGGGGGGTGGAATAGATCCCGGTGCCTTAGGCCATAGCGTTTAAGTACTGGTATAAATGAATTGGCTATATTCACGAATTCTGAGTATTACTGTGGCTGACAGTCCTACAAGTCTGCATTCCGGAGGTCTGGCTCCATGTTTTTGCTTTACATATCCAATCTATAAAGATATACAATCTTTTATTTCAAGATTATTAACACAGGAATATATCTGTGTGGCTGGATGCCAGAGCTGGTGACATCATCCTGAGAGCAACATAATGATATCACATAGCAGATGAGGCAATAACCCCCGGTAGGTCTGAAGCAGAGGCGCCTAATGTTTGTGAATATTCGCATAGGAGGTGAGGCTCAATTATCAGTAAAATACAAGTTTATATTCAGGAGCAACAACACTATCTACAAGACAATTTAAAAGCATTCAAAAAGGATGTGTGCATGTAAAAAAAAAGGTTGTTATGTTTTAAGTCAACAATGTATAAACAGGTTGCAAAAAAAAAATATTATTTAAAAATTATATATTTATATATTATTATAAAAAAAAAAAAAATATATATATATATATACATATATATATATATATATATATATATATATATATATATATATATATATATATAGATATCTATATAGATATCTATATAGATATATATATAATAATATTATTTTAAAAAAATATATATATATCTATATATATATATATATATAGATATGTAGATAGATAGATAGATATAGATAGATATATAGATATATCTATATATGTATATCTATATATATATATATATATATATATATATATATATATATATTTTTTTTTTTTTTTTTAATAATATATTTTTCAAATAATATTTTTTTTGCAACCTGTTATACATTGTTGACTTAAAACATAACAACATTCTTTTTTTTACATGCACACATCCTTTTTGAATGCTTTTAAATTGTGTTGTAGATAGTGTTGTTGCTTCCAAATATAAAATTGTATTTTATTGATGATTGAGCCTCACCCCCTATGTGAATATTCACAAACATTAGGCGCCTCTGCTTCAGACCTACCAGGGGTTATTGCCTCAGATATATATATATATCGTCAGATATATATATATCTAGATGTAGATCTAGATATATATATACAGTGGGGACGGAAAGTATTCAGACCCCCTTAAATGTTTCACTCTTTGTTATATTGCAGCCATTTGCTAAAATCATTTAAGTTCATTTTTTTCCTCATTAATGTACACACAGCACCCCATATTGACAGAAAAACACAGAATTGTTGACATTTTTGCAGATTTATTAAAAAAGAAAAACTGAAATATCACATGGTACTAAGTATTCAGACCCTTTGCTCAGTATTTAGTAGACGCACCCTTTTGATCTAATACAGCCATGAGTCTTTTTGGGAAAGATGCAACAAGTTTTTCACACCTGGATTTGGGGATCCTCTGCCATTCCTCCTTGCAGATCCTCTCCAGTTCTGTCAGGTTGGATGGTAAACGTTGGTGTACAGCCATTTTTAGGTCTCTCCAGAGATGCTCAATTGGGTTTAAGTCAGGGCTCTGACTGGGCCATTCAAGAACAGTCACGGAGTTGTTGTGAAGCCACTCCTTCATTATTTTAGCTGTGTGCTTAGGGTCATTGTCTTGTTGGAAGATAAACCTTCGACCCAGTCTGAGGTCCTGAGCACTCTGGAGAAGGTTTTCGTCCAGGATATCCCTGTACTTGGCCTCATTCATCTTGCCCTCGATTGCAACCAGTCATCCTGTCCCTGCAGCTGAAAAACACCCCCACAGCATGATGCTGCCACCACCATGCTTCACTGTTGGGACTGTATTGGACAGGTGATGAGCAGTGCCTGGTTTTCTCCACACATACCGCTTAGAATTAAGGCCAAAAAGTTCTATCTTGGTCTCATCAAACCAAAGAATCTTATTTCTCACCATCTTGGAGTCCTTCAGGTGTTTTTTTTTAGCAAACTCCATGTGGGCTTTCATGTGTCTTGCACTGAGGAGAGGCTTCCGTCAGGCCACTCTGCCATAAAGCCCTGACTGGTGGAGGGCTGCAGTGATGGTTGACTTTCTACAACTTTCTCCTATCTCCCGACTGCATCTCTGGAGCTCAGCCACAGTGATCTTTGGGTTCTTCTTTACCTCTCTCACCAAGGCTCTTCTCCCCCGATAGCTCAGTTTGGCCAGACGGCCAGCTCTAGGAAGGGTTCTGGTCTTCCTAAACGTCTTCCATTTAAGGATTATGGAGGCCACTGTGCTCTTAGGAACCTTAAGTACAGCAGACATTTTTTTGTAACCTTGGCCAGATCTGTGCCTTGCCACAATTCTGTCTCTGAGCTCTTCAGGCAGTTCCTTTGACCTCATGATTCTCATTTGCTCTGACATGCACTGTGAGCTGTAAGGTCTTATATAAACAGGTGTGTGGCTTTCCTAATCAAGTGCAATCAGTATAATCAAACACAGCTGGACTCAAATGAAGGTGTAGAACCATCTCAAGGATGATCAGAAGAAATGGACAGCACCTGAGTTAAATATGAGTGTCACAGCAAAGGGTCTGAATACGTAGGACCATGTGATGTTTCAGTTTTTCTTTTTTAATAAATCTGAAAAAATGTCAACAATTCTGTGTTTTTCTTTCAATATGGGGTGCTGTGTGTACATTAATGAGGAAAAAAAATGAACTTAAATGATTTTAGCAAATGGCTGCAATATAACAAAGAGTAAAAAATTTAAGAGGGTCTGAATACTTTCCGTCCCCACTGTATGTCTATATTTTCTATATTTTAACTAATACAGATTTAAAGGGTAACTCCACTTTTGAGGGGGGAAAAATAGCAAAAATTATATAGTGTATGCAATTGCGACACAAGTCATATTGTAATTGAATATTATTAAAAATTGCCTTTCCTTTTCAATCTGCAGCTCTGTCCTTTTCTGAAAATACAATGCAGTATGGCTACATGGAGGTGGTACAGAACCCCTCCCCCCCAAAAAAAACATAATTTCCAGCCTATATTCTCTGCAGATTGAATGTTATTCATTGACAGAAACAGTGTGAATGGGGAAAATACTGCATTATAACCACTAGGTAGAGCTGAGGAGCATACATTTTTCCTGGGATACTCAGTGCCATCTAGTGGCCATAATGAGATATTTTCCCCATTCCCATTTTATTTTCGATGAATGACCTTTGATCTGTCTCTTCTGTAAAAAAAAGGATTGTTAAGCTGGCCATACACAAATCACATTTCAACCAGTTCAGCGAGAAGCTTGTTCTGTGAGTGGCCCCGTTGGCACCACCAGATTCTGCTGAGTACAATAGCCGACACTGCAACTATCCACGCTGCTTACAGCGGACGGGGCAGTCGAGTGATGTCACTCGTTTAGCCCTGCACTTCACAGGGCCAGCTTTACCTCCCCTCTTGCAAACTGTAGACTGAGCTGTACACATGAACAGTTCTGGCATCTCCCAGGTCCTGAAATGTATGAACAACCATGCGCATGCGGAGTTACATCATCCTAGCCAAACCAATCAAAATGGCAGAAGATCACAAACCAGAAAGAAGCCAGCAGGAAGGTGACAGTTCCCGCGGAAACTCACACACATTGAATTGCTGGAGTGGAGGGGAGTATATTTCTACTTTTAAAAATATCAGAATTTTTTATTAATTTATATTGTTTTATAATATGCATTTTTATCTGATAGTGACCATCTTAGCTAACAGAGACTTTACATACCCCATGCTTCAAGGATCATGGCTTTCAAACCTTGCCTGGTCCTTAGTGTATTCAGCATATTTTTAGTAAAATGAACAATTCAAGAGTAGACATTCAGATTACTTGATGTGGTTTTCTTCAAATAGAGATACACATAATGAAACCACAGGATTGTTGTTGTCACCAAAATTCACCAAAATTCCAGTAAAATGAAACTGCTTCATTAGCATCTGTGCCTTGCTTGACCACATTTATTGTGAAGATGTACAGGCATGCATAGCTGAACAAATATCAAACATTGACACGTTTCACACTTCCTTTAACCACTTGACCTCCGGAAGATTTACCCCCCTTCATGACCAGGCCATTTTTAGTGGTACGGCACTGCGTTACTTTAACTGATAATTGCCCGGTCGTGCGACACTGTACCCAAATAAAACATATGCCCTTTTTTCCCTACAAATAGAGCTTTCTTTTAGTGGTATTTGATCACCTCTGCAGAAAAAAGAACGACAATTAAAAAAAAAATTTTTTTTACTTTTTGCTATAAAACCTATCCAATAAAAAAAAATTGAAACAGTCAAATTTCTTCAAAAATTTAGACCAATATGTATTCTGCTATATTAAGCGTATATTGATTGGTTTGCTCAAGTTATAGTGTCTACAAACTATGGGATATTTTTACAGTGCCTTTAAAAAGTATTCATACCCCTTGAAATTTTTCACATTTTGTCATGTTACAACCAAAAACGTATTGGATGGAGAGCGTCTGTGAACAGAAATTTTCAAGTCTTCCCACAAATTCTCAATTGGATTTAGGTCTGGACTTTGACTGGGCCATTCTAATGCCCTGTACACACGGTCGGATTTTCCGATGGAAAATGTCCGATCGGAGCGTGTTGTCGGAAATTCCGAACGTGTGTGGGCTCCATCGGACATTTTCCATCGGATTTTCCGACACACAAAGTTTGAGAGCAGGATATAAAATTTTCCGACAACAAAATCCGTTGTCGGAAATTCCGATCGTGTGTACACAAATCCGACGGACAAAGCCACGCATGCTCAGAATAAATAAAGAGATGAAAGCTATTGGCCACTGCCCCGTTTATAGTCCCGACGTACGTGTTTTACGTCACCGCGTTCAGAATGATCGGATTTTCCGACAACTTTGTATGTCCGTGTGTATGCAAGACAAGTTTGAGCCAACATCCGTCGGAAAAAAATCCTAGGATTTTGTTGTCGGAATGTGCGATCAAAGTCCGACCGTGTGTACGGGGCATAACACATGTAAATGCTTTAATCTAAACCATTCCATTGTAGCTCTGGCTGTATGTTTTGGGTCGTTGTCCTGCTGGAAGGTGAACCTCCGCCCCAGGCTCAAGTCTTTTGCAGACTCTAACAGGTTTTTTTCTAAGATTGCCCTGTATTTGGATCCATCCATCTTCCCATCAACTCTGACCAGCTTCCCTGTCCCCGCTGAAGAAAAGCTTCCCCACAACATGATGCTGCCACCACCATGTCTCACGGTGGGGATGGTGTGTTCAGGGTGATGTGCAGTGTTCGTTTTCCACCACACATAGCGTTTTGCTTTTAGGCCAAAAAATTCCATTTTGGTCTCATCTGACCAGAGCAACTTCTTCTACATGTTTGCTGTGTCCCCCACATGGCTTCTTATAGCTTTCTTTCAACAATGGCTTTCTTCTTGCCATTCTTCCATAAAGGCCAGATTTGTGGAGTGCACGACTAATAGTTGTCCTGTGGACAGATTCTCCCACCTGAGCTGTGGATCTCTGCAGCTCCTCCAGACTTACCATGGGACAGCCATGTCTTGGTAGGTTTGCAGTTGGTCCAATACTCTTTCCATTTTCTGATGATGGATTGAACAGTGCTCTGTGAGATGTTCAAAGCTTGGGATATTTTTTTTTAACCTGACCCTGCTTTAAACTTCTTCACAACTTTATCCCTGACCTGTCTGGTGTGTTCATTGGCCTTTATGATGCTGTTTGTTCACTAAGGTTCTCTAACAAACCTCTGAGGGCTTCACAGAACAGCTGTATTTATACTGAGATTTACTAATTAGGTGACTTCTGAAGGCAATTGGTTCCACTAGATTTTCATTAAGGGTATCAGAGTAAAGGTGGCTGAATACAAATGCACGGCAGACTTTTCAGATATTTATTTGTAAAAAATGTTAAAAACCATTTATAATTTTCCTTCCACTTCACAATTATTGTCAACTTTGTGTTGGTCTATCACATAAAATCCCAATAAAATACATTTACGCTTTTGGTTGTAACAAAAAATGTGGAAAATTTCAAGGGGTGTGAATACTTTTTCGCAGCACTGTATTTTTATTTTATTTTTTTACTAGTAATGGCAGTGAACAGCGACTTATAGCAGGACTGCAATATTGCGGTAGACATTCTGACACTAACTGACACTTTTGACACTTCACACTTGGGGACCAGTGATGCAAATACAGTGATCAGTGCTAAAAAATATGCACTGTCACTATACTAATGACACTGGCTGGGAAGGGGTTAACATCAGGGTCAATCAAAGGGTTAACTGTGTGCCTAGCTAGTGTTTATGTGAACTTTGGGAGGTGCTATTACTAGGGGAAGAGATGGAATTTTTTTCCCTGCTTTGCAGGGACACAAATTCCATCCCTTCCCTCCTGTCAGAATGGTGATCTGCCTTGTTTACATAGGCAGATTTCAGTTCTGGCTCTCTGCCTAATGATCAGCGGGTGCCAGAGGACTTTGCGTAACATGCACCCACTGGTCGGCTTCAGCTATGTGTAATCATGTGCGCGCCCTCTACCTAGAAGTGTCGAATCATGTATATGTACGTGATCTGGCACACTGTAGCAGTACAACTGCTATAGAGCAGACCTTAAGTGGTTAAACAGCAGTAGTGTGAAACGCGTTAAGTTTTCTTGATGCTTGTTTATCTGTGCATGTCTGTATATCTTCACAATGAATGTGGTGTCTGTATATACATGGAAATTAGTTTTTGTTCATGCATGTTGTCTGTTTTTTGTTCTTTCTACTTAAAGAGAAGCATATGTAGTAATCTAAACATCTCTTTTAATTGTGATAGTGCTGTCTTACTTCTAAAAGATATTATTACTCCCTATGATGTCATCACCAGACCATCACCTTGTAGGGATGGTTGCTGAGTGGAGGGATCAGTTTGTGTTGGCGTTTAGCATGCCCCCGAGAACTACACCTCCCAAGAAACAAGCGTAGAGTTTTAGATTAAAGCACAGTGGTGTAGTGGTTAGCACTTTTGCCTAGCAGCAAAAAGGGTCGCTGGTTTGAATCCCGACCACGACACTATCTGCCTGGAGTTTGCATGTTCTCCCTGTGCCTGCGTGGGTTTCCTCCGGGTACTTTGGTTTCCTCCCACACTGTAAAGACATGCTGGTAGGTAAATTGGATCTAGTATGTATGAATGTGTGTAATGCCACGTACACACGACTGGACTTTTCGGCATCAAAGGAACAAATCCGTTGGACATTCCGATCGTGTGTGGGCTTCATCGGACCTTTTCTGTCGAAAAATCTGACAGACTTTAGAAACAGAACATGTTTCAAATCTTTCAGACGGACTCGATTCCTATCGAAAAAAAAACGTTTGTCTGTATGCTAGTCTGACGGACCAAAAACGACGCAAGGGCAGCTATTGGCTATTGAACTTCCTTTTCTAGTCCGGTCGTACGTCATCACGTTCGAAGCGATCGGACTTTGGTGGGATCGTGTTTAGGCAAGCCAGTTTCGTCGGAACTCCGTTGAAAAGTCCTTCGGAGTTCAGTCCGATGAGAAGTCCGCTCGTGTGTACGCAGCATTAGGGAACTTAGGTTGTAAGCTCCTTGAAGGCAGGTACTGATGTGAATGTACAATGTATATGTAAAGCGCTGTGTAAAATTGACAGTGCTATATAAGTACCTGAAATAAAATAAAAATTAAATTAAATTATAACAAATAATTTCCTGACTGACACTCAATTGCCCCATGGTTTTTCTTCTTCATATGTTAATCAGCAAGATCACATGGAGAATAATAAATCTCTGGAGCAGAGGAGACCCTGTCTAACCTCAGGTCCAGGAGTTGTGCCACCAGTAATCCTTATAATATAATGTACAGAACAAAGTGTGACTTTCATATAAAATAGAAAGGCACACATTAATAATACCGGATTTTTTTACTTTTTTATTTAATTCAATACCATTTTCACTGATTGGAACAATTGGGTGAATTAAAAACTTGCCCATCCATAGTAAAATGTGCAGGCTATAATTGACTGCTGCTATACCCTTGTTAACACTCCACATCTTAGGTGAGTACTTCTGCATTTCCTCTCTGCTCCTCAAGAATTAAACTTTTATGAGCTCTTATATAGGTCCGGATTAGTTGGAGCATTTTAATATTTAAAATGGGAAGTAAGTAATAACTTATTCATAAGAATTTCTGCAATTGGTTATATTAAATGTGATAAAGTAAGAGGAGGGATTTCAGGCAAACGTACTGGCTTTTAATTTCATACCAGGGGGCACAAGAGGATAATGCAGCCATCATTGACAAATTGGCAAGTATGGAATTAGCCGGAGAAGCCAATGGATAATATCTTTAGTTGATGCCTGTAGGATGCTCAGACATAGGTGAGCCTGGTTTAGAGGGACAATATAGGTGTAGGACAGTCAGATTCCAGAGGATAGCAAACTACCCCATATCTTTCATTATTTTATAAATCCTAAATTTTAGTATAAAATTTTAACATGTACAGGGTTATGTTTACCACAATGATACTCATGGGCTACATTGTGAAAGCTTTTTCCTTTTTTGCTTCCTCTATGTCCATCTTTGGACCTTTATGTCTCAAGCAGCAAGGATGGGAAGTGTTATCATAATGGGGGATTTTAAATATCCAGACATAGACTGGGCGGAGGAAACCACGCATTCATCTATGGCTCGCCAGTTCCTAAATGTCTTGCAGGACAATTTTATTGTTCAGATGGTGGACGCACCAACTAGAAATAAAGTGTTACTGGATCTACTGATTACCAACAATACAGACCTGATCACGGATGTGGAAATATGGATTTAGGACAATTTAGGAAACAGCGATCACAGGTCAATTGGCTTCAGTATAAATCACACAAATAAGAAAAGTAAGGGGAATACAAAGACACTGAATTTTAAAAGAGACAACTTCCCTAAACTATGAACCTTGTGAGAAGGCATGAATTGGGATAAAATCTTAGGAACAAAGAACATGGAGGAGAGATGGGTTTGCTTTAAGAGCATATTAAGTAAGGGCATTAGCCAATGCATCCTAATGGGTCATAAATTTAAAAGAACGAACAAAAGTCCTGGATGGCTTAACTCCAATGTAAAAATGCATATAAAAGCAAAGAAGAAGGCCTTCAAAAAATACTAGGTTAAGGGATCATCAGCAGCATTCAGACTTTATAAAGAATGCAACAAGAAATGTAAGGGTGCAATTAGGGCAGCTAAGATAGAACATGAAAGACACATAGCAGAGGAGAGCGAAAAAGATCCCAAGAAATTCTTTAAGTATGTAAACAGTAAAAAAAGGAAGACAGACCATATTGGCCCCATAAAGAATGAGGAAGGACATCTGGTTACAAAGGATGTCTTCACGAGGGAATTGGGGGGCTTTAGTAACCAAAACTGCAGTGTTTATCCTCATGACACATCACAGGAAGCACATCCAGGGTTAACAGAGGACATAATTAAAATTAGACTTGGGAAACTTAACATTAATAAATCACTGGGACCAGATGGCTTGCTCCCGAGGGTACTTAGGGAACTCAGTCAAGTAATTGCCAGACCGCTGTTGCTAATTTTTACTGACAGTCTACTGACTGGAATGGTACCAGGTGATTGGAGAAAAGCCAATTTAGCATCAATATTTAAAAAGGGCACAAAATGCATCCCTGGGAATTACAGACCAGTTAGCCTAACATCAATAGTATGCAAGCTCTTGGAGGGAATGATAAGGGACTATATACAAGATTTTAGTAACAAGAACGGTATCATTAGCAGTAATCAGCATGGATTCAATAAGAATCGTTCTTGCCAAACCAATCTATTAACCTTCTATGAGGAGGTGAGTTGACATCTAGATAAAGGAAGGCCCAGAGACATGGTGTATCTGGATTTTGCAAAAGCATTTGACACAGTTCCCCATAAACGTTTACTGTACAAAATAAGGTCTGTTGGCATGGACCATAGGGTGAGTACATGGATTGAAAACTGGCTACAAGGGCAAGTTCAGAGGGTGGTGATAAATGGTGAGTACTCGGAATGGTCAGAGGTGGGTAGTGGGGTCCCCCAGGTTTCTGTGCTGGGACCAATCCTATTGAATTTGTTCATAAACGACCTGGAGGTCGTTCAATCTCAGTATTTGCGGACGATACTAAGTTAAAAAGGGCAATAACTTCTCTGCAGAATGTGGAAACCTTACAAAAAGATCTGAACAAATATAAGGGGTGGGCAACTACATGGCAAATTACGTTTAATGTAGAAAAATGAAAACTAATGCATTTGGGTGGCAAAAATATGAATGCAATCTATACACTGGGGGGAGAACCTCTGGGGGAATCTAGGATGGAAAGGGACCTGGGGGTCCTAGTAGATGATAGGCTCAGCAATGGCATGCAATGCCAAGATGCTGCTAACAAAGCAAACAGAATATTGGCATGCATTAAAAAAGGGGATCAACTCCAGAGATAAAACGATAATTCTCCCACTCTACATAACTCTGGACTTAGAGTCTGCTGTCCAGTTCTGGGCACCGGTCCTCAGGAAGGATGTACTGGAAATGGAGCGAGTACAAAGAAGGACAAATAAGCTAATAAAGGGTCTGGAGGATATTAGTTATGAGGAAAGGTTGCGAGCACTGAACTTATTCTCTCTGGAGAAGAGACGCTTGAGAGGGGATATGATTTCAATTTATAAACACCGTACTGTTGACCCCACAATAGGAATAAAGCTATTTCGCAGAAGGGGGTTTAACAAGACACGTGGCCACTCATTAAAATTAGAAGAAGAGAGATTTAATCATAAACTACGTACAGGGTTCTTTACTGTAAGAGCGGCAAAGATGTGGAATTCCCTTCCACAGGTGGTGGCCTCAGTGGGGGCATCGATAGTTTCAAAAAACTATTAGATAAGCACCTGAATGACCACAACATACAGGGATATACAATGTAATACTGACATATAATCACACACATGGGTTGGACTTGATGGACTTGTGTCTTGTAAGTGTCGCTATAGTTCTTGAAACATGAAACCAAATCTTGTTGCTCTTGTTTGGAGGTTGGTACAGTTAAAATGTAGCCTTGTACAAAAGCTTTTGTGGACTCCCATGGGATGCTTAGGCATAGGTGAGCCTTGTTTTATAGGCAGGCAATATACACTCATTTTATTAGGAACACCTTGCTAGTATCGGGTCGGATCCCCTTTTGCATTCAAAACTGCCTTCATTCTTCGTGGCATAGATTCAACAAGGTGTTGGAAACATTCCTTAAATATTTTCGTCCATATTGGCATGATAGCATTATGCAGTTGCTGCAGATTTGTCAGCTGAAAATTCATGATGCAAATCTCCCATTCCACCACATCCCAAAGGTGCTCTATTGGATTGAGATCTGGTGACTGTGGAGGCCATTGGAGTACAGTGATCTCATTGTCATGTTCAAGAAACCAGTGGTGAGAATATTATTATTATTATACAAGATTTTGATTATTATTATATACAGATTTATATAGCACCAACAGTTTACGCAGTGCTTTACAATATAAAAGGAGACAATACAGTTACAACACAATAAAATACAAGAGGATTAAGAGGGCCCTGCTCAGAAGAGCTTACAATCTAATAGGGTGGGGCAGGTGACACAAGGTGAGGTGCAGGTAAAATGATTTGAGGTTTGTGACATGGTGCATTATCCTGCTGGAAGGAGCCATCAGAAGATGGGTACACTGTAGTCATAATGGGATGGACATGGTCAGCAACAATACTCAGGTAGGCCGTGGCATTTAAACGAGGCTCAATTGTTACTAAGGGGCCAAAAATGTGCCAAGAAAATATCCTCTACACCATTACACCACTACCAGCAGCCTGAATCGTTGATACAAGGCAGGATGGATCCATGCTATCATGTTGTTTACACCAAATTATGACCCTACCATCTGAATGTTGCAGCTGAAATCCTGACCTGAATGGTGTGTGAAAATCCCAGTAGATCAGCAGTTTTTGAACTACTCAGACCAGCCTGTGTGGCACCAACAACCATGTCATGTTCAAAGTCACTTAAATCCCCTTTCTTCCCAATTCTAATGCTCGGTGTGAACTTCAGCAAATTGTCTTCACCACATCTAGATTCCTAAATGCATTGAGTTGCTGCGATGTGATTGGCTGATTATCAATTTGCGTTACCAAGCAGTTCAACAGGTGTACCTAATAAAGTGGCCGGTGAGTGTATGTCTTATGCCCCATACACACGATCAGAAAATCGTACGGAAAATAACCGCTTTCGAATCGATCGTACGATAATCGTGTCGTTAGTACAGAGCTTTCTAGAGCCGATCATGACAGTTCGTCCGATATTATTCTATCGGACATGCACGAAAAAAAAATTCGTATGATGCCAGATTGTACGATTTTAGTTTAATCAGTACAGCTATCGTTCGAAAATGCAATACAAATGCATTACAACACATGACATCACTTCCGATTTTTTTTTCTGTCCTACGTGAATTTTCGTGACTTTAGTAAACTCATCAGATTCGATCTGAGATTAGCATGCAAAAAAAACCAACGGACGATCATTGTCCGATAATCTCATCGCGTGTACCGGGCATTAGGGTAGAGTGGTCATATTTAGAGGAGAGTCAACTCCTTGTTATTTTTCTTTTCCATTGCTCTTCAGTTTTAGTATACATAAAAGGTATCAGGAGCTTTATTTACCATAATGAAGTTATAGCCGATACAGTAGCTTTAGCAGACTCCTGTGGGATACATAGACAATAGGGCACAAAGGTTTTAGGGGGCTCCTCTTATCCTCATGTAAGCCTGTAGGCCATTTTCTTGTGAAAAAAAAAGCCTGTAGGCCATCTCTGATCAATAACGATTTATCAAACACAATGTGGTGTTTCTAGATGGTTTAATTGGTGTTACTGCTTTTAAAGTAGAACTAAAATCTCTCAAAAGATCATTTAGCTCTGTAGATTATATCATGCTTTTAATGCTGTGACTTTGATGGAACTTGCTGGAACTCTGTGGGTTGGCATGGCTGCTTGTAGTCCAAATCAGATGAAATTAGATGGTGACAATGCAACAGCTGAAGTGTTGACTCTATGAAGTGCCTGTAGCTTGTAGGATCACCAGATATGATTTAACTAAACACAGTAAATATAAAAATGTAAACTGTGTAACATTACTGAAATATATGCAACAATATGTTTGTTTTCTGAGTTTAAATACATTTTAGGCTCAGTGTATACTAGTATGATTTCAGATCCAACTTGTTGTACAGAATTGCATGACAATAGAAATCACATTGGGTGTCCCAAGAGTGTTCATTCACATCAATGTAATTTAGTATAGCACGATTTTGGAAAAGGTTCCTTTACTACTTCGGTGCAATTTCAGCGCAATTTTGTCCCCATTGAATATGCAAACCACATCCAATTTTCACTACCTACAATTTTAATCAACTAAAACTACTAAAAATTGGTTCAAAATCAAATCGCAGAAATGCAAACCTAGCCTTAAACCTTATATCAGTAGTTGTTCGCCACTAATACTGATTGTGTTGTCCAGGGCTTTTTTTTCTGAGAGAATAGGTGCAGGAATTCAACCATGCCCGCCACACTCACATACCTACAAAATGGCATCAAATAGTAGCTCTTCCCTCTGCATACAACCCCCTCCCTCCACTGCCCTCATTTTCTCCCCCCTCCTTAAAAGCTCCACCATCTGTCATATATCTTACCTTTGTTGCAAAATTAAGCTGAAACACCTATCCGGCTGTAGTACCTCCCAGCATACTATATTACAGTCACTTGCAAGGGAGATTATGCAGTAGGAGCATCAACAACTGGTCACCAGGGAAAAAATGGAGACCACAGAGGGTGCGGCCTACCACGCACCCTCTCCAGCCCATTACTGCACTGAACCCTGGGCACCTGTTCTGTATCTCCCTTGTCCCTGTCCGGCATTCAGTGGGATCTGCGCAGGAGATCTGACCTGTGGGAGCTACTGGGAGATGAGCTATCACTTGTAAACGCAGAAGCTGGACTTCAGTGTTACCAAGTGATAGTGGTGAGCAGGGAGCAGAAGACCTGAGCCAGAGGTGGTGGAACTGAGTTCCCCCTAGTTCCTGCTAAAAAAAGCCCTGGTGTTGTCCAAATACAGTGCCTTGAAAATGTATTCATACCCCTTAAAATTTTCCACATTTTGTCATGTTACAACCAAAACATAATTTATTGGGATTTTATGTGATAGACCAACACAAAGTGACACATAATTGTGAAGTGGAAGAAAAATGATAAATGATTTTCAAATTTTTTTACAAATAAATATGTGAAAAGTGTGGCGTGCATTTGTATTCAACTCCCCTCAGTCAATACTTTGTAGAACCACCTTTCACTACAATTAGAGCTGCAAGTCTTTTTGGGGACGTCTCTACCAGCTTTGCACATCTAGAGAGTGAAATTTTTGCCCATTCTTCTTTGCAAAATAGCTCAAGCTCTGTCAGATTGGATGGAGAGCGTCTGTAAACAGCAATTTTCAAGTCTTGCCACAGATTCTCAATTGGATTTAGGTCTGGACTTTGACTGAGCCATTCTAACACATGAATATGCTTTGATCTAAACCATTCCATTGTAGCTCTGGCTGTATGTTTAGGGTCATTGCTGGAAGTGAACCTCCGCCCCAGTCTCAAGTCTTTAGCAGACTCTAATGCCCCGTACAGACGAGCGGAATTTCCGTCGGAAAAATCTTGGATGGTTTTTTCCGACGGAATTCCGCTCAAGCTTGGCTTGCATACACACGCTCACACAAAAGTTCTCTGAACTTTCGACCATCAAGAACGCAGTGATGTACAACACTACGGCGCGCCAAGAAAATGAAGTTCAATGCTTCCCAGCATGCGTCGAATTGTTTCCGAGCCTGGTTTTTTGTTCGTTCAAATTGCATACAGACGAACACATTTTCGGATAGGAACTTTTTCCAACCGAAAAATAGAAAACCTGCTCTCAATCTTTTGCTGGCTGGAATTCCACCAGCAAAAGTCCGATGGAGCATACACATGGTTGCATTTTCCCACCAAAAGCTCTCATTGGACTTTTGCTGGCGGAATTTCCGCTCGTGTGTACGGGGCATAACAGGTTTTCTTCTAAGATTTACCTGTATTTGGCTCCATCCATCTTCCCATCAATTCTGACCAGCTTTCCTGTCCCTACTGAAGAAAAGCATCCCCACAACATGATGCTCCCACCACCATGTTTCACGGAGGGGATGGTGTTTTCAGGGTGATGTGCAGTGTTAGTTTTCCACCACACATAGCTTTTTGCTTTTAGGCCAAAAAGTTCCATTTTGGTCTCATCTGACCAGAGCACCTTCTTCTACATGTTTGCTATGTCCCTCACACGTCTTCTTGCTAACTGCAAAGAAGACTTCTTATGACTTTCTTTCAACAATGGCTTTCTTCTTCTCACTCTTCCATAAAGGCCAGATTTGTGGAGTGCACGACTAATAGTTGTCCTGTGGACAGATTCTCCCACCTGAGCTGTGAATCTCTGCACCAGAGTTACCATGGGCTTCTTGGCTGCTTCCCTGGTTAATGCTCTCCTTGCCCGGTCTGTCAGTTTAGGTGGACGGCAATGTCCTGGTAGGATTGTAGTTGTGCCATACCCTTTCCATTTTCAGATGATGGATTGAACAGTCCTCTGTGAGATGTTCAAAGTTTGGGATATTTTTTTTTATAACCTAACCCTGCTTTTAACTTCTCCACAGCTTTATCCCTGACCTGACTGGTGTGTTCCTTGGCCTTCATGATGCTGTTTGTTCACTAAGGTTCTCTAACAAACCTCTAAGGACTTCACAAAACAGCTGTATATATACTGAAATTAATTTACACACAGATGGACTCCATTTACTAATTAGGTGACTTAAAGGCAAATAATTCCACTAGATTTTAGCTAGGGGTATCAGAGTAAAGGGGGCTGAATACAAATGCACGATGCACTTTTCAAAAAATTTGGAAAACCATTTATCATTTTCCTTTCACAATTATGTGCCACTATGTGTTGGTCTATCACATAAAATCCTAATAAAATACATTTACGTTTTTGGTTGTAACATGACAAAATGTGGAAAAATTCAAGGGGTTTGAATACTTTTTCAAGGCACTGTAGTCACTCCAGAAAGGATCTAAAATCTATATTAAAAATGTCATAATGAAAGGAGAATAGAATAAAAATACATCAATGCACCTTTTAAGTAAACATTGGAATTAGAATTAAAAATCCTTACATTTTGTAAAATGCTGCGCAAACTGTTGGCACTATATAAATCCTATATAATATGTATAGTAACATACTAGCTAAAAATACAGTAGAGTTTCTGGTCATTCGGTCATGAATTGCGTGGACGCTCATGCTTTGTATATCATAACTATGTTTGAATTTTAGAACAGAGGCCAATCCAGGCATTTAGAAGTCTGTCCATTACATGAACCCATTTTGCCATATGGTGAGATAAATCTATATGCCTGTAAAATGTAAAATTTACATGGACATAGGCTGAATTTTAAAAACCTCAGCAGGAATTGGCTACCGCTAAGAACTGCTGAGATTGGCGGTTACTGATGTTTATAAGAGCTGCAAAAAATACATAAAAAAGCAGGATGGCTTTTTAAAGTCATTATGAACATAAAATAGCCCCACCGTGAGCATTTATTAAAGTAGGTTAGAGATGTCCATCCATAGGAGCTGCAATATCTTCCTGGCACTAGCTATGCCTTTGCATGCTCCTGGTATCAGCAGATTAGCATTCACGTGTGGTGCTAGAGAGATATGTCTGCTTTTGCTGAGAAAGGCAGAATAGTCTTTGTTAGCGTGTAATGAGGGCCGTGTATCTGATCTCCGCATGTTTTAATATTTCACCGACATGCATGGGGAATTTTCAGCACACCTTGTCGTAGACAAGAAATTTACAATTCAGTGGCGCAGCGAGGTGTTGGCCAGCATATGTCTCTCGTTCCTTGATCCTCAGATCTTAATCATATCACAGTTAATAAAGAAGGCGAGATGATAGAATGTTGCCCCTGGCGTTTTCCATAATTAGTTGTATACCGAAGAGAAGTGCAGGAAATGGGAATCGCCTGGTGGATTCTGCTTTGCTGAGTCGATGCCCTTGAAAATAGAATGCTGGTTTAGCCGTGTTAATGTTGGCTATCAGTAAAGTAACACATATACAGTAGCAAAGAGAACCAGCCGAGTTGGACTTGTGCAAGAATCAGAATGATCAGTTCAAAATTATAATTATTTAGGGAAAATTTATATTTACTGTATATACACTTGTATATAGCTTTACTTACTTTATTTAAACCTTCAGGTTGGGTGAGGTCATCTGCTGCCATATCCACAGATTGACCTCAAATACTAGTACGGATAACAGTATTGATTAACATAAGCAGGGCTTTTTTTCAGCGGGAACGCAGGGGAACGCAGTGCTGGAACCTTCAGCACTAAATGTATGCAATGGCAGAGGGTGCTGGGGTGTAATGGGGGTCTACTGATGCTGGCTGCTGGGGATCTATTGTTGCTTGAGGGGATCTATTTTTGCATTGCAATCTATTGTTGCTGGTGGGGGATCTTTTGTTACTGGAGGGTCAATTGTTGCTGGAAGGGATCTACTGTTTATGGAGGGGTCTACTGTTGCTGGCTGCTGGAGAGATCTTTTGTTGCTGGGGGGTGGGGGGGTGGCGGAGGTATTGTTGCTGGGGGGGGGGGTCTATTACTGTTGGCTGTGAGGGATCTATTTTATTGCTTTTCTTGTCATCAATGCTAAATTCCATACAAATTACTTAGCACTACAAAATTATTAAAAACAAACAACCCTAGAAGTTCATAACATGTAAATCATAGGTTGAAGCAGCGCTTGAAGGTGATAGAAATAAACACAGAATAGTGGTAAAGTATCCTATAAAGGGCGAGTCCAAAAAATCACAAGACTTTGGTATTCCTATAGAATGTTCATATGGGATCTTGTCAGAAGAGATGACAGGCCTTCACCACACCACGTGACTCCGCTCCCCTCAAATTTAACACTCACCAGAAAGATCTGATAAAACAGCTTTGGTATATAAAGATGGATATTTGTCAACAGCAACCCCACTTCCTTAAATCCTTATCAATACTCATAAAGGGTTAGTACATCACTCCCAACAGATATATTCAGTCAGATAGGATTTCCACTTAATGGCCCATTGCTGGATAATTGGCTTGTGATATAACGAAACCGAAACAATCCTTATAGCGTGAACTTGTTTTAAAATGTTATTTCCAGTAAAAAGAACCCCCCTATAAGATTTACATTACACTTACAAACTGTTAGATATAAAAAAGGATTTCATGGTATAACCATCTGGTCTGTATAGCATAGCCCGATATTCTCTCACCGTTCCAAAGATATCTCGTCCACAGTGATGCCCGGGTGTAGCTGACAGGTACAACAAGACGCCTGGCCACGCCTAGATGCATTTCGTCATTACGTCTTTCTCAATAGGCGTGACTAGATGGGGCGGCCGTATAACTTTATAGTCTGTGTGCTTGGGTAATTTAACCCATTGCATAAACACATCATAGCTCCTCACTGGTTCTCACTGCAGGACGTTAGCATATATAAATCATGCATAATATTACAACTGCTGCTACACAGCTGAAACACGCCTAGACGCATTTCGTCATTACGTCTTTCTCAATAGGCGTGACTAGATGGGGCGGACGTATAACTTTATAGTCTGTGTGCTTGGGTAATTTAACCCATTTCATAAACACATCATAGCTCCTCACCGGTTCTCACTGCGGGACGTTAGCATATATAAATCATGCATAATATTACAACTGCTGCTACACAGCTGAAACATCACATATACAATTAGATACACATATAAAAACATTATAAAAACCTTATATTGTAAACTGGAATCTAATAATATAATTGCACCAAGCTCATTAAATCAGTAATCCACTGATGTACCACTCATGAGGCCTAGTCAAACTAACTAGTGGAAACTGCTGTGTAGATCTTCAACGATCTATACCATCTTTTTAAAACTACACTTATAAAACACGTATATTGAATGTCTGATTCGGTATCAAACTAATAATACTTAATATGTATCCATACCCATAATCGTCAACAATTTAAAACCTATAATTGGTCTCTTGTGTCAAATGATATATTAACAATGTAGCATAGTGGGAAACATCTAAGATTAATTACTTCTTACCAACAGATGTGTCCCCATTAGTATTGCCACAAGCTAGTCGGAGGAAATATAGTACACCTAATTCTGAAATATGGAGAGTAACAATATGGGTAGGTGACAACAGCAAGAAAAGGGCACCAACATCCCTGTACGTATTGTACAAAAGGGAAATTATTTGGCGGGACTTTATGGGTGCCAGCAAAGGAAATAAACACTTTCAATCCATGATAGATATAAAAAAAATTTTATAAGAATTTTATTGTTACAGACAAAACATGGTAAACAATTGGGTAAAAGTTATGTGCACATGTACAAGGATACATCTAGAATTCAAAGCAGATGACAAAGTAATCACTTGAAGAGAACATTGGAGTGATTTTCCCAAAATGTTTCGCCTCTCTGGGCTCATCAGGGGATGTTTTAAAAGACAATTAGATGTAACACCAAATGAGGATCTTACGGGATCTTAAGGTATGAATACTGCTAATCAAGTTACTCATTATAACACTCTCAACAGACTTTTGTCTGCAGTTCAGGCACCCTTGACTCTTTATTTCAATTATTGTTTTTACTGATGCAACCCTAAAGCCCCATTTGAGTCACAAATGGTGCTCTTCCATGTGCACTACCCATTGACGGTCTTCTCGTGACTTGACCCTGAAGCGCAGACGTAAGATCCTCATTTGGTGTTACATCTAATTGCCTTTAAAACATCCCCTGATGAGCCCAGAGGGGCAAAACATGTCGGGACAATCACTCCAATGTTCTCTTCGAGTGATTACTTTGTCATCTGCTTTGAATTCTAGATCTATCCTTGTACATGTGCACATAACTTTTACCCAATTGTTTACCATGTTTTGTCTGTAACAATAAAATTCTTATAAAATTTTTTTTATATCTATCATGATTGAAAGTGTTTATTTCCTTTGCTGGCACCCATAAAGTCCCGCCAAATAATTTCCCTTTTTTACTAATCCTGAAATACTCTATGTAGGCATAGACATACAAGGAATCGTTTAACTCCATTGGTCATAGCCGCATGTATTCATGCACACTATACCAATATATTGTCATTATTTCCCCGGGGTTAATATATTCTTTGCAGTAATTATGTCATACGTTTTGTTACATCCAACTCCATAAACTGGCGTAACCACACACCACACTGTTCAAGTATGATACAATATAAATGCATGTGAAATAATACTGGACCTGAACTGTCGGATCAGCATGTTTACGCCTAAAATGAAGAGAAACACTGTGGTCTTAAAAACCAATCAAGATATTATAGATATGTTTGGTCACACGTTTAGATAAGGTTCTTTTGGTTCTCCCAATATACATTAACCCACAAGGGCACTGTAAGGTGTACACAACATAGGTGGAGTTACAAGATATGAACTCATTTATAGCAAACTCCAGTCCATTGGAGGTCGCTCTAAAGGTAGTCCCCTCAGATGTGGGTTTACCTGTCTGCCCGCTTTACATCTACGACAGGCATAAAAGCCATTGCTGTCCCAAAACATGCATGTTTTTTGGGGGGGGTGGTCTAACACCTTATTAACAATGCTATCACCAAAGGATGGGGATTTCCCCAATGTCCCCAATGTCTTTTAAATATCTCCTCCACTTTTCTGAATTGTGAATGAAAATTGCTAATAAAACCCCACTCCTGCCTCGGGTCCTTTATTTTTTCTTTGTCCACCAGGCAAAGAGCTTGGGAATATTGGCTCACCTGTTGAATAGTGAACTCTAAATGATCATTTTTATAGCATTTTACAGCGAATCCTTTTTAGAAAATTATACTTGGCTCTATATTCTATAAAAAAGGGCCGTACTAGGAGCTGGGTAGGGGGTGGAACCAAGGGTTGGTGCTCGGAGGTGGGTAGGGGGAGGCAGGGGTGGATCGAGGGGGGGCAACAAGGCAATCCCCCCCCCCCCCGAAAATATCACACTGACATGTCACTTTCTCTGCCCAAGTCTCTCTCTCTGTCTCACTTCAGCCGATCAGCGGCGCAGAGAGAGAGACTTGTCTAGTGTAATTACGCCACACTGCTGGTCTGCCACTGGACGCCTGGACCAGGAGGAGGTGGGTGCCGCTGGCTTGGCCTCTTCCCTGCACTGGTTGCTAGCGCCTGGGCCGCCTGATGTCTAGCATCGAGTGACGTCAGTGAGTTACGTTGGACTCGGCCATTATATGGCGGATGTGACAGGAGCTGGAGCCTCAAACAGGGGCGGATCCAATTGCCTCATTGTCCCCCCCCCCCCGAGAAAATAGTGAGCAGGTGAGCCGGTGGGTGACTGAGCAGGCCATCGGGTGAGCGAGCGGACGGGCATTCTGGTGAACAAGCCAGTAATTGAGCATGCCGGCCGGCAGTCAGGCTGGTGAGCGGGCTGGCGTGTGACTGAGTGAGCAGGCAGGTGTTCTGTCAGGAAGCCGCTACCCATCTGAATATGCAACTGAAGTGACGTTGTGTTGCGGCCATCTTGGTACACCCGCACTTGTCCACAGTAAGCCTAGAGTTATAAGTCGGCAAACGGACATCTTTATACACCCACCAGAGTCTTGCTTTTCACAGTTGTTTTTAACAGTAAACTAAACTTATATTTCACTATATAAGCTGAGTATACTGTTAAAAATAACTGTGAAAAGTATGACTCCGGTGGGTGTATAAAGATGTCCGCTTGCCGACTTCTAACTCTAGGCTTACTGTGGACAAGTGCGGGTGTACCAAGATGGCCGCAATGCAACGTCACTTTGGTTGCATTTTCTGATGGCTACCAGCTTTCAGACATCATCTCTCAACGCCCGCCCTGCATCACCGCAGCTCAGTTTCTGACAGAACACCGCCATCACTGTGCAGGCGCAGGCAGCAGAGAGATTACATCGTCTCTCACTGCCCGCCCTCACTCTGGGACACAGCCACTGGCAAGTGACAATCCGCATCTTGTGGCAGGCAACATTGGCAAGTAACAATCCACATCTGGTGGCAGGGGATGTGGCAAGTGACATGGCAAGTGACAATCTGCATCTGGTGGCAGGCAATGGTGGCAAGTGACACGTTGCATCTGGTGGCAGGCAACAGTGGCAGGTGACACGCTCAGGGCTCCCACTGATTCTGCATTATGGTGAGTTGAACTATTTAATTCTGTATTACAATGTAATAATAGAAATAATGCACTTCAATCATCCTGACACCATATCAACCATGCTGATCTGTATACCACGGTCACATGATAAACTGCACAGTTTGTCCAGAGCTGAGTTTTCAGGTAGGAGGAGATTTGCACTACAGCCTGTATACACGCCCACATGTGTGATGTCAATATCATGTGACCTGAACAGTTCAACTGAAACAAGAAATGTTCTCACCAGCAATAGAGAATAAACTGAGCATGTGCCTGATGGCTACCCTCACTGTATTATATGGCCTTGCCAAGATAGACAGTGCAGGAGGGAGGGAAGGATCTGTCCGTATAGTGTCAAAGAGCCTTTTTACACAATGCAGAGGATTAACCCCTTAAGTTCCACAGTGAGTATAACAAGCTTGCTTTACTGCATATACAGACAGATTTTACTGTTGTGGGTTTAGTAACACTTTAAGTATATTCTCTAAATGGTGAAATGTATATTTCCTAGTATTTTGCCAGTCCACTATAATACAGCAGGATGACTTTTACAGCCTAAAATATAAGAGGGTTCTAGCATGGCCACATTTATTCTTTCTGCCCACCTAGGCCTAGTTTCTTGTACTGCTCTCCTCCAAAACCAAGGTGACTTTTCTGTCCCTAGAAGCACAAAAACAGATGACATACTGTAGCCACACAAAACGCATCGGGGCTCAGAATGGAAAAACTGAAGGAGACCGTTTATTCACACTGACCCAGTACATCTAGAACTGACAAACAGAAAAGTTGGGCAAACTGTCTGCTAGTAGCAACATAATGTATGGGTGGCTGCGTGTTGCCCCTGGCAGCCTCGGGGGCCCTATAATACAGCTCAGATGACTATGCAGAAATTCAGCCCAGGGTACTAGACCTCTCCTCTTTACAGATCCAGCATTTTTTGATGCCAACCGATTGTCAGGTTACTCCTGAGTTTTGGCCAGGATATCCCTTACAAAGGGCATTGTAGTGGGCTGCAGATGTTTAGTTTTATTTAGCATACTGGTTGACCACTATGTGGAGAACTTCTCCACCATTAAAAAATTTCCACATTCAAGAAGTTAAGAAATGTCAGCGCATTCCAGTAATTCTGTATTACTATAACATAGTCAGTCTCCTACTGGAGGTCTCATGCTTCTCATATATCCATATACAAATTCCATAAACATAATATTAGGTAAACATAAATAGCCCATTCCAATGCCTCCAGTAATTGCATATGTTCCTGTGGTTTCATCTTCTCGGAAACCATTACCATATGCTAGGAAAAGGGAATAAACATTGTTTTATCTGTAGAAATTCTAGCTCTCCTCTCCTTGTGCTCACTCACCTTGCCATGCCGCCGGTGGCAGCGGCGGCATGGCGAGGTGTGTGAGACGGCTGACCGACACCCACTACAATGGTTTAGCATGTCAAGGAATATCTGACTTAGAGGTGACCTGCTGTAAAACCTATTTTTACAACATTCTTTGTCTACCATAATAAAACACAAATATGGAAAAGATTTTCTATTGTTTTTAATAATACAACTATACCTAGGGTAATTTCCAGAGATCTGTAGATAAGTTGACGCATATTAAACCAGATATAGGAAATAAAGTCGGCACATTTCTTTATTTTAACCTTAATGCTGGCTTTCAATCTACGGAGAATAAGTTCTTGGACTCCAGCCACCCTTTCTTGGTCTGGGCTCGGGCACAGCTTAATACAGTTTATTTGACCAGGAAAGCATCTCAATCAATGTTTCACTTCAAGAAAAGTCTTTATGTTAACACCTTTCTTGGAAGCTCTCAGAATAATATTACTTGGCTTTCCCGTAATGTGACTGAAAATGTCTTCATGGCAACCATGAATCTTTGCTTCTAAAACTGCAGGACTTGTTTTCATTGTCATTTTTGTTACTTTTACAGGAAGGCTGTATCCTATTTATAACTGGTGGTTAGTTCTAGTTTGTTATTTCAAATATAATTGTCCCTCCTACTGAGAGGAGCCACATTATTATTATTATTATTATTATTATTATTATTATTATTATTGCTGTTACTCTAATGCCCCGTACACACGGTCAGATTTTCCGATGGAAAATGTCCGATCGGAGCGTGTTGTCGGAAATTCCGACCGTGTGTGGGCTCCATCGGACATTTTCCATCGGATTTTCTGACACACAAAGTTTGAGAGCAGGATATAAAACTTTCCAACAAAATCCGTTGTCGGAAATTCCGATCGTGTGTACACAAATCCGACGGACAAAGTGCCACGCATGGTCAGAATAAATAAAGAGATGAAAGCTATTGGCCACTGCCCCGTTTATAGTCCCGACGTAAGTGTTTTACGTCACCGCGTTCAGAATGATCCGATTTTCCGACAACTTTGTGTGACTGTGTGTATGCAAGACAAGTTTGAGCCAACATCCTAGGATTTTGTTGTCGGAATGTCCGAACAAAGTCTGACCGTGTGTACGGGGCATAATAGTGTCAATTTGAAAAAAAACCTCTCTTCCATTCTGTGCAGAGTGGCATGTTCTATTTGTCTTGTTACTGCTTGTATATTTGGGTCGGGGACACACTGGACGCCTTTGCTGCCATTGCTGGGTGTCCAGTGTGGTCCTGTCCCTTTAAGGGGGCTAGGGCGGCCTCCAGGCTCACCTGTCTCACACCTATCCATTCAATGCATGTGCTTCCACTGTGGAGACACTTATAAATTTAGTGTTAGGACTGCAAGTAATACAGGGTGCCTTGACGAGGCCTTGCAGTTTTCACATGCGTTTGCAAATGTGTGCTAACTAAACCCCTGCTTTTAACAGACGGTTAGACAGGTTAATTTGGTTGGTCAGCAGACTGGTTGGTAAGTTGAGCTATGGAATTGTCTTTGTCTTACATGTATATGCCCTCCATGTGCTCCTTACTGTGAAGGCCAGTTATGGGTGTGGGCGGTGGCCAGTGTCTTGTTACTGCATGTTCTATTTGGCCTGCAGTTTGTGGATGCCTGACCATCACAAAACGTTATGACCAAAAGTACATGGACACTCCTCCAAATGATTGAGTTCCAGTGTTTGCGGTAAAGAGTGCTGTTCTTGCTACAAAATACAAAGACATTTTAGACATCAGGGCGCTTCCAAACTTTTGGCAACAGTTTGGAGAATGGCCATTTCTGTTCCATCATGTATGTGCTCCTGTGAACAAAGCCAGGTCTACAGAAATCTATAAAGATCTATAAAGACATGGCTTGATGTGTTTGGTGTAGAGGAGCTTGGGTGGCCTATAGAGAGCCATGACTTCAGCCCTACTGAATACCTTTGCAATGAATTGTAATGCTGGTTATGAGCCAGGTCTTCTAGTGCAACATCAGTACCTGGCCTCACAAATGTTCTTTTGGCAATATAGACACAAATTCCCACAGGCACAATTCAAAATCTTATGGAAAACTTTCCTAGAGTAGCGGAGATTGTTATAGCTGCAAAATGGTTAGCCCATGATTTTGGATTGGGATGTGCAACATGCTCAAATAGGTGTCATGGTCAGATGTCCACAATTTTTGGTATCGTCTTTTGCTAGACTAACCCACCCAACTCGCTTTAACTCCTTTTCTCAGGGCACCCCTTTCTGATCTGTTACTTCATTGGAGCTGTCACGATTACTTGGTTCTTTTGTGAATGGGAGAGCATGTTACTTCTTCTTACACGGCAGTAGCCAGACCACATGAAGAGGAGGACGTCATCAACCCTGTGTAAGCTGTAGCACCATCCTGGTGAAGCCCAATATGTTCCACCTATATCTAATATATAACTTTTAGAAGGACTTGTGCTTTAATGATTTTTTGTTTCCTGATGATGACAACAATAGAATATGCCTACAAAATGTGTGTTGAAAGCCTGTGTGACAACATTGGAGCACAATTGGGAGGCAAATGAGTAGATTTACTAAGACTAGTGCAATCAGAATCTGGTGCAGCTGTGCATGGTAGCCAATCTGCTTCTAACTTCAGCTTTTTCATTTAAGCTTTGGCAATAAAACCTGGAAGCTGATTGGTTTCTATGCAGAGCCGCACCAGATTTTGTACTCTCCAGCTTTAGTAAATGACCCCCAAAGTATTTCACTATAGAATAGAAGAACATTTATTAACAGGAACCTTCATGGCAAGACCACCAGGTATTATTTTAATGAGATTAAACCTCCTGGCTGTGTTTTCTATGCGTTCTAGCGGTGATCTATGTTGATCCAGTATGCAAAACGGAGATCACTCTACTATGTGTGAACAGGCCCTTACTTTTATGATTACAGTAAGAAGTTTTAGTGATTGGGTTAACATATACTTTATTCTGGAGAACATAATTAGAGGGAAAAGGTACTTTTAGAAATAACAGGACTAACAGTAAAATATATTTTTCATAAATATGCTAACATTCATATAAATATGCAAACATATAATAAATATAAATTATAAATACATTTAATAAATTTATTTAAATATAATACATAATCATATACATAAATATGCTAACATATACTGTTTAAATATAAATATTTTCTATAAATAAATATAAATGCTAACAAATAAATATGTAAGTATTTTTTCCTTAGCCAAAGTAGAATTCAACATTGAGAGCAAATTCTATCTAATGCAATGGCATTTGGCTCTTGTGTTGTGTAAATAATTTAAATGGGAGATAGGCCATAATAGCACATACTGATAATGACGGTAGGATTTACACAGAGGTTTCAGACCCATTTATGAAAGTCTACTTCCTGTGTAAAGTATTTACTATTGATCCCTGTTACAGTCAATGACATTTTGAAAACATGTCTTGCACTTTTTGCTACACAATTAGGATGACTTAAATTCTATTAGCCCATATCCTTGTTACAGCAGGCAAGATTGAATATTGGATACCTGTGTCTTTCAAGAAAGCAGAATTGGATCAAAATGATATATACTGTCAAAAGACATTTAAATAACCTTCAAGCCTCTAAACAGTCTTTCATAACTCTGGGCTTTAGACTGGTCAATGATCTATGTTATAGCTGCAACATTCATCTGTATTAGTGATGGGTAATACACCAAGGGCTCGGCAAATCTTGTTCAAAATTCGGCAAACCAAAACTTAGAGGTGAATCTCACTGAAGAATATAGAGAAAGAATTGTGCTAAATTCTGGCAACTTTAGCGATCTAATAGGCAAATTACTGTCCAAGAAGGTAAACAGAGCACTACCATGGGGACATGTACCAATGTGAAAAAAAAAAACTACAGCGGGCAGGGAACAGGGTTGGGGGGAATCTTTTTGATGGCTCCTGTGTGTACTTGGGGAATTCATTCCCCAAGCACACATGCATGCTTGGGGAATGATTTACAGGTGGTATTACAGAACAGTACAGTTTTCACAGACAGTCACAGTGAAGGCATACACAATAGTAGTTCATATTTGGCTAGGGAATAGATTTTTTTCTTTTACAATTAGCTTGACTTACATACAGCAGTGGCACTCCAATCTGATTTGTTTCGGTTTGAAAAAAGGCTTTTTTCAGGTCGATTTAGTACTGACATATGTGTTTTCATCAAACAGTAATAGATCTGCTTTGACTTGTGTTTAGAAATTGGCCAGTAGTTTGCTATGGCTCTTGGCCATTTTCTGATGATACAGCAGTGTAAAACTGGCCAGCAGCAAGACATTTTTAATAAAGGAGAATTGGACAAAATGTACCAGAGAAAAAGAAAACAGGTGGGTGTTTTACTACAAGAATTAATTGTCACAGCACAGATGACACAGCAGTGTAAAATTGGCGAACTTCAAGACAGTTTTGATCAGGGATAATAGGCCAAACTGGTGTATGCTTAACTTTAAATTTATTTGTAATATAATGTGAGATGCTTAGGTGAACACTACTCTTCTGCACCTAATTTGTTTCCTTTCAAATGATGCAACAGGATTCTGTGAACAAAATACATGTATAAAAACAGATGGTCAATATCAAATGAATGCTCCACTCTAAAGCAGATCTTCACTCGCAAATCCAAAGTCCCTCCTTTCCAACCCTCATCCACTACAAAAATATTGTCTTTTCTTATACCCTTTTTCTTCCTGAAAAATAGTTTAGTTCCTCCTCCAAGCCTTGCACCAAAAAAAAAAAAAAAAAATTTTTTTTCTAAAATAAACACACTATCAACATAAATTATAAACCAATATACCTCAAAATAAATTTTAAAAATCTAAAAATAATACCCCCTTAAACAACTTACTCCTCCTTTTTTTTTTTTATAGGAAAGCCTTGCAGCAGCAAACAAAAGTTTGCTGTGCATGGGGCAGCAGCTAAATGTGCTGACCACAAAATAAAATCAAACACAAAAAATCCCCCAGTAATAAAAAAAAAAAAAAGATACAGTAGCAAAGGGTTTGACCACTCAGACAGCTAGCAGACAGAGTTAAGGTGGTTCTAAAGGCAGAAGATTTTTTTTACCTTAGACCCCTTTCACACTGAGGCGCTTTACAGGTGCTATAGCCCTACAAATAGCTCCTGCAAAGTGCCTGTAAAACGCCTCTCCTGTTACTCCAGTGTGAAAGCCCGAGGGCTTTCACACTGGAGCGGTGCGCTGGTAGGACGCTCAAAAAAGTCCTGCAAGCAGCATCTTTGAGGCGCTGTAGGAGCGGTGTAGGAGTGGTGTATAAGTGCCGGCGCTTTTAACCCCTTTTTGCCGTTAGCGGGGGTTAAAAGCACCCCGCTAGCGGCCGAAAAGCACTGCAAAAAACGACGGTAAAGCGCCGCTAAAAATAGCGGTGCTTTACCGCCGAGGCCCAGGCGCTGTGAGTGTGAAAGTGCTCTTAATGCATTCTATGCATTAACGTGGTTCTAAAGGATGAAGGTTTTTTTTACCTTCATGCAGTCTATGCATGGTAACTGCAAACCAGAATCTCTTTCTAAAATTGTATACACAGCACAACATTTAGCATATTAATGGTTCTGTGAAATACACACAGGTGGCATTTGTATTATACTTTTATAAGTGCCATTTACCCGTTATGTCTTTCTTTTAGAATATGACTTTCCAGTGAGTTTCAGGGAAATACCCCAGCATGCTGAGGACACTCATTAGAACTGAAGAAGTGGCTTGAATGTGACTAACTACTACTAGATATACCATGACCTGGATAAATGAGAACCTTCACAGACAAATTTGCTAGTGATTAATCATTAAGAGTCTCTGTTCATTCCATTGCATTGTGTTACTGCAAGTACATCAACGTACAGTATTTCAAGCATTTTTCATTTTGAACGGACTGCCAATACATGGTAATGGAAAAAAATTAGGTCTGGTTGTGTGTTGTGGTGCCATACAGTGAGCCTCATTTTTTACCTACTGTACTGTGTGTTGGAGTGCCATTTAGTTGAACAGGGCACAGAGTGCTGTGCATTGCAGTAACATGCAGTAAAGTATGTGCAGGGGGACTGAGATTTGTAGTCAACTGCACAAAGTTGGGACTGATGGTCTCCTATGTGCTCAGAGTCATAATTGACTAGAGCCGATGTGAATATCTACTGAATGGCACAATTTTTGGCGGCTAGACCATAAAATGGTATCTACAGGTAAGACTTACTATAAGCTCACCTGTAGGGCAAAATTTGATGCTTAAGTGTAATACCAATTTAAAGAACATACAGATGTAGCACCCTCCTAGGTAGGTGCTAGAAGAGAGTATAGTTTTTGGTCTTTCTGCTTACCAGGTAGATGATTGGGTAAAAATGAATGTGCTCTCTGCCTACCAGAGAGCATAATCTATTGGTTAGGTCTGCTCATTGCACTCAGGTGCAGCTCAGCTTGTTCTGACTGTCCCCCATTGGTCCAATAGGGAGGCATATTGGACAGTGAGAGTGGACCTGGCAAGTGGGTTCACAGGCTTTGTTACAGCCCTGGCAATTGGCAGAGGGAAAGTGCTGCATTGCATAGTGGGATACTGTATATAAGGCCAGAGTACATGTACTCAGAGTTAGTTGAGCCGGGGAACAGAGCCCAGGAGGGAGAGGAGAAGCTGCCCTCTCCTCCGCAGAGGAGACCATGCAGCCCTGGGTGATCGACCCAGGGGCCTAAAGAGAGAGAGAAGCTAAATCCAGAGGTCCTACAGAGCTGACAGTGGAAGGGAGACACCAGGAAGGATCTGATTCTGCCTACTGTGAGTACACATCTGTGTCTTTGGGGCCTGTCGAGTGAGGGCCGCCACCTTCAGCTAGAGAAGTCAGTGGACGGGTGTCAGTACAAAGGGGATGCTAGAGAGTGACCTGAAGATAAGATAGTGCATCAAGTCTGCTGCTAGTGAGAGCAAGAAGACTTAACCCCTCCATACATGTGGCTGTATTTTTAAAGCAGTGTGACTGCCTCCTCAAGAAATCCGGTGAGGTCAAGTGAGAGTTGTCATTACCTGTTGTGAATAGTTCCAGTTGGAGTATCTTACCTATCCCTTCTCCCATCCATGTTCCAAATAAAATACAAAAACCCAAATACCCTGCACTGGTCTTTGAGTAACAACCAAGCGGGAGTAAGGGTGGAACAAAAGAAAACTCCTAGCAACCAAACAGGAACTCCTAGCAACCAAGCAGGAACCCCTAGTAACCAAGTGGGAAACCCCTAGCAACACTGTGGGAAGCCCTCAGCAACCAAGTGGGCATCTTCGACAACTAAGTGGGGACCCTCAGCAACTAAGTGGGGACTTCTGGCAACCAGCTGCAGGTAACCAGAGAGAAGCCTATGAAGTCAACACTCAGCAAGCCCTACGGGGACAGTGCTACATTAGGGGGCATCGCCTGGGATGTCTTTCTGAGTTACAGCAGTGGTTGCTACCAGAAGTGGCAGAGTATGTACCCAAGAAATGCTTTGTCTTTTAAAGAAAAGTGCTGGAGTGTCAGTGAAAGAAGGATGTGCTGCACTGTGGAAGAAAGTGATGTCTGCTTCACAGTAATCAGTGAAAGTGTGCTTTCAAGTTGTGTGCAAGAAAGCAGCAATCCAGGATGCAGGGATCGGCGTGTCAGGGACTGTGCTGGGAGTGGAAATGTCTGCCTTGCAGCTAGCAACAGCAGGACAGTTTCCAACAGCAGTGAGAGAGTCAGGCTGGCATGAGAAAAAGAGAATGCAGCCAGGGCTCAAGTGTCAGCAGATGAGTGTATTTCCGTGGCAGGGAACACAGTCTGCATTACAGTACCATTCAGGGAAGCTGGGCAGCATCATAGCAGCAGTGAAGGGGTTACTGTACCGCGTGGGAGAGGGCGCATCAAATAGATCTGCCTAGCAGGAGGAGCCACCGCCAGAGAGTCGGCTAGTCTGGGGCCATGGGCGGACTCGCCGCTTGCGAGCCACCAATCACAGGAGGGGAAGAGAACTACGGTGTCACTTGACACGTGTGAAGAGTAGCAAAATGGCGGTTACCGGAGCGAGCCGAAGCACGGATCTCATGTGTTGGCGAAGAGCCTGTAGAGCCTACTGAGCCGCAGAATCCAACCGCATGGGATACAGGGGTCCGATTGATGCCCAAGGGAGGACTGGCGCTGTGCAGCGAAGGAGACACATAACATCCTTGACTGGTATGTAACAAGTGCCTGAATGTATCTGTGAGGCTGCAAGCATGGAGCCAGTGTGGGCACTCAGGCGACATGTTGCTGCAACTGGAGCGGAGTGATTGTAAATCCAGGGGGCTGTATGTGAACTGGGAAGTGGGAACCACTTCAGAAACACTGACGTCCTGTAGTGGCTGTTCCCTTTGGGAGAGAACGGGGAGTGCCAAGAACACTGCTGGGGCCGGGACCAGTGGTGCACACCCGCACTACCATCTCTCAAACCAGGGAGATCCATGTGTCCGAAGTACAAAGTCTGCAAGCCAGTAGGGCCGAGTTGCGGCCACAGGGTGCTTCAGTAACAGCCACAGCAGCTAACAGTCCAGCTCTTAAAGAGGCAGAGGGGCGTCAATTGATCCGGAAGTGAAAGTCCTCTAGTTCGGTCAGTGAAGAGACAGAGAGTTGCAGGGATCATTGATACGGGGTCACCCCGGTTTGACCACCGATTTGGGTCCCTGGAATAGGGAATCAGTGATTGGAGATCAGAGGCAGAGACTGAGTGGAATTTCGCATGAGGTGTGCAAGGAATCTGGGATTCTGCGAGGCCTATGCTACAAGGGTCTCCGTATTGACTGAGTACAGATCATCCGCCCAAATGGAAGAAGCCAGACTTGGTCTCTCAGCATCCTAAGTCCGGAAGGCAAGATAGTGTAGATCCATCATCCAGACCACTATTATTGAGGAATGCCAAGTCCAAGCCAGAATTAAGAACTGTCAGGAAAGGGGCTATTGAGCCCGAAGGATTGCCACAGTTGGCCTGTTGTTCACAGGGCTAAAGGAAAGGACCTATTGTCAGGGGAATGTCAGAATCAGGGCCTGTCAGTATAGGCATTTCCCCATGCGCCTGCATGGTAGAATTGAACATCGTCGCGTACTGTTTCACAATCAGCGGGTACGAGCACATGTCCCGAACGGATCAGCTCACGTGGGTGCACGATGCAGCGCATCAATACGAACGCGTGTACGCACATTGGGACGTTCCCCTGGCGGGCCTATATAAAGACAGCTATGTCCTGTGTTTGTTGCTGGTTTGTCTTTTCAGCTCCTGTGATCTGTTCCTGAATCTGTGTACCTGTGCCTGCCCGTTGTGACCCGGATCGACCTTGACCTTGCTTGAACCTCTCTTGTGCTTGACCCTCGGCTGCCTTCTGGACTTCCCTACCTGCTTGACTACCTGTGTTTGACCCTCGGCCTGCTCCTGGACTTGTCTCTGCCTTATCCTAGTGTGGATCCTCTACCTGCTTGACTACCTGTGTTTGACCCTCGGCCTGCTCCTGGACTTGCCTCTGCCTCATCCTAGTGTGGATCATCTGCCTGCCTGACTACCTGTGATTGACCCCCGGCCTGCTCTTGGACTTTGTCTCTGCTTCACCCCAGTGTTGGATTATCTGCCTGTTGGAATACCCGTGTTTGACCCCTGGCCCGTTTCTGGACTTCTGCCTTGTGGTTGACCCTCAGTATCCAGCTCAGCCACCCTGCACAGATCTCTTCTCTACCTGAAGAACCGCCCAGCTTCTCTACTACCTGCTGGCGAATCGTGCTCCTTCGTGCCCAATACCCGCTGTGCCACTCCCAGAGGGTATCGTGCGCCCAGCTGCAAGGGGAGCCTCTCTCAGCAACTCGGCCTTGGTGAGTACCTGACACCTATTCATCCATGTTTCCCCTTCCCTTCTATCCTTGCAAATGAAGGAGGGAACTATTGAAGCTACACATGTTTCATAACCTGGGAGGAAAATCATTTTACCACAGAGGATTCCTCCTGTTAAAACCAGGGGCTGCTACCTGGAGGGGGTAAACTCCTAGTTCACAAAGACAATTTGCGAAGACACTTTGCCAGAGACACTTTGCAAAGATACTTTGCTAAGGACACTTTGTGAAGATCTTTGGGTCAAAGGGCCCTTATGTTTACTCAAGTGCTGTTCGGAAAAGAAAAGAGAAAGAACACTTTGGGAAGATACTTCATTCTGCATGGACACTTTGCGAAGATTCCTTTGGTCCAGTGAGCCAGTGTAATGTGTGCGAGTTGCTACCCTGTGAAAAGAAAAAAGGGATAGTGTCTCATTGTTTCTTCAGAGAAGTATCAAAGAGAAAGGGCTCCCTTGAAGAATTTCTACAAACATTTACAAGTAGGCCAGCTATTGCTCAGGCTCTAGCAATAACAGCAGGCCACCAGGAGAAGTCGTGTTGCCTCGGTGCCGCAGAGGAAGTCATACTGCGGGCATTAGTCAGGTGGACTCCGCACCTCTTCATCCTAACTTGTGGGTCTGACTAGGATAGACAAGAGTCAGTACCCTGGTGATTGAGAGGGACTGAGACTATTGCTAGTCATATGGTTCAAATGTGAACTGTGTCCAGTAAGTCAGACTAGGATGTTGTTCTGTTTATCTATTAGAAGAATACTACAGGTCGACGAGTCAAGAGTTGCCCTTAGGGGACTGGATACATTTGCAACCTCTATGTGATGATTAGTAATAGGGATTACTAAAGTGAGAAGGTCGCCTCTGAGGCGAGGACAGTCTCACTGTAAGTATATAGGGTGGGTAAAGTAAAGTATTGCTGTATCGCATAAAATGGCCTGGTCAGGAAGTGGGTAAGTCCCTCTGGGGCTGAAGTGGTTAAAACAACCATTCAGGAAAGCCAGTTTTGTTAAGGTTTATGCTGTCAATCATGAAAAAAAAACGAATCTAAGAGTTCCCTATCAGGCTACGCCTACCACACAACAATTCTTCTCACCCCCTCTGCCTGTCTCTGTGGTGGGCACAGTGGCTTGGGAGAGAGATTCACATGCTCGGTGTAAGGAGGTGCACCGAGGATATAGTTTGTGGTATGGACATTCTGGCCTCAGTGCTGGTGTTCAGTAAATTCTTGTTATGGGGTGACAACTGTCTTCCGATCTGTGTTGTCACAATGTTGAATGTGACCTTAATGTAGACTACTAGCGGCCATGCCCATTGTCAAAAAGCTGGTCCAGAGCAATGATGTAATCTAAATCTAGAGTGAGTGCTTGAAAATAGGAAATGGCTGTTCTAGGGTGAAGAAGATCAGCAATAATGAGTTGAAAAAAATGAAAAAATAGCTTCTATGAAAAAAATAGTCTTGTGAATCGGATAAAGCAAGCCAATCACAAAGAAGCACAGGCTTCAGAAAATAGACCCTTTCACCCCACATGTGTGAATCTCTATAGTTTCATTGGATTAGAAAGAATGCAAATGAAAATAAATGGAGTAGAATTTCTGAATTCATCACAGCTACAGTGTTGGCTGAATAGCATTAGCAGTTCACTTACTGGATTTACTTGTTGTCTAGAATCGCTCTTTAAATTTTGACGATGTAAAAATGAGTAAATTCTGCTTACAAATGAGTTTTCTTTTTTTTCCAAGCATGCTGTGAAATTTAATAACCTGTCAGCCTGCAGGTTAATTTATCTTTTAATGAACTGATTTTTTTTTTTCAATATTGCAATTACATTATACACAATGTAAACACTCACCTTGTCTTTTAAAAATTGCTATCTGCCAGCATACATCCAGAATGGCAAGAGTTAATCTGCTATATCATGATAACCCTTAACTTCACACTGTATCAAATGATGCATTTGTATAAATAAAGACACAGTCATTCCTTTTCATGCTGCCAAATAAGATTATGTCCAAAATGTTTAACAAGCGCAAGTAACATTATCCTCAATTTTACACTCCTGTACCTTCTTAAACATCCCTTTTAAAATGAAAGGCAAAGCAAATTACCCTTGTCTATTTGAATAACTTCAATGTAAACAGGACAGAATTTCCTCGCTGGAAATGTGATTTCAGCCCCCCGTGACCGCGATGTTTCTTTAGCATCCTCTCGGGTCCGTTGCTCTTTCATGAAGATGACACGTCTGTAATCTTTAACTGTATATGTGCTAAAACAGCAAGACCTACGTATCATGGCAGGGGCTTACCTAAGAATCTCTGTTCCCTCAATTTCTGACCTGGATCAAGCCAACAATGGCTATCTGCAAATATCAACCAATCCGCTGGGCCTGGTCCACCATTATTAAATGTATTTTTTAAAATATATTTTTAAAAACACGCTTTCCATTTTTCTGAGCCTTACAAAGCCAGCCGAGAGGATGTTTTGTAGATGTTGCCCCCTCCCTAATATAGTGATACTAGACAGCATGCCACCAGCATCAAGAGAAATGGGCCCCATAAAAACGGCATGGGTGTTTTCTAAACATCACCTTGACCCTTGAGGTTCTACGCTAAAGAAAAGTTCCAGTGTGCGCCTGAGAGCAAGGTGCAGCATGGTGTGGTGGGCAGTAAACACACAAAGTCCAAGTTAGACAATAGCAATATATTGTAGAAAGGTCCAACACAATATAGCTAGGCCCAGCGAGTAGGCATGACCATCTGAAGACAACCACGAACTGTCACAGTGGTCTGTGGACTTTAAAAATTCCAATAGCATCTGCCACAAGGAGTGGAATGCAGCCTGGCTGGTCCACACCCAAAGGGAAGGCTTCCTAAAGTGAAGTAGACATAGTCCCTGCACTGTCTCTACTCTTTGGGAACTATTCCCTACCTCTAGTACTGTCACTACTAGATGGAGAACATATCCCTATACTAGCCACTCACATGAAGTGAACCAAACCAGAGTCTTAAATAGGCTCTTCACAGTCAGATAGCTGTCTCCTTGTGACCACAGGAAGTCCTAGCAGAACCCCCCCCCCCCCCCCCCCCCAGCTTCCTCCCCTTTCTGCATTTCCACTTCGGTCAAGCACTACCTGAAGCGCGGAGTACAGACTGCACCTGTCTACATGACTCCCTGCTCTAGAGATACCAGCTTTCAATGTCAGAGCAGTGCTTCAAGAGAAAGGGACCCCAAAACTGTATGAGTGTCTTTGCCAAACATCAACCTGGGCAAGAAATGTTCTAGTCTCCAGAGGTTCTAGTGTGTGTCCCCTGCTATAGTGATACCAACTCTCAGTATCAGAGCAGCGCTTTAAGAGTGTCATGGTTATGCAATAGTGTTGTCCATCAGCTTACCTGTTTCCATGTGTTCATCTCAAAGACCAGCTGACTCTCACCTGACTGCTTTTATTAACTCTCCTCTAGCACGGCTCCACCCCAGCTCCTATCAGAGAACTCTATATTAACCTCTGCAATGCAGGCCAGCCCTGCTGATCAACCTTTGTGTGTTTGGCTTCCTGTTCATGCCTGCCGTGTGCTCTACGTTTGTTTCTGTTACCGACCTTGGCGTGTTCTCTACTATTCCTGTCTGCTCGTGACCCTGACCTCTGGCGTGTCCCCGACTATCCCTGTTTGCCTGAGACCCTGAACCTTTGGCGTGTACTCTGTTGTCCTTGTCTGCTTGTGGCTCTGACCTTGGCTTATTCCTTTACTATCCCTATCCTCCTGTTGCCTACTGTGGGTGTGAGCTGGGGGACCCTGGGGGTCGCGACCTGGAGCCAGTTGCAGCCCAGTCCATCCTCACCTCTAGAGGCTCTGGTGAACACCTGCTGGCTCTTAGACTCCGCGCCCCAGGGAATCCTACGCTCTAACCCCCGGTGGGATCAGTGTTGGTGTCCCAGTGGCCCTGCCTTCTTTACCACCCGGACTCCCATCCGCAGGAGTCAGCCGTAGGGTCCACTGCCTTGTGGTGCACGCCTGATCCCAACGGTGTGCATCTGTCACCCAACCTCTAGGTGACCTGACAAAGAGAAAGGGAGCTTCAAAAACAGTATGGTTGTCCTTTTCTAAAAATCAGCCACTGCCAGTCTCTAAAGAGGCTCTAGTGTGTGCCCTCTTGCTATAGTGATACAAACTCTCAGTATTAGGGCAGTGTGTCAAGAGAAAGGGGACCCAGAAAGAGTAAAGGAGTGTTTTTCCAACCACCAGCCTGGGCCAGGAATTTTCCAGTTCCTGGAGAGGTTCTAGTCTGTGCCCCCACATAAATTCCTTTTATATTTCCAGACGGGAAATTCATTAATAAATTCATGGTACATGCATAGCATCCAACCAGTGGTCAACAAATAAATTATGCTGTGCTTTACTACACAAAAATGTGTTTGATTAAAGAGAAGATTTAATTATTTGGGGTTAACCTTATTTTAAATGTTTTTAAACTGATAATTTATTGCTGTGTATACATATACAGTATATATATATATATATATATATATATATATATATATATATATATATATATATATATATTATAATTATTATACAGGATTTATATAGCGTCAACAGTTTGCCCCGCGCTTTACAAATGTTAGAGCAAACAGTTCAGTTACAATATAATTGAATACAGGAGTAATCAGAGGGCCCGGCTTGTTAGAGCTTACAGTCTAACAGGGAGGGTCAAGTGATACAATAGGTAATAACTGTGGGGGATGAGCTAATGGAAAAAATTAAAGTACAGTTGTTAGGTGGAGGCAGGATAGGCTTCTCTGAAGAGAAAAGTTTTCAGGGATCACCTAAAAGTGGATAGAGAAGGAGATAGTTGGAAATTGGGGTAGGGAGTTCCATAGGATAGGAGAGGTTTGGGAGAAGTTGAGCATGGGAGGAGATTACAAGGGAATTAGAGAGCAGGAGGTCTTGGGAGGAATGAAGAGAACGATTTGCTTGGTATTCTGAGACTATGTTAGTGATGTAGCTGGGGGCTGAGTTGTAGATGGCTTTGTAAGTTATTGTTAGTATTTTGAATTTCATTTGTTGGGTGAGTGGCAGCCAATGGAGGGACTAACAGAGAGGGGTAGCAGACGCTGAGTGGTTTGTAAGGTGGCTGAATCTGGCAGCAGCATTCATAATGGAAAAAACTGACAATTTTGAAAAAAAAAACAATATATATATATAAAAAACAAATGTATTCATCTGTTTAGGCCAATATGTATTCTTCTGCATATTTTTGGTAAAAAAAAAACGCAATAAGCTCATATTGATTGGTTTGGGCAAAAGTTATAGTGTCTTCAAACTATGGAATAGATTTATGGACTTTTATTGTTTTTTTAATGTTTTTACTGGTTATGGCGGCGATCTACGATTTTTAGCGGGACTCCAGCATTGGGGCCGGACAAATCTGACCCCAAGTGACACTTTTTGGCGACCAGTGACATTATTACAGTGATTATTGCTAAAAAAATGCATTGATTAATGTATAAATGACACTGGCAGGGAAGGGGTTAACACTAGGGGCCATTAAGGGGTTAACTGTGTTCCCTGGGTGTGTTCTAACTGTGTGGAGGATGGGCTTACTGGGACAACACAGAGATCGCTGTTCCTGATCACTAGGAACAGCAGATCTCAGTGCTGTCCACGGTCAGAACTGGTATCCGCCTTGTTTACATGGGCAGATCCCCATTCTGCCTCTCTGTACCGTGATCGCGGGTGGCCGGCGGACATCAGCGCACCCAATGTATCTCATGCACAGACCGACGTACAGGTACGTCGGTTTGCGCAGCCGAACTTCCTTGCCGCAGTATATATGTGGAAGGCAGTCGGCAAGTGGTTAATAGTAAACCAATGAGAAGGGAGTTTCTGTAGTCGAGGCGAGAGATAACCAAGGAGTGAATCAGGAGCTTTGTGGTGTCATTGGTTAGGTAGGGGCGTATTTTAGAGACGTTGCGGTGGTTGAGGCAGCAAGCTTTGAAAAGTGATTGGATGTGGGGCCGAAAGTAGAGTTTAGAGTCCAGGATAACATCTAGCACCCTGGCATACAGTGATGGGTGCGTGGTTATGCAATTGATCTTGACAGAGAACTCAGAGGAAGGGGCATGTGGGGGAGGAAATATTATGAGCTTGCTTGTGGGGAGGTTGAGTTTGAGCAATTGGTGTGACATCCAGACTGATATGTTTGTTAGTAAATTACTGATGCAGGAGTGAGCTGAGGGGTAGATAGATTTGGGTGTTGTCAACATAAAAATGATATTGAAAGTCATGGGAGGCTATTAGCTGACCCAAAGAGGAGGTTAAGATTGAGATTAGGAGAGGTCCAAAAACAGAACTTTGGGAGACCCCGACAGAGAAAGAAAGAGGAGAGGAGGAAGTAAAATTGTAAGTGACACTGAAGGTGTCGTAGGATAGGTTGGATGAGAGCCAGCAAAGAGCACAGCCACAGAGACCAAAGGAGTAATTTTTTTTTGACAAAGAGGAGGTGGTTAACCGTATCAAAGTCAACCGAAAGGTCCAGAAGTAGGAAAGCAGAATAGTGTCCATTGGTTTTTGCTGTTAGTAAGTCATTTTTGAGTTTTAGGAGAGCAGTTTCTGTGGAGTGTTGATACACAGACTACAGGGGATCAAGAAGGTTATTCTTAATGAGGTGGTTACTCAGTGTGTTGCAGACCAGGCGTTCAAGGAGTTTGGAGGAAAAGGGGAGCAAGGAAATAGTTATATATTGTGAGGCACTGGCTGGCATGATTGTGGATGGTGTATTTCTCACCTAGGGGCTCCAGGGTTTGTGCCTGATATGGACAAAGCAAACTTTTTGTTTTCTCAGAGTGCTAATAAGTCCAGGGACTTTGTAGAGCACTGGTTGGCAAACGCCTCCATTTCTAGGTCTTCATTTTACCTGGTAGTCAGAGCACAATAATTAGTCTCAGTCCTGATTTTTAAATATGAGCTCTTTGATGTTCAGGGCCCACCTTCTCTTACTCTGTCTGCTGCTGGGTGAAATAACAGAGCGTGGACAGAACACTTAAAAAGGTCAAGAGCTGTCTTTTTGTTTCTGGGAGCTCATTAAGAGGGAACCCTGTAAGTCAGGAAATGAATTTAGTTAGCAGCTGGGACAAGTAAAGTGTCTCCGAGTGCATCTGAGAGGCTCCGAGCAGCCTCTGAGTGTCTCCAGCGCCCCCCCCCCACCTCTGGCCACATGCGGTACTGCATACAATAGCAGTCACTGTGGAACGAATTATCTGAGTTTCCATTGACTCCAATGGGGAAACTCGCTTTGATATACGAGTGCTTTGGATTACAAGCATTCTTCTGGAACGATTTATGCTCGTAATCCAAGGTACAACTGTATACATTAGACATGCGCATTTCGTTTGGTTTTGATTTGTTTTTCAAGCGAAAATTTCATTTTTGGAGATTCGGATGTATACAAATCTCCAAATGAACATAGTAACGAATATTAACAAATTCGAAAAAAAAAAATGTATAACAGAATTAACTAGTGCATTTGTTTCACTCAGATGACATCACATGATGCGATAGTAGTTCGAGCTCATGGGGAAATAAATTCAGTTTTCAAATTTATTTGATGATTCAGATAACAAATGGAACCGAATTTTGTTCCACATAAGAAAGAAATGCCAAAGATATGAAATTAATTCCGAAAATAAATTGGGTCAACAAGTATGACGAAATGAAATTCTTCAATGAACGGATGTATCTGAAACAAAAATTTCCAGCGTGCACATGTCTAATATACACATATATTTCATACATGACAAAGTATTCCCAGAGCATTGTGAGTTAGCTAAAGAGACATGGCTGCAAAAGTATCGCCAATCTAATTTCTCTCATCGACACTTTGGATGGAGTAAGCGATGACTTATTTACTTTTGTGTCTATATAAACTTTCGGCTGAAGACTGTGTAGGCAGAATAGGAGGTTGCTGCTCTCATCTGTGGGAGGTTGGGTTTGTGAGGTCATTGATGCGGGATGCACACACATACTGTACAATCCAATGAGAGTGCCAAACAAATGTCCAACAATCCAAGGTAATATAATGATAAAATTGATTCATAGCAGATTGATGGGGGGGATGGCAGTATGGGGCATGCAGTCAATGCAATATATTTCTGTAACAGTCCACATATTCATCTAACAAAACTAGGAAAATATTTTACGTTAATATAACAGGGCCCCCTTCGTGTAAAAAGCTTGTGCGGGTTATGACAAGAACATTAAACACTGGCTTGCAAAATCAAAATATATATATTGCTTATGTAAGAGTACAGAACACTAAATGCACCATTATTAATGTTTAAATACCAGCTACTCTGAGCGTACAAGTGTATACATTTCAAGGTGTCTTGCAGACATACTATTATTGATGTACTTGGCACAGATCACATATGTTCTTTCTGCACAGTCATCGAGGATTATTGGTATTAATGGAAACAAGAGAGCTAGCTATAGCTCATAATGTACAGCATCCGTCTTGATGCTTCGAGAATAAGAAACCAGGCTGTCCTCTTTCTTTTTCATTGCAGCATTTTTGTTCTAAGAGAATGTCATAAAATATTTCTGTTTTTCCAAGTACCACATGACCAGGTCCTTTTTATAGCATTGCCCATAGACATGTGCAGGATGAAAAAATTTGTTTAGTTTAGTTTAGTTTCGATTCGTTATTTAACTAAATTTGTTTAGTTAAATTCGTTGCATTCGTTACATTCGTTTTCGGATTTCATTTCGTTTCGTATTCGCATTCGAAAAAATTCGACCGTATTCGAAAAAACTATCAAATTCGAAAAAATTCTACCACATTCGAAAAAAACTGTCAAATTCGAAAAAAATTCTACCACATTCGAAAAAAACTATCAAATTCGAAAAAATTCTACCACATTCGAAAAAAACTGTCAAATTCAAAAAAAATGACCGTATTCTAAAAAAAACTATCAAATTCGAAAAAATTCTACCACATTCGAAAAAAACCGTCAAATTCGAAAAAATTCTACCACATTCGAAAAAAAACTATCAAATTCGAAAAAATTCTAGCACATTCGAAAAAACTATCAAATTTGAAAAAATTCTACCACATTCGAAAAAAACTATAAAATTCGAAAAAATGATACCGTATTCGAAAAAAAACATTAACTGAATTTGAAAAAGTAAACTATATATAACCATTTTGCAAAATTTGAAATTCGTATAGAATGAAATCGAATTCCAATAGAAAAGATTAGGATAGAATAGAAAAATATAAAAGAATAGCATAGAAAAACAATAGAACAGAATAGAAAAAAATATAATATATTGTATTCTAATCTTTTATTTTTATATATTATATTTTTTTTCTATTCTGTTCCATTGTTTTTCTATGCTATTCTTTTCTATTCTATTCTATTCTAAACTTTTCTATTCGAATTTGAATTAATTCTATGCGAAATTCGAATTTCGCAAGATGGCTTCTAAAATTAGAATTTCGTATAGAATGAATTCGAATTTGAATAGAAAAGATTAGAATAGAAAATAATAGAAATTGAATAAACTAGAAAAACAATAGAACAGAAGAGAATAAAATATAATATATATATTATATTTTTTTCTATTCTGTTTCATTGTTTTTCTATGCTATTCTTTTTTATTCTATTCTAAACTTTTCTATTCGAATTTGAATTCATTCTATACGAAATTCGAATTTTGGAAGATGGCTTCTGAAATTCGAATTTCGCATAGAATGAATTCGAATTTGAATAGAAAATAATAGAAAAGAATAGACTAGAAAAATAGAATAGACTAGAAAAACAATAGAACAGAACAGAACAAAATATTAGATAAATATTATATCTTATTCTATTCTGCTCTATTGTTTTTCTAGTCTATTCTTTCTACTCTATTGTAATTTTTTCTATCCAAATTCATTATATACGAAATTCGAATTTCGGAAGATGGTTTTATATATATATATATATATATATATATATATATATATATATATATATATATATTTCTCTTCGAATTCGATTCGAATATGTTTTCGAATTCGGTTCGAATTTGTCTTCGAATTCGATTCGAATATGTTTTCGAATTCGATTCGAATATGTTTTCGAATTCGTTCGTTTTTTTTCGGATTCGTTTAAATTCTTTACTTTTGTAATTCGGAAATTCGGATGCATCCGAATTTCCGAATAATGAAAAATTTGTCCGAATTTCGATTCGGAACGAAACGTAATGCACATGCCTAATTGCCCAAGCTGCCACTTGACAGTCGTTATCACACCACCATACCTGTGGGTTCAGCTAGCGTTATTGTTAGAATTAGGGTTAAAATTAAGAATAGGTTAAGACAAGGTCTTTTAATTTAACTAGCTTTGAAATAAAGTTGCCTTAAACTTGGGCAATTCCAACAGACCTTAAGATGAAAAAATATCTACTTGATGATGTGACAGACCTAGCCGGGGGGAGACTTTTGGAGGGGACTGAATGCTAGCCTCTTGCCGATCGATCGTGGGCCCTGGCATTTGGGGGAACGGTGCTCTTTGTGAGCAGTGTGCCTGGGGACCCTTGAGGTGGTATTACTGTGGATACGGGTCCTGGTCTCCCAGGACACACAGTCTCTGGGGACCCTGGATTTGCCATATTAGAAATAGTGGCTGATTCATAATGCTGGGACAAATACTGTTGGGAGGTGCTGGTGTCAATTCCAGCCACCTGTCTGTCTGTTAGAATGTGTATTGTAAATAAGTCTCTAGTATGGGATCTAAGAGTCATTAGATCCCCATTGTTGTTTGTGTTAATTAACTCTGCTATTGTGATAATGTTGATTGGGTTTTCTGAGCTACAAGACGGCCAGTCTGGCCTAAAGGTTATGTCTGAGTCATCTAGACTGTCTAAAGGAATTAGTTAATTAGCCCATGTTAATTAGGTTTCTGGTCACAGGTGTATGTTCAAAGTAATATGAGCAGGAGGTATACACCTCCTCTTTTACTGTATAAAAGAGCCTGTATTTTGCAATAAAAGAGATTCCTGGTTGAACTTACATACAGCCTGCCTGGTGTTTGTTCTGAGCTACACAACTGGATTAGAACGGCACATAGCTGTAGTTCTAGTCCCGGAGCATTTTATGACCGAACCATCAGATGTTGCGATCTGCAGTCTGATTCTATAGCCGCAGAGGAGTGTCGGGAGGGTGGAACCGAGCGAGCAAGGGGCTTGTTACATTGGTTGGCAGCGGTGGGATTTGCTCTCCAGTTACTGGGACACTCCAAACCAGCCTGCAGGAGAGCCATGCTGAAAGACTTACTTGAGAGCCATGAAGGGAATGGTGGGATCGTGCTTCCTTGCTGTGAACACATCCAAACCATCACCTGGATCCAAGGTCCAGATAGCAGGAGAGGAGAGGTACAGATACCAGCCACCATGGAAGAGGAATTCAGAAGGAGGTTGGGAGAGATGCAGATACAGCACAGAGGACCAGTATCAGAGCAGGTCCTGCTAGGATGGTTTGATTCTATCCGCTGCGAACTCTGGAAGGAAGCGCTAGCCCGTGAGCAGCGAAACCAGGGAAAAGTTCACCCCTCCATCCATGTAAGGTACTGGTCGCAGTATGAAGTGCGAATGCTGTTATTGGGGGAACAGCCGAACCAGGAGTGGACAGCCGAGTTAAGCAGGCTGATCTGGGCAGAAATGCGGTTGGACGAGAGCTACAGAGCCCTCCGGTGGTATGTAGCCCAAGTGTGCCCGTGGACAGCGGATGACAGCCCCACGGAAGGCTTTGCCTACGATGGCCTGGGATTGTTATACTAAAGGCTGTCCGAGGACCCTGACTTTGGGAGTGATCGGGAGTGGCGTTTGGAGGAAATAATGGAGCACAGAGAGTGAAGACTGAATGTCTCTGAAGTGCACTGGACACAGGAAGATTTGGAGTTTCTGGCCGTTCAGGAATGGGAGCTTGAGATGGCCTACAGACAGCTGCTAGACTCTGCTCAGCAGCAGGGTGGGGCTCCCTTTGCCTGGGACTATCAGAAAATACCAGTTGACAACTCTGAAATCCTGGCTGAAGAGTTGACAATGTTTCAGAGTAACAGTGTGCTTTGCCAACCTGCCCCCGCAGCTATGGAGGCGGAGGTCTTATGGCTGATGCAGCAAGTGCTGACTGACCTTGATGAACCTGTTTCTGCATTGGATGATCTTGGATGGAGGAATGTGCCTGTCCAGCAGAATGCCAGAGAATCGGCAGTGAAAAATCTGGAGATCGCTATCCCCAAATCTGAAGTGCTGACAACGGGGCAGAGCTCTGCTAACCTCTGCCCAGCACTGATAGCATCTTCTGGGTTCCAGGGACAGGAGATGGTGAACCTTTATCCCCAGACACCAGTTGCAGAGACAGGGGATTTGATAGACTTTTCTGCTGAGGTAGAACAACCTGGTGAGCCTCCAGCAGAAGAAGAGCTGTTATTAGGGCCAAACTTCACTGTGCTCTGCCCAGCACCAACAGAAGTATCTGTGAAGTTACAAGGAACTTCCCCAGCTGAAGCGCTGGCAACCGGACAGAGGGTCCAAGATCTCTGCCCTACACCTGCCGCGGTTCCGGAGGCTCAGGGTGAGAAGGAGGTGGTCACTTCCCAGCAGCAGATCAGGATACAGGGGGAGAAGGGAGAGAAGGTGTTCATCGTCCCTCCCCAACAGTTCGCCAGGGTGGGGGAAGTGGTCTTTCCTCCCCAGCAAAGATCCGTGCACCTGGGAGACAGTACCACAGACATATTGTCCCAACATCCAGATGAGGGAATGGAAAAGGAAGCAGCCGGCTCACCTCCCCAATGGCAGCTACACAGTTTGGGAGTGGAGGAAGCCAGCCTCCTGCCACAACAGTTAGCCGGAGCAGATGGTGTGGGGTTTCCAGCAGAAGGGCTGGCAACAGGGCCAAATACTGCTGGACCCTGCCCTCAACTAACAGAGGATGGATTTCCTGTGAAGGTGGATGGGACTTCAGTCTCCACCTGTATACCCCAGGGATGCTGGGCAGTCGGCCCAGATCCCCAACAGCATGACGGAGTGAGCCCAGACACCCTGTCTTCTCTCCAGCGGCAGAAAGGACTCCAGGGAGAAGGGCCAGTCCAGGCCTCTCCCCAGCGGTAGATATGTTCTCTGAGAGAGGCAGAGGTTGGCTGGGTGAGTAATGCTTTGTTTAGAACAATTTGTTTGGGGTACTGTGTGGGTACAGGCATTAGAGGACTGGAACTACTGACTAACTTCGGAGTCAACCCGTATGGGGTCTCCTCCTGTGTTAGTCTCCTGCCGAAAGGGGAGAAATGTGACAGACCTAGCCGAGAGAGACTTTTGGAGGGAACTGAATGCTAGCCTCTTGCCGATCGATCGTGGGCCCTGGCATTTGTGCTCTTTGTGAGCTGTGTGCCTGGGGACCCTTGAGGTGGTATTACTGTGGATTCGGGTCCTGGTCCCCAAGGACACACAGACTCTGGGGACCCTGGATTTACCATATTAGAAATAGTGGCTGATTCATAATGCTGGGACAAATACTGTTGGGAGGTGCTGGTGTCTATTCCAGCCACCTGTCTGTCTGTTGCCTGCTAGAATGTGTATTGTAAATAAGTCTCTAGTATGGGATCTAAGAGTCATTAGATCCCCATTGTTGTTTGTGTTAATTAACTCTGCTATTGTGATAATGTTGATTGGGTTGATAATGTTGATTCTATAGCCGCAGAGGAGTGTCGGGAGAGTGGAACCGAGCGAGCAAGGGGCTCGTTACAGATGACATCTCAAAAGCTTCAGTAAATGGTGTGGATACCATGGAAATAATGGTCTGGAGCTGTGAACTTTTTATAATAGTGAAATAATTAAATTTGTCTTGATACAGCAATAAGTTTGGTTTAAAATAACTGGAGATTTTGTATATATGGTCCAACAGTAACACCTGATCTCCCCCAAGCAACAAAAGAGGTCCCACTAGGGGTTCTTGGAGGAGCAGCAACCACGCCTTCTGAAGGACCATATATCTCTATCTCTTTCACCTCCTTTCTTTAAGAATACAGGTCATACATAAGGAAATTTCTGTTTGTTTTCGCTATAGTTAAGGTAATATGTTTTTATCTGTACTTACCAAATGTACCTCGACGTACAATGTATACATTGTTTACTTCTGTTTTACTACAAAACAATAAAAATTATTGAAACATTAAAAAAAAGCTTCAGTAAATATATACACTGACCAAAACATGACCACCCAGCTAATATTGAGTAGGTCCCATGTTTGCCGCCAAAACAGTCCTGACATTGAGGCATGGATTCCACTAGATCTCTGAAGGTATGCTGTGGTATCCAGCACCAAGCCATTAGTAGCAGATCCTTTAAGTCCTGTAAACTGTAAAATGGGGCCTCCATGAATTGAACTTGTTTTTCCAGCACATCCCACAGATGCTCAATTGAACTTAGGTCTGGAGAATTTGAATGCCAAGTCAAAACCTCAAAGACACATTCCTCATTGCACCATTGGCCAATTCTGATTTTCACGTGCCCACTGTAGGCAGTTATGGCTGTGGACAGGTCATTATGAGCACTCTGACTGGTCTGCAGCTACACGGCCCCATATGCAACAATCTACAATGCACTGTGTGTTCTCACACCTTTCTATCAGAACCAGGATTACTTTTTCAGCAATTTGAGCTACAGTAGCTTTTTATGTATTAATGTGCATTGGCCATCCATGACCCTGTCGCCCGTTCACCAGTTTTCCATCCTTGGACCACTTTTTGTAGGCCTTGAGCACTGCACACTGGGAAAATCCCAAAAGAACTGCAGTTTTGGAGTTGCTCCGACCCAGTCATCTTGCTATTACAGTTTGGCTCTTGTCAAAGTCGCTCAAGTCCTTATGCTTGTCCACTTTTTCTGTTTTCAACACATCAGGGACAGCATTTTCACTTGCTGGCTACTACATCCCACCCATTTTCAGATGATATAGTAAGATAAGCAATGGTATGCACTTTACCTGTCAATGGTCATGACTGTTATGGCTGATTGGTATATCTGCCAATCACAACAGTTTTCTTGTAAAAGTTAGGGGTTCTTCACTCTAGAAAAAAAAAAGTCAGCAGCTACAAATCCTGGGAGGGAGAGAGGAAAATGTCCGATCAAAATCAAAAACTCCCCTGTCAAAACTAGGTACCTGCTCCCCCCTCCAAAAAAAAAATGACATACCAAATGTGACAGAGGAGGGGGGACTTAAGTATAGGGTTAGTTTTTTTCTAAATCATACTTACCTAGGTGGATGCAGCATCAGTGCGCTGCTGCATCTGTCCCACGCCAGCTGTAACACTAAGCACCGAGCGATCTAACACCGCAGATCACTTGGTTTTTAGGGCTCCCCAAGCAGAGACCTGGTAACTGTCAGTAACCAGCTCTCTACTCTGCCCCTCCCCATGCTCACTGGAGCGCTTGGCTGTTGAGGGGCGGGGGCGGCCAGCTCAGGGTCTCGCTGAGAGGCTGAGCCGGGTGCCAGTCCAGGCATGTGGGTTGATCCTGACTTCATTGTCATGATCTTGCCCAAGCCTGGACCAGCTCTGTGACATCAGCCCAGAGGTGTAACTAGAACCTTCAGGGCCCGGTGCAAGAAACCATGAAGGGCCCCCTGACCTCTGGCCAGGGCCCTTTCCACTGATCTCAGGGACAGCAGGACCTTGATATGTGGGGCAGTGGGGGCGGCATATGGCAGAACAAATTCCCTCAATTTTCCTCCTGCAGCCACTGAATGCCTATGGGAGGGAGAGAAGGAGAAGCAGGCTTTTAGCGGCTGCAGGAGAAAAATGGAGGGGATTTGTTCCTCTATATGCCCCACATCCAGGTGTACAGGGGCAACATGTGCACCATTGCAATTGTGACCCCTGTAGTTACGCCCCTGGGATGAGTGGCAGCGGTGGTGGTGGGGGATGGGATCAGTAGCAGCAGTGGTGGTTAGGTGGGGATGGGATGAGTGGCAGCGGTGAGGGAAAGATGGGTTGAGTGGCAGCAGTGGGGGGGTGACGGGATCAGTGGCAGCAGTGGTGGTTGAGGGGATGGGATCAGTGTCAGTGGTGGTGGGGGGATTGAATGAGTGGCAGTGGTGAGGGGGGATGGAATCAGTGGCAAGGGTGGTGGTTGGGGGGGTGGGATCAGTAGTAGGGGGGTTTAAATGGGATGAGTGGCAGAGGTGGTGGGGGGAATGGGATCAGTGGCAAGGGTGGTGGTTGGGGGGAGGGGATGGGATAAGATGAGTGGTAGCGGTGGTGGGCATTGGATGAAATGAGTGGCAGCGGTGGTGAGAGGATGGGATCAGTGGTGAGGGTGGTGGTTGGGGAGGATGGGATGGGATGGGATGAGTGGTAGTGGAAGGGGGGATTAGATGGAATGAGTTGCAGTTGTGGGGGGGTGGGATCAGTGGCAGGGATGGTGGTTGCGGGATGGGATCAGTGGCAGCAGTGGTCGTGGTGGTGTGGGGGGGGGGTGGATCAGTGGCAGTAGTGGTCATGGTGGTGTGGTGTGGGGGGTGGATCAGTGGCAGCAGTGGTGGTGGTGGTTGGGGGGTATCAGTGGTGGTGGTGGTGGGGGGGGCTATCAGTGGCACTAGTGGTGGTGTGAGGGGGAGTGTATCAGTCACACTAGTGGTGGTGGTGGTATGGGGGGATTAGTGGCAGTAGTGTTGGTGGTGGGGTATCAATGGCAGTAGTGGTGGTGGGGGGGTATCAGTGACAGTAGTGGGGTGGGGGATATCAGTGGCAGTAGTGGTGGTGGGGGTATCAGTGGCAGTAGTGGGGTGGGGGGTATCAGTGGAAATAGTGGGGTGGGGGTATCAGTGGCAGTAGTGGGGTGGGGAGTATCAGTGGCAACAGTGGGGTGGGGGGGAATCAGTGGCAGTAGTGGTGGTGTGGGGCGGAATCAGTAGCAGTGTTGATATTGAGGGATGGGATCAGTCCCACTCACTTACAGATCACTCGCAGATCACTTTGTTCCCCCTTTATGCTAGGTATTGCTTGGGCGAGCAGAGAGGTTGGACGGGGCCTGTGAGTACCCCTGAGTGCGGGCTGAGAGGATGGGCAGAGCGGTGGGGACTGTGCAGTGTGCCCGTAAGTGCGGGCGGGGAGGATGGGCGGAGCAGGCGGAGAGGATGGGCAGAGCGGGCGGGGACTTGCAGTGTGCCTGTGAGTGTGGGCAGGGAGGATAGGCGGAGCGGGGCAGGAACTGTGTGCCCCATGAATGACCAGTGTACTATCTCCTGGGTGGCGGCGGACGACCCTACAGTGGCAGAACTCAAGGGCCCAGTCGCAAGTGCGACTGCTGCGACCCTGGTAATTCCGCCACTGTGTCAGCCGACAGCAGGCTTCAGCCCACTGTCTTCTGAAATTGGGTCACAGGGGTGCAGAACGAACTGCACTCCGGTGGACCACAGAAGAAGTACAGCCAAAGCCGAGCTTTGGCTGTACTTCTCCTTTAAAGTGAACCGTCCCCTTTTATGGTGAAGTTCCGCTTTAAGCTTGGCCCTGGTCCCATCCTTTCTTTTCCCAAAAGCTTCCTTGTCAGTAGGACTGATATCATAGTAAGGAACCAAAAGGGAAAGCTTGGGAGCCAGTGGGAAGAAAGATGGGTTCTCGAACAGTAAACTGCCAGTACTGCTCATACTACTCAGGGCACAAATATGCTTAAGTTGGAAAAATTGCTCAGTTTCAATATTAAGAATGTCCAGCACTAGCTCTGCACTTGTAGCAGATGTCCATCGCTCCCAAGTGCCACAGCTGTTCCTGGTTGTCACATGTCAGTGCCAAGTTGGAGCTTGTCTATGCTCCTTACAGTAAAGACTGCAAATAGAAAACCTGCTGCACATCAAGCATTTCAGCATTAATGAAACTTTATTGTTCCAGATACATCCCCAAAGGACTGCCTGGAACTAGCCCTGGATTGGGTATTGAAGGAGATAATAGGATTTTTTAAAACAGCTTACCTGTAAAATCCTTTTCTTTCGAAGGACATCACGGGACACAGAGCTTCAGTAATTACTGATGGGTTATATAGGTATCACTGGTGATTGGACACTGGCACACCCTATCAGGAAGTTCAACCCCCTATATAATCCCTCCCCCTTGCAGGGATACCTCAGTTTTGTAGCCAAGCAATATAGTGTATTAAAAGAGGGGCGGGACCTCTGTGTCCCGTGATGTCCTACAGGTACGCTGTTTTAAAAAATCCTATTTTCTTTCTCAAACATCACGGGACACAGAGCCTCAGTAATTACTGATGGGATGTCCCAGAGCAATGCTACCTGAGGGGGGGGAACCACGACCAAGTAGGGTGCAATCAGACCTGAGGACCCTGTACCGCTGCCTGCAGCACACTACGCCCAAAGGCGATATCCTCATGCCTTCTCACATCCACCTGATAGAATCTGGTGAATGTATGAACTGAAGACCAGGTTGCGGCCTTGCAGATTTGAGCCATAGAGGCCTGGTGATGCACTGCCCAAGAAGCACCAATAGCCCTTGTGGAATGTGCCCTGATCTGAAACGGAGGAATCTTCTGTTTCAAACCATAAGCCTGAATGATCAACTGTCGAATCCATTTAGAAATGGTAGCTTTTGACGCTGCCTGTCCTCTATTGGGACCCTCTGGCAGCACAAACAAAACATCCGTCTTGCGGATCTGAGCAGTTGCTCCTAGATAGGCCTTAACTGCTCTTACTACATCCAACGAATGTAGAGATCTCTCTTCCGGAGAACAGGGATCTGGAAAAAAGGAAGGTAGAACAATGTCTTGGTTTAAATGAAAATCAGAAACCACCTTCGGTAAAAAACTAGGATGAGGGCGTAGTACCACTCTATCCTTGTGTATAATCAAATAAGGCTCCTTACAGGAAAGAGCTGCTAATTCTGATACTCTTCTAGCAGAAGAGATGGCCACCAGAAAAATTAACTTCCTTGTCAACAAGACCAAAGGAATCTGACTTATTGGTTCAAAAGGCTGTTTCTGTAACACAGCCAGGACCAAGTTCAAGTCCCAGGGGTTTAGGGGCGCTTTAACTGGAGGATTAAGACGCATCACCCCCTGCATAAGGTTTTGGACCAAAGAATGTGAAGCAAGTGGCCGCTGAAATAATACTGATAAAGCAGAGACCTGGCCCTTGATGGCACTCAAGGCCAGCTTCATCTCTAATCCTAATTGTAGAAAATCAAGAATTCTACCTATGACATATTTCCTGGGATGCCAACCTCTGGATTCACACCAGGTTATATAAGATTTCCAGACTCTATGATAAATCATCCTGGAAGCTGGCTTCCTTGCATTAATCAAGGTAGATATGACAGGACCTGACAGCCCACGACTCTTCAGAACGTGGGTCTCAATAGCCAAACCGTCAAATTTAGCGTTTGTAAGGCAGGATGGAACACTGGACCTTGAGATAACAGGTCTGGGCGTACCGGTAGGGTCCACGGGGAACCTACTGTCATCCTTACTATTTCTGCATACCAAGTCCTTCTGGGCCAAGCGGGGGCCACCAGAAGTACCGACTTCCTTTCCTGCCTGATCCTGCGAAGGAGTCGTGGTAGTAGCAGAATAGGCGGGAATGCGTAAATCAGTGAGAACTGATGCCACGGAATCACCAACGCATCCGTCCCGCATGCAAGAGGATCTTTTGTCCTTGCCACAAATCTGTCTATCTTTTTGTTGAATCGGGATGCAAAGAGATCTACATCTGGAACCCCCCATATTTGGCATATGGCCCAAAAGACGTCGGGATGCAGAGACCATTCCCCTGGAAGTAACTGCTGGCGACTTAGATAGTCTGCCTGCCAATTCTCTATTCCCGGGATGAAAACTGCCGATATGCATGGCACATGCATCTCTGCCCAGACTAAGATCTGGTTCACCTCCTTTTGAGCAGCTCGGCTCCGGGTGCCTCCCTGATGATTGACATAAGCCACTGCTGTGGCATTGTCGGACTGGATCCTGACCGGACAACCCTGTAGCCTGATAGTCCAGGCCTTTAGAGCTAGATGTATCGCCCGGATCTCCAGAATGTTGATGGGTAAGGTCCTCTCTGTCTTGGACCATACCCCTTGGACCGCAGCCTGTTCCAGAACTGCTCCCCAACCTGACAGACTGGCATCTGTTGTTACCACTGTCCAAGTAACCGGTAGAAAGGATTTCCCCTTCTGCAGGTTTTCGGGTATGAGCCACCAATTGAGGCTCTGACGCACCGCATGCGACATGTGCATCGGAAAGTCTAATGCCTGAACTTTCTTGTTCCAGGTCGACAGAATACTGTGTTGCAGCATTCTTGAGTGAAACTAAGCATAGGGAACTGCTTCGAATGAAGACACCATCTTCCCTAGTAGCCTCATACAAAGGCGGACTGAGGGACCCTTCTTGGTCCTTACTGTCAGAATCAGCTCTCTCAAAGCAGTGATCTTTGCCTGGGGTAGAAATATTTTCTCCTGGCTTGTATCTATAATCAGACCTAAATACTCCAGTCTTCTTACTGGTTTTAGGAAAGATTTTTCTAAGTTGAGGATCCAACCCAGGTGTTCTAGATACCTGACTGTGGTCCTCAAGTTTCCATTCAAAGAGGCTACCGACCGGTCTATCAAGAGCAGGTCGTCTAGGTATGCTATGACAGCTATACCCTGAGCCCTTAATCTGGCCAGAGGAGGAGCCAAGATCTTTGTGAACACTCGAGGTGCAGTGGCTATCCCGAAAGGCAGAGCCACAAACTGGAAATGGCGCCCTCCTACCTCGAAGCGCAGAAACTTCTGATGAGCAGGAAAAATGGGCACATGCAGATATGCATCTCTGATGTCTATTGATGCCAGAAATTCTCCTCCCTGCAGGGTGGGAACTACTGTTCGAATTGATTCCATGCGGAAGGATTGAATCCTTAGGAATCGGTTCAGATCCCTTAAGTCCAGAATGGGCCTGACATCCCCATTTGGCTTTTGGACCGTAAAAAGATTGAAATAGAAGCCCAATCCCGGGTCCTTTGCGGGAACTATCATAATGTGGCCCCTCTCTAGCCTGGGGGGGAACATTCAAACCTGAGAAATCCCCCCTTCCATCTTACCTTTTTTCAGCCGGCTTGAGACGCTGGGACATGAACAGCGATGAAAAAACACTGAGACAGACAGTCAGCATGTGCAGGTTTGTGCTCTTGGCAGCCCCCGGTGGTCACAATAGGCATAGCATGCATTTACCTTAAAGGAGAAAAGCCACTAGAACTCAAAAATTCTGTGGAATCTCCTCTTACCTTATCCAGCTGCAGGGTGCTGTTTACACAGACCCAATCTTCACCTCTCACGGTGGGCTCCGTTTGAAAAAACCGTCAGAGACTGGGGCCCCCTACGAATAGGGCGATCCAACAGTTCTGGGACCGTAAAGCACCTCGCCAGAAATTAGGAAGTTTAAAGCCATTTTCTGATCTGTGGGGTCCAGCTCTCTAAAAAGAGAAGCATTACGGGTAAAACCTTGTTTCTTCGGACACGAGGCCCGGGTACCATTCAATTCGGCCATGAAAAGACACTTTGAATGGATCCGGTTCGCCTGGCTTGCCCCAGTATAGGATCTTAGGATATTCCCTTTGGAGCTCAGCACAGGACATCTTTACACGTCCATCACCTAAGACACTGGCGTAAAAACTGAGGTATCCCTGCAAGGGGGAGGGATTATATAGGGGGTTGAACTTCCTGATAGGGTGTGCCAGTGTCCAATCACCAGTGATACCTATATAACCCATCAGTAATTACTGAGGCTCTGTGTCCCGTGATGTTCGAGAAAGAAAGAAGACCCATACGGACACTGTCTTAGCTAGTAGAGTCGGAGGTGGGTGTGTCTCACCTCTAATGCCGCGTACACGCGGTCGGACTTTTCAGCTTCAAAAGTCCGACAGCCCGTCCGACAGACTTTCGACAGACTTTCGACTGACTTTTGCCGGACTTTCAACAGACTTTCTAACGACCGGACTTGCCTACACACGATCACACAAAAGTCCGACGGATTCGTACGTGATGACGCACACCGGACTAAAATAAGGAAGTTGATAGCCAGTAGCCAATAGCTGCCCTAGCGTCGGTTTTTGTCCGTCGGACTAGCATACAGACAAGCGGATTTCTGAGTCCGGCGGAGTTACGACGTAAAGATTTGAAGCATGTTCCAAATCTAAAGTCCGTCAGATTTGTGGCTGGAAAAGTCCTCTGAAAGTTCGGGGAAGCCCACACACGATCGGATTGTCCGCCGGACTTGGTCCGTCGGACTTTTGTAGCCGAAAAGTCCGACCGTGTGTACGCGGCATAAGTCATTCAGTTAACTGTGTCAGCTATATATATGGCCAAAGCAGAAACACAGAAAACCACAGGGACAGCCAGAACTGCCATAATGGGGACAACATACCACCGGAACCTATCCATTTAATTGTCAGAACCAGATGTCAAACTAAGACCCAATCACTACATCATATTTTTATACATGCCATTCCTTTTTACTGCATTTATGCTTTATAAATAAAAATTATCTTTTAGATGCCTAACTCATTGCATTCCATTTTTGATTCTATGTTTTAATTGTTTTTATGTCTGTTCTAACTAGCTGTCTTTTTTGTCTTTGTGGGCATTATTCAACAGATACTTGAATTCCAAATGCCATCTCGAGAATTTAATTACCCTTGTCTTCAGCTTTGAATATTTTCCTTGGAATGAGACAATTATATGGCTCCAGTAATTATTCATACTCCAATCCTTGAAGGCTCCAAACAAGACCTCATGCTGCTGCTTCTCTATTTGCTTTAAAAAAAAAAATTGGTCTGGTCTCATTGCACATTACATAAAAGGGATTCCCTTTCCCCCCACCAGAGTTCCTTTGATTCATTTGGCCCCATGCAGCTTCCTGTTTGGCAAGATATTAAATAAGAAAATATCTCTGTTTAGGTTACATCCCATTGTATGTATTATGATGTAAGAAACACATTTAAAAATTTAAGAGGACACCATTATGCAGATTAATATGTGTGTATATGTATATATATATATATATATATACAGTGAATATAAAAAGTCCACACACCCCTGTTAAAATGTCAGGTTTCTGTGATGTAAAAAAAGAGACAAAGATAAATCATTTCAGAACTTTTTCCACCTTTAATGTGACCTATAAACTGTACAACTCAGTTGAACAACAAACTGAAATCTTTTAGGTGGAGGGAAGTAAAAATAAAAAAATAAAATAATATGGTTGCATAAGTGTGCACACCCTTATGCCGTGTACACACGATCAGATTTTCCGACGGAAATGTTGGATGTGAGTTTTCTGGCGGAAAGTCCAATCGTGTGTACGGGGCTTTAAACTAATACTTTGTTAAAGCACCTTTTGATTTTATTACAGCACACTATTTGCCCACTCTTCTTTGCAAAAATACTCCAAATCTGTCAGATTGCGAGGAAATCTCCTGTGCACAGCCCTCTTTAGATCACCCCACAGATTTTCAATGGGATTCAAGTCTGGGCTCTGGCTGAGCCATTACAAAACTTTAATCTTCTTCTGGTGAAGCCATTCCTTTGTTGATTTGGATGAATGCTTTGGGTCGTTGTCATGCTGAAAGATGAAGTTCCCTTTTCATGTTCAGTTTTCTAGCAGAAGCCTGAAGGTTTTGTGCCAATATTCACTGGTATTTGGAACTGGTCATAATTCCCTCGACCTTGACTAAGGCCCCTGTTCCAGCTGAAGAAAAGAGCCCCAAAGCATGATGCCACCACCATGCTTTACCAGTGGGTATGGTGTTCTTTTGGTGATGTGCAGTGTTGTTTTTGTGCCAAACCTATCTTTTGGAATTATAGCCAAAAAAGTTCAACCTTGGTTTCATCAAACCATAACATATTTTCCCACATGCATTTTGGAGACTTCAGATGTGTTTTCGCAAAATGTAGCCGGGCTTGGATGTTTTTTTTTCTTAAGAAAAGGCTTCCGTCTTGCCACTCTACCCCATAGCCCAGACATATGAAGAATACGGGAGATTGTTGTCACATGTACCACACAGCCAATACTTGCCAGATATTCCTGCAGCTCCTTTAATGTTGTTGTAGACCTCTTGGCAGCCTCCCTGACTTTCTTCTCGTCTTTTCATCAATTTTGGAGGGATGTCCAGTTCTTGGTAATGTCACTGTTGTGCCATATTTTCTCCACTTGATAAAGACTGTCTTCACTGTGTTCCATGGTATATCTAATGCCTTAGAAATTCTTTTGCACCCTTCTCCTGACTGATACCTTTTAACAATGAGATCCCTCTGATGCTTTGGAAGCTCTCTGCGGACCATGGCTTTTGCTGTAGGATGCGACTAAGAAAAAGTCAGGAAAGACCTAGTAGAACAGCTGAACTTTATTTGGGGTTAATCAGAGGCACTTTAAATGATGGCAGGTGTGTACTGACTCCTATTTAACATCAGTTTGAATGTGATTTCTTAATTCTTAACACAGCTACAACCTTAGTTGTAAGAGGGTGTGCACACTTATATAACCACACTATTTTAGTTTTTTATTTTTACTTCCCCTCCCTAAAATATTTCAGTATATATATATCTATATATAGATATATATATAGATATATATATCTATATATATATATATATGAAATGTAATGGTATAGAGCAAACATTGTTGTGCCATATCTGGTTTTCAAAAAAATCTGTAATTATTGGTATTAGTACCATGGACACATATTATAATTCACAATGCCTTAAAACTGAACTTTTCTCTGGCAAGCAACATTGACTAGTTTTAATCCTTATGCTGCTGGCGTTAGTAAATAGATAGAAAAGTATATCATATATACTTGTTTTAGAACTTTTTTTTTTACATTTCTCATCATACATGCATCCCAGAAGTCTTCGGGAGGGGAGGTGGGATGTTCACAGCTAAGCACACCCTCCTGACTGCATGTCTAAGCTAAGGGCAGATGGATCCCAGTCAGTAAATACTACATGAATTATCTGCCCTTCCTCAAGATGGCTGCGGCTAGAAATGCTAGGGGGTATTTTTCAAAGTGATTTCTCAGCAAAATAAATCATGGAGACATGAATGGATAGGGGAGTCTGCTTTGAATAAGAAAAATGAATTAAATAGCGTTTTTGGTTTGTGGTGCTCAGATGCAGTGTAGTTACACTTTAAAGCATATTTCCACTTCTACAGTCAAATTTGAGAAGAGCCCACTATATGTTTGATATGCTTTTCTATTCCCCAGACAGTGTTCAAATCTAGTTAAAATTGATAATGAAGATCTGCCTGCACTGTACAGACAGGGTAAATTATGGCAAACACAGTTGCTTAGCCCCCTCATAAGCAAAGAAAACTACCTAGGACTTTTCTTGCTGGAGGGTCCAGAATAGAGCATCTAAAAAGGCCTAGCCTAAGGCTACCCATGGGTGACCCAACTACAAAAATCAGCTCAGAGAGTTATAAAGAGAACCTCAGAAAGTGAGCAGTGGCAGTCTCTTAATTTCTTTCAGTACAGGTTTTCATGTAAACCTGTATCAGGTTACTCTGTTGTCACGCTGGGGAGATTTGCTTCACTTCCTGTAGTGGAGATACAACAAAAACTAAGGGGAAATCTCTCCAATGTGAACAAAATTCAAAAAGTTGACACAGGAACAGGTGTCCCCACTGGAGAATTTCCCCTCACCTCTTGCTTTAGTGACAACTCAAACTTTTTAGATGTCCCCTCACTTTCAGTCTTGGTGACAATGGTCACAAAGGGTGAATCTCTACAACAGGGGCACAGACAACAATTAACACATCACATAGGGGAATAGTTATTTTTAAAAAAAGTTTGCTAAGCTATTTTTTCTGTAAAACTGCTTGTGCGGTCATTTTGTGCTATCAAAATTGAATGTCAGTAGACAATTTTCTCTTCAGATCAGATGGTCATCATTCACAAAAAAATAGCGTGATTCAGGAGAATACAGCATTATGACCACAACAAGGAGCTGACATTCATAGTAAATAAGTATTTATTTCCTTTTATCATCAGCTCCATCTAGTGGCCATAATCCAATATTTTCCTGATGCATGATTCTCTTATGAATGAAGAACATCCAGCCTGGAAGGAAATTAGCCTAGTGCTTTTCCATTTTGCTGGCTTTTGCACAGAAGGAATGCACATGCAGTTTTATGGGGCAAATAGCTTTATGATCTTTTTTTATATATATATATATAAATACACCCCATAGTGTCTAATCCTTTCGTTCTCTAAAGATAAAAACAATACACTTTAAGATCAGTGGAGCAGGGTATTGGGGATGTAGAAGCAGGAGAAACTTTTCAAAGCTTGTCTTACTTTTGCTATGGTAAGGTAAGGGAGTAGAAGCAGTGGCTGGGCCATTCTGGAAAGGCTTGGCAACAAGTGATGCCCTCCATTCAAAAGGTCCCCCCACCCTATGTGAATATGTATGGGGTACATGGTACCCCTACCCATTCACCTAGGGGAAAAGTGTAAAAAAAAATACAGTAGACAGGTTTTTAAAGTAATTTATTAGACAGCTCTGAGGGTCTTCTTCCGACTTCGGGGGTCTTTTTCTGACTTTGGGGGTCTCTCCGGCCTCTTCTCCCGGTGTCCGGTTCTTCTGCCGGCTCCTCCACTATCTTCTGCCGCTCTTTTGCTAGTGGTGGCCCGGACTTCTGCCCTCTGCCTTCTTGTCTTCTTCCCTCTTCTCTTCTTCTGATGTTGACACAACACTCTCTCCGGCTGTAATGCTTTCTGAGTGCTCCACTATGACTTATATAGGCGGTGACCCCGCCCCCTTAAGACATCACAGTCCCTGGGCATGCTGGGACAATGACGTTTTAAGGGGGCGTGGTCAACATCCCCTTAAAATCCATACCAGACCTAAGGGCCTGGTATGCCCCGCGCTCGCCGCAATAGGAAAATTTGTTTTTCCTATTGCAGCGAGCGCCAGATGCAGTATCCTGCCCTTGCGTCGTATCTGGTCCGTTGGACCAGCATACAGACGAACGGGCTTTCCGTCAGGAACTGAGTCCGGCGGAGTTACGACGTAAAGATTTGAAGCAAGTTTCAAATCTAAGTCCGTCGGATTTCCGACTGAAACGATCCGTTGGAAGTCCAATGCAGCCCACACACGGTCGGATTGTCCGCCGGATTCAGTCCATTGGACCAGTCCGGCCGGAAAGTCCGCCCGTGTGTACGCAGCAAAACTCTTAACACTTCAGAAATCCCATAGCAAGCACACATTAGAACATTTTGGTTTGCCTAGTCAAGGCAAAATACAGATTTTCTTTAACAATATATTTAATAAATAATGAAGGATGAAAGAAAAAGCTGAAGATGCCATTAGCTCATCTCAAGCCAGACTCCTCAGGTTGTTTCAAATGCTGGTCATCTGCATGATGTGACTCTCAACCACTGGTGACTCCATCACCACTATAAGAGATGGCGCTGATTCTGGACTATCATACTTTAGCGCTCCATAGTAAAGATTTTTGAACCACTATATTATTCTCTGCATAGGGGGATGTCCAGTGATCCTGTCCATTATTTAAAAAAAAAACCCTTTCTAGTGGAAAAATAAAGTTGGTGCCCCCATGATCTTGTCACATGCAAGTAGAGAAATGTGAATTTTAGGTCATATATGTGCCCATTTCATCTCTGTAGCACACCATAGCTGAGCAGGTCTAAAACAAAAAACAAAAAAGCTCTCTGCCATTGGTACATCAAGAGCTTTTCCTTTTATTCTACTACTCCTCATAGGATGGAAAGCCAACAAGAAATGTTAGGACAGTAGAAATGCAGGCTAATCAAGGGAAGCTGTATACAGTAGCACGTCTGGTCATATTGATTTTTTACCTGCCTTCGATAACAGAAGATTTCCTTATCATAAGTAATGTGATTTAGGCTTGGACATGTGTTCACCATCTCCAAAAGAGTGGTGAGGTCTCAGGATGTCACAGAGCATTCCACAGCAGGATACCAACCTGATGATACATTGTTCCTGGACAAGGGCTTTAAAATAATATGATTACCTAAAGTGATACTAAACACACACTGTCCTTTCTATTTCTGTATATGGATGATGGTACTGTAATTATTTTAATTAAAAAAAACATCTACTGATTAGATCACTTACAGAGTTTAAGTCAGTGGCAGCTGGTGCCCCATTTTTTGGGGGGGGCGGAAGGCAAACAACACCCCCACCAGGTCCACACTTACCCCATCCAATTCGCGGCTTCCCCGGCTTCTCCTCCCGACCAATACAGTCTTAAGACCCGCTTCCTGTCCTGATTGGCCGGGAGGAGAAGCCGAAAGCCAAGCGAATATCTGCACCCCGAGCCCAACCTTTTTGAAGCCAATTAGAGCCTCAGGCTCTAATCATGTGCTTCAAAAAACTCGGAGAAATCTATGCGTCCGATGCTCCGCATAGAGATTAGGCGGGCAGTGATCCTGCGCACCTTATGGACCGGCCGCCACTGGTTTAAGTAATTGATTTCTCGGTCCTCCAGACCCGACCACCCTCTCTCTCAGCTATATCAAATCCTTTTGTGGGAATCCTATACAAACTCACCTTTATATCTATCCAAATGGGAGCAGGGAATGAATACACTGGCAGATGAACTGGAGTATCCTAAAATCTTTGCATTATCCTATAAGCTTTCAACATCTTCCATTGCCCAAGAACAAAATGACTGTATACTCTCCAGATGGTATCACTGCCCTTCCATTCTTCATAAAATTGAAGCCAGCATCCCTGACCTATGTTGGCGCTGTTTGCAGGCTCTTGGCACTATGACTCATATCTGGGGCACTTGCCCACGTATTGCCCCTTTTTGGGAAAAGGTATTGCAATATCTCGCTGACCTGGTGGGTGCTACATACCCCAACCAGCCCCAGCTCACGGTTTTGTCCTTGGTGCCAGGCTCATACAAACAGATCAAAAAAGAGTATGATTAAATTTTTCTTGACATCATCTCGATCTGTTATTGCCAGATGCTGGTGCCAATCTGAACCTTGGCTGCTTGGGCTTGTGAAATAAATCACCCTTAATCCTTAGAGAATATGGTAGCCTGGGACTCTCACAATCTCATTTGGACTGTCTGGAACCATTTCCGGTACTCATCAAACTTTAATACATTTACTTCCCTGCGCTTTAGTCTAGCGAGTTGTCCCAGGCAACGCTGAATCCTGGCCTAGGGCGACAAGGCCCAGGCCTAGGGCAGCACTTTACAGGGGGGGCAGCACGGAAAGAGTCCCCACCGGCTGTTGCTACACTGTTATAGGGCGTACACACGGTCGGACTTTGTTCGGACATTCCGACAACAAAATCCTAGGATTTTTTCCGACGGATGTTGGCTCAAACTTGTTTTGTCTACACACGATCGCACAAAGTTGTCGGAAAATCTGATCGTTCTAAACGCGGTGAAAACACGTACGTCGGGACTATAAAGGGGGCAGTGGCCAATAGCTTTCATCTCTTTATTTATTCTGAGCATGCGTGGCACTTTGTCCGTCGGATTTGTGTACACACGATCGGAATTTCCGACAACGGATTTTGTTGTCGGAAAATTTTATCTCCTGCTCTCCAACTTTGTGTGTCGGAAAATCCGATGGAAAATGTGTGATGGAGCCCACACACGGTTGGAATTTCCGACAACAAGCTCCGATCGGACATTTTCCATCAGAAAATCCGACCGTGTGTACGGGGCATTAGTGTTGCGCCAGTCTTATTGGGTGGACTGGGCTGAGAGGCAAATTAGTCTAGCGCCCCCATAAAGCGACCACACTGCTTCCGGTATGCGGGCGGCCGGCATTGTGCAACTGTGGGGGGGAGCGTAGCTTCTAATTTCGACTGTCCTATCATCCTAGACCACAAACCTTCCTCACTGTGCTATGTTTTCTGCTGCACCATTGGCATGGTTATATCTTCTTAGTCCTCTCCATAAAATTATCAGAAATCTGTGCTTAAAGTAGAACTATAGGCAACACTTTTTTTGTTCTATTTTGGATAGAGTAAGGGAGGGCTATAGCCCCTGTCAGTTTATTTTTTACCATCCCTGTCCCATTGCAGAGATTTCCCTTCACTTCCTGCCCCATAGCCAAACAGGAAGTGAGAGGAAATCTATGCAAATTAAGGGAATCCCTTGCCCCCCCCCCCCAGGCCCTCAGAACTAGTGTCCCCACTCGAAAATTTCAGGGCAGGTTTTAAACAGCAAGGGGTGTGGCCTTGACAGGAAGAGGTGGGTCATATTTAAATTAGGGGGTACACAAGTTTAGTCAGGCCTAGGGCAGCACAAAACCTAAATACACTACTGGTTCCGGGATCCTCTTATCAGCACATGTGGCCTTATGTTGTCTTTGTAGAGACCCATGGCCTTTTTTCCCCTCCCCTCCACTTATTATTATTAATATTATTATCAACAATTCCCCCCCTCTTTTTTTTTCTCTTTCGCTCCCCTCCTTTTTTTGCTGCTCCTGATTATACTCTGTCTGCTGATCTGTTATTATACTAAGTTTTGAAGTGCTCCTTTTATAGGATTATTTGTGTTAGTATCAGGGCCAGGACAAGGGGTAGGCAGAAGGGACAGCTGCCCTGGGCGCAATGGTTTACTGTAGGAATGGGGGCACCTTCCTTCTATTACAAGGCTGACTGGAGTAGTGACAGTGTCAGTGATTTTGACAAGCAAGTGACTGTTTAGCGTAGGATCCCGTAAGCTTGCGCATCATGAATGAGGGGAGGGGACGCAGTTTGGCATCTTTGCCCTGGGCGCTGGATGGCCTTGTCCCGACACTGGTTATTATCACTATTACATAGCTATATGCTTTGTTCTCTCTCCTACTTTTAAAGAGTCATGGTTTTTCACCTTAATGCATGCTATGCATTAAGGTGAAAAAACTTCTGTGCTTCAGCTGCCCCCCCCCCCCCCTTTTTTCCTACCTGAACCCAATCATTCCAGCGACGAGCATGAGCCCAGCCACTGTCTCGGGTCCTGCTGTCAATCAAATTCAGTGACATGGGAGCTGGGGGCGGGGCCGAGTCTTGCTGTCTGTGTCAATGGACGCAGCAGCGGGACCCTTGAGCGCGCCTGCACGGGTGCCCCCATAGAAAGTGGCTCTCCCTAGGGGCACCTGATGAAGAGGAGGAGCCAAGAGCGCTGCCGTGGCACCCCAGAGAAGGAGGATCTGGGCTGCTCTGTGCAAAACCCTTGCACAGAGCAGTTAAGTTAAGTTAAGCAGTTAAGTTAACATGTTTGTTATTTAAAAAAAAAAAAAAAAAAAAAAAAACCCTTAATAATCACTTTAAGATACATGTTTCTGTACATTGTATGGTCTAGACTGTATTCTAGAATTGAGGGTTGTTTCCTATTTTTATAAGTATATGGACTGATTGTTCTTGATACTTGCATTCTGTAAAGTAATATAGGCATTACCCATGATATGATTTGATCAGGCCCCTCTGACCCATTTGTACTTTACTGACATGTTATGGAAATTGTCGATAAGTGTTTCTATGTTTCTCCAAAAACTTAGCAAACCCTGACAGGTTCACTGATTTGAATAACTCACATGCAGGCCCTTTCACTAAAGGACAAAGTGCAGTACACTAATCGCAACTCATCAAGATTCTTCAGAGATCTGACATCAGTAGACAGACATCTGATTCGCTGCTATGGGTTACAGTTCTTTGCACTTTAGCTTTGCTCTTTCAACCACTTTATTGAATAAACCCTGATGGCTTCCTTTCAAATATGAATCAATTACAGCAATGTACAGCGGCACAATGGCCTCATGCAGTGAGCATCGGCTGAATTCAGCACAAGTTGGAGATATTGACAGTCAGGTCGCTCTTAGACATTGAAATATGCCATTTTATCATTTTAGTAGCATACCCCGGTATTGATTTTACTACAACTGCTGGTTACTTTGTAATGTGAGGGAGAAGCATTTTGTACATCAATATTTCTGAACATTAAATGCCTAGAAAATTGAAGCTGGGCTCTATATAATACAGTAAACTGGAGACGAAATTCCATCCCTTTCTCAGGGGACATCACCTTAAAGGGAAACTACCACTTTTTGTTCTGAAGTTTACAAGTTGGCAAGCAATATTATGTTTCATTAGTTAAAATCATTATATTACAAGTAAATATTTAATACAGCATACTTTCCTAATAAATTAATCGATAGTAAACACCGCTTTGTGACTAGTACCTAAAGGAAAGCTTATAATAAAGCTTAGTATGAGGAATATCTTTTGAACATGCACCATTTAGAAGATATTCACTGTTTCGGCAGCCGGTGATGTCATTGGTGCATCTGCAATAAGCTCTGAAGGGACGGAATATTGAGCTCTGTGCTGTGGTCGTGACTTCCGTGTGCATGTATGGGAGTGACGTAATCGCAGCTTGACCATTCTGCATAGGAAGACCGGGTGAAGATGGAAGCCCTGTCAGCGATGAAAGCGCGACGCTAGAGGGCTTCATTTTGTGGCAAGTCTTTCATAATATCCTAGTATGCGATCCATACAAGCCCTTAACTTGCAAGTTCTCTTCCCGCTTTAAACAGATTTTGCCCATTCAGGGAAAAGAGACAATGTATCCTGGAAGTCATCAAGGTAAGGAGACTTACCAATCTATGATCTTTTTGTCACATCTCAGCTCTGAGAGAGCCCATGCTGCCATGCTGCAACAGAAAGGGGCTTCCAGGGAGGACCATGTGACAGTGCTTTGAACCTGATTGGCCAACTGCTAGTCCCTAAAACACTCATGTGAGGAGCAGTTATGTCATCCACCTAAGTAAGAGCTGACACTGGAGCTTACTCAGAGGTAGACTCCCACAAGGCAGCAAGGGAGCGTGGATGGGTGAATATACCTTGCTGGGAATGGTAGGGGTAGCTGTCAGAGGGCACTCTCACTCTGCCCTAAATGGGCAGGTGATGGCATCTCAATAAAGCTAACTATATACAAGAGCCATGTGTATTCCTACTGTAATTTGTGCGTTTTTTCTATATTTTTGCAGTGATCCAGAATTCATCAAGTCATGAACTTTGCCTCTGTACTACTCTACCTCCTATTGCAGGATGACTGGTCTTGAATCCGCTACCCAGTAGTTTTCTGTAGGACAACTGTAGGCAAGTATAGTTAGGCAGGGGTCCCATTTAAGGGATTTTCCTCCTGCTGGTTGAGTACTCATGGGCAGCCCTATTTGAGAGCTGGGGCTCTGGGTCTTCTGACCAAAAAAGACTGAGGAGGGAGACCTGCTTTGGTTGATCTTGCTCACGCCTTTGTGATGGTGGGGCTGCTCTGAGGATTCTAGGCTTGGAACCATCAGGGAAAAGATAATTTTTTTTCCCTGACTGTCCCCTCTGGGAAGGGTAGTGCCACATCATAGGGGACAGGATATAAAGTAGGAGAAAAACTGTTCTTATAGAGGTGAGCCACAAGAAACCTCATGCTTCCTGTCCACTGCAATGTTATCGAATGCAAGCCAACATTTGGACTTTGTCTTTACCGATCTTGTTATATGTTATTGCTACACCTAAGAATGAAAAAGAAATGTGTTTACAACCATGTGCATCCATGTGAATATCTAGAGAAGTGCCTATTACAGCCATTGCTTGGCAAATGGAGTGAGAGATGTACTTCAGGTCCTAAAGGTATGCGATTGGATCAAGGCTGTAAGCAGGGCCGGTACAAGGCAGGGGCGGAAGGGGCACGTGCCCTGGGCGCTACCATTTGCTATAGGGGGGGGGGGGCGCAGCCTGCAAGTGACGTTCTGCCACGGCCGCCGCCCGCCAATGTGTACAATAATACAACCGTCCAGTGCATTTACAGTTCCCAGCGGCACTGTACAAATTGCCTTCGTGTGCTCCTGCATCCTCCCTTCCCTCAGCACAAACTACTCTGTTACAGTTTACTCCCCTATGGAGGAGTGCCGTAGTCTCTGCCAGCGCCGTGACGTCACACACGGCCGGAGGCGAGGTGGGAGGACGCAGAGGAGCACAGGGAGGCGGGAGCCGGGAGCCGGGAGCCGGGAGGCAGGAGGCGGGAGCCGGGAGCTGTGAGCTGTGTCGGCGCGCTGTCACCGCGAGCGAGCTGAGCTGAGCTGAGCTGAGCTGAGGAGAGGAGAGGAGCTGAGGAGCTGCTGCCTGCCTGGCTGGCTGGCTGGCTCTAGTAGCTGCTGCTGGATTCAATCTGGAAGGAAGCGAAGGTAGAAGAGTGCAGTGCCAGTGTCATGTATGCCAGTGTTCTGACTCAGATCTTCAGCAGTGGTGGTCACTGGTCATTAACCTCGCCTCAGCCTCAGATTTATTAATCTGTTTTTAGTGTTTACTTACACAAGTTCAGACTCAGAACTTCTGAGTCTGAACTTGTGTAAGTAAACACTAAAAAACAGATTAATAAATGGCTGGATTGGGGGAGGGGAGGAGGCTGAGAGGAGGTTAATGACCAATGACCACCGCTGCTGTTTAACCACTTAACAACCGGCCCATAGCCGAATGACGGCTACAGGGCGGTTGCTTAACTCTGGGAGGACGTACTATGACGTCCTCCCAGAATTCCCCTCTCGCAGCGCTGTGGGCTGGATGTGTAGTGCCCACAGCGCTGCTCAGTGACATCCAGCCATCCATCCATGCTCAGCCATCCCTAATGCTCTGCAATGCCCCAAAATACTCTGCAATGCCCCAGAATACTGTGCAATACTCTGCAATGTCCCACAATACCCCGCAATACTCTGCAATACCCCACAATACTCTGCAATACCCCACAATACTGTGCAATACTCTGCAATACCCCACAACACTGTGCAATACTCTGCAATACCCCGCAATACTCTGCAATACCCCGCAACACTGTGCAATACTCTGCAATACCCCGCAATACTCTGCAATACCCCGCAACACTGTGCAATACCCCGCAATACTCTGCAATACCCCACAACACTGTGCAATACTCTGCAATACCCCGCAACACTGTGCAATACCCCACAACACTGTGCAATACTCTGCAATACTGTGCAATACCCCGCAACACTGTGCAATACTCTGCAATACCCCGCAATACTCTGCAATACCCCACAATACTGTGCAATACTCTGCAATACCCCACAATACTGTGCAATACTCTGCAATACCCCGCAACACTGTGCAATACTCTGCAATACCCCGCAATACTCTGCAATACCCCGCAACACTGTGCAGTACTCTGCAATACCCCACAATACTGTGCAATACTCTGCAATACCCAGATATACTCGGCGATACCCCGCCATACTCTGCAATACCCCACAATACTGTGCAATACTCTGCAATACCCTGCAACACTGTGCAATACCCCACAATACTGTGCAATACTCTGCAACACTGTGCAATACCCCACAATACTGTGCAATACCCCACAATACTGTGCAATACTCTGCAACACCCTGCAACACTGTGCAATACTGTGCAATACCCCACAATACTGTGCAATACTCTGCAATACCCCACAATACTGTGCAATACTCTGCAATACCCCACAATACTGTGCAATACCCCACAATACTGTGCAATACTCTGCAATACCCTGTAATACCCTGCAATACCCCACAATACTCTGCAATACTTTGCAATACCCCGCAATACCATGCAATACCCTGCAATACCCTCTGATACTCGGCGATACCCTGCTATACTCTGTAATACCCTGCCATACTCTGCAATACCCCACCATACTCTGTAATACCCTGCCATACTCTGTAATACCCCACCATACTCTGTAATACCCTGCCATACTCTGCAATACCCCGCCATACTCTGCAATACTCTGTGATACCCAGCCATACCCTTCCATATCCAGCCATAGTCTGCAATACTCGGTGATACCCAGCCATGCTCAGTTATACCCAGCCATGCTCAGTTATACCCAGCCATGCTCAGTTATACCCAGCCATGCTCGGCCTCTGTATGTGGCCAGGCTGTGGAAGTCTCACACATGTGGTATCGCCGTACTTAGGAGGAGTAGGAGAATTTATTTTGGGGTGTCATTTTTGGTATGTACATGTTATGTGTTAGAAATATTGTATAAATGGACAACTTTGTGTTAAAAAAAAAATGTGTTTTAACCACTTCCCGCCCGCCGGTTGTCATACGACGTCCTTGACTTTGTGCGGGGATATCTGAATGAAAAACGGGGGGGGGGGGGCGCAGTTTGCCATCTTCGCCCTGGGCACCAAATGGCCTTGTCCCAGCACTGGCTGTAAGTACTCCTGGGCAGAGGAAGTTAGCAATGTAAGGACCAGGGAGATGTGAAGTTTAGGCCTCCAGCCCCCATTCATGCCAGGGACAGTATCTGGGTTTGGGCTGAACAACGTGAGACACCCTGCAACCTTCATGTAAGCTTGTCTCCTGGCTATCCATAGGGGCCACATGAAAGAAACAGCTGGGACCGCTCAACAAACCTAGAATGGGAGGGCCTGAAGGGACTTACCCAGAGCTCTGCTTTTTGCACAGGTTAGGATATACAGTATATCCTCTGTTGCTACCAGGGTGGATAAATATCAATGATTTAAAAAAGAAAAAAAAATTGGATTTTTTTGATAATATATTTAAATAAATAATTTAGTTTATTCAGCGTGAAATGGAGCTTAGTTATGTAGCATGAGACTGTATATTCTGCAATATTTACATTTTTGGTAAACTCATTCAATGAATCCAAGCTCTGCAAGCTGCGATAACATGCACTGCATTGATGCATTCACACAACTGCACAGTAACCATGAGATAAAACAAAGTTCAAGAATATTCCTTTATCCCATTGTTTTGCAAATCTATGTACACTACAAACTGTATGATTGAATTGGTTCTGATATCGCTGTTTTACTAACCTAACAGCTTATTATTCTAAATTTGTTTGCATATATTAAAGATTCTAACTACCAGCAAGAATAAGTCCTTACATTTAAAGCGCACCTGTCATTTTAGATCCATCATGGCAGCGCCTGTTAGTGGGCATCCACTCACCTGCTTTCGCCACATCCTTCACCTTGTTGTGTTACTTCCACACGATCAGCTGTCCATTAAAGTGAATGGGACTGTCGGTGAGTCAATAGCGGATCAGAGGAGGAACCACTGCGGGACAGAGATGACAGTTGCTTTTATGATTTAAATCGAGTTGATTTAAATCAAGCCTTTTACCAGTGATTTAAATCATGATTTAAATCGTGATTTAAATCGACTTGATTTAAAAGAGAAGCATGGGTTTCTGTTTTTTCCCCCATTCATACTTACCTAGGTGGATGCAGCATTGGTCTGATGCTGCATCTGTCCCCCGGCGCCTCTACACTGAAAACCGAGCGATCGAACACTGCTGATAGCTTGGTTTTCAGAGCTCCATGAGCAGAGAGCAGTAGACTGTCAGTCACAGATCTCTGCTCTTCTCCCTCCGTGCTCATTGGAACGCTGAGATGTGGAGGGACAGGGAGAGGCCCTCTCCAGCTCTCAGCGGCTCGCTGGGAGGTTGAGACGGGTGTCAGTCCAGGCACCTGGCAGATTCAGACTTTATTGTCATGATGACACGGTGCCTGGACTTTAGCCCGCTCTCTGCTGAAAACGGGTCACAAGCGTGCAAAATGAATTGCACTCCTGTGATTCATAGGAGAAGTACAGCCAAACGAGCTTTGGCTGGACTTCTCCTTTAAATCAAATCCACCCTGGTTGCTACTGAGGAATATATATAAATTAAGTTTTTTGTGCCCAGGTTCAGTTTTAATTTTCAGAGCTTGCCTGGCCTTCTAACACGAAAGATTTTCAAAAAGTTTTCAACATTGTAAAGAAACGCAAAGTGGTTTCATATTAAACATCATCCCCTTGATGGAGCACCACTTATCAGAAATCCAAGAGCCTTCTATGTCTAGGTACATAGTTAAATAGTAGGTGAGGTTGAAAAAAGACACAAGTCCATCAAGTCCAACCTATGTGTGTGATTTTATGTTATTACTACATTGTATATCCCTGTATTTTGTGGTCATTCAGGTGCTTATCAAATCGTTTTTTTTAATTATCTATGCTCCCTGCTGAAACCACCGCCTGTGGAAGAGAATCCCACATCCTTGCCGCTCTTACCATAAAGAACCCTCTACCCAGTTTAAGGTTAAACCGCATTTCTTCTAATTTTAGTGAATAGCCACGTGTCATATTAAATTCCCTTTCATGGAAAAGTTTTATCCCTATTGTGGGGTCACCAGTACGGTATTGTAAATTGAAATCATATCCTCTCTCAAGCGTCTCTTCTCTAGAGAGAATAAGTTCACTGTTCATAACCTTTCCTCATAACTAATGTCCTCCAGTCCCTTTATTAGTTTTGTTGCCCTTCTCTCGACTCTCTTCAGTTACAGCACATCCTTCCTGAGGACTGGTGCCCAGAACTGGACGGCATTATCCAGGTGCGGCCGGACCAGAGTCTTGTAGAGCGGAGAATTAACGTTTTATCTCTGGAGTTAATCCCCTTTTTAATGCATGCCAATATTCTGTTGGCTTTGCTTGCAGCAGCTTGGCATTGCATGCCATTGCTGAGCCTGTCATCTTCTAGGACCCCCAGGTCCTTTTCCATCCTAGATTCCCCCAGAGGTTCTCCCCCCAGTGTATAGATTGCATTCATATTTTTGCCACCCAAATGCACTATTTTACATTTTTCTACATTAAACCTCATTTGCCATGTAGTTGCCCACCCCATTAATTTGTTCAGATCTTCTTTCAAGGTTTCTACATCCTGCGGAGAAGTTATTACCCTGCTTAGCTTAGTATCGCCCGCAAATACAGAGATTGAGCTGTCTATCCCATCCTTCAGGGCGTTTTTGAATAAATTAAATAGGGTTGGTCCCAGGACAGAATCCTGGGGGACCCCACTTTCAACCCGGACCAGTACTCCCCATTTATCATGACCCTCTGAACTCGCCCTTGTAGCCAGTATTCAATCCATTTACTCACCCTATGGTCCATGCCAACGGACCTTACTTTGTACAGTAAACGTTTATGGCGAGCTGTATCAAATGCTTTTGCAAAATCCAGATACACCACGTCTACTGGCCTTCCTTTATCTAGATGGCAGCTCACCTCCTCATAGAAGGTTATTAGATTGGTTTGGCAAGAACGATTCCTCATGAATCCATGCTGATTACTGCTAATGATACCATTGTCATTACAAAACTCTATATAGTCCCTTATCATCCCTTCCAAAAGCTTGCATACAATTGATGTTAGGCTAACTGGTCTGTAATTCCCAGGGATGTATCTTGGCCCTTTTTTAAATATTGGTGCTACATTGGCTTTTCTCCAATCAGCTGGTATCATTCCAGTCAGTAGACTGTTCGTAAAAATTAGGAACAATGGTCTAGCAATTACTTGACTGAGTTCTTTAAGGACCCTCAAGTGCAAGCCATCTGGTCCCGGTGACTTATTAATGTTACGTTTTTCAAGTCTATTTCTAATTCTGTCCTCTGTTAGCCATGAGGGTGCTTCCTGTGATGTGTCATGAGGATAAACATTGCAGTTTTGGTTACTGAAGCCCCCCGATTCCCTTGTGAAGACTTAGAATAATAAATTCAATACCTTCGCCATCTCTCCATCCTTAGTAAGCATATTCCCTTCATCATTCTTAATAGGACCAATATGATCTGACCTCCCTTTCTTACTATTTATGTACTTAAATAATTTATTGGGATTTTTTTTTACTCTCCTCCGCTATGTGCTTTCTTTCGTGTACTATCGTAGCCGCCCTGATTGCACCCTTACATTTCTTGTTGCATTCTTTGTAAAGTTGGAATGCTGATAATGATCCCTCAGACTTATATTTTTTGAAGGACTTCTCCTTTGCATTAATATGCATTCTTACGTTGGAGTTAAGCCACCATTAGCTCTTTTAAATTTATTTCCCATAGGGATGCACTGACTAATACCCTTATTTAATATGCTCTTAAAGCATACCCATTTTTCCTCTGTGTTCTTTGTTCCTAAGATTTTATCCCAGTTAGTATCTTCTAGCAAGGATCGTAGTTTAGGGAAGTTGGCTCTTTTGAAATTCAGTGTTTTTGTATTCCCCTTATGTTTCCTATTTGTGTGATTTATACTTAAACTAATTAACCTGTGATCGCTGTTTCCTAAATTGCCCCGTATTTCCACATCCGTTATCAGGTCTGTATTGTTGGTAATCAGTAGGTCTAGTAACGCTTTGTTTCTAGTTGGTGCATTTACCATCTGACCCATGAAATTGTCTTGCAAGACATTTTGGAACTGGTGAGCCTTAGATGAATGCGTGGTTCCCTCCGCCCAGTCTACGTTTGGATAATTAAAATCCCCCATTATAATGACACTTCTCATCCTTGCCGCTAATCCAAATTGTGATAGGAGGTCCGCCTCTGCCTCCTCCCTCTGATAAGGGGGCCTATAGCATACTCCCAGCATTACTTTCCCCTGAGTTTCCTACCTTTGTAGCTCTACCCATAAGGATTCCATCTCCTCCCCTGCTTCATTAGTGATGTAGTCGCTCATATTCACTTGTACATTATTTGTGATATACAGGCATACCCCTCCCCCTTTTTTACTCTCTCTATCCCTGTGATATAGGGAATACCCTTGAATGGTTGCCAGCCAATCATGAGAGCTGTTGAAACAAGTCTCTAAAAGTTCTACAAAATCTAAATCCTCCTCGTACAACAGTAGTTCTAGTTCACCCATCTTATCCGCCAGACTCCTGCATTTGGTGAACATGCCACGTAGTTTAGACCAGTCGCATACTATCTAGTTCTTCTACAGCACATAACAAAGTGATGCTTCTTGTCAGGGACTGGAGTGCTTGATGACCAGACTTGAGTTATCTGTCAGTGGCTTGGAGGTTGTCACAAAAATCTCTTTAATAGCAAATGGCTACAGCAAACTACACTATATTGTCAAAAGTATTGGGACATCTGCATTTACATGCACATGAACTTTTAAGGCATCACAGTCTTAGTCCATAGGGTTCAATATTGAGTTGGCCCACTTTTTTGCAACTATAACAGCTTCAACTCTTCTGTGAAGGCTGTCCACAAGGTTTAGGAGTGTGTCTATGGGAAATTTTTGACCATGCTTCCAGAAGTGCATTTGTAAGGTCAGGCACTGATGTTGGAAGAGAAGGCCTGGCTTGCAGTCTTTGCTCTAATTCATCCCAAAGGTGTTCTATCGTGTTGAGATCAGGACTCTGTGCAGGCCAGTCAAGTGCCTCCACCTCAAACTCGCTCATATATGTCTTTATAGGCCTTGCTTTGTGCACTGGTCCAAATCATTTGGTGGAGGGATTGGGTTCCTCTTAAGGCATCAGCATACCAAGACATTTTGGATAATTTCATGCTCCACTTTTGTGGGAACAGTTTGGGTATGGCCCTTTCATGTTCCATCATGACTGCGCACCAGTGCACAAAGCAAGGTACATAAAGACATGGATGAGCGAGTTTGGGGTGCAGAAACTTGACTGGCCTACACAGAGTCCTGACCTGAACCCGATAGAACACCTTTGGGATGAATTAGAACAGAGACTGTGAGACAGACTTTCTCGTCTGAGCTCCTTAGTTCAGGAAGACACCACCTGGATCTATTTGGCTTACACGTTTCGAGGGGTATCCCTCTTCATCAGAACCAGAAATCTGATGAAGAGGGGATACCCCTCAAAACATGTAAGACAAAAAGATCCAGGTGGTGTCTCCTGAGCTAAGGAGCACTTGCCTTGGATCAAGCAATATGGTCTTTAAAGATTTTGATGAGTTTCTGGTTCACAGTTGTTTGTGAGTATACATCCATTAGCTTTTATCAATAAATGGTTTATTAAGGTGATGTGCTAGGTTGGTGAGCCCTCTCTTTTTTGCTTTTGTGGTATTATGATATTGGGGCATCTCCAGTCCTAAGAGGAAAGCAAAACATGACTGTCTTTTTTTTCTTTGAAGAATTTGAAGAAGTGGAAGAATGAGAAACATCGAGGTCCAAACATCACACTTCTGTGCACGAGATTTTTGGTATTATCTACATATGTAGTGCACCCCCTAAGCAGCCACAAGTAGAAAGGGATCCCCCACACTGCACAGCCAGGCACACCGCATCTTCACAGCACACTTAAGTCAGAAGAACAGTCCAGTGTTTTTTTTGTTTATTTTATTGAGGGGAATAAACTTTGGATAGGGATAGGAATATAATCGAATGCCCACTTGATCAAAGCAACAACTTTTCAGGGACATTCACCTATATACAGTCCTCATATGTACACTTCTCCTCTGCCTCCTGCACAAATCTTGCTTGTAGAACTACAATTCCCAGGACTAGTTGGCACACTATTGGATGATCTGACAAAAGGCTCAGTCAGATAGGTAGCAAAGCCCTTTACAGGCATGAACTGCAGGCCCCTTATTTGTGTAGCAAAGTCCTAGTGCTCAGCTGTCCTTCTGTGGCTACTGATCCCAGCACTACCTCCTCAGGCACTGCCTGCCCACCTGGTTGCTGCTGCCTCTTTCTCCATCCCTCTTGGCTAAACTTCCACAGTCCTCTCAGACTGACTCTGCATCCATCTCAGACTGCTTCCACCCAGTCCTCCCAAAGTGTGCCTCTTAGTCCACTCTAGGGCTGCAACTAACGATTATTTTCATAATCGATTAGTCGGTCGATTATTGTTTCGATTAATCAATTAATCGGTTAATAACCTTAAAAAAGAAAAGTGTGGTGTATAATTTAGTTAATATGTAAAGTTTTTAAAAAAAGCTATTTATTCTTAAATATCTCTATGTAGTGGTAAATATAAACAACCAACTATATGGTTAAGGAGCAAAATATTGAATCCACTGAGAATAACAGACAGAAGAGATATACTGTATATACACTATTAGAGGAGATATACTGTATATACACTATTAGAGGAGATATACTGTATTTACACTATTAGAAGAGAAATACAGTTTTTTGGCCAATTTGTTGTTGGGCAGATTAAAAAATACAAATTGCTGCAAAAACGCATTACATGCATTTCTGCAGCTCCTTCATTGAAGTATATTCAACCAAAAAAGCACCGTTTTGCGTTCAAAAAAAAAAAAAAAAGTCCTTGACCCTTTCCAAATACGCAGCGGCTGAAAAAAAAGCATAGATGTTGAACGTGTCCTATAGAAAACTATGTTAAATGAACTGTAGTGTGTTTCTGCAAAAAGCACCAAAAAACACAAAGATGTGAACCAGGTCTAAGACGTTTAGTAACATAATGGAGTTAAAAAAAACCTAAAATGAGCCCTTTATAGTACAAAAAAAAGCAAATAATCGCTACTGTAAGGGGTTCATTTTTTTACTGTAGAACTGTGAAAGTAATATTTACAGTAGCGATTATTTGCTCTTTTTGTACTATAAAGGGCTAATTTTATTATTTTTAACCCCATTATGTTACTGGCCGATTAATCGATTATGAAAATAGTAATCAATTAATTTCATAATCGATTAGTTGTCGATTAATCGATTAGTTGTTTCAGCCCTAGTCCACTCCCAACCGTAACACTCACTATATCACCTGGCTGTCTTCCTCCGTGGAGATTTACCTAGCAGTGTTCTCCTGTGGTCTTTCTCCTGCTCCCTTGCCTCTGGTCAGGACACCCCTGTGTGTCATGAAGAGGGTCCCTTCTGCACCCAAGCCCAGGCCTGAGGTCACCCCCCCAGACTAGGTGGTTACACTCAAGGGCCACCAACAGCCTAATGCCCTGTACACACGACCGGTTTTCCCGTCAGAATAAACTCTGAAGGTTTTTCAGACAGAGTTCCGATGGAATTCCGCTCAAGCTGTCTTGCATACATACAGTCACACCAAATTCCGACCGTCCAGAACGCGGTGATGTACAACACCTATGACGGAACTAGAAAACCGAAGTTCAATAGCCAGTAGCCAATAGCTTCCGTCTCGTACTTGCTTCAGAGTAGGGATGAGCCGAACACCCCCCTGTTCGGTTCGCATCAGAACATGCGAACAGGAAAAAGTTTGTTCGAACACGCGAACACCGTTAAAGTCTACGGGACACGAACATGAATAATCAAAAGTGCTAATTTTAAAGGCTAATATGCAAGTTATTGTCATAAAAAGTGTTTGGGGACCTGGGTCCTGCCCCAGGGGACATGGATCAATGCAAAAAAAAGTTTTAAAAACTGCCGTTTTTTCAGGAGCAATGATTTTATTAATGCTTAAAGTCAAACAATAAAAGTGTAATATCCCTTTAAATTTCGTACCTGGGGGGTGTCTATAGTATGCCTGTAAAGGGGCGCATGTTTCCTGTGTTTAGAACAGTCTGACAGCAAAATGACATTTTGAAGGAAAAAACTCATATAAAACTACCCGCGGCTATTGCATTGCCGACAATACACATAGAAGTTCATTGATAAAAACGGCATGGGAACCCCGAACCAAAATTAAAAAAAAAAAAATGACGTGGGAGTCCTCCTAAATTCCATACCAGGCCCTTCAGGTCTGGTATGGATATTAAGGGGAACCCCGGCCAAAATTTTTAAAAAAAAATGACGTGGGGTTCCCCCTAAATTCCATACCAGAACCTTCAGGTCTGGTATGGATTTTAAGGGGAACCCCGCGCCAAAAAAAAACAAAAAAACGGCGTGAGGTCCCCCCAAAAATCCATACCAGACCCTTATCTGAGCACGCAACCTGGCAGGCCGCAGGAAAAGAGGGGGGGACGAGAGTGCGCCCCCCCCTCCTGAACCGTACCAGGCCACATGCCCTCAACATTGGGAGGGTGCTTTGGGGTAGCCCCCCAAAACACCTTGTCCCCATGTTGATGAGGACAAGGGCCTCATCCCCACAACCCTGGCCGGTGGTTGTGGGGGTCTGCGGGCGGGGGGCTTATCGGAATCTGGAAGCCCGCTTTAACCCCCAGATCCCGCCCCCCCCCTGTGTGAAATGGTAAGGGGGTACTTACCCCTACCATTTCACTAAAAAACTGTCAAAAATGTTAAAAATGACAAGAGACAGTTTTTGACAATTCCTTTATTTAAATGCAACTTCTTTCTTCTATCTTCCGTCATCTTCTGGTAAGTACCCCCTTACCATTTCACACAGGGGGGGGCGGGATCTGGGGGTCCCATGCGCCCCTTTACAGGCATACTATAGACACCCCCCAGGTACGAAATTTAAAGGGATATTACACTTTTATTGTTTGCATTATTAAAATCACTGCTCCTGAAAAAACGGCCGTTTTTAAAACTTTTTTTTGCATTGATCCATGTCCCCTGGGGCAGGACCCAGGTCCCCAAACACTTTTTATGACAATAACTTGCATATTAGCCTTTAAAATTAGCACTTTTGATTTCTCCCATAGACTTTTAAAGGGTGTTCCGCGGCATTCGAATTTGCCGCGAACACCCCAAATTGTGAACTTGCGAACAGCCAATGTTCGAGTTGAACATGAGTTTGACTCGAACTCGAAGCTCATCCCTACTTCAGAGCATGCGTCGTTTTTGGTCCATCGGAACAGCATACAGACGAGCGGTTTTCCCGATAAGGATTGGTTCCGTCGGAAAAATTTAGAACATGTTCTCTTTCTAGGTCCGTCAGAATTTTCAATGTGAAATGTCCGATGGGGCATACACACAATCGGAATATACGATGAAAAGCTACCATCTGACTTTTTCTGTCGGACATTCCGCTTGTGTGTACACGACATTATACTCCATCTCTAGCTTCCACCCGAACTCTCCTGCCCCAGCTGGGCTGACCCAGAGTATTTGAGGGGGCCTGTCCCCTGCCAACCCATCTGTTGGGGATTGATCAGGGCTATCAGAATACTCTATACAGCTCCTCCTCACCTCCACTCCCATTGCACTTAAGGTTTCCAGCAAGTTCCAGAAGGAGGGGGAGGTCTCTGAGATGCTGCCTGTGAGCCATCCAGCCCTTCCTGAGTCACTCACCCTGACCCAGATAAAACAACACAGGCTTAGCTGCCAGCCAAGCATGAACAATTTTCCTACACTTAAAAAACTTATTCTAGCACACTGGAGGATGCGACACATATTTCACAGGAGGTACCGTTTTATATGGTTCATATATGGTAGCTGTGTCCAGTTGTTTTTTCTTTCTGGACTCAAAGTATTATGTTGCTAACTGCAGTTTTCTACAAACCCTTTAGAGCCTCCTCAGTCCTTCTTTTGGGGAAGAAATACCAAGGCGCAATAAACCCATGTTATAGGTTGATTCACTTTGTAGCCATGGCAGCTAAAATCAATAAAGCCGTACAAACTCTCTTCTTGGATGCTGTGGAAAATCTGGATAATTCAATTATAATCATGAAGAAGATGAATTTGACCAGGTCTGATACTACAGAATTGGTGACAGCCTTTGATTGATTAGTGTTACGTACTGGTTAATACTATTCTGTGGAAAGTTGATGACTTGCTTCATTTGAGCCCTCTCAGCTTGTAAAAACTATACTAGGAAATGAGCCTAGTTTATAATAGATGTTCATGGCCAATATCCAGGGGTCCTAACATGTCTAGGGAAGTGATATTGCTTGACTTTACCTGTTGAAATCTTTCTTTTGGAAAGCTGCTGTTTGTTAGCCCCTTTTGAAGAAAATATTTTTTTTGGTTACCCATGTGTACTTTTCATTTCCATAAACTTTAGTGCTTAAGTATTCATTTGCAATGCTGTAGGCAAGACTGCATTCATTCAAGAATCATAGCCAGAGGGTTGGAGCAGATTGTGACTCTCTGTCTGCTGTCAGCAAGGCTCTTCTAACACCATTCCTTTAGCAGTATTGGCTGTAGAAAAACATCAAGCTGCGGTGAACAGCTACCAACTGTTACCGATGGATGATATTTGGTGTGCACATATTGTTTTGGAATGCTAAAAGTAGCTCTGGTGAGCTATCAAAATGAATATTATATGTGGTGCATAGAAAATGACTTAGTGACAGGTTTACTTTAATTGGTGGCTGTGCTAGGAGAGATGAAGGCTGTTAGTATGAGGGAGGCATTTGCACACTGTATACTGGCTTCTAGCCAAAAGTCAGCTAATAACCCAACTATTTGTATTTTTTTCTGTTGTTGTATGTTGTTGTTGTTGTATTAAACTATATTAGTTTACTATTGTTCGGTGTATACTGACATTTAGTGGCGGTTTGGGGCCACTACAGTATATTTACTGGTATGATTTGGTGTATACCTCTGTACTCCCCTTCTTCTTAGTGCTTGTTAGTTCAGTTTAGAAACTCCCAGTTTCTTCTATATTTCCTCAGGCTAGGTTTTCACACTGCTGGGATATGATTGATCTGACTTTCAGTGTGATTATGTAGTGCTATTTGGATGCAACTTTGATAAGGTTTGTATATTCTATGGGGTCAAAATTGCACTGGAATCACACCAAAGTAGTACAGGAACCTTTTCCAAAATTGCTTCATGCTGAGTTGTATTGATGTGAACGAACACCATTGAAAACAATGTGATTTCCCTTGTCATTCAACTCAATTGGCATGTAAAATCACACTAGTATGATCCAGGCTGCAGTCAGTGTTAGTTCTTCATAGAGACAGGGCTTGGGAAAGTCATTGTCTTTTTACACTTTTTACACAAAACTAGAAAAAAATCCTCTATTCTGGAATATGAAATAAGATTGAGTTGGATTCAATTTCAGTGTTCTATTAGAAATTTAGAGCAATATTAAAGCCTTGTTTTTTTAATAACAAACATGTTATACTTACCTGCTCTGTGCAGTGGTACTCCTCTTCTAGGGTCCCACGCCGGCGCTCCTGGTTCCTCCCTCCTGCTGGGTGCCTCCATAGCAAGCAGCTTGCTGTGGGGGCACCCAGCAGGCCTGCTCCCGAGCCATGGCTCTGTGTGTCCATTTACACACAGAGCCGCGGCTCGGCCCCCCCCCCCCCCCCCCGTCTCCTGATTGGCTCACTTTCTGTGATTCACAGCAGCAGGAGCCAAGGTCTCCCACTCCTGCCAAAAGACAATCAGGAGTGCGAGTGCATGGAGAGGCAAGGTTCTCATGGACATCACCACAGAGTCAGACTGTCCCTCTCATAACATCGCAGCACTCGCCTCTCCCCACACTGCCCTACCTTATTCACACAAGAGGGGAAACAAGGCAGGTCCGGACAAAGGGCAGGACTTTTCCTGTTAAAGAGCGGTGATTGGTTGCTGGGACCGTCCCACTGCCTAGCAACCAATCACCCGCTTTGTAACTTCAAAAGTCCTGCCCTTTGTCTGGACCTGCCAAGCTTCTCGGCTTGTGTAAATAAGGTAGGGCAGTGTGGGGAGGGAGGAGGAAGCTGCGATGATAAAAAGGGACAGACCTGCTGCGCCTCCCATGTAATCAAGGATGATAGCGGCAGTGGCGGGCAGGCGAGCCGGCGGCGGTGAGAAAATCCTTGGGCAACTATATGGTGAGGCTGCAATCTGGATAGGACTGTTACTGGGTCGGGATTCGGACCGTGGTCCGCCATTTAGTGATGCCTGCTATAAAGGCTGGAGATCCACCTTTAAGTCTGTGGTCCAGGACCTTAGCATCCCACCCAGGAGAGGCCCGTTCATTAGGGGTGCCGGAGCGCCGCCCCCTATACTTTCCACCCTCTATATGCATAATGGATAGATTCATGCATAGCATGAATCTATCCACTGCCGCCGCAGCTGCCCCCTATTCATGTGTTTGGCCCCTTTCGGGTCAAGAGGCATATGAATTACAGCAGCCAGGGTTTTTTTGAAGCACTGATTAGAGCCAGAGGCTCCAATAGGCTTCAGAATAGGGTGGACTCGGGAGGCAGAGCCCACCCAGGTGTGTTGCAAAAGCAAATGAAAATTCGCTGTTGCAACACTGATCCTCCTCCCGGGAAGAAGGTATAAAACCTGTTTCCCGATTGGCCAAAATGTCTGGCGATCCTATTGGATCCCTAGAGCCGGGGGAAGACACAGCGGAAGCTGATTCAGGAGAGAACACAGGAGCAGCTTTCCCCAAGCCCGCCATGCTCTCACCGCCTGCATCCAAGGTAAGGACAGCGGGTGGTGGTGGGGGAGTGTGTTAGTGCCGCGGGGGGTAGTGCCACGGGGGGTAGTGACGTTCCACCGGCGGCCCCCCAAAAAACCCCACCTGCTGCCACTAATCCCACCTATGCATGAACTTGGTCTGCTCATCAGGTGGTTGGGCCCTCGATCATCAGACAGTGTTGACAGACCTAAAGTGGTTTACATTCATAAAACCAATTAAGGGCTTTAGCCTTGTATGGGAGAGATTAAATTAAGCTCATGGGATCTCCGAAGTTATTGAGCTTGCCTTACTTAAGAGGATGCAGAACTTTTCAAAACTATCCAACACAGAACCAGGGGTAGAGGAAGATCCATATCTACCAGGTTTTAGCTACTTAGACACTGCGTACAGTTTTAACCCAGTTGCATCAAGTGTTCTTCCCACCCTTTTTGTTCTTTTCAAAGCTTATCAGTCTTATGCCTGGTACACACGATCAGAAAATCGCACGAAAAAATACAGATTTCGGATCGATCATGCGATAATCTGATCATTACTATAGAGCTTTCGAGAGCCGATCAGGACAGTTCATCCGATATTAATTGATCGGACATGCACAATTTTTTTTTTCGTACGATGCCATATCGTACGGTTTTAATTGAATCAGTACAGCTGTCATTCGAAAATGCAATACAAATGCATTACAACACATGACATCACTTTCAAATTTTTATTCTGTCATATGCAAATTTTCGTGACTTTAGTAAACTCATCGATAGATTCGACCTAAGATTAGCATGCAAAAAAAAAACGGACGATCATTCGTCTGATAATCTTATCGTTTGTACTGGGCACAAGCGATAGCTAAGAACAATCCAAGCTTCTCTATATTTAATGTATTTAGCTTCTTCTATTGCAGGCTGATTTGGGTGGATTTTTTTTTCAATTGGACAGAGTCACTTTAATTATAATGTTGTGCCTTACTGTTGCTTCTTCTTAAATATAAGCATTTCTACAGCTTGCTAAGCTGCCAGAACAATCTGCTTTGCTTTCCAGTTCAGTTTCCCAATAGACAGGCAAACGGCCAAATATGTGAGTGTCTCAACTGTTCACCCTTTTACCCTGGTATAGAATTCACAGTGATGGAGTTCAACCAGTGTTTCTTTGAATTCCACTGATAAGAAGTCCAGCAATCTCTGCTTAGCTTTGAAAGGCCCTCTTTAAACATTCCACTGTGGCTCTGAAGGACCGTTTCTGTGATGAAATGTCTAAAGGGCTCTACAGAATCCATAGAAATTCACATCTAAGCCTCACACAGCAAATTAAGTTACAAAATATTCCGGGCAAAATTTTTTTAAAAACTTTCATTTTTTTTTTTTTTTTTTTAAAACAATCATTGCTAAAATGAATTTATGTTATTGTCTTGGGTGCTACTTTTGGGGGGAAAAAAACAATATTTTCCATAAAGATTATGACCTTTTTTTGTAATGGGCTTATTGGTGGGGTACAATCAGGAATTGTTAGGGGGTTTGAATTGCCATAGTCCTAAAGAATTGTAAAATAATTAATCTACCCATTTTTTACCGGTACTTACAACATCGCTTTGCCTTTTATTCTATGTTTCCTTTTGCAGTTAAAGTGTAACTCATGGCAAAGCTTTTTTGGTTTTGGATAGAGCAGAAAAGGGCTGTGAGAATTTTTGCTCCACTCACTCCGCTGAAGAAAGTTTCTCCCCAATTCCTGTATTGTTGACATGGTTGTCATTGGAACAGGAAATAGGGGAAAACTTCCTCAACAGGGTCACAACAGCAATACCAATATTTTTTATTTTGGCAATTTCGTTGCCAAAATAAATGAACCCCCATCTGCCATTTATTTCTATCTCATTGGATATTTCCTCACCCTTCCTGTTTTACAGTAATAACAGCATTGGCACTGAGACCGGAAGAGAGGAAAACCTCCCTCTTAAAGGACCACAGACACTTATAAACCCAGTCAGAGATTATGACCCTGCCCTATGCAATGCAAAACTGAAAAAATGTATGACTTTAGGCCCTTTCATATCATTTAACTTTTGCTTTTGGTACCTCCTTTTTGCATTTGCTATTATGGCAGCTGTAATTGGGATATCTCTTTTATAGAACTGTTATCACACTGAATAACAGCCAAGCTATTTACACCTGCCTTTCTCTGGACTAAGGCTCCATTCCCACTTGTGCGACTTGGCATGCAACTTTGGACATCAAAGTTGCATGGCAAATCGTTCCCCAAGTTTTCCAATGATAACCATTCATATATGTGCCGTGACGAGGCTCTGTGGGTTACGCCTGCGTTTGCAAATGCGTGCGGACGAAACCCCTGTTTTTAACACATACTGTTAGACAGGTCAATTTGGTTGTCTCTGCGAGCTGGTGGTAAGTAGCCTTGGAATTTTTTCCTGGGCATTCCCCAGGCTTTGTTTGTATTCATATATGTGCAACTTAAAGTTGCAGCGACTTCAAAGTAGTTCATGCACTACTTTGGTCTGACTTTCATGCAACTTGAGGGCCATAGACTTCAAAGTTAACCCTCAAAAGTTGCATGAAAGTCATAACTGAATGCTATACAATGCAAAAGTTGTGCAACAGATGACCATTATCACTGGCCAAAGTCATATCCAAGTCGCACCCATCCAAATTTGTATCAAAGTTGCATCAAAGTTTCACCAAAGTTGCACTCCAAAGTTGGTGTAACTTTGGAGTTGTACAAGTGTGAATGGAGCCTTAAAGTGATTGCCAAGTCTCTTTTTTTTCTATAAAAATAACAAACCTGTTATACTTACCTGTCCTGTTGCAGTGGTTTTGCACAGAGCAGCCCAGCTCCTCCTCTTCTTGGGTGCCTCTTCTGTGCTCCTGGCCCCTCTATCCTGTTGAGTGCCCCCACAGCAAGCAGCTTGCTATGGGGGCACCCAAGCTGAGCTGAAGCTCCATCTGTCCATTTAGACACAGAGCTGTGGTTCAGCCCCTCCCCCTCTCTCTCCTGATTGGCTAACTGACTTTGATTGACAGCAGCAGGAGGCAATGGCGCTGCTGCTTTGTCTCAGCCAATCAGGACGGAGAGTCCCGGACGGCCAAGACACTTGTGGACATCGCTGGACAGAGATGGGGCTCCAGTAAGCATTAGGAGGGCTAAGGGGGGCTGCTGCACAAGGAAGGCTTTTTATCTTAATGCATAGAATGCATTAAGATAAAAAAAATCTGCCTTTACAACCCCTTTAATTTAAAAAGGCCATCCTGGTAATATCTAAAATATGGAGTTAAGCAAGACTAGTCACCGGATGAACCAAATACATGATCTAGCTTCCTCCTTCTCCTTAGCAGAATTACCTAGCTCCCAAGGGTCCCATTTTTGGAACCATATCCCTTTGCCCCTCTTTCCTCTTCAGTTGTCCTTCTATATGACCTGATATATAGACCTCCTAAAAATGTATTATTCAAAGTCCATAAGTGTTATACTACATTAAACAGTTCTTCCAACCTCTAAATTATCAAATCTATGATTTTGAAAAGCCAGAAAAAGTCATGGTATTTGTGGGTTTAACCATTTTTTACATATTAGTTCTTCATGGTTCATGTAACTGGAGCATAGCCGGGGTGCATTCCTTTGCCTACACGCTTTGTGCTAAAAAGTGTACCTATTTCTGATCCTGTAAAGTTGGGACATGTGGTGTTGATTTAGACCCCTTTCACACTGGGTCCGCCTTGCGTTAGCGTTAAAGCGCAGTTTGTTTTAGCGGCGCTTTATCGCTGTTTAAGCGGTGCTTTTCGGCTGCTAGCGGGGCACTTTTAACCCCCCGCTAGCAGCCGAAAAAGGGTTAAAAGCACCCGTGTTGTGGCGCTTCCGAATCGCTTTTCAGGCGCTGTATACAGCGCTCCCAAACCGCCTTAAAGATGCTGCTTGCCGGACTTTTCCTAACGTCCCACAAGCGCACCGCCCGAGTGTGAAAAGTCACACTGAAAGGAATGGGATGTGGTTTTCAGGCACTAAAACGCCTGAAAACCGCCTCAGTGTGAAAGCAGTCTTACTAAAGGCAAATACACTGTTCACTTTGCAAGTGAAGCTCCACTTTGGAATTTTCCCCAGTGCTTAGTGAATTTAGTGAAGCTTCACCTTGCAAAGAATACCCAAACCTGTGCAAGGGGAAAATAAATGCATTTTTGCTTGCACGTGATTGGATGATGGAAGTCAACAGAGCTTCAACTCATTCACTAAGTTATGGGGATAATTTCCTTGCAGAGTGCAACTATACTTGCAAAGTGAGCAGTCTATTTGCCTTTAGTAAATCAACCCCATACAATTATATACAGGTGCTCTTTAAATGGCAAAACCATTTTTCAAACAATTTTTGCATGGTCAGACATCTCCGAATCTGTTGCCCGAGGGTTGGACAAAGCTAAACTTGCTCGCACACTGCCAGATTTTGCAGACAAAACTGTAAATAAATATTGACATGTTTTATATAATAAGCTTAATTTGTACTGCAGCTTTTTAGGGGAAAACATGCTTAAATGTATACAAAAAAAATGTCCCCCCACCTCTGTGTTTGATTAGCTGACAAAGGAAAACACAGGGTTTCCATGCACACGGCTGTACGGCTTTTGCACTTGACAGCGCTCACAATGTTTACAATACGGCTTGGACAGTTGCCTAGAGCTGCTATACACACAATTAAACTGCAGGGCTCAACTGCTCTTTCAAGTCAGCGTGGTGCTAAAAGACTCTCATTGTACCCCTGTGCCAGTCAGCCTTCAGACATTCAACATAAACAAATTTGGGGCTCATACATTAGTAACTGTATACCGTTTTGTCTGCTTCCGCAGATGAGGCCAATTCTCATACTGCATCTGATGGGAAATCAACCCATCCTAGCTGAAAACATCGACAAATTAGGGAGGCCAATTAGAAGCTTGTTTGTATTATACATGGTTTTTATTCTTCGTAAGTGCCATTGAAGTTTGTTGTCAGCACTCAGTAAATGGCCTTTGTAATGCATTTTCTCTAACATGTTGTGGTTAGTGTAGTTGCAACATTTGCTGAGTCACAGCTAATATTCTGGCTGAAATCCTGGCAGTAAATTAGATTTTTGGGGGATTTATTTAGGAAGGTTACCACATTATTTAAAGGAGAAGTCCAGCTTGAGCTTTTTAGGCTGGGCTTCTCCTCTGGGTCACAAGAGTGCAATTCGTTTTGCACTCCTGTGACCCGTTGGAGAGTGGTCTGAAGTCCGCTCTCCGCTGATGTCACTGCCATCAGTCAAGGCACCGCGTCATCCCGACTTCCAAATCTGGATCCGCCAGCTGCCTTGATTGATGGCAGTCTCAGCCAGCTGCTGAGACACTGAGACGGCCTCTCCCTCCACAGCTCAGCGCTCCAATGAGCATGGAGAAGCAGAGAGAAGAGACGCTGATTGACAGTCAGCAGCTCTCCTCCCGGGGATCTGTGAAAACCGAGCCATCGGTGATGTTCGGTGGCTCGGTTCTCAGTGCAGAGACAGCGGGGACAGCTGCAGCATTGGTCTGATGCTCCATCCACCGAGGTAAGTATGATTCTCAAAAAAACTGGATTCTCATACTTCTCTTTTAAAGTGAATCTGTGATTTAGCAACAAATAATATTATTATTTTAATCACTACAGGTATTCATATAGCGTTGACAATTTACACTGCACTTTTAATCCCTGCTCTCAAACATCTAAGGTCCCTACATCACATGCATACTTACACATGTAGCTAGGTACCTTGATGGCCGTGTCGGTCCCCCACTCTTCCCCTTTCCTAATGCTGGGATATGTGTAAACAGCATATTGTGTGTGCAGCAGTCACCTCTCACCCTGAGGTTCCCTGCTGTGCAGCTTCAGAGCAGTTCTATGTCTGATCCCCCACTCGCTCCCTCTCCCTCCTGGCAAGCAGCAAAGAAACTAACCAGGAAAGGCTGGAGGAGGATCATGGGAGATGTATTCCTCTTGGAAGTGCTGCCCACTGAAAGTAATGGGGCCTGAACTGAGGCCCCCACCAGACCCTGCAGCAGAAGGAGGGCAAAGAGCTGGATTTTTCCAGGCTGTACAAGACACAGCCGTGAAGAAACACGGATAGCGTACATCGCTGTGCAGTGTGACCACCACTGCTGCATAACAGCAGCCTGAGCAGGATCTGGAGTGCTTAATCTAGGTGTACCACCAGAGTTACCTGGGTGCAGAGCAGAAAGTGGACTAATTGCTAATGTGTGTGTGTGATTAGTCCACTAATGTGTGACCAGATGCTGAGCTGCAATATCACTGGGATTGGTGAGCTGCTGCTGCGGGAATCTACTGTTTGCTGCTAGAGGGACTGAGCCCTTTAGGAACTGACAATACAGCCATGTAGTAGATTTCTTGCTGCCTGCAGGTTTGACTGGGACTATTCTAATGTGCACCACAGGTACAACTGGGCCCCAATGCTAGCCAGGTGAAGAGTTAGGACTAAAGACTGTCCCTTTACAGCTGCTACACAGAGACATTCATCTATTGCTTATGCTAAGAGGAACCTCTCAGAGAACACCATATGCTAGCCATTTTCCTAGCATGCACTCTGGACTAGTTATATTCTTATTCACATTGCATTTATTACTTAAATGCAATGTTTATTGCTGACTTTGTAGATTATTGAATTAATCCCAGTCTATTGGCACAGAACTCTAAACTATGTTACCTTGACATAGTAATTATACTGTCTAGCGGACTGTGTCTGAACCTACCTTCTATGTGTTCATTTATGCTTAAATGACCTGCTTAAAGTGTTACTAAACCCACAACAGCAAAATCAGTCTGTTTATACAATAAAGCAAATTGGAAAGTTTTCCCCGTGGGCTTTTGTGTTTCAGCCAAAAATTCAAAATTAAATAAAAAAATATATATATTATTGAAAAAATGTTGACATACAATTGTATAAATTATGTTAAAACATGAGCATTGTGAGTGACGCCATTACACATACATCATGATGATACAGCCGTAAGTATACATAAAAAACATAGCATGATATAGGTATATATAATCATACTGAAAAAACCCTGACATGTTTCGACCATTAGCAGTAGAGGTCTTCTTCTGGGGGAAAGGAGTACAAGAACTCTATAAGAAAATATATTGTGAGAATACATACATTTACACAACAATATATGTTAATATTGGCACATAAATTGCAAATCTACGATCATATTTACCACTAACGGCTATAAAGGTAGCCTCCAAAGTACTGTGCCTAGAGATTGCTCAAAGATCCAGGCAAACGTTGCAAGGACTCCTGACCCACCGCACAGAAGAAGGGGCGAACTATCCAAAAAGCCAGGGGAAGGGCCCACGAGAGGCCGCACTTGAGCCCACGCCCAGGGGAGGGTGAGGAAGGGCCAGGAACCAAGAACAGAACCAAGAAGACTCCCCAAGGCCACTATTGGATTATATAATGATGATACTGTAATAAAAGGGGTATCACTTAATCCTAAGCTGAAAAAAAGTGGTGCGGAGGTATGTGAGTTAGGGTGATGGTAAGTGAATGTGAAACATTCACAATTTCACATTCACTTACCACCACCCTCACTCAGATACCTCTGCACCACATTTTTTCAGTTTAGGATTAAGTGATACCCCTTTTAATACAGTATCATCATTATATAATCCAATAGTGGCCTTGATAAGTCTTCTTGGTTCTGTGCTTGGTTCCTGACCCTTCCTCGCCCTCCCCCGTGTGTGTGCTCAAGCGCGGCCTCTCGTGGGCCCTTCCCCTTTCTTTCTGGATAGTTCGCCCCTTCTTCTGTGCCGTGGGCCACGTTTGCCTGGATCTTTGAGCAATCTATAGGTACAGTACTTTGGAGGCTACCTTTACAGCCGTTAGTGGTAAATATGATCGTAGAATTGCAATTTACGTGTCAATATTAACATATATTGTTGTGTAAATGTATGTATTCTCACAATATATTTTCTTGTAGAGTTCTTGTACTCCTTTCCCCCAGAAGAAGACCTCTACTGCTAATGGTCGAAACGCGTCCGAATTTTTTCAGAATGATTATATAAACCTATATCATGCTGTTTTTTATGTATACTTAGGGCTGTATCATCATGATGTATGTGTAATGGCCTCACTCACAAAGCTCGTGTTTTAACATAATTCATGCAAATGTATGTCAACATTTTTTCAATAAAATATATTTTTTTCTATTTAATTTTGAATTTTTGGCTGCAACACAAGACCCCACGGGGAAACCTTTCCAATCTATATTCTATTGGGGCGAGCAGCAATCCTTATCTCACTACCAGTATCGCTTTCTCTTTTTACTATACAATAAAGCAGGCTTGTTATACTCATTGTGGAACTTAAAGGGCTAATCCTCCGCATTGTGTAAAAAAGCTGTTTGATCCTGTCTTCTCTGATCCCCCCCCCCCCCTTCTTTTCCTGTTCCCAGTCCATCTGCTGATAGAACAGAGCCTTGGAGGCACTTTACACATGCTGCTCAGTTTGGTGTGTATTGCTAGAGATTTTTTTTTTTTGGGGAGCATGTGATCAGCACAGGGCCAATTAGCACTGTCCAGACAGAAAGTCAGAGGTCATATGGCCTTATAGGGCAGTCAGATGAGAATGAAAACTCCTTCTGCAAGCTTTAACCAGTGCTCAGCCGGACACTGATAGAAGTTACAAGACTACTATATACTGCTGAGGAGAAAAGGTATTTAGCAGTTTATAGTTACTAAAATAATTGCATTTCCATGTTCTCTGTACTGTGGGAGACCAGATATAGTGAATGCAGGGTCCTGAGTTTAGTAACACTTAAAGGTAGGAATCAGTTAACCAACCAGCATGTCTTTGGCATGTGCGAGGAAAATCAGGGAACCCGAAGAAAACCCATACATGCACAGTAAGAACATGTAGACTACATGCAGAAAGTGCCCTGACTAGCACTGGAACCAGGGACCACCATGCTAAAAAATAATATTCTGTCGAAGAGGAGAGCAGGTAGGTGGGTCATGTCTTTGTTTTCTTCTTTAATTCAACAAGCATATTTTAAAAGGGTGAGAAAAGATGGTCCGCAACTCCTTGCTTGCTCTTTAAAACCTTCAAACTGTATTGATTCTCCATAAAAGGCACAGACAGCAAATGTAAACATGTTTCAGCCTTGCGGGCCTTGTTCGCTACAAATGCCATATACAAAAATGCAACAATATATAGTGTATAAACTCCTCCTAGCAGCACGTCATTAATTTGCCAATTAGTAGATTATCAGAGTTACTTGGAAAAGTGAAACACCATACATGGGCAGACATAGATTCAATTGAGATACAAAAATGATTGGCTGCATGATCAAAAAAGGACATTAAAATCCAAGAAAATACAAAATCCAAAAACTAAAGCTTAATAAACAGAAAAATGTAAAACATCTAGTAACATGTCCTTCTTTAGGTTTACTGGCATTGAGAGACTGATGTCCTTTGCCCAAGGGTGGTGATGGGGGGGGGGGGGGGAGTTAAGCCCCAGGTGGGACCTATATCTACATTTTTGTTGATTTATTTTTTTTTGCACTACCTGCCTCTTGCATTTTAGTACTATTATTTATTTATTTTCCCCACTAGACATTCTTGCTTACTTTTTTCAATCTTTCTGCTTATGCAGCTTTAGTTTCCTTTACATCTGCTGTCTGTGTCTTTTATGGGGAATCAATACATTTTAAAGATTTTATAGAGCAAGCAAGGAGTTGCGGACCATCTTTTCTCATGATTGCTACTGCAGTTGTGCGACTGCCTTTCCGCACCCAGGTAGCTCTAAACAATCTTCTAACCATATTGGGTAGTAGCACCCTACTTCTGCTCTATTTTGAAAGGGGGACTTTGTAAGCCATGCCTTCTTAAACATTTGGACCTCCTTACACTTCAAGTAGATGGATTAAAGTCAAAATGAGGCAGAGAAGATTGACAGTGCCTCATGATAGCCCACCTAATTCCACCTCCCCCGCGCCATTATATAATCAAAGATCCATGTCCTTTCACCACCTCCCTATGGAAGAAGTTCACCCTGTGTCAGAATTTACTAGGGTGGATAATGTCACTCCCATATGATGCGTCCTGGTAATATGGGTAGGTCACATGCTCCCCCATATATGTCGTGCTCCATTAAAGGAGCAGAGCAAGGGCTACAATGGAGCAGCTAAGTTGCCAGGGAAAATCAATCAGTGAGTTTATCTTGCTTGAGGGGTGGTCTTTTAGGAGGTACTGTCACTTTGCTCTGAAGTGCAAGTGCCACTGTCCCATTAAACAAGTTTAGTAAGCATAGCAACTTTTTACATAGTGCAGGAACCAATAGCCACTAACCCATAGCTCCCAACTGTCCCTGATTTCGAGAGACTGTCCCTGATCTGGAGCAATGTCCCTCTGTCCCTCTTTCCCCCCCATTTGTCCCTCATTTTGGTCTGATCTATATAGTTGTATATAAAATGCACTTTTTATCTTTCAAAAAGTGTTTCCCAGTGCTAAACCTTTCATCCAATTTCTAAATGGCGGCATTTGTACATTTTAAAAGCCAATATAAAGCAATAGTAGTGGTAAAAAAAAGTCCTTGTGGATTTAATTAACCTTTTTTTTTTGGTTAATTCTCCTTTAAGGGGGTGTGGCAGGGGGCGTTTCCTATGCCTACATACATTTGTTAGTAGGTGTCCCTCATTCCCATCTCAAAATGTTGGGAGGTATGACTAACCAGCTACCTTCTTTTCTTGGAAACCTATAGATTGCTGTGAGTTACTGTTCTTTGCTCATTGTGCTTGGCACAGCATCTTTTAATAAGACGGTATATGTTATTAACAATGCGCCAGGGTATTAGAACAACAATGCAGCTTGCTAATAAATATAATATATTTGCGTGCTTAAAAACACCATCTTATAAAACCCTTTCATGTTATACAATTATATTACTTCAATTTAAATATTCTCTTTACTAATATGTTCTTCTAACCCTCCGCATAATCTTGATTCCATTTGTAGTTGGGCTAAGGAGTTCACCGAATATAATTTGAACTAATTGCTTTTCGCCTTCTCTTCAGGGAACTGGAACCTCTGCTGATATTAGGAATGACCAATTAATATAGGTGAGACTGCGTTTTGCAAGCGATTATAATAGAGCTTGCCTTGCTGTATAAAGAATATAAAGCAGGTAAGCTTGTTTCCTCTAGAGGCAGTTTTAAGGCTCAGCTGAGGTTTGGGTATTCCGGATTCATTTATTTTATTTTGGCTGAAGTAAACAGATCCTGAATCCTAAGCTATAAAATAAACAAATGCAATAAAAAGTGCAGGATGCAGCCAAAATGGAATATGAGACCACATTAATAAGTTTGGCTGTGTGGAAAATTGGATTTAGAAAAGGGGGTACATGGTCCCAGCAGAGATGACCATGAAATGTCAACCTAAGACTTGATTTGGTGAATTGGCAAATTTGCGTTCATTATAATTTCATAGGCATTCACCTTTAATTTTGCCTGGCAGCATAGCAATATTAAATAAAATAAAGAATGTAAGTGATTTGAAGCTACCCAAGCAGGAAGTCTAAAAGAAAACAAAAAAAAAACAATCAAATCACAAAGCTAACAGACCAGATCAAGATTACTTGTTTTTAAGAAATATCCAATGAGATTTTAAAGTACCAGTCACATGGCTAAAATAATCACATAATAAAATAATCCTTGTATTAAAGCTTTGTAAAGTGAGCCAATGGACTGTGTGTTTTCCATTGCCGCCGCTGCTGCGCGCTTTTTTTTTTCAGTGAATAAATGTTTGTTATGTGAACAAAAGATCAATTTATTGGGTAGTCATCAAAGTTTTCAATTAACCTTCTCATTCATAATCTAGTCATCAAAGTGCTCAGTTCACCTTCTCATTCATATTCTAATAAATGGACTACAATTTCATTGATAAAATGGTTCTGCTCTAATGAATGGCTTTTTATCAGTGGACTAGAAGCTCATTCATTAGAATATGAGTGAGAAGATAAACTGAGTATGTTGATTACTAACGCCAATGTCCTTTATTCTCACCATAATCCTCAATAAATGGATCTTTGTTGACATAATAAAGACACAATTATATATATTCAAAAAAAAGAAATAAAAGCTAGATATTTAGTGTATTTTGTTGTTTTTATTTTTGTTTATTTTACAAAAAAACACTAAATACAAACTAAAAGCATTTAATGAAACTAATAAAAGTTTGCTAAAAGTGCAGAAGTTGCTATCCTGGCTTGAATTTTTTTCCTATGGTCTAGAAAGCCATATTAAAAAAAACTACAGCAAAAAAAAAAAAAAAAAATACAAGAAAAGAAAATTGTAAATAAAATGTTTTTAACTATTTTGGTGTGCTTATTTTTTTTCTAATATCAAGAAAACATCAAATAACCCCAAATACACCAAAAATGAGAAAGGAGTAACAAAATGTAAAAAATAAATATTTCTTTAATTATTTTTGGTGGTTTTGATCTTTGTCTTATTTTTTTTGTGAAGCCATGATCAGTGATCATGATAATGCATGCTGCAGGAGATATTCACTCATTTCCTGTGTGTGTGATACCCATAGAAAAAGGTACTGTAGTTTCTAACAAAGGGGGGGGGGGGGGGCGGACAGTAATTAAAACATTTTTAGAAGTGCTACACCTTCCCCACTCTACTAAAAAAAATTCTGTCCATGTCCCAATTGGAGAGATTTCTCAACTCTTCCTGTCCTCACAGGAAGTGAACAAAAGTCTTCCCAGCAGGAAAACTGATAGCGATAAATACAGGCTCTAACCAATCCTCAGTCTATCCAGTCTATCCAAAATAAATATAAAAAGTATTGTGTGGAGTTAGGCTTTATTGGGTTTTCTTAAAATCTTAAAATCTTTGACTGGGAGTGCAGCCATTTTACGTGATTCCATGTCACGTACCTGGTAGGAGACTGAACTGTCAAGGTTGGCCTCTGTTGTATCTCCAGCCCAGGCCCCATGGAAGGTGGAACAGATGGTGCCATGGGACAGGAGGAGCACGAGTGCCGGCAAGTGTTGATCGCAGAATCTGCAGAAGTAGATGCAAGCTTGAGAAGTCAGGCAGGACATCAGGTCAGGAGCAGATGTGATGCACGCTGGACCAGCCGAGGTTAAAGGGGCACTATGTATGTACTGCAGGTTCTGGAAACGTTGCTTGTTGAAGCTTTCAGCAGGCTTTAGGCAGGAACACACTGCAATGACTGGAGCCATTATGAAGGACAGCCGAAGCAGGCACTCAGAAGCAGTATGAATACAAGTCTGAAGCCGGAGCGAGGTCACAGAGGTAGCTGAGGTCAGTAGCAGGCGGACAACGAGTTACAGAAGCATAGGCGGAAGCGTGGTCAGGAACAGAGCCAAAGTCAGGAACAGGTGGGCAGAGGTACAAGCAGAATCTAGGATCAGATCAGTAACAAGCTGGGTCGTCAACAGAAGTCAGATGTAGGATATATTTAGGGCACAGGGAAAGCTGAAGACCAGTCAGCACCAACAGTGAGCAAGATCATTCCTTAAATAACCTGTCTGACGCCAGAAACTATTTCTATGAGCAATGCCTCCATGTGCATTTCTATAAACAATGCTATGCGCATGCGCATATCTACAGTGACGAAGAACAAAAAAGTATTTGATCCCCTGCCTATTTTTTACATTTGCCTATACTGACAAAGAAATGATCAGTCTATAACTTTAATGGTAGGTTTACTTTAACAGTGAGAGATAGAATAGCAACAATAAAATCCAGAAAAACGCATTTCAAAAAAGTTATAAATTAATTTGCATTTTAATGAGTGAAATAAGTATTTGACCCCTTCGCAAACATGACTTAGTACTTGGTGGCAAAACCCTTGTTGGCAATCACAGAGGTCAGACGTTTCTTGTAGTTGGCCACCAGGTTTCCACACATCTCAGGAGAGATTTTGTCCCACTCCTCTTTGCAGATCCTCTCCAAGTCATTAAAGCGGAAGTAAACCCATCGATTTAACAGTTTCAAAAAACAGTTACATTCCTGTCATGCCATGTTTGTGCTCTCAACTAAACTGTCAAACCATCCAATGGCTGGTGTCATAACTGATCACATGTGCAGCATCATGGCAGTTAAGGATCAAACAGAAGCCAAGAAGGCAGCTTCCTTGGCTGAAAACTATAGGAAGGTTTACTTCCACTTTAAGGTTTCGAGGCTAAAGTTTGGTAACTCAAACCTTCAGCTCCCTCCACATATTTACTATTGGTTTAAGGTCTGAACACTGGCTAGGCCACTCCAAGACCTTAATGTGCTTCTTCTTGAGCCATTTCTTTGTTGCCTTGGCCGTGTGTTTTGGGTCATTGTCATTCTGGAATATCCATCCAAGACCCATTTTCAATTCCCTGGCTGAGGGAGGGAGGTTCGCACCCAAGATTTGAGTTTAGTTGATGCCAACATCTGACCACTACACTTTCACCCAGTTCGCCTCTGAATCATTCAGATGTTAGCAAACTTCAGAAGGGCCTGTAGATGTGCTTTCTTGAGCAGGGGGACCTTGCGGGCCCTGCAGAAATTCAGTCGTTCAAGGCGTAGTGTGTTACCAAATGTTTTCTTGGTGACTATGGTCCAAGCTGCCTTGAGATCATTGAAAAGATTCTCCCGTGTAGTTCTGGGCTGATGATCACTCATGATCACTGAAACACCACAAGATGAGACCTTGCATGGAGCCCCAGACTGAAGGAGATTGACAGTTATTTTGTGTTTCTTCCTTGTGCGAATAATCGCACCAACTTTTGTCACCCTCTCACCAAGCTGCTTGGCGATGGTCTTGTAGCCCATTCCATCCTTGTGTAGGTCTACAATCTTGTCCCTGACATCCTTGGACAGCTCTTTGGTCTTGGCCATGGTGGAGAGATTGGGATCTGATTTATTGATTGCTTCTGTGGACAGGTCTTTAAGAGAGTGCTCCTAATCTCAGCTTGTAACCTGTATAGAAGACACCTGGGAGCCAGAAATATTGCTGATTGATAGGGGATCAACTACTTATTGAAATGCAAATCAATTTATAACTTTTTTTAAATGCATTTTTCTGGATATTTTTGTGGTTATTCTGTCTCTCACTATTAAAATAAACCTACCATTAAAATTATAGACTGATCATTTCTTCATCAGTAGGCAAACGTATAAAATCAGCAGGGGATCAAATACATTTTTCCCTCAATGTATGAGCAAGTCGCCGTACTGAAATTCTCCTAATTCTGTGTTGTACAACCAATTCAGCGTGCATGGGTATGGCTGGAGAGAGGGTGGTGCTTAAACTAGTGAACATGCTGATCCTTTCTTTGACTCAGATTCAGGGCTACTAAGAATAAAGGGAAGAATAGCGACACCCATAGGGAATTAATTGGTGAGGGAGCCAATGATCAATGACACAATGAAAATTAGAACTAATGGTTGGTTATGAAGTACTGTCTTATTCAATCTAAATACAAAATGTTTGACTTGAGAGTAAGACATCAATAAATGTAAGACTATTTTTACCTCCTTCCCTTCTTCAGAAACCACATTTGTTCCTAATGATCTGAACTCGCAGTGCGTCTTCACGTAAAACCTCATTTACACATTAACCTGACTGTCAGTGGGAGCAGGAGCAATCTAAATATTTACACAAATAAACCATGAACCCTAAAATAAACCAACCTTACAAGGTATAAGCAAAACAAGCCAGTAAAATCAACAGCATTATTTGATTAGAATCGCATACATCTTTTGAATAATTACTGAGAGGACTTGCATTTGTTTTTTTTTTTAATTGTACTGGATTTGGAATTACATTGCAGACATTGTTTGCTCTCTCTGTTACTGCCATCATTTATGCGGAGCAACTGGGGGCTAATACATAAACACTGGAAGGAAGAAAAAAAAAGAAGTCTATCACAACTAATCATAGGTTTCATTTCCTACCTAAACTAGAAAAATGGCTGCTGGGATCTGATTGGCTGCTATGGATAATTCTAAAAGATATTTTTAGTACAAAAGTCAAAAAAGTCTATTGAGTTATTGGCGGGTTTTTTTTTTCCCCCGTTACAGAAATATCTAGTAAAGAAAAAAAATACATTATATAAGCAAGACCAACAACTGATCTGATTTAAAGAAAACGTGCTGTATTGCATGAATTTTTAACCGGGTCCTGTTTTATATAGCAGACACCGCTAAGTGAAATAACCCATCACATTTGTTGTCCAACAAGATGTCTATCCATCATAATGCTTGCATTGGCAAATGCTTATTGTCAGCATGACCACATGACCATGCTGGCCAATGAGAAGCAGTTCTTTTTCCTCGGATACCTTTCCAGAGGGAGAAGATCCAGATGGGCTTGTCATTTATAAGCACAGTCAATAAGTTCTTGCTATTGTGAGCATTAGAATGGTTACTCACTCTGAGGCTGTGTATTGCGGTGTATGGATCATTACATAGGCAGTATGAGGCATCACGGCCACTATGTGAAGCGGGGTCCAGAAGGGTGGCCGGGATATTTGGAGTTAGTTCACCTTTATTCATTAAGGTAAACTTCCCCTTATTATTAAAAAAAATAAAATATATATATATATATATATATATATATATATATATATATATATATATATATATATATATATGTATATATACAGTATCTCACAAAAGTGAGTACAGCCCTCACATTCTTGTAAATATTTTATTATATCTTTTCATGTGACAACACTGAAGAAATGATACTTTGCTAAATTAGTGAATGTATAGCTTATATAACAGTGTAAATTTGCTGTCCCCTCAAAATAGTTCAACACAGAGCCATTAATGTCTAAACCGCTGGCAACAAAAGTGAATGCACCCCTAAGTAAAAATGTCCAATTTGGGCCCAATTAGCCATTTTCCCTCCCCGGTGTCATGTGACTCATTAGTGTTTCAAGGTCTCAGGTGTGAATGGGGAGCAGGTGTGTTAAATTTGGTGTTACCGCTCTCACTCTCTTATACTGGTCACTGGAAGTTCAACATGGCACCTCATGGCAAAGAACTCTCTGATAATCTGAACAAAGAATTGTTGCTCTACATAAAGATGGCCTAGTTCTAAAAGAAGATTGCCAAGACCCTAAAACTTAGTTGCAGCAAGGTGGCCAAGACCATACAGCGGTTTAACAGGACAGGTTCCACTCAGAACAGGCCTCACCGTGGTCGACCAAAGAAGTTGAGTGTACGTACTCAGCCTCATATTCAGAGGTTGTCTTTGGGAAATAGACGTAGGAGTGCTGCCAGCATTGCTTCAGAGGTTGAAGGGGTGGCGGGTCAGCCTGTTAGTGCTCAGACCATACACCGCACACTGCATCAAATTAGTCTGCATGGTGGTCGTCCCAGAAGGAAGCCTCTTCTAAAGATGATGCACAAGAAAGCCCGCAAACATTTTGCTGAAGACAAGCAGACTAAGGACAGGGATTACTGGAACCATGTTCTGTGGTCTGATGAGACCAAGATAAACTTATTTGGTTTAGATGTCAAGCGTGTGTGGCGGCAACTAGGTGAGGAATACTAAGACAAGTGTGTCTTGCCTACAGTCAAGCATGATGGTGGGAGTGTCATGGTCTGGGGCTGCATGAGTGCTGCCGGCACTGGGGAGCTACAGTTCATTGAGAGAACCATGAATGCCAACATGTACTGTGACATACTGAAGCAGAGCATGATCCCCTCCCTTTGGAGACTGGGCTGCAGGGCAGTATTCCAACATGATAACAACCTCAAACACACCTCCAAGACAACCACTGCCTTGCTAAAGAAGCTGAGGGTAAAGGTGATGGACTGGCCAAGCATGTCTCCAGACCTAAACCCTATTGAGCATCTGTGGGGCATCCTCAAACGGAAGGTGGAGGAGTGCAAGGTCTCTAACATCCACCAGCTCCGTGATGTCATCATGGAGGAGCGGAAGAGGACTCCAGTGGCAACCTGTGAAGCTCTGGTGAACTCCATGCCCAAGAGGTTTAAGGCAGTGCTGGTAAATAATGGTGGCCGCACAAAATATTGACACTTTGGGCCCATTTTTGACACTTTCACTTAGGGGTGTACTCACTTTTGTTGCCAACGGTTTAGACATTAATGGCTATGTGTTGAGTTATTTTGAGGGGACAGCAAATTTACACTGTTATACAAGCTGTACTCTCACTACTTTACATTGTAGCATTTCTTCAGTGTTGTCACATGAAAAGATATAATAAAATATTTACAAAAATGTGAGGGGTGTACTCACTTTTGTGAGATACTGTATATATATATATACTGTATATACACACACTCACCGGCCACTTTATTAGGTACACCTGTTCAATTACTTGGTAACACAAATTGCTAAGTAGCCAATCACATGGCAGCAAGACGTGGTGAAGATGAGCAAAACGAAGTGAAGACGTGGTGAAGACGAGCAAACCAAGCATCAGAATAGGGACGAAAGGGGACCTAAGTGCCTTATAAAGTGGCATGGTTGTTGGTGACATGGTTGATGGTCTGGTCTGTGTATTTCAAAAACTGCTGATCTACTGGAATTTTCACACACAACCATCTCTCAGGTTTACAAAGAATGGTCAGAAAAAGAGAAAATATCCAATGAGCGGCAGTTTTGTGGACCAAAATCTCTGAGGAAATTTTCCAACACCTTGTTGGATCTATGCCACAAAGAATGAAGGCAGTTCTGATGGCAAAGCAAGGTGTACCTAATAAAGTGGCCGGTGAGTGTATATACAGTATATATATATATATATATATATATATATATATATATATACAGTATAGTTGCTACAAAGTCCATTTTGAAATGTAATTTTATTTCATTTTTATTTTCCATTCCATTTATCTGTGAAGGTTCTCATCTATCCAGGTTATGGTAGAGCTGATAGCAGTTTGTCACATTCAACTGCACTTGTTCTATATTTCTGAAGATCTTCTACTCTACAGGCTGAGGTATGTTCCTGACACTCACTGGAAATGAAGAAGCTGCTTGGATAATCTACAATATGTCTTCAACATTACAGATCAAGTCCAGATGAATTTTATTAACCATCTCTAGCTATTCCATCTCAATTATGAATATCTAAAACTATAATTTTTTTCTCAGATTTCTATTTAATGGAACCAGCCTGTAGACAGGACTTCCCAGCATTCTTACCCCCCTGCTCCTGCAATTGACTTGTATTTACCAGAAGTCTGCATACAATTTGAGGTCAGATTACTTGCATTTCCTAACTTTACTTCATAAGGAATTTCACTGTCAAAGTTGGACTAAACATGTCTAATGAAATACTGGGGATGCATTGTTTCCTATTACAATACTAGAACTGATCAGGGGTTATATTAGAGGCAGACCCTCCTACTTAACATTATGCTGAATGATTTCAGCAAGTGCGCTTGAATGTATCATGTAGAGTAGTGGTCTCCAAACTGTGGTCCATGGGTTGGATGCATGGGCGTAGCATAATGGGTTGCAGGGGTCACAATCGCAACCCCACCCCTAGCTCCAAGGGGCCCCTGCAGCCTCCCTGTCATATTATCATATCCTCCGCAAAATCCAGCTCTGATCTGCCCTAGGGCCTCACAGCCACGCTCCAGTACTGGGCTTCTGCTTTGCCTTCCACAGTCCACACCCCTCTGTTCCCATTGGCTGGGGAGAAGCTGCGAGCCATTTTCTGAATGGAGAGGAGCACAAGGTGAGAACAGCCCAGGATGGGGAAGTGTCTGTGCTGTGTGCTGGAAACATGGAATGGTAACCAAGCTCAGCGAGGAAAGAGGAGGAGAGTGCCGTCCTGTAGCCACGATGGGACCGATGTCACTGGTGAGGTGTGACACTGCTCAGTGTCTCCTAGCCACCAGCTGGGATTCTCTGTACCCCCCCACTTCCCCCACTTCCCTGACAACTGGGGAAAAGACACGCACCTCTGGGAGGTGACCTTTCCAACACCTGCCAACACTGACAGAGAAACCTTCAGAAATTGCTAAAACAAATCCCTTAACACCTCCTCAGGGGACCCCTGAAGGGCTGCAGGCTCCAGATTTTGTGTCACATGGCTTTGCCCTACCAGATCTAAGTTGCCCTCCCAAAGCCCCCTGACCACCCCCTCCGCCCTGCATGCTATACCCGGCTGCTGAGCTCCTTTCCCATTACAGCACTCTATACTGTTCCTCCTCTACAGGGCTGAAATCACATTCCTTTACAACACAGCCAGTTAGCCATGATCTGCACAGGATGTATCTGCCTACTGCAACTACACTGCCGACCAGAGAATTTCACAGGTCAGAACGGCAACATAAAAGTCAGAAACAGCCTGTGAAGACTGACAGACTGTGTGTAAAGGAATGTGATTTCAGCCCTGTGTAGTGTTTGTGTGTGTGTGTGTGTGTGTGTGGGGGGGGGGGGGCTGGATACAATGCTGGGATGGGAAAGGAGCTCAGCCAAGTGACCTGCCAGGGGTCCCTGTCCTCTGATTCTCCAGCGGTAATCCCTGGCCTCTGATGTAAAGAGGAACTCTGGGAACTCAAAACTCTTAAGTCACTTTGAGTATCTTGGTATGCGGTTGATGTATCTGCACGCACGTTGAAAGTAGTAGGGGGGCCCAGGTCAACTTTTGCATCGGGCCCACAAGCTTCAAGCTACACATTTGGTTGGATGCACCCTTTGCTTGCATTTTCTTTGGCACTTGGGTCACTATTCCTCCCACTGACACCAACAATGGGACACTATTCCATATACTGACATTAACGATGAGGCACAATTCCTTCCACTGACACCAACAATGGGGCACAATTCCTTCCACTGACACTGGTGAGACACTATTCTTTCCACTGACACTAACAGTGGGGCATAATTCCTCCCACTGACACCGATGGGACACTATTCCTTCCACTGACACCAACAATGCGGCACTATTCCTTCCACTGACACTAATGAAGGGGCACTATGCCTTCCATTGACACCAACTATGTGGTACTATTCCATCCACTGACATCAACAATGAGGCACTATTCCTTACACTAACACCAACTATGGGGTATCAGTCATTCACTGACACCAAAGACAGGGCAGTATTCCGTCCACTGACGCCAATGATGGGACACTGTTCGTTCCACTGACACCAACGATGGGGCATTATTGCTGACCAAGGGTAATATGTAAATATTGTAATCCCACTGACACTGGGGCATTTTCTAATCCCACGGGCAGCGATAACCAATGAGTGGTTGTCATTGGAAGCAATATGATGGGTGCTAACTCCAGGCTGTGTATTGCAGTGTATGGACCACGGCACTGACATCATGATCACATTCTGCAGTTGGGTCCGGAGGGGTGGCTAGTATATGTGGAGTTAAGCTGGCCATAGATGGATCAAAATTTGATTGGCTGAACAGGAATCGGCTTATGCCAAATGGGAATGTTGGAAAATTTTATTTAGTCAGTAGCTGCAACCAATCAGCTGCAGTGCTGGTCCGTGTATTTGGACAGTGTAGGAATCCCCACTGTCAGAATACAATAGCCCAGCGTAGAGGATTTCCCATCTGCCTCACTTGTGTGGATGGGGGAATCTGTCCGCTGGCTTATCAAACAAAAAACAATCCATCTGTGGACAACCTTAGTTCACCATTTCATTTTTTGTGAAAAGGTGAACTTACTCTTTAAGCAACAGAATCTCTTTAACCACGTAAGGACCGCCCTATAGCAGATATACTGCTACAGGACAACCATTTTGTGCAGAATCACTTATATATAAGGGATTTTGCACTTCCACCTAGGGGGCACACGGGCGCGCCGCCGGTGGGCCGTTTCTGCTGCGATTACTCACAGCAGAAGTTGATCTGCGGGTGCTGGGCAATGGATGTCTGCCAGCACCCGACGATCATCGGGCAGTATACAGAAAGGAGGTCTGCTTATGTAAACAAGGCAGAGCTCTATTCTAACAGGGGAAAAGTGATGGATTTTGTGTCCATGTAAAGCAGGTAATAAAATCCATCGCTTCCCTTAGTAAAAGCAGAACACAGTTTACACAAAAACACTGGTTAGGCACACAGTTAACTCTTTGATCGCCCTAGATGTTTAACTCCTTCCCAGCCAGTGTCATTAGTACAGTGATAGTGCATATTTTTAATGGGTAAAAGCTTTGTGAGCTGCCACACTAATGCCGCGTACACACAATCGGAATTTCTGACATCAAATGTTCGATGTGAGCTTTTTTTCGGAAAATCCAACCGTGTGTATGCTCCATCGGACATTTGATGTTGGAATTTCCGACAACAAATGTTTGAGAGCTGGTTCTCAAATTTTCCGACAACAAAACTTGTTGCCCGAAATTCCGAGCGTGTGTACACAATTCCGACGCACAAAAGTCCACGCATGCTCGGAATCAAGCTGAAGAGCCACACTGGCTATTGAACTTCATTTTTCTCGGCTCGTCATACGTGTTGTATGTCACCGCGTTCTTGACGTTCGGAATTTCCGACAACATTTGTGTGACCGTGTGTATGCAAGACAAGTTTGAGCCAACATCCGTTGGGAAAAAATCCACGGTTTTGTTGTCGGAATGTCCAATCGTCTGTACACGGCATTGGCCTAAATTAACCTAAATTAAACACAGGTGATATAACTATAATCAGCTGCCCGCACTTCCAGATGGTGATAATGCAATCTATATAACACACTGTGCAGCGCTGATAAATATGGAAACAATACTATATAAATATATGAATCCAGTAAACACTATATATAACATAAATGTCTAAAACATAACAACATGTAAACACTATAAATAAAGTGCTTGTGCTCCGTGATATCGCACTCAGTCCTCAATGAGATTAATAAACTAAACAACAACAGCCCATATACAGGTATATGAAAATAAAGTGCTCGAGCGCCGTGACTTTCAATTAATCTATGATAATGATAAGTGTTTAAACTAAACAACAAAAGTCCATATTAACATCAACCATGTGATAATTGTGTCTTCATGTGTTGTACACACACAACCCCACCGGGTGTACCCTCACCTTAGGGGCTTAAAAAATAAGCCTGTAACTGATAGCAATAGCCTGCAGAGATCCTCCTTTGCTTCCTTTATCCTATGCAGGTTTATGGGACACTTGTATGGAACACAGGCCACCTGCTACTTTCGATAATAACCCAGCTCAGAGGTCACTATTTTCTCCTCGTATGTTAAGAGACTCTCCTCATATACATCACATGCGGGAAATGACAGAGGCATGCAATAGTGTTAAAACGTTTAAAACATTTTATTTGCAAACAGAACTCCACATATATACAACTCACATTTCATATAAATAAAAATCACCTTAAAAGTGCTATAGTGCTGAGGGATGATAGAGTCACCTGTGGTCCGGTTCTATAGCCCCGGTTTACATGGCGTTCCCCCTGTCCAATGCCAGCTCTGCAACACTTCTTGGTACCTCTCTTGTCAGCCGATCAAGCTCCTCCTACTGGTTTCGTCACAGTCTCGTGACTTCCTTTGGGAATACTCAAGTATGAGTATGATTATTCCCAGAAGAAGTCACGAGACTGTGACGAAACCGGTAGGAGGAGCTTGATCCATAGAGGACACCAGCTGGTCCACACAATCTTAGCTTGCAGTGGGTATACAGAGAAGATGGGAGGGACAGCTGAAGGCAGGATCAACCAGGTATATTTCACTCTACACAAAACAAGTGTTTTAGTGGCTTTGTGAGTATGCACACTCTGTTATATAGCAGGTAATGAGAGTTTTTCATAGTCTGACTTTAACCACTTCAGCTCCGGAAGGTTTTACCCACTTCCATTTTTTGCGATACGGCACTGTGTTACTTTAATTGACAATTGCACAATTGCGCGGTCGTGCGGTGTTGTACTCAAATAAAATTAATGTCCCTTTTCCACAAAAATAGAGCTTTCTTTTGGTGGTATTTGATCACCTCTGCAGTTTTTATTTTTTGCGCTATAAACAAAAAAAGACAGACAATTTAAAAAAACAAAAAAATATATAATATAATAATATATATTTTTTACTTTCTGCTATAAAACGTATCCAATAAAAAAATTTAAAAATCGAAATATCTTAATGAATTTAGGCCAATATGTATTCTGTTACAAATTTTCGGTAAAAAAATCCCAATAAGCTTATAATGATTGGTTTCCGCAAAAGTTATAGCATCTACAAACTATGGGATAGATTAGTGTTTCTCAATTTCAATCCTCAAGGTGCACCAACAAGTCATGTTTTCAAGATTGCCCTCAGATGAAACAGCTATGGTAATTACCAAGGCAGTGAAACTGATTAACTCATCTGTGCAAAATAATGGAAAGCCTAAAAACATGACCTTGAGGACTGGAATTGAAAATTACTGGGATAGATTTATGGACTTTTTATTTTTTTTATTTTTTATTGTTTTTACTAGTAATGGCAGCGATCAGCAATTTTTAGTGGGACTACGAAATTCTGCCGGACAAATTTGACACTAAGCGACACTTTTTGGAGACCAGTGATACCAATACAGTGATCAGTGCTAAAATTATACACTGTCACTCTATAAATGACACTGGCAAGGAAGGGGTTACCATCAGGGACGATCGAAGGGTTAACTAAGTTCCCTTGGAGTGTTTTCTAACTGTGTGGGGGATGGCTTAACTGAAGAAAGACAGAGATCCGTGTTCCTGCTTAGCTTGTTTACATAGGCAGACCATTGTTCTGTCTTTCCGAACGATCGCCAGACCCGCTGATTGGCTCCCACAGTATCCAATCACAAGCAGGAATGGGGCTCCGGCATCGCTCATGTGCGCCCCAGAGTCAAAGATCGGAATCACATACAGGTACGTGATTTTGCGCTTAAGAGCCGACCTGCCGCAGTAAATGTAGGTGGGGTGGTCCTTAATCGGTTAATGACACTTTACGATCAATTACAGGGGCAGTGAATAACATTGATCATCTTGTTACAATGGCATCTGAAGATTGGTGGGATATTTTAGGCAACAAGTAAACATGTTGTCACTGGAGTTGATGTGTTGAAAGCAGAAAAAAATGGACATTGCAGTTTGTATTGGGTTGTGTAGCCACAGACCGGTCAGGGTGCCCATGCTAACCCGTGACCACAGCCAAAAGTGTCTACAATGGGCATGTGAGCTTCAGAATTGGAACACAGAGCAATGGAAGAAGATGGTCTGGTCTGATGAATCATGTTTTCTTTTACATCATGTGGATTGCTGGGTGCGTGTGCTTCGCTTTCCTGGGGGAGAGATGGGACCAGGATGCAGTATAGGAAGAAGGCAAACCGGCAGGGGCAGTGTGATGCTTTTGCTGGGAAACCTTGGATCTTGTCATTCATCTGCATGTTACTTGACACATACCACCTACCTAAACATTGTTACTGACCAAGTACACCCCTTCAGGGAAATGGTATTTCCTGATGGCAGTGGCCTCTTTCCGCAGGATAATGCGCCCTGCCACACTGCAAAAATTGTTCAAGATTGGTTTGAGGAACAGAACAATGAGTTTGAGGTGGTAACTTGGTCTCCGAAATCTCCAGGTCTCCAGCCAATCAAGTATCTGTGGGATGTGCTGGAGAAACACATGGAGACCCCGCTTTGCATCTTATAGGACTTAAAGCGGGATTCCGGCCAGCTAAAAAAAAAATTTAAAGTCAGCAGCTACAAACACTGTAGCTGCTGACTTTAAATAAGTAGACTTACCTGTCCTGGGTGCCCGTGATGTCGGCCGCCCGAGGCTGACACGTCCCTCGGCTCTTGGGTCCCGACACCGCCATCCTAGGTAAGGGAAACAGGCAGTGGAGCCTTGCGGCTTCACTGCCAGTTTCCCACTGCGCACGCGCGAGCGGCACGCCGATCTGTGAATGGCCCAGTGGTGTTCTGGGAACACACACAGTTCCCAGAAGACAACGGGGCCGCTCACCGAGAGAACACGCCACGGAATAGGAAGAGGCAGATTAGGAAGACTGCCTATAGCAACAAGGGTTTAGGTAAGTATAAATTTATTTTTAATTTTTTTCCAAATGTTTTTTTTTTATTTTTTTAGGATTTTTGGTGGCATTTTTTTTTTCCAGGGTGGCCCTCCACTTTAAGCTTAATACACACAATCAGAAAATCCGATGAAAAATACCACTTTCTAAGCCATTGTACGATAATCTGATCATTAGTATACAGCTTTCGAGAGACGATCATGACAGTTCGTCCAAAATTATCCGAAAGGACAAACAAGAAAAATGTTCTCGTATGATAACAGATCGTACGATTTTTATTTAACCACCACCCACCTGGCCACTGCACATAAACGGCCAGGTGGTCCTTTCCTCGTTCTCAGGAACGTCCCTCAGAACGAGTGCTCGATCCTGTGATCATTATGATCACAGAATCCAGCTGAGCAGAGATCGGGATATGGGCGCTGTGAATGGCCCTCCCGATCACATGAGAATCCAATCACAGCTGTCACAATGTAAACGCATGTTTACATTGTGACGGCTGTGGTGAGAGGCCATTCTGTGTTGAGGGATCACTCCTGTTGGGTGATCACAGACACTGGATTGAAGTTTTTCCCCTGTGTGTCACTTGCACTTTAGCTATACTGCAGTTTCTTTCCACTCACCTGTTGGGACTGTTATATTCTATGGACATTCTATGGAGTGTCATATACATGTTTACCAACTGGGATTGCTTTGTTTTTTAATGTCATGGACTTTTAATTGCGCAGCACTCTTTCATGTACAAGTTTATCCAAGGTTTTTTATTTTGAATTAGCCTTTTGTGTTTGCTAGCAGTTTTATTTACGGTCCTATTAGGTCAGCGCTGGATATCTTCTCCTAGATAGACTTTTTGCAAGGTTTCCACATCCTGCGGAGAAGATATTGCCCTGCTTAGCTTTGTATTGTCTGCAAATACAGAGATTGAACTGTTTACCCCATCCTCCAGGTCGTTTATGAACAAATTAAATAAGATTGGTCCCAGCACAGAACCCCGGGGGACCCCAGTGATCATATTATAATGATCGATGTGTGTGTGTGTAAAAAAATAAAGAGCAAATATTGCATAAGCATAAAAAATGGTGACTTATGTGATAATAGCTTTTATAAATGAAAAAAATATATAATTCTCGTTTGGAAACCCCCCCCCCCCCCCCCCAAAAAAAAAAAAACCTCAAAACAACAATGGCAAAATTAAAGAGACGCCAGAATTGGCAACAGAATAACTTAAATGGTTTGACTGACATTGATAAACACAGCAACTCCCACATTGTCATTTCCTGTAATAATGGGGGAAAGTATTAGCGTTTTATGTCTGTACAAAGATAAATCCCCATGACCTTCTGTCCTCTTTTTCCAGACTTGGTAACAAAGTAATATTGCAACATGCGTAGAATCTTGTGTGCTCTGTATAGATCTTCATTCAGTAGCTGACTTTGTTCCATTTCCCCGCTGTTACACCATACCACACTGTGCTCTTCCAGTGCAAGAGTATTGCTCACATATGTAACTGTCACCACAAATCTGCAAAAGATGGTGTTTGTGGGTAGATAGCTTTCAGCAAACCTCTGTATCAAACACGCTGCTGCAAAGTATTTTTCATTGCATCACCTCTGCAAAATAATATGGTGCAGAGCTCATTATCTATGAAACTCACTAGGTACATGTGTCAGTTCCAGGAATAAAATTAAAGTTGATGTTTTATAAAACTGTGGAAACATTAGAATTAGTTTGGCAATAGTGACAAGTACAGAGTGTTTTTTTTTTTTTGGCAGCATTCCAAAATTTTAAAGTGTTTCTTTAAGTGCGATATACACTGGTAGATTTTAAAAATAAATATTCGTGTGAACATTCTTAGAAAAATTCTCAGTACAATCGAGGACTTGACAAATGTCCTTTGAAACAACTACAATTTTTTTTTTTGTTCTTAACAATCATTTTTGGAATTAACCACTTCAGGTCCGGAAGGTTTTACCCCCTTCCTGACCAGGCCATTTTTTTTTTTGCGATACGATACTGCGTTGCTTTAAGTGACAATTGCGCGGGCATGTGACACTGTACCCATATAAAAGTTATGTCCTTTTTTCCCCACAAATAGAGCTTTCTTTTGGTGGTATTTGATCACCCCTTTCTTTTCTTTAAAACATACCCAATAAAAATTTAAAAAAAAAATCAAATTTCTTCATCAATTTAGGCTAATATGTATTCTGGTACATATTTTTGGTTAGAAAAATCCCAATAACTGCATATTAATTGGTTTGCACAAAACTTATAACGTCTACAAACTATGGGATAGATTTATGGATTTTTTATTTTTTTAAATTATTTTTAGTAGTAATGGCGGCGATCAGCGATTTTTTTTTAGTGGGACTGTGACATTGCGGCGAACAAATCTGACACTAAGTGACACTTTTAGACACTTTGGGGACCAGTGACACCAATACAGTGATCAGTACTAAAGAAAATGCACCGTCACTGTATAAATGACGTATGTAAAACCAAGTGTAGCGCTAAAAAATGAGAAAAATTAATGCTGTACCACATGTACAATAAATTATGAAAAATGGTGTTTTGTATGTTTTGTGAAAGTTCATACATAAAAGTCACTCATATAATAAACCCTTAGGGTCACCAAACGTGACGGAAAGATGCAATGATAGCAATCAAGTCCAAAACAAAATATGCAGGTGCAGTGAACATAAATGTTGCAGTGGTGATGAATTCCAAAAACATATACTCGTGAAAATTTCTGATATATTCCAACGTGTGCTAATAAACACTTGTGCGCAACCACCACCCGAGATGACTGGAGGCTTACCAGAAAGTTGGGACCCACCGAGCATACGCTATATGGGTCAAACAGGCTTAGGTTGCTCACTGGCAAAGGAGGCAGGATACCAAGGGCTGGTAGATGGTGGAGTTGTGACGTGGCTATCCCGAAACAGTTTTCTCCATATGGAAGCTCGGACATCAACGGACATTACCCACATGAAATGAAGAAGGGGCTCCTCGGCTACTTCTTCCAGCAACGTCTCCTCTCTACTTCCTCGGATTACTCGGAATAGTAATATTTATAATTACTATAATTACTTTATAATTATGTATAATTACTCGGATAGTAATATTATCTGTATGAGTGATCAAAAAGTTGTGATCTGCCAGACTTTTTCTGCTCATCAGCTATCCTTAGACCCCTTTCGCACTGGGGCATTTTTCAGGCGCTTTTGGGCTAAAAATAGCGCCTGTAAAGCGCCTGAAAAACAACTCCCCTGCAGTCCCAGTGTGAAAGCCCAAGTGCATTCACACTGGGGCGCTGCGCTGGCGTGACGTTAAAAAAAGTCCTGCAAGCTGCATCTTTGGGGCGGTGGAGGAGCAGGATATACTCCGCTCCTCCACCGCTCCTGCCCACTGAAATGAATGGGCACCTCTGCCGAAGCGCCTGCAAAGCGCATCAGCAGCGGCGATACACGTGTGCTTTTAACCCTTTATTCCCCCACTAGCGGGGGGTTAAAACTGCCCCCCCAGCGGCCGAATAGTGCCGCTAAAATGACGGTAAAGCGCCACTACAACTAGCGGTGTTTTACCGTCAACGCCCCCCACCCCATTGTGAAAGCAGTCTTATTGTTAGTGTGAGGAAATGAATTATTCCCGTGCTACCTGTGGCTATAGGGATGAGTATACTAGTTGCAGCAAATGCCCGATTGGTCAACCATAACCAACAAAATAAATAGGATAAAAATCAATAATTGGTGTTGTGCTCTAAGTTACAGTGGCTTGCGAAAGTATTCGGCCCCCTTGAACTTTTCAACCTTTTGCCACATTTCAGGCTTCAAACATAAAGATATAAAATTTTTATTTTTTGTGAAGAATCACCAACAAGTGGGACACAATTGTGAAGTGGAATGAGATCTTTTGGATTTTTGAAACTTTTTTAACTAATAAAAAAAATGAAAAGTGGGGCGTGCAAAATTATTTGGCCCCCTTGCGTTAATACTTTGTAGAGCCACCTTTTGCTGCGATTACAGCTGCAAGTCGCTTGGGGTATGTCGCTATCAGTTTTGCAAATCGAGAGACTGAAATTCTTGCCCATTCTTCCTTGCAAAACAGCTCGAGCTCAGTGAGGTTGGATGGAGAGCGTTTGTGAACAGCAGTTTTCAGCTCTTTCCACAGATTCTCGATTGGATTCAGGTCTGGACTTTGACTTGGCCATTTTAACACCTGGATACGTTTATTTGTGAACCATTCCTTTGTAGATTTTGCTGTATGTTTGGGATCATTGTCTTGTTGGAAGATAAATCTCCGTCTCAGTTTCAGGTCTTTTGCAGACTCCAACAGGTTTTCATCCAGAATGGTCCTGTATTTGGCTGCATCCATCTTCCCCTCAATTTTAACCATCTTCCCTGTCCCTGCTGAAGAAAAGCAGGCCAAAACCATGATGCTGCCACCACCATGTTTGACAGTGGGGATGGTGTGTTGAGTGTGATGAGCTGTGTTGCTTTTACGCCAAACATATCGTTTTGCATTGTGGCCAAAAAGTTCGATTTTGGTTTCATCGGACCAGAGCACCTTCTTCCACATCTTTGGTGTGTCTCCCAGGTGGCTTGTGGCAAACTTTAGACGTGACTTTTTATGGATATCTTTGAGAAATGGCTTTCTTCTTGCCACTCTTCCATAAAGGGCAGATTTGTGCAGTGTACGACTGATTGTTGTCCTATGGACAGACTCTCCCACCTCAGCTGTAGTTCTCTGCAGTTCATCCAGAGTGATCATGGGCCTCTTGGCTGCATCTCTGATCAGTCTTCTCCTTGTCTGAGCTGAAAGTTTAGAGGGACAGCCAGGTCTTGGTAGATTTGCAGTGGTCTGATACTCCTTCCATTTCAAAATGATCGCTTGCACAGTGCTCCTTGGGATGTTTAAAGCTTGGGAAATCTTTTTGTATCCAAATCCGGCTTTAAACTTCTCCACAACAGTATTACGGACCTGCCTGGTGTGTTCCTTGGTCTTCATGATGCTCTCTGCGCTTTCAACAGAACCCTGAGACTATCACAGAGCAGGTGCATTTATACAGAGACTTGATTACACACAGGTGGATTCTATTTATCACCATCAGCCATTTAGGACAACATTGGATCATTCAGAGATCCTCGCTGAACTTCTGGAGTGAGTTTGCTGCACTGAAAGTAAAGGGGCCGAATAATTTTGCACGCACCACTTTTCAGTTTGTTTAATTGGTAAAAAAGTTTAAAATATCCAATAGATTTTGTTCCACTTCACAATTGTGTCCCACTTGTTGGTGATTCTTCACAAAAAATTAAAATTTTATATCTTTATGTTTGAAGCCTGAAATGTGGCAAAAGGTTGAAAAGTTCAAGGGGGCCGAATACTTTCGCAAGCCACTGTATAACTAAAATAACAGTAATATATAGAAAGTGTTGTAGGAACCAAAGTAAATATAAAAAGTAGACACATATAAGATCAAGTCCTAAATTCTGATCAAACAATGGTATAAACAACCACTATTATTATTATTATTATACAGAATTTATATAGAGCCAACAGTTTGCACAGCGGTTAACAAAATAAAGGCAGACATTACAGTTACATTACAATTTGGTACAAGAGGAAGCAGAGGCCCCTGGTCATTAGAGCTTCCAATCCAAAAAGGAAGGGTTAATTAATGCAAAAGGTAATAGCTGTGGGCAGGGGTGGACTGACCATTGAGCCACTCGGGCACTGCCTGAGGGCCCCGGGCCACTAGGGGGCCCCATCAGGGTTGCCAGCCTCAGTAAAACCAGGGACAGTATGTATAAATCTGTGGTTTTTTTTTACATCTGTCTGTGTATACCGTGTGTACATGTATGTGTATACTGTGTGATTGTATACTGTGTGTGTGTATACTGTGTGGCCCCATAATCTCCTATTGCCCGGGGGCCCCATGAGTTATCAGTCCGCCCCTGGCTGTGGGGGATGAGCTGATGGAGGAAGTAAAACAGTGTTAGTTAGAAGCAGGATAGGCTTCTTTAGCTGCTTGCTGCCCGCCCACCGTCAAATGACAGCGGAGCGGTGCAGCTCTCATTCTGGGACGCCGTCATATGACGGTGTCCAAGAACGGCTGCCCCCGCATGGCCGCAGGGGCGCGCAGTGCGGCGATCGTGGCCGTGCTGTTTTGCTAGGACACGGCGTGACAGAGTGTGAGGAGAGGAGAGCCGATCAGCGGCATCTCCTCACAGGGGGATATGTAGAAATGAGTGCCCTGATGACAATAAAGAAAAAAAGTGTCACCAATCAGTGCCCACCAATGCCAGCTATCAGTGCCCACCAGTGGCAGCAATCACTGACCACCACTGCCCACAAGTGCCACCAATCAGTGCCCATTAGCGCTGCCAGTCAGTGCTGGCAATTAGTGCCACCTATCAGTGCTGCCCATCACTGCTGTCAATCAATGCCCATCAGTGTCGCCCATCAGTGCCAGCCATCAATGCCCATCAGTGCCCATCGTTAACGCCTATCCGTGCTGCCTATCAGTGCTCATCAGTGCCACATATCAGTGCCACCTATCAGTGTCCATAAGTGCCGCCTCAACAGTGCCCATAAGTGCCACCTCATCAATGCCCACCAGTTCAGCCTATTAGTGCCCATTAGTGCCGCCTTATCAGTGCACATCAGTGAAGGTGAAAAATTACTTAGTTACAAAATTTACTGACAGAAAAAAAGTAAAAAAACATTTTTTTTCAACATTTTTGGTCTTTTTTTTTTTGTAAAAAATAAAAAACCCAGCAGTGATTAAATACCACCAAAAGAAAGCTCTATTTGTGTGAAGAAAATGATAAAAATTAGTTTGGGTACAGTGTAGCATGACTGCGCAATTGTCATTCAAAGTGCGACAAAAAGCTGAAAAATGGTTTGTGCAGGAAGGGGGTATTGGTGCCTGGTAGGCAAGTGGTTAAAGAGAAAGGTTTTCAGGGATCGTCTAAAGATGGATAGATTAGAGGACAGTCAGACAGATTGGGGTAGGGATAATACAGGGGAAGAAAAAGGGGGGCCCAGATCCTGAAGTATGTGGAAATTGAATTAATTTATTTAAAATAACAGACAGTTTGGTATTCACATTAAAAAACATGCAAACAAACACAGCACCACAAGCGGCGAGCTCGCAACCTGACGTCACTTCCGGTGCCTATCTGTTCCAACGCGTAGCGTCACGGTCATGTGACTTCATCATTCCCTGCTCGCTGCTCATGGTGCTGTGTTTGTTTGCATGTTTTTTAATGTGAGTACCAAACTGGCTGTTATTTTAAATAAATAAATGTAACGTTCAACAAACTTCAGGATCTGGGCTCCCTTTTTTCTTCCCCTGTATACATCGTTACTGGATCCGGAAATCTTCCCCTTTTTTCATGTATTGCTGAGCTGCACAAAGGAGAAAAACCCCCAGCTATCTACTGCAGGAGTCTGGATTTCGCTGGCTGCTATTGTAATTTCTCACGCTGTTAGCTTACAGCGGTAAGATAAGGGGCTATTCCACACATAGGTGTAATTGCACTGAAGAAATCAACCACAAAGTCACCGTTCACATTCTCTGCACAGAGTGTCAACCGGAGCAGCACTTCACAGCTTCAGTTCACTCGCTTATATGGACACTATTTTTTGATTGGAGCACTCTAATATTTATTTGAAGAGTTTTATATTTGGACATTTTTTTATTACTAGCACCTTATTATTACTGAATTTGAAGATTATATGTCACTTCTGTGACTTTCATCACTTGCACTTTATATATTAGAATGTATCCATGTCTAGTGGTTGTTTATACCATTGTTTGATCAGAATTTAGGACTTGATCTTATATGTGTCCACTTTCTATATTTACTTTGGTTCCTACAACACTTCCTATATATTACTGTTATTTTAGTTATAACTTAGAGCACAACACCAATTATTGATTTTTATCTTATTGTTAGTGTATTTTATGTGTGGCCCAAGACAATTCCTCTTCTTCCAATGCGGCCCATATCAAAGAAGTTTTATAGAGAATATAAAACAATTCAGTGATCATACATTGAAAAAAGAAGACTTCCAATTACCTGTATACTATAATAAATGTTTGTTGCACCATAACATAGCAATGCCCTGACAGGCCAAGTATAGAATAAGCCATCCCAAAAAAAAGGATCAATCAGAAATAAAGATCTTTGACCCAGATAATAAAATTTCAAGTAAGAAAAAAAGAAACCAAATATACTCTCAGCGCCATTAATTATAATTATCCAACTGGACACTGTAATAGTCTCATCTGAATGATTTTCCTCTTTTCATCTTCAATGAGAAGTGTATTCCCCGTATGAGTCACTCATGTTTTAATGGTTGGTGGAGTTGCAGATTTCCAGCCTACAAGAATCACTTTCCTGGCCTGAAATAAGGCACGAGCAAAGGCTACTGTAGCCTGTCTCCTCCCGAATGGGCTTCTCAAGAACTCCCAGCAAACAACAGATCAGGTCCAGAGGTACAGCAGTTTGAAAAACTCAATTGAGAGTTGATAGGACCCCACTCCAGTATCAATGAAGCTTTGGCCAATGTCAGAGCAGATGAATGAGGTGTCCAGGTACCCGCCTCCATTTACCACACAAAGGATCCGTAAGCTTGCCCATTTTATAAAGTTTTAAGGGGGTATAGTGCACTCAGAACAGGATGTAAAGTTGTAACAATCTCTGGGAGACATTCAGAGAGCATATGGTGACCGACTGAAATGCTTCTTCCCATTGATCCCCTGTCAATGACCCCAGGTCCACCTTCCACTGGGACATCACCTTAGGTGAGTGGGTCTTTAAATTTTTTTTAAGAGCATATGATAACATTGGGAGATAAATCCTTTAGTTTCTGATAGATTGGAGCAGGTGAAAAACAGGAGTAGGTGATTGCACCCAACCTCCCGCATCACCCTTGGATTGGACCTTGTGTTGCAGCTGTAAATGGTGGTAAAACATAGTAGAGGGGAAAGCAAACCTGTGACATACACTGTTTGAAATTTGTTCATTCAAGAAAAGCTTTTCATCCTTCTCCTTTGAATTCTCTTATCACTATGGTCAAGTGCAAACATCAATTTGACCCCAATATTGAGTGAAAAATTGTACAAATGTTCTTATAAAAAAATTCAAGTAAAATTCTACTGGTGTATGGCCAGTTTAAGTCACAAATACTTTTTAATAAAGTCATCAGGTCTACAATAGTTTCACTGTTGTCTGATCAAGCACAGTTGTATCTCTCAGACATTTTCCTAAAATTATGTATACACTTGGAATCCATAAACCTGGGTGAATCAGTGATGGAGAAGGAGCTATGTGTCCTTGCAGAAAGCATGCAATGCCAATCCACAACTTCTAAACCAATGGTAATTAATGTATTATATCAGAAGAGGCATCAACTCAAAAAAATGAGACATAATTTCCCACCTTTACAAGGCATTGATGTGAAATCATCTTGAATGTACAGTTCAGTTTTTGGCATAAGTTCACAAAAAGGATGTCTTGGAATTGGAAAGGGTGCATAGAAGGGCAGCAAATTTATAAGAACATGAAATACTAAAGTTAAGATAATAGAATAAGTGAATATGAATTAGTTTCGAGACTAGCCTTTCTTAACCTTTTTAGCCCAGAGGAACCACTGAAATAATTTAAACGTCTCAAGGAGCCCAAGGTAAAAATTATTTTATCTACAGATCACGTTACATTAGTTTGATCAGTAAGTTGAAAAACTTTTTTAAATAGAGGTATTAAGAAAATGGCATAACTAGAGTATTTAACGCCCAGAACAAATTATTTTACAATATTCACCTGCTCTATATGATAATAATAAATAAGGCAAGGAATGGTGGCAAGACAAAAAAAAACTGTGAAAATGGTAGTGTCTCCTGGAAAAGTGTCCTCATACATTGGTGGTCAGTGGAGAAAAGCCCCTCTTCCTTGGTGATCCATGTAAAAGTGACCTCTTACGTTGGAAGTCAGTAGGAAATTGCCTCCTTACTTGGTGGGTATTGTAGGTTGCAGACCTGCCACTGCTTACTGCTCAAAAAACCCTTAGCAACCTCCTGGAGAAACCCTGGTTGAGAAAGACTGTTCTAGACTGTTTAAGGTGATAAAAAGATGGCTACTTATATTCATAGGAAATACACAGAATTTTGGTTCAGGAAGTTCTTTGATTGCCTTTAGAGGTACAGAATAGTTTTTGTCCTAGTTAAAGAAAATTAGCCAATGGTCTTTCTCTAGATCAATCAGGGATTAGGGGCTCTTATAATACAAGATTGTATATACAAAAAAAATTTGCGCCAACTCTCAAGAATTAAAGCAGCCAACACAACAACTTGACCTGTGTAAATATAAAAAATAAAATAAAGTGTGGCGCTAGTGGTGATACCTTGTTAGAGATAATGTTAACCCTTTCACGAGAATAGGGATGTACAATCCTCAGGTGTGTACAAAAAAGAAGAAGAGAAAGGGGGGAGTTGAAGTGAGGGAGATATTACCTTCCCCACTCAAACTTCCCCATGGGTGAATTCAACATTAGTATGGAAATTCGTGCAAAGATATGTCTATATCTGTGTGCTAAATAAGTGGAAACTTAGGAGGTTGGTGTTCCGTATCGTGACAAATAGGGAACACCTATCAGACTGGTACTTGGAGGTTCAACTCTAGGTCATAATCAAACAGAAAAAGGAAGCTTAAGGAAAAATGAAATAAAAATAGAAATAAAAATATTATCAAGGCTAATACAATGATGTATACCAAGTGCTATGCCTTCCAAAGAAGAGGGGGGCCAAAATATATAAATATATAATCAAAGGTCCATCAAGGTGGTATATACAGAGATACAAACATAATTAGAGTCCACCATCTTAGATATGGGGTTACTAGATATCGATCTTGGTGTAAATAGTTCAATAAGCTGTCGTGAAGAGGGACTGTTGAACGTATCCCTGTTCAGAGGTAGGATTCCTCCCTTAGAGCGGTGACTTTGGCCCAAAAGGAACAGATATATAATGCCCTTACCAGATCAGGTGGACTCACAGGCCCTTGGCGGTGAGTCAAACGAGCTTTGTACCGTCAAGCGGTGTAGGGCTGTAAAGCTGTATGTCGTTCCTGGGTGGAATTTCACTGATGTCACCGGAAGGCACGCCTCTGGCTCGATAGGTTTTCCCAGATGTCATCTAATGATGTGTCCTTGGCAGGGCGCAGCTGGTCAACCAGAATCTTCAGGTAAAGAAAACCTATTCCTCAGCAGCCAATACCGTTTTTGTAGATGAAACAAGAAAAAAACTTCCACATAGTGTAAATCTTTCTCAAACGTGGCGACGTTTATTAAAATAAGGTTTTTGCAGTAAAATACAAAAAATTGGGCGGTAAAAACTAGGCTCAAAATATTGTAAAGAGTCCCAAGATTAAAAATTTGCGCAGTAGGTGATGGTGAGGGTAAAATCCACAGAAACCCGACGCGTTTTGTCCTCAAAGACTTCTGCTGGGGTACCTACCTCTGAACAGGGATACGTTCAACAGTCCCTGTTCACCACAGCTTATTGAACTATTTACACCAAGATCGATATCTAGTAACCCCATATCTAAGATGGTGGACTCTAATTATGTTTGTATCTCTGTACATACCACCTTGATGGACCTTTGATTATATATTTATATATTTTGGCCCCCCTCTTCTTTGGAAGGCATAGCACTTGGTATACATCATTGTATTAGCCTTGATAATATTTTTATTTCTATTTTTATTTTATTTTTCCTTAAGCTTCCTTTTTCTGTTTGATTATGACCTGGAGTTGAACCTCCAAGTACCAGTCTGATAGGTGTTCCCTATTTGTCACGATACGGAACACCAACCTCCTAAGTTTCCACTTATTTAGCACACAGATATAGACATATCTTTGCACGAATTTCCATACTAATGTTGAATTCACCCATGGGGAAGTTTGAGTGGGGAAGGTAATATCTCCCTCACTTTAACTCCCCCCTTTCTCTTCTTCTTTTTTGTACACACCTGAGGATTGTACATCCCTATTCTCGTGACAGGGTTAACATTATCTCTAACGAGGTATCACCACTAGCGCCACACTTTATTTTATTTCTTATAATACAAGGCCTTTTTATGGTTGACACAATCAAGTGTGTAACTATATAAATATAAAGTAAAGACGGAAGTACATTTTTGTGTGTGTGTTGTTTGTTACTTTGACTTTGACTGGGCCATTCTAACACATGAATATGCTTTCATCTAAACCATTCCATTGTAGCTCTGGCTGTATGTTTTGGGTCGTTGTCATGCTGGAAGGTGAACCTCCGCCCCAGTCTCAAGTCTTTTGCAGACATTAACAGGTTTTCTTCTAAGATTGTATTTGGCTCCATCCAACTTCCCATCAACTCTGACCATCTTTCCTGTCCTTACTGAAGAAAAGCATCCCCACAACATGATGCTGCCACCACCATGTTTCACGGTGGAGATGGTGTGTTCAGGGTGATGTGCAGTGTTAGTTTTCCGCCACACATAGCATCTTGCTTTTAGGCCAAAAAGTAAAATTTTGGTTTCATCTGACCAGAGCACCTTCTTCCACATGGCTTCTGCAAACTGGACTTCTTATGGCTTTCTTTCAACAATGGCTTTATTCTCGCCACTCTTCCATAAAGGCCAGATTTGTGGAGAGCACGACTAATAGTTGTCCTGTGGACAGATTCTTCCACCTGAGCTATAGATCTTTGCAGCTCCTCCAGAGTTACCATGGACCTCTTGACTGCTTCTCTGATTAATGCTCTCCTTGTCTGGCCTGTCAGTTTAGGTGGGCTGCCATGTCTTGGTAGGTTTGCAGTTGTGCCATACTCTTATCATTTTTGGATGGTGGATTGAACAGTGCTCCATGAGTGTTAATAGTGTGAAATATTTTTTATAGCCTATCCCTGTTTTAAACTTCTCCACAACTTTATCCCTGACCTCTCAGGGTGTTCCTTGGCCTTCATGATGCTGTTTGTTTTTCACAGAACAGCTGTATTTATACTGAGATTAAATTACACACAGGTGGACTCGATTTACTAATTAGGTGACTTCTGAAGGCAATTGGTTCCACTAGATTTTAGTTAGGGGTATCAGACATTTTTTACAAACTGATAGCTGAAAGGAGATGAGCTTTTAACAGACACACTGTAATATGATCCTGATGTCTATGGTTTATATACTTTAAACTGTTATTGGGTGCATTACATTGGGGGAGATTTTCTAAAACTGGAGCACATAGAATCTGGGGCAGCTGTGCATGGTAGCCAATCAGCTTCTATGCAGAGCTGCACCAGATTTTGAATGCTCCAGTTTTAGTAATCATTTTATTAGCAACCAGGGTTTCTATTTGGGGGGAAGTAGGGAGAGGGAGTAAATGATGTAAAGAATATTGTGAGAATCCTGAGTGAGGGAAGGATTGGGAACCCAACTTAACTCCACACCAGGATTGTGCTATGAGATGTTCAGCCAGATCTGGTAATTGTGGTATAGTGCCCATAGACATGAGATGGCATTTTTGTGATTTGACTGTTTATAGTTGAATCAGGTAATGACCTTGTGATTCTTGTTGACCACACACCACCAATTCATATTGCTCCCCCCTAAAAAAAACTCAAGCTCCAACAGCCTGTCTCACAATGTCACGCCCCCATGTAGATAGTTAATTAGAAATAAATTTAAGCCACACTTCAGCCACATTTACAGGTGATTAGCAATGAAGCCTTCCCATTTTGTTATATATAGTATAACAAAAAAGTCCAGGATTGCTGCACTTGAAAACTTTGAAAAAAAAAGTAACACTGTATTTGGAATTATAAACACACTGTTATTTATTTATTTGTTTAATTTATTCAATAAAACTTTTTTTCAATTAATTATACATCTATACAAAAGAACAAAGTTTTTGCATTGGTGCACAGTTATACATGGTTAATATTAAATAGACCCTGTCAATTTATCTATTCAGCCCACCCTCCTAACACACAATGATCCAGGTATAACTTGCGGTGCCGCTCTAAGCTGAGATAAAGATCTCCCCGCCAGTTACAGTGAAGGGAAAGGTGCAAACGCACCATTCAGGGGTGTTGAAGCAACATCAGAGGAAATAATGAGCACCACTCACTGACCCTGTACACGAATATGTGAATGAGTGTGGCCTTAGCCAGCGCTGCTCCAGCCACACCTCCTGACATGTTTACCCCCTGCACAATGGGGTTTGGTCATCTCTGTGACCAAGCCCTGGTGTGCAGGGCGAAACATGTCAGGGGGCATGACTGTAGTGGCACTGTCTGAGGCCCCACTCATTCACATATTCATGCACTGGGGCCCTTCCTTTCTCTGATCACCCTCCTAATACCCTATACTTACCACCCTCCACTGCTCCTTCCTTCATTGCAGCTGCTGCAAAATAGTCATTGTCAGCTAGTGTCAGATTACCCCCTCAGTCAAGTAACAGTACTCGGGCATAGCAATTGGCCAGTAGACCTGAGCATTGTATTATGGGAGAAGGTCACATGCTCCCCCATACCTGCAAGCAATAAGGTATTTTTTGCGGGCAGTCATGGAAAAGGGAGCATTGGGGATGACTCTAGGGCTAGGCCAGGGGTCTCCAAACTTTCTAAACAAAGGGCCAGTTTAATATCCTTCAGACTGAAGGGGGGGTGGACTGTGGCCATTAGTAGTAGAACAGTGGGAATAAACAATGCCCCGTCTTTGGTGTCAGTGGGAGGAATTGTGCCCTATCGTTGGTGCCATTGGGCCCCATTGTTGGTGTCCTTGGAAGGAATTCTGCCCCATCGTTGGTGTCATTGGGAGGAATTCTGCCCCTTCATTGGTGTCAGTGGGGAAAATTATGCCCCATTGTTGGTATCAGTGGATGGAAATAGTGTCCCATGGGCCAGATAAAAACAAGCAAAAGGGTCACATTTGGCCCCCAAGTCACATTTTAGAGACCACTGGGCTAGGCATAAGAGGATCTAGGGTGTAAAAAAAAAAAAAGAGCCTGTCACTTTGTCCTAAATAGGTTATCCATTTCCATATGTAGTGTAAATAAATAAAATAAATAAAAGAACTTTAGTTTTCCTTTAATGTCATAGTTGTTTAAAAAAAAAACATTTCTGTGTGCAGATCCTTACAAGGCATCTCTTCACTATCTAACATCACTGAGATTGCCGAGCTTACCTACGTACACAAATTCATACCGTGACACTTTGAAACATTGTCTTTTTTCATAACAAAACTACCCTGTTGGCAATGTTGGCGATTATATATCCGCTGCAGATTGTTCTTCCTTGAACTTGTTCATATATGATATTTAAAGAAAGAAAACAGACAATCACAGGAAAGCATTTCCATTATCATAGAATTTATTTTGCTTTCGGCATAAACAACACAGTAGCGCTGATGCTGGAGAAGAACATTGTGACAGCTCGGAGACAGCAAGTGCTGAGCCAGCGGAACTGTTAAAAGTCAGTATATATTATCATTTATCAGCGGTCCACATATGAATAGATGCATGTTGCACACTTCTAGGAGAAGTGTCTGCCCTTTATTATATTCCAGTTTCCATTTTCTAATGATTGCACATTTATAAAAAAACATGGTTGGGAACATGCTTAGAATAATCTTTATTCAACCTATCAACAGTTAAAGGTTTTTTTTTTAAAAGTAATGTGTTTTTCTTCTTTCTGTTATATTGAAAATTTCTGGAGCTGAACCCACACTATTTTAGCTCCTGCAGGTCCATAAACTCTCTTTAGTTTTCAAATTTAGTCTAATTAGTTTAGGTGCTCAGCACGTCAGTTCTTGCAGCAGTCCAATTTTTTTTTTCAGAGTTCCCACTTTGCTTACCTGGTGATAGCCTGGTGTATTAAAGTGTCAGTTCTCTAGCCCACATTCACACTGGAGTATTTTTCTGCTCATTTCCTTATGCCTGACTATGCTCAATATGCAGAATCACATTCTTTCTAAATAACCCCCTTTCACAATGTTAAGCTCAGCAACTTGATACACATGCAAAAATTCTTGTAAAATGCATGTAATACATCCGTAAAACCCCTGTAAATATCTGAAACTTTCACTGCAATGACCACCAGGATGGGGGGGATTTCATCCCCAGGGAACACCAATATGGGGGGGGGGGGGGTGGCTAATGGTACAGACACCAATGTTGGGATTCATTTTTGCTTTCACTTATGATGGTGAAATTTTTTGGGTGTTGAGGTCAATGGGCTGCTAAACTTGACGCAATGCACCTCAGTGCATGAAATTGCTTAATGTTAATGTGCAGCCCTTTGGGAGCCACCTTTAAGATCCCCCATAATTTTCAAGTTGACCACCACTGGTCTAAGGTCCAGGGGAACTTGAATTAGGGTCATGTGACTGTGGACACTCCAATCCTTTTCTCTCTAGCGCCACAATGTATACAGGGTTGCCACATTGTCACGTACAATTCAGGGCCAGTGGTGTCCCACATTGCGCTTGATGATGTTGGTGAGAATGGCAGTGGCATGACTAGAGAAGGATGGCTTTGGGGGACCAGTCGTCACTACTGAAACCAGTTGAGAGGAAGGCTACAGGACCATGAATTTTGGTAAATAATCCTCTCTTTTTGAACCCTTACCTTGTAAACCAATCCATTCAGTTTAAAATAGAAATGAAAGACAAAATGTGTGTATTGGGACGCATTTACACACACATGAACTTTAATGGCATCCCAGTCTTAGTCCGGAGACTTCAGTATTGAGTTGGCCCACCCTTTGTAGCTATAACAGCTTCAACTCTTCTGGAAAGGCTGTCCACAAGGTTTAGGAGTGTCTCTATGGAAATGTTTGACCATTCTTCCAGAAGCGCATTTGTGAGGTCAGGCACTGATGTTGGACGAGAAGGCCTGGCTCGCAGTCTCCGCTCTAATTCATCCATTAAAGTTCATGTGTGTGTAAAGGCAGGTGTTCCAATACTTTTGACAATATAGTGTATATACACTTTTTTTCTTTTTTTTATTAGTGATCACATAATCTCTGCTCTCAGCAGCATAAGGGGGTTAGAGAGAAAGAGATAGAGAGGTGGAGGTGGAGAAACAGCAGGACACTGATCTTCCCAGTAAATGGCTCTGCAGGAAGGCATGTCACCACAATTGTTGACCATTGGAGGACAGGCAGGCTGTGCTCCCACCATAGACAGAAAACTGACCACACTGGGACAGATGTGCTGTCATGGCTAGCATGATCAGTTTGAAATAGGGAAGCAGAGGATCTGGCAAGATGACCAGGAATTTCACACAATGGAAACATTACAAAGAAAACAAAATACTTTTTAACACAAGTACATGGTACATCAGACACATATGAAATGTTGGGGTAACATTCTTTAAATCATCTCCTGGAAAAACAATCAATATGTCATACACATGCTGAGGGAGGAGGTACACGTTCAACTTTTCCTGCCAGCCCAAAGTTGAATTAATTGAGTGAATGTTCTGACTTTAGCACAATGTTTCCTGAACAGCATTAAACGTTCACGAAATAATTTCATTTATTGCTTCAAACAGCATTTTAGGAAACTGTAGGGCAGGGATTTCCAAACTTTTCAGACATAGGGTCAGTTTACTGTCGTTCAGACTTTAGGGAGGCCGGATTGTGACTAGTGGGGGTAGAAAATGTCCCAGGCCCAGCATCAGTGAGAATAAACATTGCCTCAGTATTGGTGATCAATAAGAGGAGTAGTGCCCAGTCATTGGTATCAGTGGAAGACTTAGTGCCCCATTATTGGTGTTAGTGGGAGAAATAGTGCCTCATCATTAGTGTCAGGAATTTTGCCCCACTCTTGGTGTCAGTGGAAGGAATAGTACCTTATATCATTGGGAGGAATAGTGCCCCAAGGGCTGGATAAAGGCTAGCAAAGGGCCACATCCAGCCCTCGGACCGCAGTTTGGAGACCACTGCTGTAGGGCATCTTCTTGTTATTAGTCACAACATCTTTTTTTTCACACATACTACAGTTTTAGTAGAGTTATGACACATCTAAATAGATGGGCCATATTGTCAGTGTTTAACTCCATGTGTCTCTAGGGCAGTGTTTCCCAACTCCAGTCCTCAAGGTGCACCAACAGGTTATGTTTTTAGGCTTTCCATTATTTTGCACAGGTGATTTGATCAGTTTCACAGCCTTAGTAATTACCACAGTCGTTTCATCTGAGGGAAATCCTGAAAACATGGCGCCTTAAGGACTGTAGTTTAGAAACACTGCTCTAAGGTTACAGCTACTTCTGGGAGAACCTGGAAGGCATTGGGAACAACTCTGTTTTGCTACCAGGAGGGGTCTGTACAATGAACTATTATATTACTGTCAAGAAATGTGCATCTTTCAATGTCTAAAAGATACTGAGAATTCCCAGCTTTTATACGAGGGTTCTTCAAAATGTTTCTGCACTTTTATTATAACTTTTGCAGCAATAATCATCACAACGTGACAACTCTTATGCCCCGTACACACGATCGGAACATTGATCGGATATTCCGACAACAAAATCCATGGATTTTTCCTGACGGATATTGGCTCAAACTTGTCTTGCATACACACAGTCACACAAATCTTTTTGGAAATTCCGAACGTCAAGAACGCAGTGACGTACAACGAGCCGAGAATAATGAAGTTCAATAGCCAGTGCGGCTCTTCTGCTTGATTCCGAGCATGCGTGGCATGTGTGTCGGAATTGTGTACACACGATCGGAATTTACGCAAACGGATTTCGCTGTCGGAAAATTTGAGAACCAGATATCAAATTTTGAGCGACGGAAATTCCAATGGAAACTGTCTGATGGAGTCTACACACGGTCGGAATTTCCGACAACAAGTTTCGATCGCACATTTTACGTCGTAAAGTCCGACCGTGTGTACGGGGCATTATGCTAAACTGCAAGGTCAGTCACAGAGGCAGGTAGGTGACCTAGCTGTATTTTGTAGACGCTATAACTTTTGCGCAAACCAATCAATATACACTTTTAGCAATTTTTTTTTACCAAAAAAGCAAACTTTCTTACCAAAAATATGTAGAAGAATACATATCGGTCTAAACTGAGGAAAAAATGTTTTTGTTTTTTTTTTAATTGGGATATTTATAGTTATATCAAAAAGTAAAAGATATTGTGTTTTTTTCAAAATTGTCACTCTTCTTTTGTTTATAGCGCAAAAAATTAAAACTGCAGAGGTGATCAAATCAAACCACCAAAAGAAAGCTCTATTTGTGGGAAAAAAGGATGTAAATTTTGTTTGGGTACAGCGTCGCACGACCGCGCAATTGTCAGTTAAAGCGACGCAGTGCCGTATCGCAAATAATGGCCTGGTCATTGAGCAGCCAAATCTTCCAGGGCTGCTCAAGTGGTTAAAGCGGAGTTCCACCCATTTAAAAGTCAGCAGCTACAAAAAGTGTAGCTGATGACTTTTAATAATCAGACATTCACCTGTCCCACGGTCCAGTGATGCAGACATATGAAGCCCCGCTCCTCTCCCTCTCCTCCTCCTCTCCGTGGCGCCGGCATTCTAACTGTGGGCGCCCGGCTGTGCACTGTGCATGCGCGAGCCGCGCTGCGTGCTGTGAATGACGGGGCAATCTTCTGGGACCTGTGACGTGTCCCAGAAGATTGCAGGGAGGGAGGGGGGAGAGGTGATCTTCCTTCCCGCGCTGTGGCGCCAGGGAAGGAAGTGGGAGCTGGGTGCCTGTAAAAAAAGAGTACCCGCTCCCCCCACAAAAAAATGGCATGCCTAATGTAGAATGTCAGGGGGTCACTAGCACTTAATGCGGAAGTTCCATTTTTGGGTAGAACTCCGCTTTAAGGTGGTATCTGCACATTTCAGATACCACCCAGCGGATCCAACATTGTCCCGCTGAGATCCTCTTATGCCTGGATACAATTCTGTCCCACGGCTCCGTGTTCTTTCTAACGTCATTGAGAGAACCGCCGGCTCTTCCTGGTTCAGCGGGCCTCCCAATGATGTGCCGATAGGCTCGCCTCCTCCTCCTTTCCTGAATAGAAGGCTATGCCTCCTGGCATGTGTGACATGCATATAACGATGAAGGTTCACTTTAACTTTTTTTGGGTTGTGGAAGGAAACTGGACAACTACCCTGTTTCCCCGAAAATAAGACCTAGCGTGATTGTCGGTGATGGCTGCAATATAAGCCCTACCCCCCAAATAAGCCCTAGTTAAAGTCCTTGTAGGTCTTATTTTCAGGGTAGGGCTTATTTTCAGGGAAACAGGGTAGGGCTTATTTGGGGGGTAGGGCTTATATTGCAGCCAAGACCGACAATCACGCTAGGTCTTATTTTTGGGGAAACAGGGTAGAAGAAAACATACAGAAACATAAAGATAAAATGTCATCTGTTCTGTTTATTCAGTTATTGGTTTTTTAAATGATACATTTATCAGAATTGAACAAGAGCTCCCTGTGCTGTCCATTGAAACCAACCAAATTCTTTTTTTACTAAGTGCGCTAGAAGAATGAAAGCAAATATTTGATCTGGCTGCTATGGGCATTAGAAGCATTCATCTTTCAAAAATGTTGATACCTATGCTGTGATTACACGCAAGATCACCTATGAGAAAAATAGCTTTGAAATATGTAAACATCTACACACAGAAGCGTTCATCTTTCAAAAATTTTGATACCTATGCTTTGATTACACGCAAGATCACCTATGAGAAATATAGCTTTGAAATATGTAAACATCTACACACAGAATCAAAGGATTTCCATAAACTACAAAATAGGCAGACTTGTTTAACCACCGACATTGATATTTGTGGAGGGCCGGAAATTGGTCTAAAATCTGATTATCATTAGAAAACGCAGTAGGAACTGTTTTATTAGCAGCAGGAAATCTATACTCATTAGAAAGGCAGAATGTAGATGAAGCGCTGCTAAGAGAACGTATTATTCCAGTAATGAGTATGGATAGACTTGCAGTGAGTAGAAGGAGCATAAAATCAAGAAGAGCGCCATATGAATGTTTATAGCCATTTATTAATAAAATGTGCCTCTGGGCAGACCGTTGCTTTAATCAGTCCTGCAGTGAACTGATGTCTGTCTGTGGACTGCTAGAACGAACAGTCAATATTAAATGCACAATATTATTAAAATAATGAACATTTATGTAAGTAGCAGACAAGAGATGTTACAAACTACGTGTACATTTTTAATAAAAACCCATACGTATTTGTGTATTTATAACATGGATCCAAAGGTGATAGCCCACAAGGCCTGCTTAGTTCTCACCCTCATGTGCACCCTTTTGTCCTAATGAAGCGTAGTCCTAGTTCAAGAAGACTACTGTAAAGCAATACAACAAAGACCTATTTTCTGTTCAGTAAATTGGATTAGAGGCAAACTGTTGGAGAGATGATAGGTAAAACATGTACAGTTGTGCTCATAAGTTTACATACCCTGGCAGAATTTATGATTTCTTGGTCATTTTTCAGAGAATATGAATGATAACACAAAAACTTTTCTTTCACTCATGGTTAGTGTTTGGCTGAAGCCATTTATTATAAATCAACTGTGTTTACTCTTTTTAAATCATGACAACAGAAACCACCCAAATGACCCTGATCAAAAGTTTACATACCCCAGTTCTTAATACCGTGTATTGCCCACTTTAACATCAATGACAACTTGAAATCTTTTGTGGTATTCGTGGATGACGCTCTTTATCTTCTCAGATGGTAAAGCTGCCCATTCATCTTGGCAAAAAGCCTCCAGTTCCTGTAAATTCTTGGGCTGTCTTGCATGAACTGCACGTTTGAGATCTCCCCAGAGTTTGGCTTAATGATATTGAGGTCAGGAGACTGAGATGGCCACTCCAGAACCTTCACTTCTGCTGTAGCCAATGACAGGTCGACTTGGCCTTGTGTTTTGGATCATTGTCATGTTGGAATGTCCAAGTACGTCCCATGCGCAGCTTCCGGGCTGATGAATGCAAATGTTCCTTCAGTATTTTTTGATAACATACTGCATTCATCTTGCCATCAATTTTGACCAAATTTCCTGTGCCTTTGTTGCTCACACATCCCCAAAACATCAGCGATCCACCTCCGTGTTTCACAGTAGGAATGGTATACCTTTCATCATAGGCCTTGTTGACTCCTCTCCAAATGAAGCGTTTACGGTTGTGGCCAAAAAGCTCAATTTTGTTCTCATCACTCCAAATGACTTTGTGCCAGAAGATTTGAGGCTTGTCTCTGTGCTGTTTGGTGTATTGTAAGTGGGATACTTTGTGGCATTTGCATAGTAATGTCTTTCTTCTGGCGACTCGACCATGCAGCCCATCTTTCTTCAAGTACCTTCTTATTGTGCATCTTGAAACGGCCACACCACATGTTTTCAGAGAGTCCTGTATTTCACCTGAAGTTATTTGTGGGGTTTTTTTGCATCCCGAACAATTTTCCTGGCAGTTGTGGCTGAAATTTTAGTTGGTCTACCTGACCGTGGTTTGGTTTCAACAGAACCCCTCATTTTCCACTTCTTGATTAGAGTTTGAACACTGCTGATTGGCATTCTCAATTTCTTGGATATCTTTTTATATCCCTTTCCTGTTTTATAAGTTCAACTACCTTTTCCCGCAGATCCTTTGACAATTCTTTTGCTTTTCCCATGACTCAGAATCCAGAAATGTCAATGCTGCACTGGATGAAAGATGCAAGGGTCTGTCAGGAGTCCATAAACTCATTGACCTTTTATACACACACACTAATTATAAGCAAACAGATCACAGCTGAGGATGGTTACCTTTAATAGCCATTCAAACCCCTTTGAATCAACTTGTGTGCATGTTATCAGGCCAAAATCACCAAGGTATGTAAACTTTTGACCAGGGTCATTTGGGTAATTTCTGTTGTCATTATGATTTAACCACTTCAGGCCCGGAAGAATTTACCCCCTTCCCGACCAGAGCACTTTTTTGCAATTCGGCACTGTGTCGCTTTAACTGACAATTGCGCGGTAATGCGACGTGGCTCCCAAACAAAATTAACGTCCTTTTTTTCCCACAAATAGAGCTTTCTTTTGGTGGTATTTGATCACCTCTGCGGTTTTTATTTTTTGCGCTATAAACAAAAAATAGCGACAATTTTGAAAAAAACGCATTATTTTTTAATTTTTGCTATAATAAATATCCCCAAAAAATATTTTTAAAAACTTTTTTTTCCTCAGTTTAGGCCAATACGTATTCTTCTACATATTTTTGGTAAAAAAAAAATCGCAATAAGCGTTTATTGATTGGTTTGTGCAAAAGTTATAGCGTCTACAAAATAGGGGATAGTTTTATGGCATTTTTATTGCTAATTTTTTTTTTACTAGTAATGGCGGCGATCAGCAATTTTTATTGTGACTGCGACATTATGGCGGACACATCGGACATTTTTGACACATTTTTGGGACCATTGTCATTTATACAGCAATCAGTGCTATACAAATGCACTGATTACTGTGTAAATGACACTGGCAGTGAAGGGGTTAACCGCTACGTGGCAGTGTAGGGGTTAAATATGTCCTGGGGAGTGTTTCTAACTGTGGGGGGGGCGTGGCTACGTGTGACACGTCACTGATCTCTGCTCCTGGTCACAGGGAGAAGAGATCAGTGACACTGTCACTAGGCAGAACGGGGAGATGCTTGTTTACATTAGCATCTCCCCGTTCTTCCTCTCCATGAGGCGATCGCGGGTATCTCCGCGGCGATTGAGTCCGCGGGACCCGCGACCCGACTCACGGAGCTCCCAGCTGGCACATGCGCTCGCGGGCGGTGGCGCACGCGCAATGGCACAGCGGCAAATTTAAAGGGACGTACGGGTACGCCCATTTGCCCAGCCATGCCATTCTGCCAATGTACATCAGCGTGCGCTGGTCGGGAACCGGTTAAAAAAAAGTAAACACAGTTGATTGATAATAAATGGCTTCAGCCAAACACTAATCATGAGTGAAAGAAATGTTTTTCTGTTATCATTCATATTCTCTGAAAAATGGCCAAGAAATCATAAATTCTGCCAGAGTATGTAAACATATGAGCACAACTGTATATACAGCCAGGATAAGCCTTAAGTCTTCAATACACAACACCTTAAGGCCCCTTTCACACTTATACGACTTCAAAGTCGCGCGATTTTACCGCGATTTGCCGCGATTTTACTGCGATTTGGGAGCAGTACTACTTTGTACGACTTTGCCACATTTTTGGCATTAACAAATGAAAACATACAGTAGTTGGTATGAATCATGAGGGGGAACTCCACGCCAAGTTTTAAATAACAAAACTGGCGTGGGTTCCCCCCCAGGGGCATACCAGGCCCTTAGGTCTGGTATGGATTGTAAGGGGAACCCCCTACGCCGAAAAATCGGCGTGGGGGTACCCCCAAAATCCATACCAGACCCTTATCCGAGCACGCAGCCCTGCCGGTCAGAAATGGGGGTGGGGACGAGCGAGCGCCCCCCCCCCCCCTCCTGGACCGTACCAGGTCGCATGCCCTCAACATGGGGCGTGGATGCTTTGGGGCATGGGGGGGCGCCCTGCGGCCCCCCCACACCAAAGCACCTTGTCCCCATGTTGATGAGAACAAGGGCCTCTTCCCGACAACCCTGGCCGTTGGTTGTCGGGGGCTGTGGGCGGGGGGCTTATTGGAATCTAGGAGCCCCCTTTAATAAGGGGGCCCCCAGATCCCGGCCCCCCCACCCTATATGAATGAGTATGGGGTACATGGTACCCCTACCCATTCACCTAGGGAAAAAAGTGTCAATAAAAAACACAGTACACAGGTTTTAAAGTAATTTATTAGGCAGCTCCGGGGTCTTCTTCCGACTTCGGGGGTCCTCTTCCGACTTTGGGGGTCTTCTTCCGACTTCGGGGGTCCTCTTCCGACTTTGGGGGTCTCTCCGGCGTCTTCTCCCGGTGACCGTATCTTCTGCCGGCTCCACCGCTATCTTCTGCTGCTCTTTTGCCAGCGGTGGTCTGGACTTCTGGATCGTCTTCTTCCCTCTTCTCTTCCAGAGATGTTGACACGACGCTCTCTCCAGCTGCAATGGTCTCTGAACGCTCCGCAACGGACTTATATAGGCGGTGACCCCGCCTCCTTATGCCGTCACAGTCCCTGGGCATGCTGGGACTGTGATGTTTTAGGAGGCGTGGTCACCGGGTGATGACCACGCCCCCTTATGACGGCACAGTCCCAGCATGCCCCAGGACAGTGACCTCATAAGGGGGCGGGGTCACCGCCTATATAAGTCCATTGCGGAGCGTTCAGAGACCATTCCAGCTGGAGAGAGCGTCGTGTCAACATCTCTAGAAGAAAAGAAGAAGGCAGAAGGCAGAAGTCCGGGCCACCGCTAGCAATTGAGCTGCAGAAGATAGCGGAGGAGCCGGCAGAAGATCAGGACACCGGGAGGAGACGCCGGAGAGACCCCCGAAGTCGGAAGAGGACCCCCGAAGTCTGAAGAAGAAGACCCCCGAAGTCGGAAGAAGACCCCGGAGCTGCCTAATAAATTGTTTGTGTACTGTGTTTTTTATTGACACTTTTTTCCCTAGGTGAATGGGTAGGGGTACGATGCACCCCATACTCTTCACATAGGGTGGGGGGCCGGGATCTAGGGGCCCCCTTATTAAAGGGGGCTCCCGGATTCTGATAAGCCCCCCGACAACCAACGGCCAGGGTTGTCGGGAAGAGGCCCTTGTCCTCATCAACATGGGGACAAGGTGCTTTGGGGTGGGGGGCCCCGCAGGGTGCCCCCCATGCCCCAAAGCACCCACCCCCCCATGTTGAGGGCATGCGGCCTGGTACGGTCCAGGAGGGGGCGCTCGCTCGTCCCCACCCCCATTCCTGACCGGCCGGGTTGCGTGCTCAGATAGGGTCTGGTATGGATTTTGGGTAGACCCCATGACGATTTTTCGGCGTAGGGGGTTCCCCTTAGATCCATACCAGACCTAAGGGCCTGGTATGCCCCTGGGGGGAACCCACGCCGTTTTTTTCATTTAAAACTTAGCGTGGCGTTCCCCCTCAGGATTCATACCAGACAGCTGTCAGCACTGCCTGTCGCTCATCGCGAAAGGAAAAAAAAGTTTTCCTTTCCCGATCAGCGAGCCAGGCTTGTGCTTACAAATTCGTACTGAAATCGTGTCTATATTATTCAGGCATGATTTGCATGCTACTTGAGGGTTTAACATTGAGGTCTATGGAGTACAACTCGCATAGAAGTTGGACCAAAGTAGTGCAGGGACTACTTTAAAGTCGCCACAACTTAAAGTCGTGCCAATATGAATGGTAGTCATTGAAAATCATGGAGAATGACTTGTCATACGATTTTGCAGTACAAAATCATGGGACAAAACGTATAAGTGTGAAAAGGGCCTAAGAGGAACTGTGTGCATAATAAAAAATACATATATGATACATTCTGTCAATAGCATTAACACAGAAGTTCTTGTTTTTCATATGCAGCAGCTGCCTTTAACATACCTCCCAACTTTCTGAGATGGGAATGAGGGACACCTATCAGCAAAAGTATGCAGGCATAGGACACACTCCTTGCCAAGCCCCCTTAAAGGAGAATTGTACAAAAAATAAGATTGGTTAAACCCACAAGTGCTTTTTTACGACTACTATTGCTTTATATTGGCTTTTGGAATTTACAAATGCAGCAATTTAGAAATCAGATGAAAGGTTTAGCCCTGGATAATACATTTGATAGATAAAAAGTACATTTATATAGATCAGACCAAAATGAGGGACACATGAGGAGGAATGAGGGACAGAGGGACATTGCTCCAAATCAGGGACAGTCCCTTGAAATTAGGGACAGTTGGGAGCTATGCCTTTAATGTTATATGGGAAATGTTCTGTTTATACAGTAGAAATAAAGGGAATGCTAGCTCCAGTGGTGCAGGTGGTGATGTGAGACTCCTTAGGCTCTACAGAGTTTCCTATACTTTGGTCAGTCATGTGATGCCATCTTGATATTTGTAGAGTTCCACTTGTACTTGTAAAAGTTATATATATATTTCTCCTAATATTTTTGGTGTATAAGGCTTTACAGTTATGAGGACCACCAATCTCTGAACTGCTTTGACTGTATTTTTTCAGGTGTATCTTCAGAAGTCACTAGGTAGCTATGTTGTCTCTCTTCTTCATTCTGTTTGTACAGTGCTAAATTTACTAGTCTGCCGGTACCATCTAATTCAATCCCCTGGTATCTGATAGGTACAGGAACCTGTTACCAGGGGCTTCATTTTGCATAGGAGATACCCAGACCTTCAAACAGACAATGAAAGTCCTGACCTGCTGGAGTGTACTGCCAGTAGTGAGGACATGTACTAGAAGTAGTTCCTGTCCCACGCTTTGAGAAACAATGCTCTACAGCGGCCATTCTCAACCAGGGTCCTTAAAGAGGTTTGTAGGGATTCTTTGAGCTATGGTTGATTGACCTCTCATAGGATGAGGTCTTCATAGCTCCAAGGTTAACGCCACTTGCCACAGTCAGGGACATAACACCAATGACTTTTTTAGTGGCGGCATTTTGACCACCACTGTAAGAGGGGCGTTTTCCCCATTGACCCCAATGCCAGGAAAATTGTTCGGGATGCAAAGAAAAACCCACAAGTAAATTCAGGTGAAATACAGAACTCTCTGAAAACATGTTGTGTGGCTGTTTCAAGATGCACAATAAGGAGGCACTTGAAGAAAGATGGGTTGCATGGTTGAGTCGCCAGAAAAAAGCCATAACTATGCAAATGACACAAAGTATCCTGCTTACAATACGCCAAACAGCACAGAGACAAGCCTTAAACCAGGCATGTCCGAAGTCCGGCCCGCGGGCCAATTGCGGCCTGCGGTCCGGTTTTGAACGGCCCACCTGCTTATTTAAACATATATATCTTTTGTGGCCCCCGACGATCTCCCAGCGCTGGGGCCACAAAAGATATATAGTCTGGCTGAGGGAGGAGGCGGGACGAGTGCCGTACACACAGGAGAAGTATTTCATGTTTACACAGCAGCCTCTGTAATAGGAAGTCCCGTCTCCGGTGCTGCCATTGGACGACTGTTCTGTCCATCAAAGGAGGCGGGACTTTCACTTAAGAGGCCGCTGTGTAAACAGGAGATTCTCTTGTAGGATATCTTTGGCGCTTGTCCTGCCCCCTCCATGTCCCCGCCAAGGTTGCACTGATGGCAATGGTGAGTGCATTCCTGGCAATGGTCGGTGCTGCATTTCTTGCAATGGGGAGTGCATTCCTGGCAATGATGGGTGCTGCATTTCTTGCAATGGTGAGTGCATTCCTGGCAATGGTCGGTGCTGCATTCCTGGCAATGGTGAGTGCATTCCTGGCAATGATGGGTGCTGCATTCCTGGCAATGGTGGGTGCATTCCTGGCAATGGTGGGTGCTGCATTCCTAGCAATGGTGGGTGCTGCATTCCTAGCAATGGTGGGTTCTGCATTCCTGGCGACTGGGGGTGCTGCATTCATGGCAATTGGGGGTCTGCAGATGGGCACTGACCCTTATTTTGCTTCACAGTTCTTTATTTAAAATTTTATTTTTTTCCAGAAACTTCCCTCTTAAAGTGAAGGTGCGTGTTATACGCCAATAAATACGGTATATCCAAATAACACGCCTGAGCTCATCTCTTTACTCACACACAGCCACAAAGGCAGAGAATTCTTGTTGGGCAGTGTATTAGTGCTCGAACAAACACACTTAGACCGAATTTTAATGGTTCAAAGAATGTCAGGCAAAATGGTCAGCCCTCGCGCATGTTCACTTCATCAAATCTGGCCCTCTTTGAAAAAAGTTTGGACACCCCTGCCTTAAACCTTCTGGCACAAAGTCATTCTCATGAGTGATGAGACCAAAATTGAGCTTTTTGGCCACAACCATAAACGCTACATTTTAAGAGGGGTCAACAAGGCCTATGATGAAAGGTACACCATTCCTACTGTGAAACACGGAGGTGGATCGCTGATGTTTTGGGAATGTGTGAGCAACAAAGGCACAGGAAATTTGGTCAAAATTGATGGCAAGATGAATGCAGTATGTTATCAAAAAATACTGGAGGAACATTTGCATTCATCAGCCAGGAAGCTGCGCATGGGACGTACTTGGACTATCCAACATGACAATGATCCAAAACACAAGGCCAAGTCGACCTGCCACTCTGGGGAAAGCTCAAACGTGCAGTTCATGCAAGACAGCCCAAGGATTTACAGGAACTGGAGGCTTTTTTGCCAAGAGGAATGGGCAGCTTTATCATCTGAGAAGATAAAGAGCCTCATCAACAAATACCACAAAAGACTTCAAGCTGTCATTGATGTTAAAGGGGGCAATACACGGTATTAAGAACTGGGGTATGTACACTTTTGATCAGGGTCATTTGGGTAGTTTCTGTTGTCATTATGATTTAAAAAGAGTAAACACAGTTGATTGATAATAAATGGCTTCAGCCAAACACTAACCATGAGTGAAAGAAAAGTTTTTGTGTTATCATTCATATTCTCTAAAAAATGGCCAAGAAATCATAAATTCTGCCAGGGTATGTAAACTTATGAGCACAACTGTATATACATACATTATACACATGTGTGTTTGAGCTTTGGGGTGCAGACCCTAATGCAATAGACTGCACACACCCGAGACGAGTCAGACGAGTTCAGACATATTTTTGTGTGTGACTTTACATACATTTGCTACACTCACCTTCATCATTCACAAAACTATTAAAAAAAGACCCTGCATTCGTTCCATCCACAGGCAACTGCTGCCTCCAGGATAGGGTATGCTCCTCTCTATTTGTCACATCACAGTCTGCAGCCAACAATGAGGAAAGGAGAGCAGGAAGGGAAAAGTTACTGGTCACATTTTTCTGTATTGCAGCACTTGATTTTTCAAGTACACTGGGTGCCTAAGAACAGGGGTCTTCAAACATTTTAGAGAAAAGGCCTGTCCTTTATACTTTAGGGGGGGCCGGACTGTGCCCAGGGAGAGTAAACAAATGCCGATCTTTGGTATTAGGGGGAGAACTAGTTGGTGTCAATGGAAGGATTAGTGCCCCATTTTTGTTGTCAGTGGGAGGAATTATGCCCCATTGTTGGTGTCAGCGGCAGGAATAATGTCTCAAGGGTCAGCTAAAGGCAAGCAAAGGGTTACATCTGGCCCCAGGGCCGCAGTTTGGAGACCACTGCTTTAGAAATATAGTAACTGTATTTGCAGGCATCAAAAGGAGGCATTGGTCATACAAAAGGTCATTGGTAAATGTAACATTCACCACATTATAGCTACAGTCACTGTTGCTGAAACCTTGATTTCCCATTAAAAAATTGCAAATCCTGGATTCCACATATCTCTCTACCAGGCAAACGCATTGCCAAACTTGACCAGCAAATGTATTAACAAAATGCTGGATAAGATTTAGCAGCAAAAGCACAGAGAATTTGCCAATGTATGAATTTGCCCTGTAAACCTTTACTGCTCCAAAAAAGCCACCATCGGGAATTTACTTCTTTTAGCTATTGCTAGGGGGTTTGAAGATTCTACTTCCCTTTGTGCCTTTGAGCAGCTGTAATACATTTTTTATTAAAACCCCAGTGTACAGAAAGCAGGGAATTTTCTTGTGCCGTTTCTCAGAGTTGAAAAATGGACAGTTCCAAGGGCATAGTCAGGGACAGTTGGCAGCCATGGGTGGATGACATATACAAATTCCTTCCAACATACTAAAATCAGAAAAACAGAAGGCCAGCTGCCAATTCAACTAAAGTGTGCCATCATCGGGATGTATTTGGCCAGATCGCACTTTGTTCCTTTACAGCTGACATTGTTCATTATTGCTGGTTGTGGACGAAAGGAACAACAAGAGCCTAAATTGGAATTAAAAATAAAAACGACAGATATGTCCTTATTAAAAAAAAAAAAGTTAAACATTTTACATACATTTTAATGCGATTATATAACACAGGCAAATAGGCTGAACCCAGGCAGGAAAAACCTTCCAAAAAGATCAGAAGAGTGGGCAGAGCATTAACCCCAACCCTTCCAGCCGGGACAGCGCCCACTAACTGTTCCAACCTGCTTACACACTTCCACTTCCTGTGTTATCTCAAGGAGTCTAATCCTCGTTGTTATCTTGGGACTACAGAATAATAAGTCTTTATGTTGTGGAGAATAGACTAAGTGGATGGTTTGAGTAGTTTTGCATAGGAAAACTGGGCAGGGCTGACACCACTTAATTTTATTTGTAAAACTTTGTCTTTTTGCAGGAGTTTCCTTTAATAAAAAAGACTGCTCACTGTTGCTTTCTTTCCATGGGCAGGTTGACTGGTCTCTTTTAGTTCTCTACAGGCCGCCTATGGTGGGTGGACCTTTTGGGTCCCTCCACCAACACTGCTTTCTGCAAAAACTATTTACAGCAAAGTGACTTTTACAGTCACTACTAATTATATAAGTAAATTACTGGGTTTGCAAAGGCATTGGGTGCAAACAGAGTTGATATATATCCTTTGTGGTTACTGAGAAACATATTTAATTGAAAGTGAAAGTTACTCAATCTGCATGTAAGCAGGTCAGATTAGCCAGTTAGGTGCTGTCCCAGCCGGGATGGTAGGAGTTAATGCCTTTCCCGGTTCTTTGGTTTTTAACAGGTTCTTCTCTGGGTCTGGCCCTCTAATTCAGTGATATGAAAATATGGGACAGTGGTCCAGTATGAGGAGTCCCGCAATAGGTTCTGAGTAGAGAGCCCCCAGTAGCGAGAGAGCTCAGAAGGTTGGAGTCTAGAGCCCTAAGGATGCCGGCTAAGGTCGGTTCTGGTTCGAGTGATTCCCATCAGCATGTTCTCGACAAAGGTCTAGTGGGGAGCTGAGACTGGTGTCCATAAGGGAGAGAGACTGGAGTATGCCACTGAGGGACTTACATCTGCATGATTCTTCTTTGCAGGACCTCTCAAGCTCCATCAGGCTAGGTAGGGAGCGTCGGTGCACAGCCATTTTCATATCTTTTCAAAAATGTTCAATCTGGTTCAAGTCAGGGCTCTGGCTGGGCCACTCAAAGACATTCACAGAGTTGTCTCATAGCCACTCCTTTGTTATTTTGGCTGTGTGCTTAGGGTCATTGTCCTATTGGAAGATGAAACTTCACCTCAGTCTGAGGTCTAGAATGCTCTGGAGCAGGTTTTCATCAAGGATGTCTCTATACATTGCTGCATTCATATTTCCCTCAATCCTGACTAGTCTCCCAGTTCCTGCTGCTGAAAAACATCCCCACAGCATGATTCTGCCACCACCGTGCTTCACTGTAGGGATGGTATTGGCCAGGTAATGAGCGGTGCCTGGTTTCCTCCAGACATGATGCTTGCCATTCAGGCCAAAGAGTTCAATCTTTGTTTCGTTAGAGCAGAGAATTTTGTTTTTCATGGTCTGAGAGTCCTTCAGGTGCCTTTTGGCAAACTCCAGGTGGGCTGTCATGTGTTTTTTACTGAGAAATGGCTTTTGTCTGGCCACTCTACCATTCAGGCTTGATTGGTGGAGTGCTGCGGAAATGGTTGTTCTTCTGGAAGGTTCTCCTTTCTCCACAGAGAATCGCTGGAGCTCTGTCAGAGTGACCATCGGGTTCTTGGTCACCTCCCTGGCTAAGGGCCTTCTCCTCAGATCACTCAGTTTGGCCAGGCGGCCCGCTCTAGGAAGAGTCCTGGTGGTTCCAAACTTATTCCATTTCCGGATGATGGAGGCCACTGTGCTCATTGGGACCTTCAATGCTGCAGAAATGTTTCTGTACCCTTCCCCAGAGCTGTGCCTCAATACAATCCTGTCTCGGAAGTTTACAGACAATTTGTTGGACTTCATGGCTTGGTTTGTGCTCTGACATGCACTGTTAACTGTGGGCCCTTATATAGACAGGTGTGTGCCTTTCCAAACCATGGCCAATCAACTGAATTTACCACAGGTGGACTCCAATCAAGTTGCAGAAACATCTCAGGGATAATCAGTGGAAACAGGATGTACCTGAGCTCAATTTTGAGTGTCATGGCAAAGGCTGTGAATACTTATGTACGTGTGATTTTTTTTTGTTTTATATTTTAATACAAGATTTCAAACAAATTTCTTTCACGTTGTCATTATGGGGTATTGTTTGTAGAATTTTTAGGAAAATAATGAATTTAATCCATTTTGGAATACGGCTGCAGCATAACAAAATGTGGAAAAAGTGAAATACTGTGAATACTTTCTAGATGCACTGTATGATGAACTCTGAAATTTTCATTTTGCACTTTCCCTAAGCAAAGTATTGAAATGATGTCCTTGCCTGGTTTGAAGTTACGGAAATGGGTGTATTGCAAGTAACCAGGACACTTAGTTCACTGAGTGGGTCTTAACACATTGGGGTATAAAGATATCGGTGTGGAGTGGAGTAGTGTGAAGACACAAGTGGCTACCTAACCACTTAAGTGGCTACCTAAGGTAATGGAAGTTTAACAAGCAGCCTGTCGGTAGCGTGTACCTGTTATAGGTGGAACAGACTCTAGCAGCGAGAGAGATGTTGGCACTCCTTTAGCCAACGGTCTGTCTCGCAGAGCAACAGGAGTGGATTTGTGATGTACAGGGGTACAGAAGTTCAAGCGTTAAGTGCATGTGTGGAGCCCGTGCAGGGGGCACAGCAGGGCCCATTCCGCTAATGGGGAACGGTAGTGGAAAACGCTTGACAGTTGGATGTGGACAAGGTTCAGCGCGTCCTTCCTGAATGTCAATTACAGAGAAGGTGTACATTGTCACGGGGACCTGAGAGTTAACTGGAGAAGAGTTGAATTACAAGTGCGCAGGGTCTAAGTTAATCTCTAAGAGTAGAGGCCCACCTTAAGGTTCAGTATTCCCCCATGGCAGCCTCAGCCATGGGCGTCCGCAGAACTTTTTTCAGGGGGGGGCATAATTTTATGGACACCCATGCTCGGCCCCTTTTCGACAATTTCATGAAGGGAGGGGCTTAGTCACTGCCACTGTGCCATCAAACGCTGCCACTGTGCCATCAAACGCAGCCACTGTGCCATCAAACGCAGCCACTGTGCCATCAAACGCAGCCACTGTGCCATCAAACGCAGCCACTGTGCCATCAAACGCAGCCACTGGGCCATCAAACGCAGCCACTGGGCCATCAAACGCTGCCACTGGGCCATCAAACGCTGCCACTGGGCCATCAAACGCTGCCACTGGGCCATCAAACGCTGCCACTGGGCCATCAAACGCAGCCACTGTGCCATCAAACGCTGCCAGTGTGCCATCAAATGCTGTCACTGTGCCATCAAATGCTGCCAGTATGCCATCAAACGCTGCCAGTGTGCCATCAAACGCTGCCAGTGTGCCATCAAAAGCAGCCATTGTGCCATCAAACGCTGCCAGTGTGCCCATCATATGTTGCCAGTGTGCCCATCTTATGCTGCCAGTGTGCCCATCATGATTGGCAGAGAGGCGGTTTAGTGTTAGGAAAGTGAATAGTCATTCGCTTTTCTAACACAGCTGAGTGACCTGCGAGCGCCCAGCATGGCGCTTGTAGGTCACCATTTTTGACGCCTATTAGAGCCTATGGCTCTAATCAGGTGCTTAAAAAACACCCCCGCCGATGTAATTCAGGCGTCCTGCGCCTGAAAAGGGGCCGGGCGCCTGAGTAAGGGGTGGCAGCGGCGGCCATAGATAGATTCATGCAATGCATGAATCTATCTATAGGTGATAGAGGGGTGGCAGGAGAGAGGGGGCGGCGCTCCCGTGCGCCCTTAATGCACGAGCCGCCATTGTGTTGTGGCCATATTTTGATCTTGATGAAAACAGCTATACAGACTGTATAATACAGTCTGTATAGCTGTTTCCATTAAGATCAAAATATGGCCACAACAGTTCCAGTTGTATTGAAATACAAAAAAATTGTACATAGTGGTAATACAGGCACTGCTGTTACCTGTGGTTCTTCAGGGTAGGATAGGATAGTCCAGTCACTCAGGCAGTGTATTCCCTGTCGTCCCGGGCACAGGTCACGCAGCTGTGACCTGTGGGAGGAGCCGGCGCCGCGCCGGCCGGATCGGCATAGCAGCAGGCAGGCACAACATATTTCACAAAGGCAGAGGCAGCAGCAGCCAATCGAGCGGCAGAGGCTCGAGCAGCAGAGCCAATCAGATGCTCGGCCAGGGGTAAGGAGGGAGGGACGGTCACGCACGGCACAGCAGGTGCATGTAGTCAGAAAAGACAGCCCCAGCAGCAGCCAGGCTTTGAGAAAAAACACCACAGCTGCCGCGGCGGCCGTTGCAAGACAGGGATTTTAACACACAGATTCCAGGGGGGGGCAAACGACCCCCCTTGCCCTATGGTGCGGACGCCCATGGCCTCAGCCTTGTCCCAAGGCATTGAAGAAAACGGCATAAAGCAAAGGTACCCCATGTGTAGTAAAGTGACCCTGTATCAAGTGCCTAGTGCTTGGCGCCCAACAAGGAGGGAATTATAGAGGACATGATAAACAAACTACCACCTGCCTACCCCCGTTACATCCATTTAACCTAACGCTAGGTCAACTTTAATTTCTCCTTTAATGGAAATAAGGAACATTCCTGCAAATATTGGCAATTTGGCATCTACAATAGCTAGAGTGCCCACAGTTACTAATTGTTCTGTAGACCATTTTAAGCTGCTAAAAGGACAACAATTCTGACAAAGCTTGCGGCATGTGTAAAGGCTTGTGATTCTGTATACTGTTGTTATTACTAAGTATCTCTGCCTTATAATTGCAGCATTCGCTCTGCAGCTGTGTTAAGCACTTGTATTTTCTGATTGCATTATGTATTGGCTTGTACAGTGAAATGTAATCAGAGAATCCCTCATTGCGGCACTGTGTTTAAAGTGATTCAGCAATCATGGAGACTTCTGCACAATCAATATGGTGTCATTTTCCCCCTTCCCTGGCTATTGTGTCACTACATATTGCTTTCTCTATATACAGTGTATAGTACCTCCCACTGTGACATGGCAAGGTAGTAGATGTCACTGAGCGTTAAAGGAACAATCCATTCAAACAGTTATATGCACAGCTGAAAGACTTGACTGTATTCGGTTGCCCACTGTAAAATTACTGAATGAGGGTGTTCACATGCCATGGCATTTTTAACTCGGGGTTCAGAGTTTGACAAGCGGCAGCTTGTCAGACTTGGCTCATAAGTTCAATGGGATCACGCAGCAACTGTGTGCAATGCACATGAATGCAGTGCTGTAATGATACATTATAGGGTTAAATCAAGTGGTGAGAAGGTCATATAATGCCTCCTCACCGCCTGTCCAATGCCTTCTGAAAAGCAATCTGAATATGGATCACTCTTCAGAGAGCAATGTCCTGAAAGGTAATACATTAGAGCTCTGTTTAGACCCCTGATATTTCACCAAAGCCCCCCCCCCCCCCCAACAGGGCTCTTAAAAAATTGTAAAAAAAAAATAATAAAAAATAAAATTGTAAATAAATAAAAAAAAATGGTAAAAAATATAAAATAACAAAAATAAAAAACTACTGACACCAGTGGCGGAAGTACTAGGGTCACAAAGGTCACACTTTCAACTGGGCCTTGGTGTTCCGCCATCATGGAGGTCCCTTTATGGTTTCTTGCACCAGGGCCCTGAAGGTTCTAGTTATGTCTCTGATACAAGCATACATTGTAATCATGTGTTCTTAATATACCGTATATACTCGAGTATTAGTCGAATTTTTCAGCCCTTTTTTTGGGCTGAAAGTGTCCCTTCGACTTATACTCGAGTCACCGCCGTCTGTCTGCATAATCAGCGTGTCATGCAGGCAGACGGCGGCCGGCGTGTGATGATAGTGTTCGGCGGCTATTGCAGCTTTCAAAAGCCGCGCCTCCTGCTCGTCTGTGATAGGCTGAACAGCTGTCAGTGTACAGCCTATCACGGACATTATCTCATCCTCGTCCGTGGTATGAGAATGAGAGAATGTCCGTGATAGGCAGTCAGCGGTCAGCCTATCACAGACGAGGAGGAGGCGCGGCTTTTGAACTGTGGAATGGCCGCCGAACACTATCATCACACGCCGGCCGCCGTTTGAGGATGGAGATCGCCACAGGGAGGATGGAGATCGCCACAGGGAGGCTGCACAGGACACAGGTAGGCTGCACATGCACACAGGACACATGCACACAGGACATGTACAGGACACACATGTACAGGACACACATGTACAGGACACATACACATGTACAGGACACAGGACACATGCACAGGGTACAGGTAGGCTGCACAGGACACAGGGAGGCATGCAGCTGCAGATGGGCATTGTTGACCCTCTGCATTTCTCACCCTCGTCTTATACTCGGGTCAATACATTTTTCCCAGTTTTTTGTGGTAAATTAGGGGCCTCGACTTATACTCGGGACGACTTATACTCGAGTATATACGGTATGTTGTATTTTTAGTACCCCTTTTTATCTCTCATTTTATCATTATAAAATGTTATGCTTCTCTAAGATTTTCCTTTTCTTTTCTTTTTTTTGCTTCTATTTATGTCGCCACCATCAGCACCATTAGACGTTTCCTTCCTCAGCTTCATTTCAAAAATAGTGTGACTTCTGCCGCTTGAACTGACCCTAAGTATCCGTTTAATTGAAATCCTCAATGTAGCCTTGAGACAGAAGATGAAATGATATGGCCAGCACTGACCAGGGTAAAGTGAAGACATTATTAAGTGCTAATGATAATGGCTTGGTGTAAATGGTTTGTAAATCAGCTTTAATTGCTTTATGTCTAGAGGGCTCTACAACACATTGCACTGTTTACAAAAAAACAAGGTGCTTTAAAAATCTTCAAATGTCTCTGACTTGTCTTTGATGTGTAATAAAGCAACCAGGACAAACTCTATATTACCTTCTTTAACGACTCAGCAGTTAACAGCATTAATGAATGTCAGAATGGCACACCATATGTTTTCTTAGAGAAAAACAAACCCAGTTTTGTTGGAGAAATACATCGACCGCAACAGAAATATATCACATTATTTCAAGTTTTATTCTACAGCGGAGGCAGTTGTGACTAATACTTTGTCTCAAAGCTGATTATCTAGCTATATGCTGAAGAGCCAAGGTCTAGTCTAACAGCAGGCCATGATAAGGGACATGCATACATATGGTTTAAGCTGGCCATAGATGGATCGAAATTCAGCCGGTTCAGCAGGAACTAGCTGACTTTTCATCCATCTATGGGAAGGCTGGTTGTACTGAAGCCTGTCTGGATGCTTTTTCACCCGATCACTGGCGGGGGGCATAGCCAACAGCAGTGATTAATGTATTCTGACAGTGGGGAAGGCTCCCTGCGCTCCTGCCAGCAGAACACAATAGCGCTGCAGGAGGGACTCCTCCATCAACAGTGACTGTGTTGGTAGGGGAATCAAGCACATTTCTTTCCTTCAGCCTGTGGTTGAAGGAAAAAATTGGAAAATGTATGGCCAGCATAACAAATGTAGTTTGCTAAGTAGAAGACACATAGTTCCCAACTGCCCTTGAATTGGAGAACTGCCCCCAAAGAACCTTTTCTGATCAGTTTTACCTTTTTTGGGTCTGATGTAAGGACTTCTATACTATTTAAAGTGATAATAAACGATCAGCTTTTTAACTACTTCAATACAGGGCACTTATACACCTTCCTGCCCAGACCAATTTTCAGCTTTCAGAGCCCTCACATTTTGAATGGCAATTGCATGGTCACGTGATGCTGTACATAATAACATTTTTATCATTTTTTTCTCACAAATAGACTTTTTTTTGGTGGTATTTGATCATCTCTTGGGTTTTTATTTTTTGCGCTATAAATGAAAACGAAAATTTTGAAAAAAAAACAGTTTTTCTTCGTTTCTGTTACAAAACTTTGTAAATAAGTAAGTTTTCTCCTTCATCAACGGCAAAGATGAAGCTGCACTGACAAGCACTGATGAGGTGTTACTGATGAGGTGGCACTTATATGCAGCACTGATAGGTGGCACTGATATACAGCACTGATGGGCACTGATGGGCATTCATAAGCAGCACTGATGGGCACTTATAGGCGGCACTGATGGGTACTCATAGATGGCACTGATGGGCACTCATAGGTGGCACTGATGGCACCCATAGGTGGCACTCATAGGTGGCACTCATAGGTGGCACTGGAGGGCACGTATAGGCGGCACTGGTGGGCACTGATGGGCGGCACTGATAGATGGCACTGATAGGCAGCACTGATCAGAGGCGCTGGCAGGCATCATTGATGAGCACAGAGTGCCATCCCTAATGGGCAATGATTGCGATCCCTGGTGGGCTCTAGTGGCCTTACATGGTGGCCATGGGGGGCCATCCTTGCTGGCCATGGGTGGGCATCCTCGTGGGGGCTGCACTGATAATCAATCAGTGCAGACCCCCCCTGTCAGGAAGCAGCCGTCATTCTGCTATAGACCAGACAGGAAGTGGTTAAACATGTTTAGCAGCTGATTTAATCATTTACTGAGTATGTAGCTTCTTTATCTTTTTAATCCATGCTTATGTTCTTGTTTAGGCTGGTGTCATGGCCGCTGTCCCAGGTTTTCTGTTCCAGGATGGCTGCTTTCTCTTGCAGCATCCTATGTAGTCATCCTTGCATGCAGGGACTAGAGTTGTGTCTACCAACACTGTGTGGATCCATAGAAACACACAGCCCTGCAGCCTAGGGTAGCAAGGCATTCCCCTGCTCTTCCCTCCTCCTCCCCACTCCAGTCTCCAAGCTAACAGGCTGACTGGAGGCTGTAGTGTCCACTGTTAACTAGTGCTGCACGATTAATCATTAAAAAAAATCGCAATCTCGATTCAACCCCCCTCACAATCTTAATCCGGCATTTCCACAATTCATGTAAAAAGTGCAGAGCCATTTCCTGCTCACAGCTGTCAAAAAAAAAAGCAGCCGGCAGTGTTTATCAACAACATGCACTGAAAGCGGGATAAAAAGAAACACTGAGGGTTATTTACGAAAGGCAAATCCACTTTGCACTGCAAGTGCACTTGGAAGTGCAGTCACTCTAAATCTAAGGGGTAGATCTGAAATGAGTGGAAGCTCTGCTGATTTTATCATCCAATCATGTGCAAGCTAAAATGCTGTTTTTTTTATTTTCCTTCCATGTCCCCCTCGGATCTACAGCGACTTTACTTTCAAGTGCACTTTCAGTGCAAAGTGGATTTTCCTTTAGTAAATAACCCCCACTGAATTGTTGTATTCTTGTAGAGATCAAAGGGATGAACTTGGTCTGCAAATGACGTCAGTCTAACCACTTAAAGACTAAGCCTTTTTCTGACACTTGTTGCTTACAAGGTAAAATCAGTATTTTTTGTTAAAAAATTTCTTAGAACCCCCAAACATTATATATATGTAGCGCTGGTAGATTTTTCAATCTACTGCTTATAGGTAAATTTAGTGGGTTATCTGTTCATACATAGTCAGATTTGCCTCTGTTCCAGCTTGGCTGAGTTGCATGTAGTTTCACACTGTGCCTGTGGGTGTCGTTGTCACCATGGGTCGGTGTCGGAAAGGCAACACGTTGAAGTGTATGAGTGCTCCTCTGTCTCGGAGATAACTCGTGGAGGTGGTCCTCGGAGTTGCATTCTGGGAGAGGGTATTTATGGGACAGACGCCATGTTCTAGGGTTCTTTTCGTTCCACCTGCTGGCCCTCCTGGCCGATAGGTATGTGTTAGGAGTATTACCGCGTGGTCCTCCGACTGGGTGGCCCACGTTGTTGCAGCGTGTGGGTGAGCCCAGAAGCCTGTCTGGGGCCTACCACAGCGGTGAGGGAATGGTCCTGGGCTTTCTGTCCTACGGGAAGAAGCTGGACAACTGAGAAGATCCCAGGGGAGGACCCGTCATGGAAGGATCATGCAGAGTGCTGGTCTGGAGAGGGGCCTGGTGACTCAGTTGGAGGATGTATCCTAAAGTTATCCTACCGCATAGTACTGCCGGGTCGGCTTAAAGGTTCTAGAGCTGTGCTTGCTATCCATCGTAAACCATTACATCCTGTGGCAGAGGATCGTACGGGTTTCTATTCCATTCCAGTCTGTGGCAGAGACTTTTGTTCGTGCTGTGCACTGGCTGCTAGGTTCGTAGAGAAACCTATCCAGGCGGGCAAAGATTCAACTCTAATGCCGCGTACACACGGTCGGACTTTCTGGCCTACTTGGTCCGGCACACTTTCTGACAGACTGTCCGCCAGGTGCGCCGGACTTTAAAACGGACGGACTTGCCCACACACGACGGACTTTGCGACGGGCTAAGTCCGCCCGTCTTTCCGACGGACTTTCGCCGGAGTTACGGCGGACTTTCAGAATGAACGGACTTGCCCACACACGGACAAGTCCGTTCATTTTAAACGTGACTCAGGTGCGACGGGACTAGAAAAGGAAGTCAATCTTGCCGCTTTTATCAGCGAGATTGACACCTTGCGAGCCCCGCCGCGGTGCATACCAGGCCCTTAGGTCTGGTATGGATTATAAAGGGAAACCCCTACGCCGAAAAAACGGCGTGGGGTCCCCCCTAAAATCCATACCAGACCCCGATCCGAGCACGCCAGTCAGGAAAGGGGGTGGGGACGAGCGAGCGCCCCTCCCTCCTGAACCGTACCAGGCCGCATGCCCTCAACATGGGGGGTGGGTGCTTTGGGGGAGGGGGGGGCGCCCTGCGGGCCCCCCCCCTCCCCAAAGCACCTTGTCCCCATGTTGATGAGGACAAGGGCCTCTTCCCGACAACCCTGGCCGTTGGTTGTCGGGGTCTGCGGGCGGGGGGCTTATCGGAATCCGGGAGCCCCCTATAAGTGGGCCCCCAGATCCCCCCAGGCGAGCTCAGGGATGACAGAAACCTCCCGTGGAGCAGATCCCGCCCGCAGACCCCGACAACCAACGGCCAGGGTTGTCGGGAAGAGGCCCTTGTCCTCATCAACATAGGGACAAGGTGCTTTGGGGTGGGGGGGGCCCGCAGGGCGCCCCCTCCCCCAAAGCACCCACCCCCCATGTTGAGGGCATGCGGCCTGGTACGGTTCAGGAGGGGGGTGGTGCTCGCTCGTCCCCACCCCCTTTCCTGACCGGCCGGGCTGCGTGCTCGGATCGGGGTCTGGTATGGATTTTAGGGGGGACCCCATGCCGGTTTTTCGGCGTAGGGGCTTCCCTTTATAATCCATACCAGACCTAAGGGCCTGGTATGCCCCGCGCTCGCCGCAATAGGAAAATTAGTTTTTCCTATTGCAGCGAGCGCGAGATGCAATACCCTGCCCTCGCGTCGTATCTGGTCCGTTGGACCAGCATACACACGAGCAGGCTTTCCGTCGGACCAGCACACAGACGAGCGGACTTTCCGCCCGAAACTGAGTCCGACGGAAAGATTTAAAACATGTTTCAAATCTAGGTCCGCCGGCGCCTACACACGGGCGGATTGTCCGGCACACTCTGGTCCGCCAGACCAAGTATGCCGGAAAGTCCGACCGTGTGTACGCGGCATAAGAAGAAAGTACATTCATCTACAAGATTCCAATTTCTAATACAACACTAAGAAAAGGTATTTGAACTTCCCTGCAACTCTCCTTCTACTACTTTCCTGCTACTTCCTTCAGTTACGTTTATTAAAGCATTGGAAAGATACTCAAGTGTCCGGTGCCTACATTGTCTGGTATTAAACTCAACGGGGACCCTAGACCCGGTTCTGGTGAAATTGAGGTAACAAAGGTGATGGTAACAGCCCGCTTAAAAACCAGCAGCTCCACCGAGAGTTATTGCTACATATATATATATATATATATATATATATATATATATATATATATATATATATATATATATATATATATATTTTAGCAGAGAAATAAAATGGCAGTCAAAAACTGTCTGCTGTCGTTTTTACTTTTTTGACACTATTTTGGTGAATGGGTAGGGGTACAAGTACCCATACTTATTCACATAGGGGGTGGATCTGGGGGCCACCTTGTTAAAGCGGAGTTCCACACAAAAATGGAACTTCCGCTTTTCGGAACCCTCCCCCCCTCCGGTGTCACATTTGGCACCTTTCAGGGGGGAGGGGGGTGCAGATACCTGACTAAGACAGGTATTTGCACCCACTTCCGGCATAGACTCCCATTGGAGTCTATGCCTCTTCCTGTCCCTTCGCGCTGTCTCCCGGGAAACACACAGCTCCCAGGAGATAGTGGGGACCACTTACGATGCGCAGCGCGACTCGCGCATGCGCAGTAGGGAACCGGGAAGTGAAGCCGCAACGCTTCACTTCCTGATTCCCTCACCTAGGATGGCGGCAGTAGCTGCCGAGAACTGAGCGGGTTCTCGGCGTCGCCTGCCGACATCGCTGGACCCTGGGACAGGTAAGTGGCCATTTATTAAAAGTCAGCAGCTGCAGTATTTGTAGCTGCTGGCTTTTAATATTTATTTTTTTTGCGGTTTGGGTGGACTCCCTCTTTAAAGGGGGATTCCAGATTCCAATAAGCCCCTCCGCCTGCATACCCCACAACCACAGCCAAGGGTTGTGAAGATGAGGCCCTTGTCCCCAAAACACCCTCCCCATGTTGAGGGCATGGGGTCTGGTATGGTTCAGGAGGGGGGGCGCTCTCTCGTCCCCCCCTTTTCCTGTGGCATGCCAAGTTGCATGCTCGGATAAGGGTATGTTATGGATTTTGGGGGGACCCCCACGCCTTTTTATTTTTAAAATCTGCCACGGAGTTTCCCCCTTAAAATCCGTACCAGAACTGAAAGGCCTGGTATGGATTTGGGGGGGACCCCCACGCCTTTTTAAAAAAAAAAAATCTGAGTATATATATATATACTAGACGTAATAATTTACTAATGTTCATACTCAGGATCTTGTTGACAGAAAGATCCTGAATAAAATACTATGAAAAGACCTTGCGTAAATGTGCATAAAGGCATGTAAATGCATACATGCATATACATACATTAAATTTTTCTTAGGCTACACTCTCATTTATTTTAGAATATTAATTTATTCCAGCCACTGAAATGAATGAATGCTCAAGCACTAAATGTAGCTGTAGGTAGTATTGTAGCTGCTGACTCTTAATAAAAGAACACTCACTTGTCCAGGTATCCAGCGCTGTCCTCACCTGGGCTAGTTGCTTACTAGCCTTTGGGTTCCTGGCTCTGGCATCCAAACTGTGGGCAGCCATATATTCGGTTCTTGGCTTCACAGCCGGCTGCCCACCGCACAAGTGTGAGCCGCGCTGCGCTTTGTGTTTTTACACGTACTCCTCTGGGACCTGTGACGTGTCCCAGAAGATTGCAGGGAGGGAGGTGAAGTGGGAGTGGGTACCTGACAAAACTAGGTAACCCCCCCTCCAAAATGACATACCAAATGTAGCAGAAGAGGATGGGAGGAGTACTTAAAGGATATGTAATGGTTTATTTTTTAAAAGAACAAAAAAAAAAAAAATGTCATACTTACCTCCTCTGTGCAGTTGGTTTTGCACAGAGTGGCCCCAATCCTCCTCTTTTGGGGTCCCTCATTGGTGCTCCTGGCTCCTCCTCTTCTTGAGTGCCCTGTCGGAGAGCCACTCTCCCTCAGGGCACTCGTGTAGGCGCGCTCCCGTGTCCTGCTGCGTCTATTAAAACAAACAGCAGGACTCCCCAGCTCCTGCGTCCTTGGATTTGATTGACATCAGCAGGAGCCAATGGCTGCACTGCTATCAATCTACCCAATCAGGACCCGTGACACCGGCTGGAGCTGGTGTGCTCGTCCCCGTCGCTGGAAAGACCGGCTTCAGGTAAGTAAAAGGGGGGCTCTGGGGGGCTGCTGCATCACAGGAGGTTTTTCACCTTAATGCATAGAATTAATTAAGGTGAAAAACCTTGAGGGTTTTACAACTCCTTTAAAGTGGAACTTTCCCTTTTGGGTGGAGTTCTGCTTTAACCAGAATTATCATTATAACTCATCTTGGTCATGAAGGCTCTTTAATTTTTTTTTTTCTTTAATTAATTGACTAACCTTTTCTGAGGAAAATGTATATTACAATATCTATAGATCACCATCTTTAAAAAACTGGAAAATTCAGTGAACTGAGAGCATAGTCCTGTTGTACAAGTGAGTACAGATGCTGTAAACAACACATGGGCCTGGGGCAACTACTAAGATTACCACTAGACATCCCAGAGGCATCTGAATCCTTTCATAAATTATGAAATGACTGTTTTTAAAACACATCTTACTTGGACAGCATGAGACTCTGATACTAAAAAGTCGGTTGGTTGGCTTCAGGCAACTATCCTTTTACCCATTCTGGATATAACTCTATTGTTACATCAACCCCATGCAGTATACTTACCTACATTACAGTACATCTTGTTCTTTTTTCTTTGTCATAAGTGCTTTAAAAGCACAGATACCTGTAGGTGTGTGTATTAGGTTTGAAATTGTTACAGTTGCCAGGAAAAGGAACGCCTTGGGTGCCGGACTGGTAAGCAGGCCCTGATTAAGAGCATCATGGGCCTGGTGCTGAGGATTTCGGTGGGCCTTTTTATGGAAATGGCATAAATGGCAGTTTCCTTAATAACTGCCAGCATAAGTGCCAGTATACACAATAATAACCCCCAGCATTAGTGCCAGTATCTGCAATTTTATCCACCCAGCATTGATGCCAGTTTGGGAAATAATAACCCCCCATCATAAATGCCAATTTCCATAATAATAACTGAAAACGTCAGTGCCAGTTTACACAATAACAACCGAATGCATTCGTACCAGTAGCAGCAATAATAATGCCCAGCATTAGTGCCAGTTTATGCAATAACAACCCAAAGCATTGGTGTTAGTAGCAGCAATAAAAAAACCCAGCATCAGTGCCAGTTCATGCAATAACAACCCACATCATTGAACTCATGGGAAGTGGGGTCCCCATTGGAAATCAAAAGTGATGCAATGTGTGTCGCAAAGGAAACTGTGAAAAGTAATAAAATATATTTCAATGTAGATAGTGCATGTCTGATGATATAGTGAGGACTAAAGCCCGAAGTATGGTGTCAGTAAGAGTGAACTTAGGTGAGGAATCAAAGTAGATAATAACATAAAGGATGGATTATTTTGGTTATTTTGCTTCACTGTTTTTTCTTGGTGCTTCTTATGCTACCACTTACTCCTTTGGTGAGAGCCACATGTTTTCATCCTATATGTTATTATCTACTTTGATACATTATCTACCTAGAGGGGTCTAGCTCACTAACCAACACCACCCACACAACGGTGGTGCGGCGATATGTATGTATACAGTATATCAGGTATATGCAGTCAGGGAGGCAGGGCCATAAACATAAAAAAAAGCTTTGAGTTTCAAGGGTCGTAGTTCGGCGACCTAGGGTCACAAAGACCCCAAATTTTGGAGGTGGGTAGCTGAAGTCCTGCATCCAATTCACAGTAGTGTGAACCCAGCCTAAGTGTTTATGCCAAGATCATTTTCATGCTGTGTTCCTATCTTTTTACCACCATGTTATGTCTATGAGTATCTTAAAAATGATGATATGAGTAGAATACAGTAAAATGGAGAATCCTTTGAACTCCTGTAAAACAGCAATGAAAACAGAACACAACAGGAGTTCTAATCTTTCCCCATTCTATTAAAAAAAAAAAAACACACACACACACATATCCATTTTCAATATGACCAGTTGGCTCCCCAACAATTAATGAATTCCTTTTTATTATATATTATATCACTTTACACCACTAAACATAAACACAAGGGAATACCACATCAATCCCATTAACAAAATAAAAGTGTACCATTATACACAGGAATGACCCTTAATCTGCTTTCTATATACTGTATGAGTTATGCCCCGTACACACGATAGGATTTTCCAACGGAAAATGTTCGATGGGAGCTTGTCGAAAATTCCGACCGTGTGTAGGCTCCATCAGAATTTCTGTCACACAAAATTTGAGATCTGGATCTCAAATTTTCCGTAAAATGACGTAAATTCCGATCATGTGTACACAATTCCGACGCACAAAGTTCCACGCATGCTCGGAATCAAGCAGAAGAGCCGCACTGGCTATTGAACTTAGTTTTTCTTGGCTCGTGTTGTACGTCACCACGTTCTTGAAGTTCGGAATTTCCGACAAGATTTGTGTGACCATGTGTATGTACCAAGTTTGAGCCAACATCCTTCGGAAAAAAACATGGATTTTGTTGTCGGAAAATCCTATTGTGTGTACAGGGCATTAGGCTGTGCAGTCAGAATCATTGCTGAACAGCTGTTGTGTGATAACCAATGACACAGTGGGATGGATTTACTAGAGGTCAATAGACTGTGCAATTTTTCAAGTGCAGTTGCACTCATTTTCCACAGAGTTTAGTAAATGTGGTAAAGCTCTGCTAATGTCCATCATCCAATCATGTGCAAGAAAGAAGTCTCTTTTTTTTTTCCTTGCACCTGATTGGGTATTCTTTACAAAGTGAAGCTTCACTGCATTTACTAAGCTCTTGGGAAAATTAGTGCAACTGTAATTTAGTAATTTAGTAAATCCACCCCAATAAGTCATTGTGAGGATGTATAGGGGGTTATTTATGAAAGGCAAATCTACTTTGCACTAAAAGTGCAAACTACAAGTGCAAAGTGCACTTGAAATTGCACTGAAAGTGCACTTGGAAGTGCAGTCGCTGTAAATCTGAGGGGTAGATCTGAAATGAGGGGAAGCTCTGCTGATTTTATCATCCAATCATGTGCAAGCTAAAATGCTGTTTTTTATTTTCCTTGCATGTCCCCCTCGGATCTACAACGACTGCACTTCCAAGTGCACTTTCAGTGCAATTTCAAGTGTACTTTGCACTTGTAGTTTGCACTTGTAGTGCAAAGTGGATTTGCCTTTCGTAAATAACCCTCATAGTGTTTAAAAAAAGTCTGAACTAACAGAAAAGATTGAGGTTGACTTAAAGCAAAATTCAATTTTTTAAACCTACATTGGGTCAGCTTGGTTACATGCAATTATCCATGTGTCACATCTGAGGGCCTGTTGGAGATGCTGAAATTCACTGCAGAAGTCTGTGCTACCAGGGCCGGTGCTAGACCATTTTGCACCCTAGGCAAGACCTGCTACTTGCATCCTGCTACTTGCATCCACCCAATCAGCAATCTTATATCTTTGAAGAAAAACAGGAGGTGAAAAAACCTCAGAGATAATGTGCAGCGAAATGCAGCCCCTGAATAAAGACAAGGCGGTGACAGGCTTACCAGTCCAACTGCCTCATCCAGCGAAAGAAACAAAGGGTAGTTCCACTAGTGCCTCCACAAATTACCTGCCAAGCTACCCTACTCCCTATGGGAGAGAACACACTGCCCACACCCGTCCCCCATCCAGTGCGCAGGGCTCGCCTGGTCCAAGAATCACAGTTCAACCGTGCATGCACAAGATGCCCGCTTGACCCCAAAGACCCAGGCATAAAAAAAACCCATAAAATGTCAGGGACTACTATAGGTCAAGGTAAAACAGCACAACCAGTGGCTGTGGCTGCACCCTAGTGCTACACAGAGTCAGTGCTGTCCTGCTTCAGGTGCTGTAGGAGCATCTTGCAGTTTTGTTGGCAGGTGTAGGTTCTCTTCCAGCCTGTTAATGGCATTGTGCCCCTTATGGACTCCAGTGGCCATCTTGTGGAAGACAGTCGTCTGATTGGACGCTGGAATCCTGCAAGATCTCAGGGGGCCATCTTGTTGGGAAAACCTTTTAAAAAGGGAGCGAGTTGTAGCCCAGATAGAAAGGATAACTTGCCACACATTTGTGGCAGTGTTGAATTGTAAGTCTGTTAACTTGATGTACATTTTCACAGGCAAATTGCAGAGCACTGGAAGAACAAGTTCTAGTTGATACTTTTGCAATTTGTAGCAAATTTGTGTGGCAAGTCTCTAGCAAGAGCAAAGTTGTAGTGGTTAGTCTACACCAGGGGTAGGCAACGTTTTGAGCACAGTGTGCCGAACAATGTTTTCAAAGAAATTAAGAGTGCCGATTTTTTAACAAAAAAATGTCAACTTCACACTCTCAATCACGAAAAGGATTTCTTATAAAGTAAATGCTGTAAACTACTTGTGTAATAGTGAGAAATTTACATCCTGCACTCTCACGCTTCAGATCAGCCCCAATTCCTGCACCTTCACACCTTGGATCACTGTACTACCCTGCACATCTCTCCCCCCACTGTACTACCCTGCACATCTCTCCCCCCACTGTACTACCCTGCACATCTGCCCCACCTCTGTACCCCCCTGCTCATCTGTCCCACCACTGTAACCCCCTGTACATCTGCGCCTCCACTGTACCACCCTGCACATCTGTTCCCCCACTGTACTGCCCTGCACATCTGTCCCCCCACTGTATTACCCTGCACATCTGCCCCACCTCTGTATTACCCTGCACATCTGCCCCACCTCTGTACCACCCTGCTCATCTGTCCCACCATTGTAACCCTTTGTACATCTGCCCCACCACTGTACCACCCTGCTCATCTGCCCCACCAAAGTACCCCCTTTCACATCTGCCCCACCACTGTACTATCCTGCACACCTTGGATCACTGTACTACCCTGCACATCTGCCCCACCTCTGTACCCCCCTGCTCATCTGTCCCACCACTGTAACCCCCTGTACATCTGCGCCACCACTGTACCACCCTGCACATCTGTTCCCCCACTGTACTGCCCTGCTCATCTGTCCCCCCACTGTATTACCCTGCACATCTGCCCCACCTCTGTATTACTCTGCACATCTGCCCCACCTCTGTACCCCCCCTGCTCATCTGCCCCACCTCTGTACCCCCCTGCTCATCTGTCCCACCACTGTAACCCCCTGTACATCTGCGCCACCACTGTACCACCCTGCACATCTGTTCCCCCACTGTACTGCCCTGCACATCTGTCCCCCCACTGTATTACCCTGCACATCTGCCCCACCTCTGTATTACCCTGCACATCTGCCCCACCTCTGTACCCCCCCTGCTCATCTGTCCCACCATTGTAACCCTTTGTACATCTGCCCCACCACTGTACCACCCTGCTCATCTGCCCCACCAAAGTACCCCCTTTCACATCTGCCCCACCACTGTACTATCCTGCACACCTTGGATCACTGTACTACCCTGCACATCTGCCCCACCTCTGTACCCCCCTGCTCATCTGTCCCACCACTGTAACCCCCTGTACATCTGCGCCACCACTGTACCACCCTGCACATCTGTTCCCCCACTGTACTGCCCTGCACATCTGTCCCCCCACTGTATTACCCTGCACATCTGCCCCACCTCTGTATTACCCTGCACATCTGCCCCACCTCTGTACCCCCCCTGCTCATCTGCCCCACCACTGTATCCCCCTGTACATCTGCCCCAGCACTGTACCACCCTGCTCTTCTGTCCCTCCACTGCAACCCCCTTTCTCATATGCCCCACCACTGTACCTCCCTGTACATCTGCTCCACAGCCGTTCCTCCATGCTCTTCTGTCTCACCGCTGAACCATCTTCATATCTGTCCTAACACTGAACTTATCTCCTCATCTGCCCCACCATTGTAACCCCCTGCTCATGTGCCCCACTAATGTACCTTCTTTCTCCTCTGCTCTGCCACTGTACCCCCTGTAAATCTGCCCTCCCCTCTGTACCCCCTGCTCTTCTGCCCAACCACTGTAACCCCCTGCTCATCTGTCCCACCAATGCACCTCCTTTCACATCTGCCCCCCCCCCCCCCCCGCTGTACCCCCTGTTCTTCTATCCCACAGCTGAAACGCATTCTCATCTGCCCCAACACTGAATCCCCCATGCTCATTGGCCCCATCAATGTACCCCCTGCTTTTTTTTCCCACCGCTGAACCCCCTTCTTATCCCTCCCACCACTGTACCTCCAGCACATCTGCCCCACCACTGTACCCCCTTGCTCTTCTGTCCCACCATTGTAACCCCCCTGTTCACCTGCCCCATTAATGTACACATTTTCTCATCTGCCCCAACACTGAATCCCCCCTGCTCATTGGCCCAATCAATTTACCCCCTGCTTTTTTTTTCCACCGCTGAACCCCCTTCTTATCCTTCCCACCACTGTACCTCCAGCACATCTGCCCCACCACTGTACCCCCTTGCTCTTCTGTCGCACCATTGTAACCCCCCTGCTCACCTGCCCCATTAATGTACACATTTTCTCATCTGCTCCACCGCCGTATCGCCATGCTCTTCTGTCTCACTGCTGAATCACCTTCTCATCTGTCCTAACACTGAACCCATCTGCTCATCTGCCCCACCACTGTAACCTGCTTTCTCATCTGCCCCACCAATGTACCTACTGCACATCTGTCTCACCTCTGAAATGTATGTGATGTCACATACAAGCTTCTGAAATGGATGAGCAATGATGAACACAGGTCAGGGGTGTTTTCTGAAAGCAGTGGGCCTGTGTCCAGGATCATAAGGGCCCCTGCAGCTGAGAAAATGTGCAGCGCTCGGCACGGCAGCAAAAGTTGGGTGTGATTTTCATTGCGCTGAATACTGGCTGTGGCTTAAAGGTACACAGAGTGCCGGGGAGTTTAGTAGTAAGTAATGCAAAGGTTCAGGAATAATTTCAAAAAAGTTCCCAGAAGCTCAACAGTAATTCCACAAACTGTGATTGAGAAAACCACAATCAGATAACAGTGAAATCTCTTATATCTGAGATTGGTAGTGGCAACCAAGCGAGTCATTTTCCTCCAGATGGTAGGCTGGGCTAGCAGGACTATGATTGGCTTTAGCAGCGGCCAATCACTGTTCTCCTCCTCCTGAAAACAGGGAACGCCCCCCCCCCCCCAAGCAGAACTGCACCCAATGTCTTCCCCATCACAAAAGCTGACGATTGCAGCTACAGCGAGTATGAAACAATGTTTCCCATCTTTTACAATATGTGGGGGCACAGTGCCTCCCCCTCAGTGCAGGTGCGGTGTGGGGAATTCTGAAATTGGAATGCATTAGTGTCTCACTGACACTTCCCTGCACTGCTCTGCTGATGAGGAGGGAGTCGAGTGCTGGCAAAAGAGGCTTCGTGTGCCGCTTGCGGAACCCGTGTCGGGGGTTGCCTACCCCTGGTCTACACTCTACAGCAAGAGCTCTGCAAGTCTACAGCATGAAAATTTAGCCACAGTGACCCCTGTGGTGGGATGACTATTACATAACATAACTGAACGAGAACTTGCAGCAGGCTTGCAGAATGTTTGCAGAGAAAGTTGATCTGGAGTTATGCAATGTGGGCTTGCTGCAATTGTGCAACAAACTTGTGAAGCCTGGCAAGTCTAGGAATAGCTTAGCAAGTCATTTTCACACTTGCTGCACAATTGCTTTCTATCTGGGAGGTCAGGGACAGGTATGCTCTGGTGAGGGAAAGGTTCCTGATGAGAAGAGATAGATCAGGGAGGCACCTGCACTTCAGGATACTGTCTGGTGCCTGGAATAGGAGTGTGCAGTTTCACTTTGGTACCAAATGTACCGCCATGTGCCAGCAGAAGCCGTCCTCTGGAAGAAGAAAAATGCTGACTATGACCCTAAGAACACCATTTCTATAGTCAAGCACGGGCGTGGAAACATTATGCTCAGGGGCTGTTTCTCTGCTAAAGGTACAGACCGACTTTGCTGCATTGAGGAGCCAATGGATGGGGCCATGTATTGTAAAATCTTGGATGAGAACCTTCTTCCGTCAGCCAGAACACTGAAGATGGGTCATTGATGGGTCTTCTGGCATGACAATGAGCCAAAACATACCACCAAGGCAACAAGGGAGTGGCACAAGAAGAAGCACATAAAGGTGGTGGAGTGGCCTAGTCAGTCTCCAGACCTTAATCCTATAGAACATTTATGGAGGGATCTGAAACTCAGAGTTGCCAAGAGACAGCCAAGAAACCTTAAGGGGTTTCTCCACCAAGTACTAAGTCGTGTTTTGCTTGGGGATCAAATACTTTTTTTACTCAGTAAACTGTAACTTAATTTATAGCATTTGGTTTATGTGTTTTTTGTGGATTTTTGGTTGATATTCTGTCTATCATTTAAAATACACCTATGATAAAATTATAGACCCTTTAATTCTTTGTAATTGGGCAAACTTACAAAATCTGCAGGGGATCAAATAATTATTTTCCCCATTGTATATAGATCAGACCAAAATGAGTGACAAATGAGGAGGAAAAAGGGACAGAGGGACTTTTTCTCCAAATCAGAGGCAGTCCCTTGAAATCAGCGACACTTGGGAGCTACGCCATCACCATCTTGCCTAATCAATGATCGCCTTGTATTGACTGAAAACATTACAAGACATTTACTGAATGGAGGAGGTACAGGAGTGAGAAATACCCGGAACAGAACAACGCTTACCTCATGTAGCACAGGCTACTACAGTGGATTTCAGCATCCCTAGCAGCCCACTGAATGGAACACATGTAACCAAACTGGTCCAGTGTAGGGTTACAAAATAGAGTATTCCTGGAGTTCAGCTTTGACAACTTGATGTCCGCGCGATAGCCGAAAGACGGCTACAGCGCAGACTTCAAATGCCGGAAGGGTGTTCATGTACGTCCTCCTGTTCTCGTGCCGCCTGCCCGCGCGCCCCCAGTGTGCTCTGAAATTGCAGAGTCCGAATTTGGCTGATCACAGAGCAGGGTAAAGGGCCAATCACAGTGGGCCCTTTACCACATGATCAGCTGTCAGCCAATGACAGCTGATCATGGAAGTAAACAGAAGCCGGTTACCGACTTTTTTTTTCTTCACGCTGTCAGCGTGAAGAAAAGAATGACGTTGGTAACCAGCTTCTGTTAGAGGGACATCGGTCCCCTAAATGCCAACCAGTGCTGCTGATCAGTGCCCTCCAGTACTGCAAATCCGTGCCCACCAGTGCCATCTATCAGTGCCCATCAGTACTGCTAATCAGTGCCCACCAGTGCCACCTACTTGTGCCCATCAGAGTTGCCATTCAGTGCCCATCAGTGCCTCATCATCAATGCCTCCTGATCAGTGCCCACCAGTGCCAGCTATCAGTGCCCATCAGTGCCACATATAAGTGCCACCTATCAGTGCGCATCAGTGCCACCTATCCGTGCCACTTATCAGTGCCTATCAGTGCCACTCATCAGTGCAGCCTCATCAATGTCTCCTGATCAGTGCCGCCTCATCAGTGCCCATCTGTGCCACCTATCAGTACCCATCAGTGCCACCTCATTAGTGCCCATCAGTTAAGGAGAAAAATTCCTAGATTGTAAGCTCTAACGAGCAGAGACCTCTATTTCCTCCTGTATTGTATTGTAAGTGTACTGTCTGCCCTGTTGTAAAGCGCTGCGCAAACTGTTGGCGCTATATAAATCATGTATAATAATAATGTATAATAATAATTACTTGTTTGCAAAATGTTATAACAAAATGACAAACATTCTATATATAACAATATAACAAAAACATTTTGTTTGTTTTTTTTTAATTTTATTTTTTTAATTTTATTTACGGTCTTTTTTCTTTTTTCTTTTTTTTGCTAAACAAACAAAAAAAGCAGTGGTGATTAAATACTACCAAAAGAAGGCTCTATTTGTGTGAAAAAAATGATAAAAATGATAAAAATTTAATTTGGGTATTCCATGACCGCGCAATTGTCATTCAAAGTGTGAGAGCTCTGGAAGCTGGAAATTGGCCTGGGTAGGGAGGGGGTATAAGTGCCCAATAAGCAAGTGGTTAAGGTGCCTTTAGGGCCCAAATATAACAAAAATATTTTCTATTCCTATTGTGCATAGTTGAACAAATTGGGGGAGACTGGACTATGTCGAATTTTATATTGAATAACATAGGGAGATATGGACACCTTAAAATGTAGACATTTTACATGTTTCCTGAGCTCTGTGCATTCCAAGCCTGTCTTTCACGATGTGTATGTTAAAATTAGATTTTTCAATTGAAGATTCCCTTCAGTTCTGTTGTCATATCGTATAAAAGTATACTGAAGTGAGATGTGTCAAAATGACACATATTCAATGCAGAAAACATTTCTCAATTTCGGGATAAAAATCAGCTTCTTATTCACTAGTAAACCCAGAAGCTTCAGCTGGAGGCAGGAGGATTGTGAAGGAAAGAGGTCTTCGTAAAGTGGTATTAAACCCAGAATCAAAATTGTCATATATCACACCTTACCAATCATTAGATGTGGTGGCTGCATTCGTTTTCTTTTTAGGCTCCATGCACACTAGCATTTCTTTTAAGCTAAAAAAAAAACGCTGGAAAAATCACTGGATAAAAAGTGCTGGTAATAGCTTTTTGTAGTAGTGTTTTAGAAGCGTTTTAGGAGCATTTAATAGAGCTTAGGAGCATTAGCATTTTAGTGGCATTTTTGCAGTAAAAGGGAAAAAAAAGCTCAAAAAATGCTATTAGTAGCATTTAGCAGCGTTTATGCAGTTCTGCTGGAAAGACGCTCCAGGAAACTCTACAAAAAAAATAATTTCTGCTCCTTGATGCTGAAGCTCAGAAAACACCAATAGCCTAAAGTAGTGTGCATGGACACATAGGATAACACTATTTAGCTTCTAGGAGTAGAAAAAATGCTAATAGCTTCTAGGACCTTAAAAAAACACTAGTGTGCACGAAGCCTTAAGCCTCGTACACACGATCGGACTTCAAACAAACTTTTGCGTGGATTTCTGTCCAAAGGGCGTTGGCCGTGAACTTGGTATGCAAACACACGGCAGGACTTTTTCAGCCAACTTTCACCAAATCACGTGGGTTTTCAGCTCATTACTGCCACCCTTTGGACAACTTCTGTATTGTTGTCTGATCTTTTGCATTGGTTCTGATCATGTATGTTTGTACTTTGGACTAAAGTCCGATTGATTTGTGTACACACGATCGGACTAGCCGACGTAGGACTTTTGTTGCAGGAAAGTTTGTCTGTTCGCACAGCCAACATTTGTCCGATGAAAACCGAAATAGTTTGTCCGATGGAGCGTACACACGGTCGGATGTTGTCTTAAAACAGGTAATTTGCATGTTTGTTGTCAAAAAGTCCGCTTGTGTGTATGGGCCTTTAAACCCCCCCCCCCCCCCCTGTTTTCACCTGGTTATCTGGCCAGTAACACACTTCCTGTATTAGAGTGCCTACACTCTGGATAAAGAAGCACAGGCGGCACCTTTGGACAGCAGCATTTTCAGCTTGGGGGGGGGGGGGCTGGGGAGTGTAAGATGTACTAACATATTTATATACACTAACAAAGTAAAGTCAAACTACAGCTAATACTTTATAATCAGTTGAAGTAACAGGTTTTTGTTTTTTTGGAGCCCCCCTCCAAAAAAAAAAAAACTGTTGCTGTAACTGATTATAAAGTATTAGCTGTAGTTTGACTTTACTTTGTTAGTGTATATAAATATGTTAGTACATCTAACACTCCCCAGCCCCCCCCCCCCCCCCAGGCTTACAATGCTGCTGTCCAAACGTGCTGGTCAGTCTTTATTTATTTATGTAAAGCCTTTACCCCGTAAAGGTTTTACATAAATAAATAAAAGCTGATCATTGTAAGCACCCCTGTCTGTGGTAAGTGGTTTGTCTTATCCCTGTAAACTGATACATGTGCAAGACAGCTTGTTCTTTTGAAAAACAACAGACTTGTTTGCTGGATCACCAGATGAAAATAGAAGAAGGCCTACAAACGAAAACTAGAACAGCCACTACATTTAAGCAAAGGTAAGCTGCAATATAATAAATGTTTGCTTTTGGGTTTAATGCTGTTTTGAGATCATTCATATTGCTACAAAAAAAAAATCTGTTTGTATTGTAAAAAGACACAGATGTCAAAATCTAAAAAACGACTATTGTAACCCCCTACCTCTCCAGTTTTATCTTACTTTCCTTTTGCATAGCTTAACTGTTTCCATACTGGGCCAATTCTGGGATTCCTCTCCTACATGTAAAAATCATAATTTTTTTGCTAGAAAATTACTCAAAAGCCCCAAACATTATATATATTTTTTTTATCAGAGACCCTAGAGAATAAAATGGCAGGCGTAGCTTAACCACTTCCATACTGGGCCAATTCTGACATTCCTCTCCTACATGTAAAAATCATATTTTTATTGCTAGAAAATTACTCAGAAGCCCCAAACCTTATATATATTTTGTTACCAGAGACCCTAGAGAATAAAATGGCAGGCATTGCAATTTTTTATGTTACACGGTATTTGCGCAGCAATTTTTCAAACATGATTTTTTTTGGGAAAGAAAAGACTTTCCTGAATAAAAAAAAAAAAATAGTAAAGCTAGCATTTTGTATAATGTGAAAGATGATGTTACGCTGAGTAAATAGATACCTCACATGTCACGCTTTAAAATTGTGCACACTCGTGGAATGGTGCCAAACTTCTCCATAGGCTACACTTTAAAAAAAAATTACAGGTTACCAGTTTAGAGTTACAGAGGAAGTCTAGCACTAGAATTATTGCTCTCACGCTAACGTTTGCGGCGATGTCTCACATGTGTGGTTTGAATGATGTTTACATATGCAGATGCGACCTACATATTCGTTTGCACTAGGGGATGGAAGCACTTTATTTATTTTTTTTAATTGTTTATTTTATTTAAAAAACTTTGTTTTTACACTTTCCCTTTATTTTTTTTATTTTTTTGATCGCTGTTATTCCTATTACAAGGAATGTAAACATCCCTTGTAATAGAAATAGGGCATGACAGGTCCTCTTTACAGGGAGATCTGGGGTCTATAGGTCCCTAGATCTCGCCTCCAGGCTGCAAAGCCTGAGAGCAAAAAAAAAATATATAAAAGATCTCTGCTTCCCAGCCGAAAAAACGGCAGCGCTTACATCTGCCGAGGCTGGGCGTAACGTCATAACGTCAGACCCAGCCTCCGAAACTCAGAGAGATTATATTATATACCATCATTTGTAAACACTATAACTTTCATGCAAATCAATTAATAAACACTTATTGCAATTTTTTTTTTACCGAAGACATGTAGCATAATACATTTTGGCCTAAATTTATGAAGAAATTATATATATATATATATATATATATATATATATATATATATATATATATATATATGTATGTATATATATATATATGTTTTGTAGCAGAAAGTAAAAAATATTATTTTCAGAATTTTCAATCTTTTTTGTTTATATAATTAAAAAAAAACCCAGTGGTGATCAAATACCACCAAAAGAAAGCTCTTTTTGAACATATATATATGTGTTTTGTAGCAGAAAGTAAAAAATATTTTTTTCAGAATTTTCAACCTTTTTTGTTTATATAATTAAAAAAAACCCAGTGGTGATCAAATACCACCAAAAGAAAGCTATTTTTGAACCTACTCGTTCTCTTCATTCCTCCCAAGACCTCCTGCTCTCTAGCTCCCTTGTCACCTCCTCCCATGCTCACCTCTAGGACTTTTCCTGAGCCTCTCCTATCCTATGGAACTCCCTACCCCAATCTGCCTGACTATCTCCTACTCTGCTTGCTTTTAGACAATCCCTGAAAACCCTCCTCTTCAGAGAAGCCTATCCCGCCTCCACCTAACAACTGTATTTTTATTTTCTCCTTCAGCTCATCCCCCACAGTTATTAACTTTTGTATCACTTGACCCTCCCTCTTAGATTGTAAGCTCTAACGAGCAGGGTCCTCTGATTCCTCCGGTATTTAATTGTATTGTAACTGTACTGTCTGCCCTCATGTTGTAAAGCATTGAGAAAACTGTTGGCGCTATATAAATCCTGCATAATAATAATAATAATAATTGTGTGAAAGAAATGATAGAGGACAATTACAATTACAATACAGTTCAATACAGAAGGAATAGGAGAGCAATGCTCATGGAGCTTACAATCTAAATATGAAACCAATATGACATGGGCAGGAATTCCCCTTTAACAGTAAAATAAAAATAATAAAAAAAAAAAAAAGTGGCACCCCGACCCCCATTAAAGATACCAACCAAATATGTTTTGAACTTACAATTTTGTTTGACTCTGAAACAGATTTGTATCCAGAAACTTAGACACATTTTCTTTTTTATGCTCCAGATATGTATCATTTTGACATATTTCATTTCAATATATTTCATGGAATATGACAACAGAAAGGATCCTTCAGATTATGAAAATCGAACTTTCAACATGCACATTTTGAAATACTGTCTGAAAATGCTGATCCTCTCAACAGAAATATGTAAAAAGGCTAGCTTGAAAACCTTAGATAAGAGAACCATTATTTAAAGTGGTATTTAATAGGCATATGTCAAGATTTAAAGTTCTACTTTCTGTATTACATTAAAGTTATTCTGTGCTTAGTTTAAAGTTAATAAAGTGACAACAGAGACTACAAAGTAGACATCCAGAGGTAACCGTATGTGCCTTGACATATATTCATGAGTGCATGGAGCCCAGGATTACTACATTTATTTTCTATCAGATATAAAGGGGGATAGAGAAGGTAGAAGACCTTACAATCTATTGCAGCATAAAGCAGGAAACAGAATGTAGAAGAGCCTACAATCTATTAGGTCTAAGACAGTGGTACAGAAGGTGAAGGAGCTTACCATTGATTGGAGCAGAGTTTTTCAACCAGAGTTCCATGAAACCCTAGGGTTCCTCCAGAGCAGAGGTCTTCAAACTTATGAAACAAAGGGCCAGTTTATTGCCCCTCAGACTTTACGAGGGCTGGACTATGACCAGTGGGATATGAACATTGTGTCAGTGGAAGGAATAGAGCCCCATCTTTAGTGTCATGGGAAGAATAGAGATTGATCTTTGGTATCAGTGGCAGAAATTTCCCCTCGTCATTGGTGTCAGTGGGAGGAATTGTCCCTCATCGTTGATTTTAGCAGGATGAATAGTGCCCTATCATTGGTGTCAGTGGGATGAATAGTGCCCCATCACTGGTGTCAGTGGTAGGAGTAGCACCCCATCACTGGTGTCAGTGGGAGGATTGGGCCCCATAATTGGTTTTAGTGGGAGGAATAATGCCTCATCATTGGTGTCAGTGAGAGCAATATTGCCCCAAGGGCCAGATAAATGCAAGCAAAGGGACACATCTGGCCTGCGGGCTGCAGTTTGGAAACCACTGCTCCACAGGTGGCTAGGAGTTCTTTGAGCAATGGCCAATTTCTGCCTCTCGGATAAGTTCCCATTGACACCATTGATCTTTTTATCTCTCTGTAAGGGGGTAGTTCTTCCCAATGTCCACAAGTGTAATGCCACGTACAGACAATCGGAATTTCCGGCAACAAACTCACATCGAACATTAGTTGTCGGAAATTCCAATCGTCTGTACGCGGCATAAGAAGAATTCTTCCCACTGACCATTACACTATTATGTTATAAGTTTTAGATACAGTAATTTTTAGCAGGGGTTTCCTGAGACCAGAAATGCATTTCAAGGGTCCCTCTGTGTTGAAAAGGTTGACAAAGGCTGTATTAGAGTATAAGCCAGTGATAATGAACCCGTGGGGGTTTACAGTGGGGGAGGATACAGAAGGTGGAAGAGCATACCCTCTATTGGGGTATAAGGGAGGGATACAGTAGGTGGAAAAACGTAGTTTAATAAGGTATAAGGCAGGAATAAAAAAAGATAGAAGAGCTTACATTCTATTAGGGTATAAGGGGGTATACAGAAGAGCTCAAAGTCTACATTATGATATAAAAGGAGGAAAACAGGTGGAAGAGCTTACAATCTATTAATGTACAACCCAGTGATAAAGAACAGGTGGACGCTGACAAGCTATAGCTCAAACAGGGCTGATGCCTGGCTGGTATTTCACCTGCTCACAAATCACAGCACCCTTTGATCCAGTGCTAGTATTTATTAAAGGAGTTCTATGGTCACAGTATACACTTTAATTTTATAAAACCAGCATCATAAAAGAATACAAACAATAGTTATATAAGTTTACGTGAAAAATCTCCATTCATATTATAAGTGCTGTCTGACTGCTGGCCATCTATTTCCACAACTTCCATGCTTTTCAGCTTCCCCTCTACTTATTTTGTTGATTTAATTTAAATTCTAAGGACTACATATCCTGTGGTACCTTGCTGTCTTCAATCTTTCATGGTACGGTGGGTTTCCTGTACTGACTCCAGCTCTGTAGTTTGGGAGGCAGGCACTGTGAAATGTGTCTTCACAAAGTAAGATAACAAACTTCAAGATTATTCAGAGTAATTGGAGAAAGTTGGAAATAATTTAAATTTTATGTGAAAATGAATATATGATTTTACATTAAGACATATTACATATTTTGAATAAGCAGTAAAAGTCCCGATTCACCTCTGTAGCTAAAGGCACTGTGGAGAAATTAATTCACAACAGGCACTGAACTCTTATTTTTGCTCTTATTACATTGTATTGCTCTAGAATCTTGGCAGCCTGCCAACAAACAAGAAGCAGATGTTTCTTATCTGTTAGAAACTGGGCCTAAAGCCTAGTACACAAGAGCCGAATGTCAGGCGGCATCTGCCGGTTCAATGGTAACCAGCCATCATTCGGCCCGTGTGTACTGCAGTCAGTCAAATAGAAGGGGCATAACCAAAAAAGGTCTGCTGATCAGTTCCCATCACGATCATCGCTCTCAGCCAATGGCTGAGAGTGCTGACCGGAGTGTTCTGGTGGGAGGGATCCCCCTGTCAGAACACAATAGCATAGCAGGGGAAATCACTGTACTAACTGTACTAACATTGGATAGTTAGTACAGCAGCTCCTCCTGAGCTGTCAGGTTTCTGTTTTTTTTCCTTCAGCCCTGCTGGGTTAAATAGAAAAAACTACTAGTGTGTACTAGGCTTAAGGCTGGCAATACATTATACAATAGTCTTGTACAATTTTCCTTTAGATTTACCAAACCATATAATGTGAGGTCTTACCTAAACACTTGCAATTTGTAAGGCCCTTAGACAGGCCCTTGCATAACATAGTTGAAGGTAAATTTAAAGGAATTTTTAAAAAGAAAATTGTATAACGTATGGCCAGCCCTAAAGTCTTGGGCCTCATTCACATGGGCTCTGAGGCCCATAGACCATGGGCCATGTGCTGCATGGAGACAGTCCATGTAAGTGTATGAGGATGCGTAGCAGCACAGACACAGGTGCTCGTCCTAGTATGACAGACGTACAGGTGCAAGTGAGCAGACCCAAACACAGACAGTGTGCATTCATCAAATTAGGCCGAGCAGCTGTATGGTGGCAGGATTTGCTGCAGTCAGTTCTGCCCCCTCTTTGCAGATGTACAGTAGTTACTCTGGTACCAGGGAGAGCTGCGAATCATGAATACAGAGTAGGGATGAGCCCGATGCTCGAGTCATTCGGTGAATAACAAACATTATGGGGTGTTCGCGGCAATTTCAAGAGCCGCGGAACGCCCCATAATGCACTGTGATATCTCAGTGCATTGGCGTCTTATGATAGGCCAAAGCTTGCAAAGCGCGCTCTGCTGAGAGAGCCATAATTGACCAAATGCAGGGTGCCTTTGGCCAATCATATCTCAGGGGGCTAAGTCCACGCCCCACACTATATAAGGCTGCTTACTTGGCAGCCGTATATAGTGTAATTATGAATGAAGAGAGATTAGGCAGGTTAGTTAGTGGCGTGCAGGCAGTGTATTTGAAATATATATACATGAAGTTTCTGCTCCCTCCATACAATTTCTATAGGATTAAGGTCTGGAGACTGGCCACTCCATGACCTAATGTGCTTTTGGGTCATTGTCATTTTGGAAGACCCATCAATGACCCATCTTCAGTGTTCTGGGTGAAAGAAGGAGTTTCTCATGCAAGATTTTACAATACATGGCCCCATCTCAATGCGACAAAGTCAGCCTGTACCTTTAGCAGAGAAACAGCCCTAAAGCATAATGTCCCCACCTCCGTGCTTGACTGTAGGGATGGTGTTCTTAGGGTCATAGTCAGCATTTTTCTTCCTCCAAACACGGCGAGTCAAGATAATGCCAAAGAGCTCAATTTTGGTCTCATCTGACCACAGCACTTTCTCCCTTCTCTGAATAATTTAGATGTTCATTGGCAAACTTCAGACGGGTGTGTACATGTGTCTTCTTGAGGAGGGGGACCTTGCGGGCGCTGAATTTCAATCCATTGTGGCGTATTGTGTTACCAATGGTTTGTTTGGTGACTGTGGTCCCAACTGCCTTAAGATAATTCACACAAGCTCCTCCCGTGTAGTTCTGGGCTGATCCCTCACTTTTCTCATGATCATCTTTACCCCATGAGGCAAAATCTTGCATGGAGCTCCAGACCGAGGGTGATTGATGATTATTTTGTCTGGTGCCCAATGACTTTTACCACCTTTGCACCCACTATGCCTCACAACCCACCACCTATTGAAGGATATCAGTTATCTTTGGCATTGAAGGTTCCCATTAGACTGGAAGAGGTCAGAGAATCTGCTACACGTACAAGTATGAGAATATTGGCGTGCATTAAAAAGAGGATCAACTCCAGAGATAAAACGATAATTCTCCCGCTCTACAAGACTCTGGTCCGGCCGCACCCAGAGTATGCTGTCCAGTTCTGGGCACCAGTCCTCAGGAAGGATGTACTGGAAATGGAGCGAGTACAAAGAAGGGCAACAAAACTAATAAAGGGTCTCGAGGATATTAGTTATGAGTAGGGATGAGCTTCGAGTTCGAGTCGAACTCATGTTCGACTCGAACATTGGCTGTTCGCAAGTTCGCCGAACAATTTGGGGTGTTCGCGGCAAATTCGAATGCCGCGGAACACCCTTTAAAAGTCTATGGGAGAAATCAAAAGTGCTAATTTTAAAGGCTAATATGCAAGTTATTGTCATAAAAAGTGTTTGGGGACCTGGGTCCTGCCCCAGGGGACATGGATCAATGCAAAAAAAAAGTTTTAAAAATGGCCGTTTTTTCAGGAGCAGTGATTTTAATAATGCTTAAAGTCAAACAATAAAAGTGTAATATCCATTTAAATTTCGTACCTGGGGGGTGTCTATAGTATGCCTGTGTTTAGAACAGTCTGACAGCAAAATGACATTTTGAAGGAAAAATCTAATTTAAAACTACCCGCGGCTATTGCATTGCCGACAATACACATAGAAGTTCATTGATAAAAACGGCATGGGAATTCCCCAAAGGGGAACCCCGAACCAAAATTTAAAAAAAAAAATGACGTGGGAGTCCCCCTAAATTCCATACCAGGCCCTTCAGGTCTGATATGGATATTAAGGGGAACCCCGGCCAAAATGTAAAAAAAAAATGACGTGGGGTTCCCCCTAAATTCCATACTAGACCCTTCAGGTCTGGTATGGATTTTAAGGGGAACCCCGCGCCAAAAAAAAACCCTTATCCGAGCACGCAACCTGGCAGGCCGCAGGAAAAGAGGGGGGGACGAGAGTGCCCCCCCCCTCCTGAACCGTACCAGGCCACATGCCCTCAACATTGGGAGGGTGCTTTGGGGTAGCCCCCCAAAACACCTTGTCCCCATGTTGATGAGGACAAGGGCCTCATCCCCACAACCCTGGCTGGTGGTTGTGGGGGTCTGCGGGCGGGGGGCTTATCGGAATCTGGAAGCCCCCTTTAACAAGGGGACCCCCAGATCCTGGCCCCCCCTGTGTGAAATGGTAAGGGGGTACTTACCCCTACCATTTCACTAAAAAACTGTCACTTCCTCCGGCGTTCTCGTCCAGAATCTCCTCCGCGGCGTCTTCTATCTTCTTCTCCCCGGGCCGCTCCGCACCCATGGCATGGGGGGGAGGCTCCCGCTCTTCTCTTCTTCTTTTCTTCTCTTCTTCTCTTCTTCTCTTCTCCATTTTCTTCTCCGGGCCGCTCCGCACCCATGCTGGCATGGAGGGAGGCTCCCGCTGTGTGACGGCGCTCCTCGTCTGACAGTTCTTAAATAACGGGGGGCGGGGCCACCCGGTGACCCCGCCCCCCTCTGACGCACGGGACATGACGGTACTTCCCTGTGGCATTCCCTGTGACGTCACAGGGAAGTCCCGTCAGGTCACCGTGCGTCAGAGGGGGGCGGGGTCACCGGGTGGCCCCGCCCCCCGTTATTTAAGAACTGTCAGACGAGGAGCGCCGTCACACAGCGGGAGCCTCCCTCCATGCCAGCATGGGTGCGGAGTGGCCCGGAGAAGAAAATGAAGAAGAGAAGAAGAGAAGAAAAGAAGAAGAGAAGAGCGGGAGCCTCCCCCCCATGCCATGGGTGCGGAGCAGCCCGAGGAGAAGATAGAAGACGCCGCGGAGGAGATGCTGGACGAGAACGCCGGAGGAAGAACCAGAAGAGCCAGAAGAACCAGAAGATGAAGGAAGATAGAAGAAAGAAGAAGCATTTAAATAAAGGAATTGTCAAAAACTGTCTCTTGTCATTTTTAACATTTTTGACAGTTTTTTAGTGAAATGGTAGGGGTAAGTACCCCCTTACCATTTCACACAGGGGGGGCCGGGATCTGTGGGTCCCCTTGTTAAAGGGGGCTTCTAGATTCCGATAAGCCCCCCGCCCGCAGACCCCCGCAACCACCAGCCAGGGTTGTGGGGATGAGGCCCTTGTCCTCATCAACATGGGGACAAGGTGTTTTGGGGGCTACCCCAAAGCACCCTCCCAATGTTGAGGGCATGTGGCCTGGTACGGTTCAGGAGGGGGGGCGCACTCTCGTCCCCCCCTCTTTTCCTGCGGCCTGCCAGGTTGCGTGCTCGGATAAGGGTCTGGTATGGACTTTTGGGGGGACCCCACGCCGTTTTTTTTTTTTTAGGCACGGGGTTCCCCTTAAAATCCATACCAGACCTGAAGGGTCTGGTATGGAATTTAGGGGGAACCCACGTCATTTTTTTTTTAAATTTTGGCCGGGGTTCCCCTTAATATCCATACCAGACCTGAAGGACCTGGTATGGAATTTAGGGGGACCCCTACGTCATTTTTTTTTTTAATTTTGGTTCGGGGTTCCCCTTTTGGGAATTTCCATGCCATTTTTATCAATGAACTTCTATGTGTATTGTCGGCAATGCAATAGCTGCGGGTAGTTTTAAATGAGTTTTTTCCTTCAAAATGTCATTTTGCTGTCAGACTGTTCTAAACACAGGAAACATGCGCCCCTTTACAGGCATACTATAGACACCCCCCAGGTACGAAATTTAAAGGGATATTACACTTTTATTGTTTGACTTTAAGCATTAATAAAATCACTGCTCCTGAAAAAACGGCCGTTTTGAAAACTTTTTTTTGCATTGATCCATGTCCCCTGGGGCAGGACCCAGGTCCCCAAACACGTTTTATGACAATAACTTGCATATTAGCCTTTCAAATTAGCACTTTTGATTATTCATGTTCGTGTCCCATAGACTTTAACGGTGTTCGCGTGTTCGAACGAACTTTTTTCCTGTTCGCATGTTCTGGTGCGAACCGAACAGGGGGGTGTTCGGCTCATCCCTAGTTATGAGGAAAGGTTGCGAGCACTGAACTTATTCTCTCTGGAGAAGAGACGCTTGAGAGGGGATATGATTTCAATGTACAAATATCATACTGGTAACCCCACAATAGGGATAAAACTTTTTCGCAGAAAGGAGTTTAACAAGACTCGTGGCCACTCATTAAAATAAGAAGAAAAGTGGTTTAACCTTAAACTACTTAGAGGGTTCTTTACTGTAAAAGCGGCAAGGATGTGGAATTCCCTTCCACAGGCAGTGGTCTCAGCGGGGGGCATTGATAGTTTCAAGAATTTAAATGACCGCAACATACCTGAATGACCGCAACATACAGGGATATACAATGTAATACTGATATATAATCACACACATAGGTTGGACTTGATGGAATTGTGTCTTTTTTCAACCTCACCTACTACGTAACTATGTAACCAAGTCAGAATTCCCAATCAACATGCAGCTGTGGCCAAAAGTTTTGAAAATTACACAAATATTAATTTTCACAAAGTCTGCTGCTTCAGTGTTTTTAGATCTTTTTGTCAGATGTTACTATCCACTTAAGGACTGAGCCTATTTCTGATACTTGTTGTTTACATTACATTTACATGTTTATTACTTAGAACCCCCAAACATTATATATTTTTTTTAAGCAGACACACTAGAGAATAAAATGGACATCGGTGCAATATTTTATGTCACAGCGGTCTTAAAAACAATTTTTTTCTATGATGTGAAAGATAATGTTATGCTGAGTAAATTGATACCTAACATGTCATGCTTCAAAATTGCACCCGCTCGTGGAATGGCGACAAACTTTGGCACCGAAAAATCTCCATAGGCGACATGAAAAAATTTCTACAGGTTACCAATCTTGAGTTACAGAGGAGGTCTTGGGCGAGAATTATTGCTCTCACTCTAACGATCGTGGTGATACCTCACATGTGTGGTTTGAACACAGTTTACATATGTGGGCGCGACTTCTGTATGCATTTGCTTCTGCGCACGAGCTCAGAGGGACGGGACGCTTTAAAAAAAAATTTATTTATTTTACTTTTTATTTTTTGTTTTTACACTGTCCCTTTAAAAACATGTTTTGGATCACTTTTATTCCTATCCTATCATGCCCTCACTTGACTTCCTGCCCATCCATCTCGGGGACCAGATCGTTTCCGCCGCGTCCAATGGCTCGGTAAGCGGCGGAGATGCCCGAGGGGCGGCAGGGCACCTCTCCCACCGCCCATAAAGGTGATTTTGTGGCAAATCCGCCACTGAGACCACTTTTATGTCAAAGAGGATCGCCGGCCATGGATAAAAACACTGGGGTTATGGCAGCATGCCACCATAACAACGGTATATAATGTCAAACTAGTGACGTATGTCCACGGTGGGCGGTCCGGAAGTGCCTATGGTATATTAAAGTATAATTACAAGCATTTCATAAGTGTCAAAGGCTTTTATTGACAATGACATGAAGTTTATCCGAAGAGTTAATATTTGCAGTGTTGACCCTTGTTTTTTAAGACCTCTGCAATTCGCCCTGGCATGCTGTCAATCAACTTCTGGTTCACATCCTGGCTGATGGCAGCCCATTCTCGCATAATCATTGCTTGGAGTTTGTCAGAATTTGTGGGGGTTTTTTTGTTCACCTCTTGAGGATTGACCACAAGTTCTCAATGGGATTAGGGTCTGGGGAGTTTCCTGACCATGGACCCAAAGTTTTGATGTTTTGTTTCCCAAGCCACTTAGTTATGGTTTTTGCCTTGTGGTAAGGTGCTCCATCATGCTGGAAAAGGCATTATTCCTTACCAAACTGTTCTTGGATGGTTGGGAGAAGTTGCTCTCGGAGGATGTTTTTGCATTCTTTATTCATGCCTGTGTTCTTAGACAAAATTGTGAGTGAGCCCACTCCCTCAGCTGAGAAGCAACCCCACACATGAATGGTCTCAGGATGCTTTACTGTTGGAATGACAGAGGAATGATGGTAGCGCTCACCTTTTCTTCTCCAGACAAGGTTTCTTCCAGATGCCTCAAACAATTTGAAAGGTGATTCATCAGAGAAAATTACTCTTCCCCAGTCCTCAGCAGTCCAATCCCTGTACCTTTTGCAGAATATAAATTTGTCCCTGATGTTTTTCCTGGAGAGAAGTGGCTTCTTTGTTGCTCTTCTTGACACCAGGCCATCCTCCAAAAGTCTTCTCCTCACTGTGCATGCAGATGCACTCACACCTGCCTGCTGCCATTCCTGAGCAAGCTCTGCACTGGTGGTGCCCCGTTCCCGCAGCTGCATCAACTGTAGGAGACGGTCCTAGCTCTTGCTGGACTTTCTTGGGCGCCCTGAAGCCTTCTTCACAAATGCAGTGGAAACATTTTTTATGGGATTAAGTTCATTTTCATGGCAAAGAGGTGCCTTGCAATTAATTGCAATTCATCTGATCACTCTTCATAACATTCTGGAGTATATGCAAATTGCCATCATAAAAATTGAGTCAGTAGACTTTGTGAAAATTAATATTTGTGACATTCCCAAAATTTTTGGCCATGACTGTACATTGACTGAACACGTATTGAAACCTTTGGATGAGCATAACAGCCAGGCAGGGAAGAGGAGAATAGCACTGATAAATTTCCTTTAGGGCTCATTTACCTCATGTGCAAAGATCAACACAGGCTCAATGCAAGAACACTTATGCGGCGTACACACGAGCGGACTTTACGGCAGACTTTGCCCGGCGGACTTTTCGACGGACTTTACCACGGACTTTCTGAATGAACAGACTTGCCTACACACAATCAACCAAAGTCCGTCGAATTCATACGTGATGACGTACGACCGGACTAAAATAAGGAAGTTCATAGCCAATAGCTGTCCTAGCGTGGCTTTTTGTCCGTCAAACTAGCATACAGACAAGTGGACTTTTCGACCGGACTCGAGTCCGTCGGATAGATTTGAAACATGTTTCAAATCTAAGTCCGTCCAACTTTTGAGAAAACAAAGTCCGCTGGAGCCCACAGACGATCGAATTGTCCGACGAAATCCCGTCTGCCAGGGAAAGTCTGCCGTAAAGTTCGCTCATGTGTACGTGGCATAAGAGGACAATTGCTGGTGCAATGTTTACACCGTACAGGTGCATTGCAGTGAATAAAAACACAACATGCCTGCATTTTTATGCACTGCACCTCGTCGAATGTTACCTGACTGCATCGTGCTGTGGTGCATAGCTCTGAATGAAGATTCATTGCAATAAAGAAAGAAAGGGTTAACAGTGCAATGTAATGTAAGACACGGCACTGCCTTTCGTCGTCTCTACACAACTCAGTGTGCATGTGTTATAGCATGCGGGTAGGTGTGAATAAATCCTTAAAAAGAGGCTTTTCGTTCTTATTTCACTAGAATTTCTATTGTAGTATTGATCTTTTTCCTCTAAAGTTGCCCTAGTGGATATGTAAACTTAATGTCAAAACTTTCTGTATGCTGATACAAAATGCTCTAACTTGTGCTAAAAATGTTTGCTGAAACAATGAGACGGCCAGCGAGGAGAAGGTTTTGGTTTTCTTCCCTCTGCTCCTTCACTCCTCCATAAGTATTCTGCAATGTACGCTCTCTTGTGGGCTTGATTACTTCCTGTGATTTTAGCTTGTGGCATTTCCTCTGAGGAGGCCCCAGTCCCTGCTTCCAAATCCACCGCCATGTGAGACAGAGTTCACAGTCATGGGAGATGGACATTGATTTACTGCGGAGAATGACAGCAAGGGACACTGGGACAGAACGACATAAACATAACTGACGGGACTCTAAAAAATGGCACAAAATAGTCATAAAAAGTCTTTGCTTTTCTGTACTGGTGGAAAGTAGAGAAGATTTTACTGCAAAATTTGCCTGTCAGGAATCCTCAGTTTTGCTTATGGAACTCCTTAAGTAAAACCTAAGAAGTTCCACACACCCTCTTTAGAGGGTGTGTGTAAGTGTGTGTGGTTTTTTCTTTTTTTTTTTGTACTTTTGGTGTAGTTTATTTCATTTAGGCTATGTTTTCACTATTGCGTCCCCAAAGTCGCGCGATTTACACTGCGACTTTGCTATGCGATTTGTGATGCAATGTCATGCGACCGGTGAAAACCTTGTGAAAAAAAGTAGCACCGATGTCAGAACAAAGTAGTGCAAAAACCTTTTTTGGAGTCGCTGCGACTTGAGTTGCACCAATTAGAACGTTGACCATTGAAATACATGGGTTTTGACTTGTCATGCGACTTCACATGTGTCAAGTCGCACAACTCACAGTAGTGGAAACAGAGCCTTAGTATCCTTTGTATTTGTGTTTTTTTTCTTCTTTGTGCATTCAGTCATTGTTTGCGTACTGTTGTTTAAATGCTTTATCTTGCTTTTTTCACCATTTTTTATCTGTGAAAGAATTAAAAATAATGAGGCAGGGGACATGTTTTGCCCCAAAAATGAGTCCAGGATAGTTGAAAGGAAAATAGAGAAAGGAACCACGCTAGAAAGTGACATGAATATATAAATATTGATTGACAAAATTAAACTACAATTCTGTATGAACTCAAATAAAGATTGTACATAAAAATGTCCTTTAACACATATGAATGTGCATATCTGGATTGTTCAGCCCTTGAAACAGTTGCCAAACACCTCCACCACATAAAGTGCGTGTAATGAAGGGAACACTTGAGGTGGACATTCTCCCCTTCTGAGGGGGATTCTCCCTAAGTAACTCTTTCCTATCTATGAGTAAGACTTCCTCAATAGTGTTTCTTAAGGAGTCACTAGAATAGCCCTTCTCCACAAACCTCCTGGTAAGTACATCAGCCTGCACTGAAAATTCTTTCATGTCTGTACAGTTACGTTTTTCAAAACTATCGACAGGAATTCTTATATTCCTGTCGATAGTTGTCATTATGGCCGGTGGCTCAGATTGGTTCCTGAGAGCCAATACGTGCATTGGCTCTTAGGAACCAATCTGAGCCACCGGCCATAATGACAACTATTGACAGGAATATAAGAATTCCTGTTGATAGTTTTGAAAAAGGTGGAGGTGGTAAATTCATCCACCTCCACTGAGATCTTGAGATCCAAAACATTAATCTCGGATTGGCTACCCTCATAGCTCAGGACAATATCCCTAGTGTTTCTGTTTAAATACCTCATAAAGAGATCCAAATCAGATTGACTGCCATCCCATAGGAGGAGGAGGTCGTTTATATATCTTGCCCACAGTGCCACCTGGGGCCTCTGTTGGGCATAGAGGACATCCTCCTCCCAAGGGGCCAAAAATGGTTGGCCAAACTGGGGGCATATTTGGCCCCCATAGCAACTCCCCTGTCTTGATGAAATAAATGGTTATCGAACCAAAAATAATTATGTGAGGTTGCATATTCCAGCAACTCCATAATAAAGGAAATTTGCTCACCGGATAGACCAGAGCTGCTCTCCAAATAATATTTAACAGCAAACAGACCCTGGTCATGTGGTATGACAGTATAAAGGGATGTGACATTGTCTGTCACAAGCCACATGCCTTCCTTAGGGGTATATTCAGATAGTAAATTGATAGTGAGGTTCCTTTCTTTATTTTCTATTGCATTGGTGTGTATCTCACTTTGAGCCGCTGCTTTTTTCTTTCACAGTTTTTTTTCTTTCACCAATTTTTATTATCATTCACCTGGCACGGTAACTTTATACATTTATAGTTGAAAGGAACTACCTTAAAGTGTACTATAGGCAAAACTTAGGAGATTTACCTTCACTTCCTGTGTCATAGCCAAAACAGGAAGTGAGAGGAAATCCCTGCAACTTAAAGGAATCTCTTGGGGTTTCCCAGGTCATCAGAACTAGTTTCCCCATTGGAAGATTTCCCCTCTATTATTTTTGTGGGGACAACCCAAAATTTGGGATTTTCTTTTACTTTCACGTTTAATGATAATGGTAAACAGGACAAATAGAGTAGAGTAAACAGTGGCAGAGACAGCAATGAAAACTGACAGGTGTTCTAATCTATTGCCCTCTATCCAAATGTAGGAAAAAGAATATACTTTAATGAAGAAGTCTCATTTCTTTTTAATTACACTATTTGTCCCCCAGGGGACAAAGTACATGCAGTACTTTGCCCCATCTTCTTACATGCCGTGGAAGGCCTTCTACAAGGTCGGACAGGACCCCATCCCTCCCCTCATGGCCATCCGACAGCATAGCTGGCAAGGAGACAGCAGCTAGCAAGGAGATGGCTGCATTGACAGCTGACACTTATCTCTGGTTCCTAGGGCTTGCCCAAGACAAGTGCTGGCAAATGAATGCAGGAATTGGAGGGGGGGGGGGGGGGGGCGCTTAGAGTCACATTCCTTTGTATTCCTCTTGCCTGCTATTGTATTAGGAAAGTGTTTGGGGCTGGAAACAAGCTATCAATGCAGCCATCTCCTTGTTAGCTGCGTTGTCAGACAGCCATGGTGGGAGAGGAGCATCCCATCAGAGAGCATAGTTAGCCTTCCACCATATGTAGAAAGACAGGACAAAGTACTACACTGTAATAAAAAAAAGAAGTAAACTTCTTTACCACCCAGGAGCCAATTAAAGCCTGCCCCTTTACAAACTACAAAACCCACCTTATTTCATATTCCTTTTTGACTCCAACACATTTAGCAAAAATGGTGACATTTTGCTGAAATCTTAGGATTTACGTTACAGAGAGTTAAAAACTCTCAGTGTTGCTCCTCCCTAGCAGAAAGGAAAGGACTAGGGTAAAGCTAAATGCCAGGTAAGCAACTAAATGAACTTTTTTACATCCCAAAGGCTTTGTAAATTCTGTTCAGTTAGTCTTGCAATCCAGGCACCCCCACCATAAGGAATATGCTCTTGACTCCCCTTTAGCTAAATCGTAACTCCAACCAAAATGTTTTATTTTGTTTTGTATTGAGTGGGAAAGGGTAAAATCCTGTTTGTGTTTGGGTTGCAATATCTCATTGTTTAATAGACCTGAATTGAACAGTGGAAGTAGCAGCCACAATAGATCTATATGCTATAGAAAGTATACTCTTAAAAATATAAAGCTAAAACTCTCAAATTTGTAGAGACAAGGTAAGTTTTATCTTGCAATACAAATTAGAGTATGTTATCTGAGAGACAATAGCCACAAACATTATTCGGTGGCTGTGCAGTATGTAAGCAGCTTGGTTAGGTTGCTATATAAGTGGGAGAGATGAGGCAAGTTTTATCTTCAAATAAACATTGGACTGTATTATCTGAGAGACAATAATCACAAATATTGTTCAGTGGCTGGACAATATGTAAGCAGCTTGGTTAGGCTGCAATATAATAGCTAGATAGGAGACAGGTTTTAGCTTTAAATAAATAATTATACTGTATTATTTGAGAGACAATAGCCGCAAATATGGTTCAGTGGCTGGGCAGTATGTAAGCAGTTTGGTAATGTTGCAATGTAGGAAGGAGAGATGAGGCGGGTTTTATCTTGAAATAGAAATTGGAGTATATTATTTAAGAGACAATAGTCACAAGAGTCCATTTACCACAGATTGCCTGCAGCAGCGGACCCCATGTCCTCAGTGTCACTTAGGACAACACTGACCTCAACAATCTCAACCCACCCATAATCAGTGTCAGGGAGGGGTGAAATATACCCTCATACTCCACTAGCACTCAAACTTTCTGCCCACCCAAATTCCTCCTCTACATCATGCTGCCTCTGCCTCACAGGGATGGATCCAAGCAAATAATCCTGCTGGCCTTGAGAAAGAAACAAGTTATCCTTTTCCTCCTGTTGCTCCAGTGCTCTGTCTAACAGGCCATGGAGTGTGTGCTCCAGGAGGAACACACAACATTGTATCACTAATGCCCACCTCGCCATGGCTTACTATTCGACTTCATTTTTCAAAAGATGCCAAATGCTGCACACGTCCCCAATGAAAAGAACCCCAGACCTCAAGATCCTATTGTCATAACATAATTTCACAGGTACTCACTGATGCCACGCTGCTAGAGCAGCCTCTGTAGCATGGCCAACATTGAGTTCCAGCATGTGGGATTGCCACACATCAGGCGGTTGAAAGTCAGCCTGAAACTCAGTTGTATTTCAGCCAGGTGAACACTGGACATTTATGGCCACCTATATTGGCTATCTGATAGTTTCCTTTTCTATTGTCAATGGCACCCACAGACAGTTTGCCACCTCGTCAACCACACCTCCTCATCATTGGAGCCTATTTGGCACTGCCTCTTACTGCTCCTGGCCTGATGCCCCCTCCCCCCATGGTCCTAAAACTATCTTCCATATCCTCAATACCTGAAACAAGGAATACTTGCGTGTGACTGGGATCATCTTTCTGCAGCAAGTCAGTGATTGTGTGATCAAACAGTTATGCTAACTTCTCATGCCAATTTGTGGGCTATGGCAAGAAAAGCAGATGAGGGGGAGGAAGAAGGAGAAGGTGCATTAGCAGCAGTTGCAGACTCTTTGCCTGGGGGAGGAAGACCATTTAACTATCTTCTGCGCATGCTGTGGCTGTATAGTATGGGCACTTTAAATGTAGAGAAGGGCAGACGTTCCCTGCCTCTAGATATTGTAGCCTGGCCACCGTTTTGTACTGCAGAACCTAATAGGCTCCAACACAAATGTGCTCTCTCTATTAAGCTGCCTGCCATTTCTAATAAGTTGAATTATCTAACTTTAAAGTGGTTGTAAAGGCTGAAGTTTTTTTTCTCTTAATGCACTCTCTGTATTAAGATAAAAAAAACCTTCTGACAGCACCACCCCGCCCAAAATTCTTACCTAAGCCTGTCCTTGATTCAGTGCTGTGCTCAAGAACAGTTCTCTTTCCCTCCTCACTGGACTCAGTAGAAGCAGCAGGAGCCATTGGCTCCTGCTGCTGTCAATCAAATTCAGTGACAAGGAAGCAGGGGGTGGGGTTGATTTACTAAAACTAGAGAGTGCAGATTCTGGTGCAGCTGTGCATGGTAGCCAATCAGCTTATAACTTCAGCTTGTTCAATTAAGCTTTGATAAAAAAAAATTAAAAAAATGAAAGCTGATTGGTTTCTATGCAGAGCTGAACCAGATTTTGCACTCTCCAGTTATTAAATAAACCCCACTGTGTGGGTGTCAATAGACACACAAAGTGCAGCTCTGGATCGAGCCCGCATGTGTACCATCATAGAAAGTGACTTCCTATGGTGACACACAGAGAAGATGAGGAGCCCACTGTGCCAGTGGATAACCCCAGAAGAGGAGGATCAAGGCTGCTCTTTGCAAAACCATTGCACTGAGCAGATAAGTATATCATGTTTGTTATTAAAAAAAAAATAACTTTACAATCACTTTAATGGCAGATATGGCAATACAGAGAATAAAATGTGGTGCTCTGGTGTGCAATACCTTAGTATGTGATGAAATAAGGAGTAGGCTTTGCATAAGGATGCTAATGGAGACACACATCCACATACCTCCCAACTTTTTGAGATGGGAACGAGGAACAGCTACTAGCAAAACTATGTAGACATAGGACACACACCCTGCCACGCCCCCTTAACGGAGAATTATACAAAAAAATTATTCTGTAAAGCGGTAGTCAGCCGTGGCTGGAGGAAAGAAAATCCCAAGCAAAGGCAATGGCATATTAAAATACTCAGAAAAAAATTGTGTAATAATACTGCGCCAACTAAATGAAAAAAGCAGCCAACATAACCAATAGACAAATGGTGAAAAAATAAAAAATATAAAATATAAAAAATATAAAATAAACATAAAATAAAAAAATAAAATAAAAAATAAAATAAAAATAAAAAATAAAATAAAAATAAAAAATAGTGAAAAAATAAACAAATGGCGAAAAAATATAATCTTTTTAGCGCCACATTGTTGTATATTTTATATTGAAATGCTCACCTTAGAACAAAGCCCTCCACTAGCGCGCTTTCACTGCTGATGAGGCTTCCATTTTCCCACTGGTCTTCCTTTCGGGTTTGCTGGCTTCGGCTATATGAGCGCGATGACATCACTCCTGCACATGGGCATGGGAGCCGTTGGCTGCAGCACGGAGCTGTATTCAGACCTTCAGAGAGCATGCACTGGTGATGTCTCCGGCTGCATCCATTGGGAATATCTTCTAAACACCACAAGTTTAGGAGGTTTTCAATGTACATACAGGTAGGTCTTATTATAGACTTACCTGTAGGTACAAGTCCAAAATAAAGACTTTACTACCACTTGATGGATAAATGATGGACAAATGAGGAAGGAGGGACAGAGGGACTTTGTTCCAAATCAGGGATAGTCCCTTGAAATCAGGGGCAGTTGGGAGCTATGCATCCAGCCCCCTTGCTGCATCTGTATTTTTATGTTGTCTCACCAGGGAGAGCAACAAAGTCTAATGGGGATCTCTTAGATTGTAAGCTCTAAGGAGCAAGGCCCTCTGATTCTTACTGTATTAAAGTGTATTGTATTATTACTGTCTACCCTCAAGTTGTAAAGCGCTGCGTAAACTGTTGGCGCTATATAAATCCTGTATAATAATAATAAAATTGTAGTGTTAACACCCTTAGACAATATAGTCTGCTTTGATTGTAATGCAATGCACTGAGCACTTGTCATCCAGCTTAATCCAAATCTTCTACTAGTTCAGAGCACGCCAGGAGGAGCTCATGTAGGAAGTCTAGTAAGGTGTCATGCAACGCTGCATTTATATCTCTGTGTCGGCAGGATCTGTGTAACCATGAAGACTCAGCACTTTCATATCCAACAGGCTATGCTGTCTGAATTTTTTATAACTCCTCAATACCAATAAAGCGATAATTGCAACAAAAAAAAAAAAAAAAAAATACTGCTTTCCGCAAGGAAAAATTAACATGTATTCCGTGATTCAGTCTATTTTCTTAGGCATGAGTTTACTTTTACAAAGTCCTGTGTGTGTGATTCAGCAAAGACAACTGGAACATTTTTCAAACTGAAATCCGATTCTGTAATTGTGAAACATACTTGGTGTGTTTTGAGTAGGAAATATTTTGAACATATGTTCGGAAAAGCTGCCTTGGACGTTCTACACTTGGGAAAGCTTGACATTTACTGGGCAGAAGTTGTTTAGTTTTATTTAACCAGAGCAGGGAGTTTACACTGAAATGTAGTTTGCAAGTGGATTTTTCTCCTTCTTGTTCAAATATATAAAGGCCTGATGGTGATGCATTAGGGTCAGCACTTAGATGTGGATCTGGGGGACTCTGGGAACTGTGCCCATCAAAGTTTATACATTAAATGAGGCCTACTATTTTTCTCTTTTAATAAAAAGTGGTCAACAGGGTAGGCTACTTCATTAATCGGGATAGTAAATGCTGGCTTTAACAAATTATCACAAAAGTATTACAACTTGGGTTGTTTGCGTCAGGCAAGTTTTGTTTTACTATGCAAGCAGGGTTTTTTTTTTTAGAAAATAGGTGCAGGAGCTCCCCCTTTCGGAGTAACCCCTTGTCTCCGTCCCTACCTACCTCTGAGCACCGTTCCTTGGTTCCACCCCCTACCCACCCATAGCTCCCAACTGTCCCTGATTTAGGGGGACTGTCCCCGATTTGGAGCAATGTCCCTCTGTCCCTCATTCTTCCTCATTTGTCCCTCATTTTGGTCTGATCTATATAAATGTATGTAAAAGGCACTTTTTATCTATCAAAAAGTGTTTTCCAGCACTAAACCTTTCATCTGATTTCTAAATTGTTGCATTTGTAAATTCCAAAAGCCAATATAAAGGAATAATAGTGGTAAAAAAAAAAGCACTTGGGAGCTTAACCAATCTTGTTTATTTTTGTACAATTCTCCTTTAAGGGGGAGTGACCAGGGGTGTGTCCTATGCTTGTATACTTCTGCTGATAGGTGTCCCTCATTCCCATCTCAAAAAATTGGGAGGTATGCCCACTTCCCAGTCTTGTCCCTTTTAGAGAATATAAAACCAAGTAACATTTGTCTTACTAAGTAATTTGTGTGGAATTTGTTAATGATAACAAGAAAAGCAGTAAAATAGATTCCCTGCAGCCAACAAAAATAGACCTCCAGCAACAATAGACCCCCAGCAACAATAGACCCCCAGCAACAATAAACCTCCCCAGCAACAATAGACCATTCCCCATGCAAAAGTACATCCCTTCCAGAGACAACAGATCACCAAGCAGCAACAAGAGACCTCCCTGGCAACAATAAACCCTCCTGCAGAAATAGATCCCCTCCAGCAACAATAGATCCCTCCCCCAGCAACAATGGACAATGGACCACCCGTATCAAAATACCCCCCCAGTAAAAATAGACCCCCCCAGAAACAATGCACTACCGCAACAAAACATCCCCAGCAACAACAGACCCCAGAAAACAACAACAGATCTCCCCACAGACAGCATCAATAGACCCTCCAGCAACCAGCTACAATAGACTGCTCCCTCAACAGTAGATCCCTCCCAGCAACATAAGACCTGCCCCAGCAACAATAGATCCCTCACCAGCAACAATAGACCTCCCCAACAACAATATACCTGCCCCTTGCAAAAGTACATCCCTTCCAGGGACATTAGATCCCCCAGCAGCAACAAGAGACCTCTACAGCAAAAATAAACCCTCCTGCAGAAATAGATCGCCTCCAGCAATAATAGATTCCACAACAGCCAGCATCAATAGACACTGTAGCACAACCCAGCACCCCTTGCCATTACATACATTCAGTGGTGGTGGTGCCGGGACTGCATTCCCCCCCACATTGCCCTGCACACAAGTCTATGGAAATGTGCAATGTGCTCGAAGCAGGTAAAATGCAGGTCATAAGGTGGTCAACTGCAAATCAAACACATCTGTCAATAAATTCTGAATGATCGTAGAAGGGTCTCAAACTCATGTCAAACTTATGCCATCAACGCAAGCCCAAAGGATGTCAACACAGGCCTTTAGCAAAGAGTGGTGATTAGAGATGAGCAATCTCTGTCCTATAAGAAAGTTCTATATATTCCAATTTTGTTATTTCTTAATAAGTATAGTACAGGAGTCAAGGATTCTTCGCAACCCTTTGTGTCAGTATAAATAGGAGTCCCATTGGATCCCATTCATATGGATGACCGGTGACTGGGGAGAGCCTAGAAATCTAGTATCTTGTTATGAAATGCATTCTTCCTACAGGGAGAGTGGGGGTTAAATTCCATGCACACTAATCTCTGTCCAATATGGCCAATAATATTACTGTTATGCCCCGTACACACGGTCGCACAAAGTTGTCGGAATTTCCGATCAACAACAATGCGGTGACGTCAAGCACGTACGACGAGACTAGAAAAGGCCAGTTCAGAACCAAGCGCAGCACCCTTTGGGCTCCTTTTGCTAATCTCGTGTTAGTAAAAGTTTGGTGAGAGACGATTCGCGCTTTTTCAGACTCGTGGCTTTCAGATTGTTTTCTGCCGTTCAGTTTGTGCTTGTGGGTTTGTATCTGCTCTTCAGTGCGTGCAGTCAGTTCGTATCAGAGTTTTCTGTGTGATCTTGCCTGCTCGTTGCTGTTTTTCAGGTCGCTCTTCACAGGCCTTGCTGTTCTTCAGTGCGTTCTGTTACTTCGTTCTGAGCAGCCGACCGTTTTCTAGCCATGTTTCGTATGCGTACTCCTCGTAGAGTTCGTGCTGTGCGGGGGCTTGGTGTTGGGGTCCTGACCTTGACACAAGTCCAGTCCATGAACAGGGTGAGGAGGAGTTCATGGACCAAGAATTGGTTGCTTCAGCGTGACCAGTTCTCTCATATGCCTTTGCTCCGTGAGATTCGTGAGAATAATCCTGATGATTTCAGGAACTTTCTCAGGATGACGGACCCCGTATTTCACCGTTTGTTGGCTTCGCTGACCCCCTATATTAGCAGGCAGGATACCTGCATGAGGCAAGCCATCACTCCGGAGCAGAGGTTGGTCGCTACCTTGCGGTATTTGGCCACAGGGAGAAGCCTGCAGGACCTCAAGTTCTCGACAGGCATCTCCCCCAGGCTCTGGGGATCATTATCCCAGAGACCTGTTCTGCCATCATCCAGGTCCTGCAGAAGGAGTATATGAAGGTAAGATTTTTATCCTTTTATATCACATTTTATTGTATTGAATGTTTGCTAATACATTGTATTTCTTTCCTCATTCCCTAATTACCATGATTGTAATATGCTGTGAATGTCCCCTTTGTCCTCATGCATGCTGGATTTTTATGTAATTATTATTTTAGGTCCTTCATACATATTTGACCTTCACTAACCTCCCCAGCATGGTGTCTCCTGCCCTATATTCACCTCATGTAGTTACTTAACAATGTATTTTATCAGCTCCATAGTAGTGCTTTACCCCAAACACCCCCTAAAATGTTTTGAAATGTTATTTTTGATTTAAATTCAGGCAGAGGGCCAGAGGCTTTTTTTTGTGGTGTCCCCAAATTTTTGGTAACCCTCCCTCCCCCCAACTGCTAAGTCAGCTGATCCCAATTCTCTATCCTCAATCATCTATCTGCTGACTTTGCCAAACCCATACACACTATACCCATCTCTTTACTGGTCAGATTTATGGATGAATTCCCCAAAGCATGTAGTGCAAGGGCCTGCCTGTATACTTTCCAATGGTACTGTTTAAAGTTCTTGTATCCTATTATGATCTTGATAGGTAATAGCAGAATGTACAAATGTGCTCAAATGTGTACAGTGTGTATTTATATCTTTGTATTATGACACTTCTTACCTGTCCAGTGGGCTGCCAATAGTGTAACTAAGGAGGGGCTGTTCCAAGTAATACCCTGTATTTAGGCATTCATCTCTCAATGAAGTGAAGAGGGTTACCTGTCCAAGAGTTCCTCCCCCCTATAATGTTAGAAATGGCCCATGAGAGGGGGGGGGGGGGATATGATAGGTGTACCTTATACTTTGTTGTTGTTAAATTCCCCTTAATAAATGCTATCTGGAGGTTGACCCATAATGTTTGTGTCTAATCTGCTTGCCAGGTTTCTGTGCAAAAATATTGTTTATTGTTTTTTCCTCAACAGTTTCCTTCCACGCCACAGGAATGGCAGACTGTGGCCTCCCACTTTGCCCAGCGGTGGGACTTTCCTAACTGCGGAGGGGCAATTGATGGGAAACACGTCCACATCGTCCCACCACCCAACTCGGGGTCATACTATTATAATTACAAGGGGTTTAATAGTATAGTGATGTTGGCGGTGGTGTCGGCTAATTACGACTTCTTGTATGTGGACGTGGGGAAGAATGGCCGGATGTCCGATGGTGGAGTGATCGCCCAGACGGAGTTCTACAGGCGTCTCCAGAATGGCAGCTTGGACTTGCCACCTCCAGAGGACAATGTTGAAGGTCTCCCATTTGTGTTCGTTGCTGATGAAGCATTTGCGCTGGGGGACCACCTGATGCGGCCATTCCCGATGAGGACCCTCACCCCGGAACAGAGGGTTTTTAATTACCGGCTGGCCAGAGCCCGAAGAGTGGTGGAGAACACATTTGGAATCCTGGCCAGCCGGTTCCGATTATTTTATAAATAAAACTTAATTGCGCTGGCAATAATAATATAATATAATTAAAGGGTGCTTAGGAGACACAATAAGTGTGTGAATCCCAACAAAAATAACAATAAGTACAAAAAGTCCTTATCCAAAAATCCAACAAATAACAATGTATGCTGAAAATCAGTAATCATACATCAAAACCACTTATGACCAGTCCATAATTGGATTAAAAAATGGATAAGAAGAAAAAGTCCACTTAATATGTCTCATCACTAAGCCATGAGAACTGATGAGCCGAAGTAATTCTTATCAGATGTACATTGATTGCAGAAAAGAGAGTAATAGATGTGCGCTTACCCCAATTGTTGGACCTCCTCTATAGCAAGGTCGTATGGACTTGCAGATATCACCCTCTGCAGGGACAGAATGTTGGTATCCGGGTCTTGACAGCATGTACCGCCGACTCCAGTATGGTCTGGATAGTCCAACTGCTCCGACATCAGAGGGGGGACTCAGGAATGGAAGAGTCCATAATCAGGAAAAAACACAAGGAGAAGGACTCCAATAGTGTGATAACGTTTTGGGGTTTTATTGGTTAAAATAAACCACAAGTATACATTTAAAAGATTCCAGTAGGGAAAAGTATTGTTATAAAAAAGCCGGCATAAACAAAGGCAGAACGCCCGTGCAAATAAAAACTTCGGAACACGTGATGGCAAGCACTGCGAGGCCACGATTATTTATGACACCCATCCATATGGCGGAGTATAAACTGAACCATATAATACTTGCCTGCTGTGTTCTCCATAATTTTCTACGAAAACATTCAGCCAACTATGCTGGCTCAGTTGGGCCTGAGGCCGGAATCCCAAATACTTCAACAATGACGGCACTTGAAAGCGGCCGCCCTGGCTTGCCCTCCCTGAATGCCCGTGATGTCCGGTTACGATACCCTGTTTCCCCGAAAATAAGACCTAGCGTGATTGTCAGTGTTGGCTGCAATATAAGCCCTACCCACCGAATAAGCCCTAGTTAAAGTCCTTGTAGGTCTTATTTTCAGGGTAGGGCTTATTTTCTGGGAAACAGGGTAGGGCTTATTTGGGGGGTAGGGCTTATATTGCAGCCATCACCGACACTCATGCTAGGTCTTATTTTCGGGGAAACAGGGTACCTGGAGTTCTTTGCGGGTAGGGGGGCTATCAATATGCCAGACAATATGTGACACCTTTTTCAAATAAAAAACAACCAAAAGAAATTCTTGGTGGACATTTACTGCTTGTGTTTGTTTTAGCTGACCCTGACAGAAATGTGTTGAGTGCAGAAAATGTCGTGATTGGGTAACTTTATAAAAAACTGTGTTGGCTGGTACTTCCTAAATGCAAAAACACATTTCACTACAAGTGCACTTGCAACTGCACTGAACCTGCACTTGTAGTGCAAAGAGGATTTGCCCTTAGGAAATAACCCCCATTTGTGCATAAAACAACAATTACATCACCCCAAAAGTGTTGTAGTGTTGAGACAATAATCCACACATTCTTGAGTAAGGCCTCTTTCACACGAGGGATCCGTATGTCCGTTTTTCATCCTTCCGTTTTCGGATGAAAAACGGACATACATTCATCCCTATGGAGCGTCGGATGTCAGCGGTGACATGTCCGCTGACATCCGACCCGCTCCGATCCGAAAAGTGTAACGGAGGAAAAACCTACTTTTCCCTCCGTTTTCGGATCGGATCGGATGACGACGGACACTACGGACCATCATCATCCGATCCCCCCATAGGGGAGAGCGGCGCTCTGACAGGTCCGTCGCTGCACAGTGTGCAGCGATGCACCTGTCATCTTCCTGCTCAGCGGGGATCGGCGGAGCTATCCCCGCTGAGCAAGCGGATGTTCACGGGGCGGATCATGACTGATCTGCCCCGTGTGAAAGAGCCCTTAGGCACTTTTTTATACCTGCACAATCACATGTGCATTTACCAAAGGTTTTTAAAACAAACCAACATGTTTGTTGTATAAAATGTTTGCAGTAGCATTATGAAAAATCTAAATATCCATTTCAGATAAAACAGGCCTGTGTAAAACCAACAAGAAAGCCAAAAAACTAGAACTTACAAAGTTCACATTGGGTAAAACCTGAAGGCTATATCAGACATCAGTATTTAGGAACTGGGTTTGATATAGCGTTCAGATGGGGGGAAATCACCCCTGGAAAAGCCAAATTTGGAAGATGCACACAAATTTACAAATGTCCACATGTGCTATCTGCCATCAGGGGGGATCAAGGGACGTGTTTTGGGGGAGCAAGCCCTTTCTCAACGCGACTTTAGAATTGAGGAAGGGTTTGCACCCCCAAAACGCGTCCATTGATCTCCCGTGATGGCAGATAGCACATGTTGGCACACTGTGTGCATCCTCCAAATTTGGCTTTTCTAACTAAACATTGAAAAAAGTTTGGTACCATAAAACAGGTGATTTTGTGGGGTTTAAATTCGCCCCAAAACATCAATGATGTTATTATTTTTTTTAATAACATCACTGATTTGTTGTTGGATGTTTTGCAATTGGAGATTGCATCCCATGATCTCCCCTATCAGTATCTGGGCACTTTCAGAAGTAAAGCGTTCTGGATCACGATCACCTAAAAAGAGATAAAGAACAAAAAAAAAGGTCTCAAAAATCTGCCACCAGCCATCTCTTTTACCTGAGCCTGTGGTCGCAGACACTCACCTGTTGTGGTGCCAATCTCCACCACGTCTTCTTCCTCCTGCTCAGCTTCTTGGGTTGGTGGTATTTCAACTTCTTCCAGAGGGGGGGGGGGTCTCTGGTCTCCTCGGATGAGGGGTGTCCCCCGAGTCTTTTCTCCCCTATGTAAAACAAAAATGGTATACTTAGCACACAGATATTTGATGGCAGAACTATAGAAATAGGAAATATTGCTTGGAAGTGGGGTACAATTGTCTATTTTAGCCGAGTTCCAAGATGTATATTTTTTATTGCCCTTTGTCAAGCTGCAATACTTTACCTGTTTGGTACAAGCTTCACAGATGTAGCCCCCCCTATAGTATACACTGGAGCACCTGTGTGGCCCCCCTAATAAAAATGGTGTTCTTGTGTCCCACACTAGTGCTCCAGTGTCCAGATGTGAAAACAGCTGCTCAGTGTCCTCTCCTTACACACAATCTAGTTTGCATTTCATTCTAGTAACAAAGCCATCTACACAAACAAATATTTGGCATCCAAGTAGGCCCCCAAAAATGTGTGAAAATGCATATGGCCTAAACAATGGTGTTCTAGAGGCCGAAAGAAAAATGTTTGATACGAACGAATAATGTGCCCATGAACATTAAAGTTGCCCTTTGGAAACGTTACAACTAATCCAAGCATATGGAGCAGAACGAACGTAATAAAGACAGAAAGAATAGGAACATAGCACAACTACTTACTTTTTTGCAGCACTCTCCGGATCTTTCGGTACTGCTCTGGCTCTCTCAACTTCAGGTCCGACCACCGCTTCCTGAGCTGATCTTTAGACCTTCGTACCCCGAAATTCCGCTCTAGACTCCTGACCACTTTACCAATGATTTTGGCCTTTCGGATGTTGGGGTTGGGGTAAGGCCCATATTTTCCGTCATAGTCGGACTTCTTCATGATGTCTACCATCTCCAACATCTCCCCAAACGACATATTTGTGGCCTTAAAACGTCTCCTTCTGGATCGGGACGTGCCTGGATCCGCCCTTTCCTCCTCCTCCTCCTCCTCGTTGCTACAATTAGCCCACACCTGCTGTATGTCCGCCATCATGCTCTTCCCCCACTGCGCCGAATGAAAAGGGGCGGGGAATACACTAGAAAGAACGTCAGGGGCGGGCGGAGTTACACGCATGCGCAGTGTATATAAAGCGTAACACGCGTGCGTATTACGTTTGATCTGTGAGCGGAGGAAGGAGCATTGAACGCGGCGATCGTAAGAACGAAGGTAAGAGACAAACTTGGGCCTATACTGCTTCTATAGATTGAGGCCTATATTGTAACAAGATTAGGAGAGTTTGGTCTGACATTAGGCTTTGTCTTGTGTTGTGTCTTGCAGTGAACATGGATATGGTACTGGAAGAGCAGGACTTCATTTCAGTCTTCATTGATATGATAAGGGAGCTGCCCTGTCTGTGGGAGATTACCCACCCCCATTACAAGAACCAAGCAAAGAGGAAGGCAGCACTGGAGCAATTGTGTGAAATTATGAAGCAGGTGATCCCCACGGCAGACATCCTCTATTTAAAGATTTTCCTTGGTGGCCTGAGGAGCACATATCTGAGGGAGCGCAGGAAAGTCCTGGATTCACAGAGATCCGGAGCAGCAGGTGACATCTATGTCCCCAGGATGTTGTACTACGACAGGCTGCACTTTCTGGCAGGCCAGACTGAACCCAGGCCATCCCTCTCAAGTCTTCCTTCCACACTTCCTTCCCGTCCGGCTGAGGCTTCTGATGCCCAACCTGGGCCTTCCAGGCCACATGTGGAGGAGCCCAGATTGAGCCAGGTATAGCATTCCTCTAAATATTTCTGCTTGTCCAATCAATGATGTTAACTAGATGTTAGTTGGGAGTACTAATTTATGATTGTGATTGATGATGCAAAACATTACAACCATGTCCCTTTTTCATACACAGGGAAGTCTCAGCCAGGAGGTGGCTGATCTGCAGGTCCCTCCACCCCCACTGGAAAGAGAAAGTGGCAGCAGGAGGAGTAGCCTAGAGGAGGCGGCTATCAGATTTTTTGTAGGGCTACAGAGGTCCTGGGAGCACCACACACCAGCCAGATCCTTGCGGCATTCATTGCCTATAAAATGCAGAGGATGGAGGAGGGCCAAAAAGCCATGTGTGAGGCCCTCATATCTGAGGCTCTGGCGAAAGGTGTGAGGGGCCAAATTACACCTCACACACAGCTTTGGGATGGTCCTCCTCCTCCTCCTGCAGGTCCTACTCCTCCTCCAGGTCCTACTCCTCCTCCTGCCACATCTCCAACTGCACAGCCACAACCCGGAAGGAAGTGTGAAAGGAAGACCAGAGAGTGAGGACCCTGGATCCAGTCTGGTCGGCCAAAAAATGCAGCCTCTTGTGGTACCACAGCCTGGGGACACTGATGTCATCTGCTGCTATCCAAGTCTCTGTGAATCCCGGACCAGACTGCCCTCCCTCACATATGGACTCCTCAGGCCACCAATTTTGAGCTTTAAGAATTGTTGTCTGCCGTGGGGGTCCCAGGCTTCACTAATTTCTCATGTTTCTCCAGTGTTGCCTTCCTCTTTGTTTGGTTCTGATACCTTAATAAAGGATTTTTGTTTTGAATTATACTCTCCTATGTGTTTTACTTCAAAAATGATGGTTTGTTTGTGAGGATTCAGGTACATTTCTAATATACAATGTGAAATGAACAAGGGACACCAACAACAAACAATCTCATGGAGATTAAATAATAAAAGATATCAATGGTGTTGGGGTAACTTGACACACAAAACACACACCAAAAATATTCTGGAATAAAAATAAAAATAACATTGAACAAAGATCAGCCTTGGAAAAAATACAAACATTAAAGAAAAAAAAAGGCTTTAAAAAAAAAAAAAAAAAAACATAAAAAATATAAAACTGTCAGATGTGACAACTAATAACAATATATTGAGGGAATCCCACTAAAAAAAACACAAATAAAAGTTTGTGAGAAGTGTGTGTGAATATGAGCAGCAAAACTACTTAATTCTTGTCACATTATAAAGAAGAAGAGAGTGCGCTGTATTAAACCATTTTTTACATTGCAGCGTGACGAAAGTGCTGTATCCATTCCGAACGCTAAGTTTACCAGAACGAGCTGTCCCGTGTCGGAATTTCTTCTGAGCATGCGTGGCACTTTGTGCGTCGGAACAGGCCACACACGGTCGGAATTGACGCGATCGGATTTTGTTGTCGGAAAATTTTATCTCCTGCTCTCCAACTTTGTGTGTCGGAAAATCCGATGGAAAATGTCCGATGGCGCCCACACACGGTCGGAATTTCCGACAACACGCTCCGATCAGACATTGTCCATCGGAAAATCCGACCGTGTGTACGGGGCATTAAAGTGTTACTAAACCCACAACAGTCAAATCAGTCTGTATATGCAGTAAAGCAAGCTTGTTATACTCACTGTGGAACCTAAAGGGTTAATCAACCCACAATTGTGTAAAAAGGTTGTTTGATCCAGTCTTCTCTGATCCTCCCCTTCTTCCACTGTCCCCAATCAATCTGCTGATAGTACAAAGCCTTGGGGGCACCCTGCACATGCTCAGTTTGGTGTGTATTGCTACCCTGTTTCCCCGAAAATAAGACCTAGCGTGATGGTCGGTGATGGCTGCAATATAAGCCTTACCCCCCAAATAAGCCCTACACTGTTTCCCCGAAAATAAGCCCTACCCTGAAAACAAGACCTACAAGGACTTTAACTAGGGCTTATTTGGGGGGTAGGGCTTATATTGCAGCCATCACCGACAATCACGCTAGGTCTTATTTTCTGGGAAACAGGGTAGAGAGTTTTTTGTTTTGTCTTTTTAATACCAACGGTTTCTTTTATTGTAGAATAAAAACAAATAACAAGGATATCACATAGAAAAACATGTACAAAACAAGGGTCATATCTGTACAAACATCTCTAGGATAGTAAGAAGCTTTCCAAAATATGGCCAACGGCTCTTCGGGGGGTTCATCCTCAAGAACAACCTGTGTATATCTAATACCATGGCTTTTTTGTTTTGTTTTTTGGGGAGGGTGCATGTGGTCAGCACAGGGCCAATCAGCAGACAGAGGGACAGGGGTCATGCAGCCTTATAGGACATTCAGAGAAGAATGAAAACTCCTCCTACAAGCTTTAATCAGTGTTTGGTTGGACACTGATAGAAGTCACAATACTGCTATATACTGCTAATGAGAAAAGGTATTTCGCAGTTTATATTTACTAAAATAATTGCATTTCCATGTTCTGTGGGAGACCAGATATACTGAATGCAGGGTCCTGGGTTTAGTAACACTTTAGGTCAAAATACAACCCCAGTTTAAGCTTTTTTTTATTAGACATTATTTGGACAGGGTTAGAACCTTTTTTGGATTCTTATTAGTGTATGTATCATTCTGTCCCATGATCAAACATATTCTCCTTTTTGCAGCGCATCTCCCCATTGCGAAAGTCTCTCAGTGGGCACCCAGGCAACAATAAAAACCTGACAAAGTGTCTAACCCTTACCACTTTATGCAAACAAATATTGATTGGTGAAAATTTCAATTATGGACCATTTCTAGAAATGCCTTCAGTTTGTAGATCTTAGTATACCCGTTTGAAAGAACCACATGGCTTTTTTATTTTTGCTGCAGACAGTAATGACAAGCATGATGAGTAGATGTAACGGAAGTATAAGTGGTAGTATTTTGCTGAGTGTAATACTGCCTTTTTTCCCATAGGTGTCGCTTTAATCAGTGCCTGCATGTTTGGTATCATGAGCAGTTCAACACATAAATAATCTTCCAGTTTATTTCATTTCATTCCTCAATCCAGTTGACTGCTGGCTTATATATGTGTTATTATTCAAAATAATATAAAATGATTAAGAATAATAATAATAATAATATGCCTTTATGGAGGTTAATGCTTTCAGTAGAAACCGCAGATGCATTAGGGGTCTCTCCCGCTGAACCTGCTGCAATATTACGTTGAATCCTCTACTGAATCTACTGCAAGATAACTAATTAACAGCACTAGGGACTTGCAGCTTTTTACAGCTGAGAGATAAATGAACCTTTGCCTCTGTTTCCAGGCTACTGAACAGGTGTCGGTTAACTGAACCTCTGGGGTGAGCAATAAGCTGCGTTCACTGCATCTCTAGTGTTGCATCACTACCGTATTGAATGGAATTTCCTTTTTTTGTCTTACTGAATATATAAAACCTTATTAATGCCTAGATTTACATTTCACACTCTCAACAAAATATCCTGATACTATGATGCAAATCTCCGAAGGAGTTTATGCACCAGGGTCTTATTTTTGCAAATGAATAGAATGTGACATTGACAAGTAGACTGGATCATTTACTTCTGTTTTGTGGAGCATGGATCTGTAGCTGGGAAGCGTAAGCAAAAATTTTAAATCTTACGATCTAGATTCCTATTCTTATATATTTCTTCTATAATTATCAAATGTACTCTGTCAGAAAAAGACAGAGCCTATGCAAGTGCTGGTCCACAGGATGGTGGACACCAAATGCAGACAGTAGTCTTGTATGTCTGCTGATGTTCAGATTTGTGCTGGCAGACACTGTATCCTGCATGAAAAGCAAATTAACCCAATTAAAAGAAATTAAATTGCCTTTGCAAGAGTAATTTCCCAGCAGAAGGTCTGAAGTCGTTCTCTAAACCAGCTCATCCGCCCTCCCAGCAAGAACTCAGCACCCCTTAGCTTATTCTGCTTCTACTTGCTAGCAATGACTCAGCAGCCTTCCACCCTTCTAATCTCTCATTTTAAATCAGGCAGGTGCTGTGGTGGGGGAAAAGGATTGCTGAGCTGATGAAAGAATGACTTGAACGTCTTCAGTGCCTCTGCTGTGAAATTGAGAATGAATTGTTTCACAGTGCCTGCAGCTACATCAGTTAGTGATGGCTTGTTTTAAAGCTCATTCATTGCTTTTATATTATATGTATATACTTGAATGTCCATAGCAGGCTAACTTTAAAGTTTATCTATTCTCAAAACATGTTTCTTCAGTGTTGGCTGGAACTCTCATCAGTTTTTTATTTTTTAAACCCCATTGGGTAAACTTACTTTCACTTGTTGGTCTGGATGTGAGTGGCAATTTCTTCAACCTGAAGGGAAATCCCTGAGAGGAAATGAAAAGTCACGAAAGCCATTACTAAGTGTGGGGTGAAACGCGTTGGGGTGTGTGGCCTGGACAGAGTCTGGGCTGGGGCAGTTTCCACTCTTTACACACAGGGATTTTGTGTAATGTGCAGCTTTAAGGACTCATTAATGTCCACGGTGCTGGAACGAGTTCCTTCCTTGCCTGCACTCACAGCAGCTGAGGACAGAGGAGGACCTGTCGGAGCCTTGAGCAGCACCCTTGGATTTTGTATGGGTTCACAGTGAAGGGAAGCCCCATTTTAGACAGTTGCCGCACAATTTTCCATCATTTTCTTTACTGGTGATAAGGGCCACCAGGAGAAATAGAGAGTGTGAATCTCCTCAGCAAGGACAGAGACAGCAATAAAAACCTGACACCAACTCATACTATTCCCTAATCTATCCAACACTAAAATAAAAGTCTAAAGATACTGAAATTTTGCTTCAGCTGAATTTTAATTTGGGATATTGAATTTGTTCCACTTCAATTCCAAGTATAGAGTGTTCCCTCTGCACTTGAAATACAACTAAAGTTCCAAATCCAGGTACCTTGAGATGCACAAGCTTCAGAAATTAAATAAAAAAACATCCTTTACATTTCCTCCTTTATTGTGTCGCTCCCCTCTCAGACACTGCAGCTCACAGTGGGAGGCTCTCAGCAACAGGGGCAGTGCTGTCAATCTGTAAAGCAGTGGGCAGGACTAGGTGTGGGCAGGACTAGGTGTGGAAAAAGTGCTGATTCGCAAGCTACAGGCTACAGTGACAATGTCGATAACCAGTGGCGGCCGGTGGTCATTTTTTTGGGGGGGGCAGCAAACAGTATCACCCCCCGGTCTGTCAGTTGGGTCTGGAACACTTACCCCATCTATGGTGGGCAGCACTTCTCCCAGGCTCCGGCAGCGGGTTCCCATGCTCTCCACCGGCATCACGGCGGCTTCTGTTTCTTCCCTCCTCCTCGGCGGTCAATTGGGACTCTTTTCTTTTCGGCCAATCAGAAAACAGGTCTCAGGCCTTTCATCTGATTGGCCGGATTGAGGATCAGTGTTTCAATTGCGAATATTAATTCGCTGTTGTAAAACCTGGGTGGGTTCCTGACGCAATGCTCTGTGACCCGAGCCCACCCTATTCTGAAGCCTATTAAGTGCTTTAGAAAAACACCCCGCCACTGTAGATCATGCACCCTGCATCCTGAAAGAGGCCGGACGCATGACTAGGGGGTGGCCGCGGCGGCCGTGGATATGAATGAACCTTCATTCATATAGGGGTGGCGGCTGTGGATAGAGGGGGCGGCGCCCGGACGCCCCTAATGGACAGGCCGCCACTGCGCGATAACCACGCTCCCTGAAACATTTTTTTCATCTCTCTATAGTGCAAGCAGGCACAACCTACATGTGGAGTTGCTACTCTGCTCTAAATTCATGAGTGGTGCAGCATTGTTGTCACCCTATCCAGCGAAGGAAGCTGCATGATATGGACTTCACTGTAAGGTTTGGTATTTGTGGAAGGAGACTAAGATAAAACTGTAGGTGCAGATGTACTTAAAATTAAGTGCAGCAGAACATATTTTTCATGGGAAGCCAAAGTTCTACCTTATGTCCTGGTCCAAAGTGTGCCACTTTCCCAAATAAGGGCCAATGTAATCTAATCAGTTTTTTTTCCATTTAGATCGAATGTATTGAAGTAATAAGAATGCCTAAATAAGCCCACAAAATATGATAATTCTAAAGTTGTGTTTGCAAGATGGAAAACTTGTATTTTATGTATTTTTGTGAGGGACATGGGAGGGGTTAATGAGAAAACTGTTAATTCAGCCATGGAGTAATTAGGCTGCCTGATTACTAACACTTCTCCCGCTGTGTTAATTTCTCTCTAATAGTCCATAATTAATTTCTTGAACTATTTTCTGAGTTTGTGACTTAATGCACCAGTCTGCACACATGTGTTCAAATAAAACAGTCAGTTTAAAGTGTGCAAACTGCTATTGCTGTATTTTGTTAATTGGATGTTGGGAGGGGATGTATTCTTGCCTTTTCTCCTACTGTGAAAATAGAGTGGGCCCTTGCTGTGAATTTGAATCGGCAGGCAACATACTTCACGTGAATGCATTAGTCGTTACACTGCTGTAATTACAGCTTATTATAGAGTTTTAATTAGGACAGTCATTTCATATCTATTATGTGATGTCCCCAAATTGAGAATCCAAGTTTCAGAGGTTAGAATGTTTGAGTTGAATATACTGTACACGAACAAAAACATATGGACAACTCCTGAAATACATTTTTTAATTTTGGGTGGACTCATCGTCACTACAAGTCTTCCATGGTGTCCAAGACCTCCTTAAGATATCTCCCCCACCCTGGCATTAGAACTTTGCTTTTTAGCTGAGCTGAAAATTTCCCCTCTCCTCCTATTCAGTTGACAACTGTAAATTTTGACATTGCCCACCAGGATAGACATAGAAGGTGATTACAGAGACCGATTACGTAACCTGGTGGTCTTACATTCCGAGTCTAAGAGACACCCCTATCTATTAATACTCTGTGCTGTTAACAAAAGTGTGTAACATACTGTAGCTGCTAAATTTTAAGAAACAGAGACTCACCAGTTCAGGAGTCCAGCGCTGTTCACCTGGTCGAGTTCTTGACCAGTTTTCAGATCACTGGCACTGCTGTCTTGGCTGTAGGAGCTGGCTGTGACATTGTGCTGTTTCACAGCCGGCTCTCCACTGTGTTGCATTCTCAGATTGATCCTGCAGGCTTCTGAGATGGTATGCCCTAGGAGATTTCGGGTGGTGGGTGGTGGACGTCCCAGACTTACGTAATTCTCGCCTAAGTGAGCATCTTGCCTAATTCTTGCCTAAGTGAGCAAGTGCAGAAGTAGGAACAGGTACTTGTCAAGAAAAGGTACCTGTACCCCCCCAAAAAAAACGAAAAACTTTCAAACTTGGTAGAGGAGAGGGTGGCAAATTAGCAGTATTTTCACTTTTAAGAGAAGGTCCACTTTAAGGCAGAATGAGGCCAAAGGCAGCGCAGAAGCATTGGTTCCTACATCCCTTTGATTGCTGTGAATAAGGACTGTAATAGGCTCACAGAAGCACCCCCCCCCCTCCCAATCTTTGTGGGGTATCCTTCCACCCTAAACTGACAGGCAGGTCCATGGCTTTGACCAATAATGCTATCCCAATAGTTTGCTGAAGAAGCAATATACTTGAACTCTCTGGACATCCACCAGACCTTTGGCTCCTGCTTAGGTTGCCTTGTAAAAGATCTGTCTCTAAGCGAATCTCCCCCAGTAGGGACACAGATAGCAATAAAAACCTGATCCTATTTTTCACTATCCAAAACCCATGTCACCGTGCTTGTTAATGAAAGTTGCCTTGTGCTTTGGTGGTGGTGACCTAAGATAGAGCAGGTCACAAGGTGATAGTTAGGAATCATGGATGCAGAAAACCTCAACCTAAAGTAACACTTTTACTGGCTAACCCAATAGAACTGAAATGCAAACTGACATAGAACCAAGCGTTTAGTGAAAGCTTACATCTTTGAGTGAACCAATGTATGGTATTAGAGAAACAAGCGAACATGAGGGGCCTTTAAAGTGGTTGTAAGCCTCAGACGTGAAATATGACCAAAGCATATCCCTTTATAGTGTATACTTGTCTCAATTAAGAGCACTACGTGTCACTTTTGTCTGCAGCCTCATTCCTCTGCTATCAGCATGAATCACTTCTGACAAGTTTTCCTGACACCAAGAAAAAATGGTGACGGGGAGGGACCTCCAGCTGATTGACAGCCTCAGCTCTGTTCCTGTGTGCTGTGTGGAGGAGGTATGCCTCTTCCCTCCAATCAACTCTCAGGCTGGATTCACACCATTGAGAATTGGATGTGGGTTCCCCGCATCCAATTTGCAATAGCAGGAGATTTCGACCGGCTCTCTATGGAGCCGGTTCGCATATCTCCGCAGCAGGTCCGGTGCGTTTTGCACAAAAACGCTGTGTGTCTTTTGGTCCATTTCAGGTCCAAATTCAGCCCAAAATATGGGGTGAAATCAGACCTGAAATGGTGAACCAGGACGCACCGGACCCCTGCTGGGAGCCAGATGCGGTGATGGTGTGAACCCAGCCTCAGAGCTCTCCTCACTGAGCCCTGCAGTTGTGTAACTTCAGCTCCCCGCCCCCTGTTTCCTGGCAGCTCGGACAAGCTTCCTAAATTCTAGACTTTGAATGGCTGTAGAGAAGGGAAGATGGCAGACAGACAGGTACAATTTATGTAAGAGGATTTGTTTAATCTCTGTGTATCACCTGAGGCCAGTCATATATGTAAGGGTTTACAACCACTTTAAACTGGCTATACCTATGGAAGTTTGATAGATTGTTCCATTCTATTTTTGTTGAAATTGAAAAGGAATTGAAGGAAGGAAAAACGTTCTTTTAATCGACCACAATGAGAGTGAAAATTGCCCTAATTAAATGTGGCTTAAATTTTTATCACTTTTGTTGTTTTTCCCAATATTGACTCCATTTCGATTCAATCTTTCAATAAACTGTTGAATTATTGCCCAGTTTCAACTTTACAATTGACCAAATTCTGGTGGTCGATCAAATTCCAGGTAGCAGATTGCTCAGTTTCTGGTGGTTATTTTCCTATTACTCACATTTATGATTCCGGTGGCTCAAAAGTGGTTAGACGCAAATAAAAATTGCCATGTGTACGGTCAGCTTTAGTCTTCCAACAAATTGTTTTAAGGCCTCTATCCACAATTCCTCAAGTGAGGAATAAGTTCATTTTGAGATTTGGAATTTCGAAATCTTAGGTCCATTGCTCTGAGTTATTTATTTTGGACGGAATTGTGTTTCCTTTTTGCGAACATTACCCTGACCTTAATGTCTGTTCTATGTGATCTTTTGCTGAGGGAAAGGGAAGTGCAATTGCTTTTATAGAGTTTTCATTGGCCCCTCGTATTGTTTCGGCCCTCCTGGCGGCAGACACCAGAGACAAGCCCGAGAAGCCTATTCCATTTCTCAACATCTTTTATGAGTTCCAAGCTTGCACGAGTGCTACATTAACAGGTCTACTGCTTGTTCCTGGTTTCAAAGCTTCCTTTGTGCTTTAACATCTCTCCCATGGGAAATGCAATGTTGACAAGTCTGAATTAGCACCATTAATTATTTGACCTGCTTAGAGTATTTAGGTAAACACCATAAAAGGGCCATTTGGAAGTCAATGTTTCATTAGCAGTCTCTGTCCAGACTGAAAGTATGGATACTTCATTAGGAATGTGCACTTATAAAACTTGGGTGAGAATTTGTGAAAATGTGTCTGTGATTGGGTTAGCTTTGGCTTCTGTGTTTGAAGGCCCAGCTCGATGTGCCGTGAAAAGGTTGGAGAAGAGTTTAAACATGATGTGAGAAGAGACCTGGAACCAAAAACCCTCTCCTTAAATACTTTAAAGATCAATGTTACATTTACCAGTATTTATATAGATGGTTACCAAATTTACTATAATTTTACCCTAATTTTAATTGTTGCTCATCAGTTCTATCATGAGAAGTGTTTAGGCAGCTCGGAGTCCAGGCACAGGCCACCTACATCCAATGCCCCGTACACACAGTCCGACCGAAAATGTTCGATGGGAGCTTGTTGTCGGAAATTCCGACCGTGTGTAGGCTCCATCCGACATTTTCCATCGGAATTTCCGTCACACAAAATTTGAGATCTGGATCTCAAATTTTCCAACAACAATATCCGTTGTCGTAAATTCCGATCGTGTGTACACAATTCCGACGCACAAAGTTCCACGCATGCTCAGAATCAAGCAGAAGAGCCGAACTGGCTATTGAACTTCATTTTTCTCGGCTCGTCGTACGTGTTGTACGTCACCGCGTTCTTGGCGATCAGAGTTTCCGTCAAGATTTGTGTGACCGTGTGTATGCAAGACAAGTTTGAGCCAACATCTGTTGGAGAAAATCCATGGATTTTGTTGTCGGAATGTCCGATCGTATGTACGGGGCATAAGAAGGCACAGCTGAGATTCCTTAAGCCTTCTAACCACAACCATCATAGGGGCCTCCTTTTTTTGGTGCTTATTGAGCCGATTCCTTACTCGGTAGCATCATGTAGACATTGACCCTGCAGTTTTCTGTTATTTATTAATGCAAACAACTACAACAATCACAAATCCAAGGACAAGGAAGCTGTATTTTTTTTTTACTTTTTATGTAGCCATAGATATTTTATCAACAGTCTTTCAGCAGGGATGCTAATCACATTCCCTGATATAAAGACTGTTAAAGAAGAAGTACATCCAGGTAAGTATGATATATAAATTGTAGTTCCCATTTAAAGCTTAAAGTGTTAGTTTTACAGAAGAAAAATGAAAAGGTCAACTAACACAGTACACCCTCCCCAACCCACTCCCCAGTTCCTTCTGTACTTACCTATGGGGATGCTGAGCTATCAATGCCCAAACAGCCCGTGTAGCGGTCTGGGGATTTAAAATCCCTCTTCTCTATGCAGCACTTCCGGGACAGATCAAAACGGTTCTGATTGGTCAGCGCCTGAACAGTTAATTGCTGTGGTCCATTCTGGAAGCGATGCACAGAGAAGAGGCTTAAGAAAAAGGATTCCAAATCCCCAAACCGCTGGACCAGCTGCATGGCCAATGACAGCTCATCACCCATGGGAGGTAAGTACTGGGGGAACAAGGGGATCGGGAGGTTGTACTGTGTTAGTCCACCTTTTAATTTTTTCTGCAAAGGTGAACTAACACTTTAATTACAGGAAGGTTAAAAAAAAATAATCATCCAGGTATGTGCTCATTAAACAAACATCAAATGTATTTTTAAAGAGCAGCTAGTATCTGAGTTTAACTTGGTATTTGCCACTTGCACTTCCATATATAGCAGAGCTCACAGTGGGAGAGGGAGAAGCATCACAAGGGGTCAGTCAGCTGTGGTGCAGTTTTCATGTGCTAACAAGTAGGATGCTGATAGGAGGAGAGAGCAGAGTGATAGAGAGGAAAGTTCATTACTATGCTGCTTTGTCTTTTACCGTCCAGTCACGGGGGGAGGGACAATACCCAGTTTTATTATTTAGCTACAGTAGAGAAATGTCAGCTCTTCAGGTTAGATATGATGTGTACATTTTAAAACTTAAAGTGGTTTTAACCCTGAAGCACATGCAATATAACAGAGGTCTCCAAACTTTCTAATTAAAGGGCCAGTTTACAGTTCTTCAGGCATTAGGGGGGCTGGACTGTGACTTGTGGGAGTAGAAAATGCCCTGCCCTTAATGGGAGTAAGCAATACCCCATACTGGGTTTAATGGGAGGAATGGTGAACCATCTTTGGTATCATTTGGAGGAATAGCGCCACACTGTTGGTATCAGTTGGAGAAATAGTCCCTCATTGTTCGTATTAGTTGGAGGAATAGCAACCCATTGTTGGTATCAGTTGGAGGAATAGTGCCTCATTGTTGGTATCAGTTGAAGCAATGGTGCCCCATCGTTTGTATCAGTTGGAGGAATAGTGCCCCATTTTTGGTATCAGTTGGAGGAATAGTGCCCCATTGTTTGTATCAGTTCTAGGAATAGCGCCCCATTATTGGTATCAGTTGGAGGAATAGTGCCCCGTAGTTGATATCAGTTGGAGGAATAGTGCCCCATTTTTGGTATCAGTTGGAGGAATAGTGCCCCATTGTTTGTATCAGTTCTAGAAATAGCGCCCCATTGTTGGTATCAGTTTGAGGAATAGTGCTCTGTTGTTGGTTTTAGTTGGAGGAATAGTGTTCCACTGTTGGTATCAGTTGGAGGAATAGTGCCCCATTTTTGGTATCTGGCAGGAATAATGCCCCATTGTTGGTGTCATTGGGAGGAATAGTGCCCCATTGTTTGTGTCAGTGGGAGGAAAAGTGCCCCATCATTGGCGTCAGTGGGAGGAATAGTGTATCATCCTTGGTGACATTGAGAGGAATAGTGCAGCAAGGCTGGATAAAAGCAATGAAAGGGCCGCATCCATCCCCTAAGCCACAGTTTGGAGACCACTGCTATATAAAACAAAGGCACTATAGTAATATGCCCACATATCCAAATGCAATCTATGTAGTTTTACCCTAAAAATCTTATGCCCAGCGCCTGTAGGATCCCTGTCAATTTTGGAGATTGGTGGGCAAGTCTCAATGGTGGAGCTTGGGAGGCGGAGTCATGACCTCACAGGACTCCCCTCCTATCTCTACACTTCCCCCGGCATGCACAGTCACGCAGATTTGCCTTGTGCTAGGATTTAGAAAATGCACGCATGGCAGTCCCCACCTATACATATACTGCAGCAGGGCAACCGCTCTGCACCAGATCACATCACGCCAGATCAGGTTTGGGGCACACGTGTGATCACACAGAGCGGGAGCCCAGTGGCATGTACCGAGGACCCGATGTCCGCTAGCACCTGACGATTGATTAGTACACAGGCAGAACAGCGATCTGTAAACAAGGCACACCACCATTCTGTCAGAAAGGAAGACATTGATCCTGTGTTCCAGCTAAGCAGGGACACAGATCTATGCCTTCCCTTAGTAGAAGCACCTCCCCCACAGTACACGAGTACTGGCTAGGAACACACTTAACCCTTTGATCGCCCCTGCTGTTAACCTCTTATCAGCCAGTGTCATTAGTGCAGTGACAGTGCATATTTTTTAGCACTAATCACTGTGTTAGTGTCACTGATCCCCAAAAAGGTGACAAAAGTGTCAGTAATGCCGCGTACACACGAGCGGACTTTACGGCGGACTTTGCCCGGCGGACTGGATTTCGTCGGACAATTCGATGTGTGTGGGCTCCAGCGGACTTTGTTTTCTCAAAAGTTGGACGGACTTAGATTTGAAACTTGTTTAAAATGTATCCGTTGAAATCGAGTCCGGTCGAAAAGTCCGCCGTCTGTATGCTAGTTCGACGGACAAAAAAGCCACGCTAGGGCAGCTATTGGCTACTGGCTATGAACTTCCTTGTTTTAGTCCGGTCGTACGTCATCACGTACGAATTCGACGGACTTTGGTGGATTGTGTGTAGGCAAGTCCGTTCATTCAGAAAGTCCGTCGTAAAGTACGTCGAAAAATCCGCCGGGCAAAGTCCGCCGTAAAGTCCGCTCGTGTGTACGCGGCATTAGATGTCCGATTTGTCCGCCACAATATCACAGTCCCGCTATAAGTGGCTGATCGCTGCCATTACTAGTAAGAATAAATAAATAAAAATATCCCATAGTTTGTAGACCATATTGACCTAAATTGATGAGAAAATTAGATTTTTTTCAATTTTTTTATTGGATGTGTTTATAGTAGAAAGTAAAATATATATATATATATTTTTTTTTTAATTGTCGGTCTTTTTTTGTTTATAGCGCAACAAATTAAAAACGCAGAGGTGATCAAATACCACCAAAAGAAAGCTCTATTTGTGGGACAAAAAAAAGACATAGATTTTATTTGGGTACACGTTGCATGACCGCGCAATTGTCAGTTAAAATAATGCAGTGCCGTATCGCAAAAAATGGCCTGGTCATGGGGGGGGGGGGGTAAACCTTCCAGAGCTCAAGTGGTTAAGTATACGTATATTGTCATTTGTCAATGTAATTTAAGTATATTTATAGAAGTGTACAATATATTGATGCTAATGTTTATATTAAGGTAATTTTTAATGCGATTTTTACATTTTATGCTTTTCCTTTGTCATATTATTGCTATTGTGTTCAATATAGCAATTTATAGATCTGTATTTAAAACTCAGCCTTCCCACAAGATAAGATATCAGCCACACAGGGGGTGCATTGTTTTCAGCAGGTTCACCAGCTCATAGACTTGCATATAATGTTGAAGACCAGTAGGGCACAGCCATTGTGCAGCACTGTAGGAAGCAGAGTCTGAATTTGTAATGAAGAAATATGGCTGCCTCCACATAGATATCCAATTACAAACTATGATAAGCATTTTAAAAAAATATTGCATTCTTCATTTTATCTAAAATAAAGGAAAATGTTTGCCGTCATTCAGCCAGACTTTGTACAAGTTGTCCTTTAAGGTATGCCCCGCCTCACTGGAGAAATACTTATCTTTGTCCTTGAATATGCGATCTTCACTGTGCAGCCCTGGCAGACCTTTATTTTGATTGTCATCTCCATCTAGTGGCCATAATGCAGTATTTTCTTGATTCACTCTATTCTTCTACATTCGACCTGTTGAGAAAATAGCTTAATAACATTCGATTTTGTCCCCATTTGCACAGAATGGGGACATGTAGTTTCACAGGATGAGTAGCTCTGCAATTTTTTTTTTTTTTTTTTATAAATACATCCCTATAGTGTATTTTTTTAGGCATACACCTTAGATCAGGAAGGGGGATATTCGACGATAAATAAGGGACGGAGGGATTGGGTTCAAATATAGGGACAGTCCCTTCAAATAAAGGACATATGGGAGGTATGTGTTAATATAATTTCAAAATCACTTTCAGTATTCTAACATTTGCAGCTTTCATTAAAGTATTAAAGCGTTTGTTACCCCAAAACTTCATATTTCTGATATGCGGCTGCTGTACCATTTACTTGTATGAGAAAGTATCCTGTTCTCTTTGTATTGCCTCCTTTGTGTGATTAAAAACTGACCACACTAAGCAGAAGAGCACGGCATAGTCCGTTCTTTACCTATGCTGTGAACTCAGTATGCTCTACTCCAATGATCAGACTTGTCCCCCCCCCCCCCCCGCTGCACAGCCATTCACTGGGAATATCAGTGTGCTGCTGCTGCTTCTCCTCCCCCCCAGTTCTTATGCAGCTGAGAACAGAGGGAATGTGATCACTTATAAAAAAAAGGGGAAAAGGGTATTTAACTTTTTTTTCTTTTTTTTTTTTTAATTCACAAAAAAATTTGCCTTTCATTTCTAACTGAATGGGTAGTTTTATGAGGTGATAGTTTACAATCACTTTATCTGCCGATTCTGCCATGGAAGTGCTTTTATTGGGTGACGACGCCCTGTCCATGTCTCCCAATAGTGACTCTGTGTTGTCACCCTGTCACATGGGCTTCTGACGGAGGTGTTTCAACACTCATTATGGCTCACTGTTGTCACCATATGAGAAATATCATGCAGTGATTGTCGGGGCGCAGCATGCATGTAAAGAAGGGGTGGCTGCAAAGAGACTGCAGGAGATCAGCAGGACTGAGGTCTACCAAAATGATTAAAAAGGCGAAAGCAAATAAGGCCATTGTTTACGATATGTTAAAGTGCTGTAGCAAACGAAACGTCATTCAGTTATGGTTTACAGCTAGTTTTGCTACATTTTGTTATCTGAAGTTGTACTCATCGGTGCATAGGAGTACAATGTAATTCTAGCGGAAGCTTTAATACCGAGTCAGTTTTGGGCAACAAGGCATGAAATAGAAAGTATGCACACACGGAATTATTTTATGTTACCCTATCTGCTACTGAAAATGACATGCACAATAATATAATGTCCAAGATTCAAATAGTCAGAGCACTATGCATACCAATGTATACCTGAACATTTTACAAATTCCTCAACGCCTTAAAGTATATGTGAACCCTCACCTTGTAAAACAATCCATTTGGTTTAAAATAGAAATGAAAGACAAAACATTTGTGCATAAATATAAAAAAAATATTATATTATAATATTTTTTTTTCCTTTTTTCTAAGTGATCACATAACCTCTGTTCTCAGCTGCATACGGATCTCAGAGAGCTGGGGGAGGAGAAACAGCAGCACCCCGGTGTCTAGAGGCAGGAGCGTTTAGACACAGAAAAAGAAACACATGATTAGTGCGTTTAGAACAGTGTTTGGGCAGAAAAAACACCAAACGACATAACGTTATGCCCCGTACAGACGATCGGACATTCCGACAACATCCATGGATTTTTTCCGACGGATGTTGGCTCAAACTTGTCTTGCATACACACGGTCACACAAAGTTGGTCGGAAATTCCGAACGTCAAGAACGCAGTGACGTACAACACGTACGACGAGCTGAGAAAAATGAAGTTCAATAGCCAGTGCGGCTCTTCTGCTTGATTCCGAGCATGCGTGGAACTTTGTGCGTCGGAATTGTGTACACACGATCGGAATTTACGACAACAGATTTTGTTGTCGGAAAATTTGAGATCCAGATCTTAAATTTTGTGCGACGGAAATTCCGATGAACAACAAGCTCCCATCGAAGATTTTCCGTTGGAAAATCCGACCGTGTGCACGGGGCATTAGTGTGTTAATGCATTCTAATGGCCAGAATAAATTCATATTTTGACTAATAGAATGCATTAACGCAAATTTTACATCCGCCACCTTTCAATTTCTGATCCAAGTTTGTCAAGCCAACAAGGCCATCCACAGCTCAAATTTTCCTGGTGAATGGCTCAAAATTCGATCAATATATGGCCAGCATAACTGTGCTGCTAACTACTTAGCATGTATGATTTTAAAGCTACTTGTACTTTAAAGCAGACTTTCAGTCATTTTTTTCAACTTTCCATCTATTAAATCTTCTGCTCTTGTTGTTTTATCTTTGGATAGTAAAACATTTTTTTTTTTTTGCCAGTAAATACCTTATACAGCCCACATCCTGTTTCTTGTCTGGTAAAAAGCTCTCTCTCTCCCTCTTGTGAGAGTTTGCCAGGAAGGGAGGGGGGGTGAGTCATAAGTGGGCCAATGAGAGCTGCAGGGCTTTAGTTGTGTGTCTGTGTAAATCCAGGAAGTGAACAGGCAGCAGCTTCAGCTGCCCACAGTTAAAATGATTGCAGCCAGACTCAGTGGAGGGAGATTTCTGCAGCATATTTGGCAAGTACAGAATCACAGTATATATAAAATAATATGCAAAGTGGTTGGAGGGAAGCTTCAGAATGGCAAAGATGTTTTGTTACAAATTATGTGAGCAGACTGCAGTTCCTCTTTAAAGAAGAATTCCAGGTTAGAATATTTTATACATGGTTACATTGGTCCAGCTTTCACCAATGTAACTATGCATATACGATTATGTACCATACCTGGCTGATGCCCCTGGAAGCAGGAAATCGCTGAAGTTTACACCGTTACTCCACTTGCTTCCAGGTACTGTACTGAGTGGCCTGTGTCCTCTACTGAGGTCCGGTGTTCACATTGTGAACACAGAAGGTCTGCCGCCAATCAGAGTATGCTTTGCTTTAATTAACAAGATGCAAAGCATTCCCTGAATGCTGATCAGCTAAGCTCCTGTGTTCACAATTTGTATTTGTATTGTAAAAAAATCTTTCTTTAACCACTTCCCGAAACACGGCTACAGCGCAGGCTTACTTTGTCGGGCGAGCGTACATGGACGTCGTTCTGTGATCGCGCTGCCCATATGTCCCCGGGCGGTGTGCTCTAAGATTGCTGAGTACTTCAGACTCAGCTGATCACAGATCGGGGTAAAGGGCCCTACACAGCGGCCTTTTACCACGTGATCAGCTGTGTCCAATGACAGCTGATCATGATGTAAACACAAGCCGGTTATCAACTTTCCGGTAACCGGCTTGTGTTAAAGGGACATCTACACTAATAATCAGGGCACTGAATATCAGGGCAGTCCCAACAGTGCCCACCAGTGCTGCCAATCAGTGCCCACCAGTGCTGACAATCAGTACCCACCAGTGCTGCCAATCAGTGCCCACCAGTGCTGCCAATCAGTGTCCACCAGTGCTGCCAATAAGTGTCCACCAGTGCTGCCAATCAGTGTCCACCAGTGCTGCCAATCAGTGTCCACCAGTGCGGCCAATAAGTGTCCACCAGTGCTGCCAATCAGTGTCCACCAGTGCTGCCAATCAGTGTCCACCAGTGCTGCCAATCAGTACCCACCAGTGCTGCCAATCAGTGCCCACCAGTGCTGCCAATCAGTACCCACCAGTGCTGCAAATCAGTGCCCACCAGTGCTGCCAATCAGTGTCCACCAGTGCTGCCAATCAGTGCCCATCAGTGCATCCTCATCAGTTTCACCTATCAGTGCCGCCTACCAGTGTTGCCTATCAGTGCCACCTATCTGTGCCCAGTAGGCAATTGGTTAAAATTGTCCCCTTGTGCTAGGCACACATTAGCTCTTGCAAGGATATACTGGAGGTCCCACTTTTGTCCTCAGAAACTTTATGAGACGGTACAGGGAGTGCAAATCCTGCTAAGGACTCAGTCACAGTTTCCTTCATCCCGTCAGAAGCGATCTCTGAGGACAGTTTTGTAATGTGTACAGTGCTTGACGTAAAGCATTTCCTGGATACAAAGCATAGCTTGTGTTCTACAATAAGTTACTATTTACCTTGTACTCTGTCACAGTAAATTCAGTTAAAACAATATTTACATGGCATACAGACAACTGACATTTATGAGGACATGTAGCCACCCACCGAAAATAGGAGGCATACTGATAGGATCTAAACAGGTGTAAGATTTATGAAAATCCGTTAATGTATTTGTAGTGTAAAGCATAAGATAGCATAGCTCCCAACTGTCCCTGATTTCGAGGGACTGTCCCTGATTTGGGGCAATGTCCCTCTGTCCCTCATTCCTCCGCATTTGTCCCTCATTTTGGTCTGATCTGTATAGTTGTATATAAAATGTACTTTTTATCTTTCAAAAAGTGTTTCTCAATGCTAAACCTTTCATCCAATTTCTAAACCGTTGCATTTGTACATTTTAAGAGCCAATATAAAGAAATAGTAATGGTAAAAAAAAGTCTTTGTGGATTTAATTAACCTTTTTTTTTGGTTAATTTTTCTTTAAGGGGGCGTGGCAGGGGGTGTGTCCTATGCCTACATATGTTTGTTAGCAGATGTCCCTAAGAGCCCTTTCACACTGGGGCGGGGGCGGCGTCGGCGGTAAAACGCCGCTATTATTAGCAGCGTTTTACCGTCGGTATGCGGCCGCTAGCCGGGCGGTTTTACCCCCGCTAGCGGCCGAGAAAGGGTTAAATACCACCGCAAAGGGGCGGTATAGCCACGCTGTCCCGTTGATTTCAATGGGCAGGAGCGGTGAAGGAGCGGTATACACTAGATGCTGCTAGCAGGACTTTTTTTACCGTCCTGCCAGCGCATCGCTCCAGTGTGAAAGTAGCGGCACTTTCGGGTCAGTTTGCAGGCGCTATTATTAGCGCAATAGCACCTGCAAACCGCCCCAGTGTGAAAGGGCTCTCAGTCCCATCTCAAAATGTTAAAATGTGGGAGGTATGAGATAGAAGGAGGCCACAGGATTCTTCCAATGGACAGATCTTTATTACATGGTGGGGGATGATTTACTAAAACTGGATCACTCAGATTTTGGCGCAGTTGGGCATGGTAACCAATCAGCTTCTAACTTCGGCTTGTTCATCTTTGTCAATAAGACCCGTTTCACACTGGGGCGTTTTTCAGGCGTTTTTCAGGCGCTTTAGCGTTAAAAAAAGGCGCCCGTAAAGCGCCTGAAAGAAGCCTCATCTACAATCCCAATGTGAAAGCCCGAGCCCTTTCACACTGCCAGCGCCCGAAAAACGCTGGTAAAGCACCGCTTAAGATCCCTTTCACACCGGGGCGTTTTTCGGGCGCTGGCAGTGTGAAAAGGCTCGGGCCATCGGCGCACCCAGCCCGGTGGCAAAAACACGAAAGCGCTGCAAAGAAGCTGCTTGCAGGACTTTTTTTGACGCCCTGCCAGCCAGTGCCCCAATGTGAAAGCACTCGGGCTTTCACATTAGGATTGCAGATGAGGCTTCTTTCAGGCGCTTTACAGACGCTTTTTTTTTAACGCTAAAGCACCTAAAAAACGCCTGAATAACGCCCCAGTGTGAAAGGGGTCTAAAACCTAAAAGCTGATTGGTTTCTATGTACAGCTACACCAGATTTGACACTCTCCAGTTTTAGTAAATCCCCTCCCCCAGTAATAATGACAGTTGAATAAATATCTTTAGCACCATATACGATGGGAGTGAACATATGCGCTGACTTTCAGGAAGTCGGTATTTGCATGAGTGGTTCAGGGAACTCTTGCATGCTCTGGAGGACATTTGTAGAGAATGCATGTTATGTAATGTATGTGTGAGGCCACATTAAAGCCTGGTGTTCCCGGGCCGAATATCAGCTGGCTAGATAGAAACCAGTAGACACCAGCCTGTCCGACAGAAACCATCTGAACATTTAATGAAATGTTTTTTGTCGAAAAGGCATGCTGGGAAACCAGCATCTGAACAGCGCCAATGGCTGGCGTGCGCGGGGGGGGGGGGGGGCTTAGTGGGGTGTAACGCCCCTGTCAGAACATAATAGCTCAGCAGGGAGATCACTGTACTAACATTGGATAGTTAGTACAGCAAGCTCCTCCCAAGCTTCTCAGTTTTTCTTTTGTTCGCTGGGTTAAACGAATAATAAAACCTGATAGTGTGTAGTGTGAAAGGCTCCTTTCACACAGAGGGCCAGAGGCAGTAAAAACAGACAGTTGATCTGCATTTTTACCACCACCCTGACCGCCCATCTGGTAGCGGACATTATGCCATTGGGGTGCATACACATTGCATTGCAATTTTCACGCGACATAATTGATTGGCGGCCCTATGTAAGTAAATGACGAAGGCTTGGTCCGCAGTTGTAGCGCATTCCCGCAATGCAAAATTGCTGCTTGGCAATTTAAAAAAAACAAGCATCAGGAGGTGGCAGTATCAGGTCCTCAACATTTGCAGTTCTCTTTTCACCTCCCTTTCGAGAAGCAATCGAACAGACCATTTCGATGGTCTCCACAGACCATTTTTTCAGGAAGGTGGTAAATACAACTGCTATTGTGAAAGGAGCTGTACACACATTTATTTATTTTTTTCGTTCAACCCAATGGACTGAACAAATGGCACTTGGCTGCTGGTTTTCCAGCATGTTCGTTCCACAAACAGCTGTACACATGGGCTGAATGTTGGCCGGTTTTTATTGTATCGGCTGATTTTGGCTGATATTCGGCCTGTGTGTATGGGGCTTAACACCTGTGATTACAGCTAGCATTGAATTCCTGCAGCAAGACTCAACAAGTTCCTCCAGCAAAAATTACAGGTGTGTACAGACATCTGTGGCTGCTCAGCCTGTACAAAGCAATGATAGGCTAAATCCGGGTACAGTACACACGATCAGATTATCGGACACATTTTCATCCATTTTTTGTATGCTGCTAGTCTGATATAGAAAGTGAAGAGGTTACTCACCATATCAAAATTCTCGTACGACAGAATTCAACGTCATAAGTGATGTCACATGTTGAATTGTTTTTTATGTGTTCCTTTGTTTCTGAGCGTGTTCCTTTGTTTTCTTACTCTTACGATTTTTTTTGGACGAAAACTATAATTGTAACTGTAATTCAATCAACCCTAATTGACTGAAAATTGGATGTTCTGTTCACATCCGACACAAATTTTAGAGCCTGCACATCCAGTTTTTGTCGTCCGAAAATTAGTTATCGGCTGTCGAAAGCACCATACTAACGATCAGAAAATCGGCAGATCGTTCATCGGACAAAATTTTACTTCTGATTTTCTGATCGTGTGTACGGCCTTTAAAAGAGCCAAGGCTGTCCACTAATGTCCGCATGTATCCGGACATCCAGCAAAATCACCTGCCGTCAGGAACAGATGATCAGTCCTGCATAGCTCCCAACTGTCCCTGATTTGGAGCAATGTCCCTCTGTCCCTCATTCCTCCTCATTTGTCCCTCATTTTGGTCTGATCCATATAGATGTATATAAAATGCACTTTTTATTTATCAAAAAGTGTTTTCCAGTGCTAAACCTTTCATCTGATTCCTAAATGGCTGCATTTGTAAATTCCAAAAGCCAATGTAAAGGAATAGTAGTGGTAAAAAAAGCACTAGTGGGTTTAAAGCGGGTTTTTTTTATCCCTGTAATTACCTTTATATTGTGCTTTATTGTGGCACTTCCTGTCTCTCCTCCCATGGGAGTAGGCGTGTTTATTGCCTTTCCCCGGCGCTGCACTGTCTCCTGGGGGCTTAGTGTCAGGCTTCCCAAGATTCAGTGCGGAAACAATGATCATGCGTGTGAACAAGCTGTGAATGAACAGCATTCACGGCATCCAGGAAATCAATGCTTGTGGGCTTCACATGCCCACAAGCAAGATGGAAACAGCCAGCATCACATTTTTTAAGTTATTCTTCAGTACGAAAACAGACAGAGGCAGCAATATTACACCCAAACTGTGAGTATTATTTTGGGGTTAGCAAAGTGTCTCAATGACCTAAAAAAAAAAAAAAAAGATTGGTCGCCGGACTCCCGCTTTAACCAATCTTGGTTTTTATTGTACAATTCTCCTTTAAGGGGGCGTGGCAAGGGGTGTGTCCTATGCCTGCATGCTTTTGCTGATAGGTGTCCCTCATTCCCATCTCAAAAAGTTGGGAGGTTTGGTCCTGTATGCAGATTGACTCTGAGGAAGACCTCCGACATGTATCAGAAGTAGGAGTTGCGACTCCTAGAGAAATAGTTACATCTTCTGAGAACTGAAGTCTTCATGGTACAACAACAATGAGCATCAGGTACAGAGACATAACATCAGATACAAGGTTTGCCCTATCGACTAGAATGTTGACATACAAGTTGTCAAAACACAAAGTGGGCCCTGTCAATTTCCTTTCGTAAAATCTCCTTGCCTCTGGCCAGCACTTTTTACGGTGATTTGGTTGTTTTTTTTTAGTGTTTTTTGCTTAAGAACTGACGATCTGGAACGCTGAAAGATTGTATTGACATGGCAGCAGGTGCAAAGGTATAAATTAATGAAAGAGTATCTCTAGATTTCCAGGAATGTTAGTCTTGCAAAAATCCAGACTACACCTCAAGGCATTTTGTACTTTTGACTACAGCACAGTAGTGAGCCATGCAAGTATCTAACAGGATGAAGACACCAAGGAGGATACGCTTCAGGTGATATGAATGTCCTGCCTCAGACATGGACAGCTACTCTGCTGAGCAGACAAAGGTCACAGAGTCATCCCCTTAATTACTATCTCCCAGCTGGAGAGACCGTTGAGCTTCGGAGCGGGGGAGGGTAAGGACGGAGAAGGAATGCACAGAGGTGTAATAAACACTGTCCTTTACCAGTTTAATCGAGGAATGGAAAAAATGTGCACTTCCACAGGAAAGGCTGAAGCCTGTGGGGAATTGGTTTCATCTGTCTACAGGGGCGTTAAGGCCAGCATGGGCCCTGAACACACAGCATTCATGGCTCCACATTTCTCTTACCTTCTCCCATCCCATTCACTACCATCTCCACCTTGCCATCATCGGTGGACTTCAAACTTTGGAACCTTACTTTCTTCTGTGGCTCCATATTTATTTTGACATTTATGATTACGACAAATGTTCAAGGAAAGTAAAGAATTGCCATAGTAAATTATTATTATACAGGATTTATATAGCGCCAACAGTTTACGCAGCGCTTTACAATATAAAAGGGAGACGATACAGTTATAATACAATAAAATACAAGAGGATTAAGAGGGCCCTGCTCAGAAGAGCTTACAATCTAATAGGGTGGGGCAGGTGGTACAAAAGGTTGTAACTGTGGGGAATGAGCTGGTGGAAGTGGTAGGGGATTAGTTGGAGATGTGATAGGCTTTCCTAAAGAGATGAGTTTTCAGGGATCGCCTGAAGGTAGCAAGAGTAGGGGATAGCCGGATAGATGGAGGTAACGAGTTCCAGAGGATGGGAGAGGCTCTGGAGAAATCCTGGAGACGAGCATAAGAGGAGGAAACGAGAGAGCTTGAGTGTAGGAGGTCTTGAGAAGAGCGGAGAGGACGATTTGGGTGATATTTGGAGACAAGATTAGTGATGTAGCTCGGGGCAGAGTTGTGAATGGCTTTGTATGTTGTGGTTAGTATTCTGAATTTAATTCGCTGGGTGATTGGGAGCCAGTGTAGGGATTGGAGGAGAGGGTTGGCAGACACTGAGCGGTTGGTAAGGTGGATAAGTCTGGCAGCAGCATTCATGATAGACTGAAGAGGGGAGGAGCCTATGGAGAGGTAAGCCAATGAGAAGGGAGTTACAATAGTCAAATGAATCTAACTAAATAAATTAGGCCCTTGATAGTTTGATCATTTTGGTTTACCACATAGACAGGAAAACATCCATGATTGAAGACTTTATTATTCATTTTGAGAGTCTATATCCTATAGCCCATTGGATGCAGTTCTCTGCACTGGCCAATCAGTATGCTGGTTGTCTAGCCCAGGCACTCATTATCCTTGGATAGGTTTTGCCTGTACTACTTTCTTGCCAAGCCTGTCTGTCTGATGCTGGCCATAAAGTTTTCAATGAGGCCTGTTTTGTTAAACACACGTTCAATAAGATAACAAAAAAGAAATCCATTGTTTATGTAGCACCCTCCTTGTTAGGGTGCTAGGATTAGGTACATTTAGTTCTGGCTCACTGTATCTAATGGAGCTGCATTTAGTGTTAGGAAAATTTCGTTTTAGCTCACTGTAACCAATGTGGCTGTGTTTGATTGTTCTGGTCTGGTCAGTTTTTCTGTGGCCTACAGGATTGACTGCTTATCCCTGGTTGGTCCAGAAAAGTTCTGGAAGTTAGTGGGCAGGGAGAGTCTAATCAGCAGCTGAATATTGGTACAGCCCTGGCCAATCCCTTGGGAGCAGTGCCAAGATGGTCACTGGGAGTCTGTATAAATACTATGAGGCTGAGAACAGCCTGGTCTTTTTCCCTGGGAAGGAGATCACAGCCTAAAGGGGGCTGCTAGCCCCTAAGCCCTTCTGCCATGTGCCTGCAGGGTATCAAAGCCCCAGTTGGGTTACCTTGAGGCCTGCTGCTGAAAGTTGTTGAAAGCTGACTGAGGGAATGTCGTTTGAGGATCTAGTCTGGTATCACAGGGTGAAAGTGTCTGGGGGAGAATGGGAGGAGGCAACTCATTTTTTGAAGGATATTTGTGAGTACAGATGGATGAGAGAGATCCTAGAGACTGGGGGCAGTAGCCATCCCTCTTGTACTAGAGTCAGCGGGTTTGAAGACATTGTGTCTTGTGTCCTAAAGAGCTGAGCTCCGTAGTGAAAGGACTTTGCTCAGACTGTCCAGAGAGGAAGATAAATCTCCTCTCTGGACAAAGCTCAGTCTATCTTTTACTTGTGCAAGGACTTGGCTCACAGTTTTCCATTTACCCATAACCCACTACTCACCCAAGTTCTCATTAAAGCATCATAAAAATCATACCCCTAGACTGGTTAATGAGCCTGAAGATTGACTGAAACTGTGTGCTTGGCTGCGTGCAAACTACTGGGAAAATGATCCTGGCAATTTACTAGCGGCTCTTACGTGAGTAGAGCTACACTTACAATAGGCTCAGTTCACACCAATGTGTTATGCCCCGTACACACGGTCGGACTTTGTTCGGACATTCCGACAACAAAATCCTAGGATTTTTTCCGACGGATGTTGGCTCAAACTTGTCTTGCATACACACGGTCACACAAAGTTGTCGGAAAATCCGATCGTTCTAAACGCGGTGACGTAAAACACGTACGTCGGGACTATAAACGGAGCAGTGGCCAATAGCTTTCATCCCTTTATTCATTCTGAGCATGCGTGGCACTTTGTCCGTCGGATTTGTGTACACACGATCGGAATTTCCGACAACGGATTTTGTTGTCGGAAAATTTTATAGCCTGCTCTCAAACTTTGTGTGTCGGAAAATCCGATGGAAAATGTGTGATGGAGCCTACACACGGTCGGAATTTCCGACAACAAGGTCCTATCACACATTTTCCGTCGGAAAATCCGACCGTGTGTACAGGGCATTAGTGTGCGTTGGGTGTAAATGGAACATGCTACATATAAACTCACCATAACACACTGCAACACATACATTACATCACAACCCGGGGCAATGCATTTCAAGGAAGAAAAATAATGTATATGGCCTCATGCTGTGAACAAAAAAGATCAATGTAATGCACATAATCGCAAAGAAATAAGTTAAAAACATATTATATGGTTATAGATGTTAGGCTATAGTTACATATATTAATATTTAAGAAACATTTCAAATATAAGACAATGTTGGCATTCCTAAAGGGTACACAAAAATCCACATTCGTGTTTATTTCTTTTTATTTACATAGTGTAGGCTAACTGGCCTGTATTTTTCCGAGGGTATTGACCTGTAATAGGGTGTTTGGTAGTGATCTGTGAAAACAGAGACAGTTTTACTGAAGCCTGCAGCCCAGGATAAAGTCCAGGTGCAAATGTTTGGCAGTTACAATAAAGTACAATCCTTAAACAGCTGCAAATGAAGAAAAGGAATTTTTTAACAGCTAAGAAATCCCAATACCCTCCACAAAGAGGAAGCATTCAGGATGCTGCTCCACCCATGTTGTATTGAAATGAGGTAAGGTAAGTAAATATATAAAAAAAGCAGTGCTGTGCTAAATTCAAATGTGTAAATCCAAAACACATGCCTAAATTCAATAAAAAAAAAAAAAGTAGTTTCTGCTATTGCACATAGACAAACACTCAGGATGAGAAAGAAGTCCCTCCAACCATGAGAGTGATGAAGTTAAGAATATGTGTCACCAATCAAAGTAAATGCAGCCACTTTTACCAGAGGGTATGTGACCCCCTAATAAGAGTGGTCAATTGTGTTTAATTACAGTATCCAAGCCAAAGGATCAAGGTATCCCTTACATCCACACCCGTCATCTGATATGCGCCAAACAGTAACCGAGTCAGACCAGGAAGTGAACTTTTTGAGCAACGGCTCATCCTCCGGGGTGGTCATAGATCACAAAGCATGTAATAAAAGGATGATCCACATGGCATAATATTGTTTATACTAATTTATTGTTAAAACAGAGTGACACTCACATTTGGATAGCTTAAAACAAGCGTGTGGTAAAACAATTGTGGTCCCATGAAGCAAGATGGCAGACCATCAATCGCGCATGCGTGGTGGCGTGTGTACGTGTCTCTTCCATACGCATTTCGTCATACGTGATGTCATCAGAGGCACCCAAGGTAAGTAAATCGTTTTATAAAAACAATTCATATTCCTGGTACCCAAAGGAGTTTGCCATCTAATGCCCAAGAAACACATTAAAGTCAGTTTTAACAGAAGCCAACTGGTTTGTGGAGGAAAGCTGGGAAAATATATACAGTACAATGCCAACTTTTGAAATTTGGTTTGTAGGAAGTAGTAACAGAGTTCCATATTGGGTAAGCCATCAAGGAAGCAGCTTCCTAGTGCAGGGTTTTTCAATTTATGATGTAAAGAAGGCCTCAGTTGTAGCCCCTGATGTCACCAAGGGGCCACATATAATATTCATTATATGTAATGTTACAGAAGACTGACAAAGACTGCAAGCATATAACAAGAGATAGCTAATGGGAGCAAACAAATAACAGGTAATGGTCACAGGGTGTGAACATGGTACATGGGTAGTTTGAGACTAACAATGTTCTACAGGAGACAGAAACTGAGCATGTAGTAATACATGAGGCTGCTAGAGAATGTTGCCATTAGAAGCCCATTACAAGTCAATGCTTCCTCTACTATCTGCCAGGGTCCATGAGCTGCACAACAAGTACAGCCAACAAAGGCTGCACGTCAAGTACATCAAGCGATCACATAAGGCCCTTGGACCATATGTTCAACAACAGAGCCCTAGGGTAACGTATGTTGAATTTTGGTGATAGTCTCAATAGGAAGGTGTCACTAGTGGCAGAATTACGCGTGTGACATTTTGTTTCCAACCACATGGATAACCTGCTCTTTGCTGTACCTTCCATTATTATATACCAGCCTTTTTCAATCAGGGTTCCGTGGAACCCCATGGTGCCTCTACAGGCTTCTAGAGATTTTTTGAGGAAGGAGCGATTTCTGCCTTTCAAATGATTTCCTACTGACACCATCGATCATTCAATCAAAGTGAATCTGTTATGCTAATGTAGCACCCTCTAGGCAGGTAGGTTCTAGAGGTAGGATTCTTTGTTAGGATAAGTACATTTAAGCAGGCCTGGCTGGTTGATAGGCCTGTTTGTTTTTATTCTGGACTGGGAGTGGCTCAGGGTAGCAGCTAGTGACTCACAGGCAGCATCAGTGAGACCTCCCCTCTTCTTTCCAGAGTTTGCTGGAAAATTCTGGAAAGAGAGGAGGAGAGGAGAGGTGGATCTGCGTGGGGTGTTTTAGGGAGCCCTGACCAAACCCCAACCTGGATTGGCAGGGGGCAGGCCTCCTTAAATACCTGGTGTCAGCCCAGCTGGGGAGGAGTTGTTGGGAGGAAGAGCTGGAGAGAGTGTGGAGGCTGTTGGGGCCTTTGAGGGAGCTCCCCAGTCTGGGGGGTAACCTTGGGCCTGGGCTCTGGTGCAGTCGGGACCACCTTCAGGAACACATGAAGAGGTCTTGGACCCAAGGCACAAGAGAGAGCAAGGAGAGGACAGCGGGAGAGAGCACTACTAAGAGACTCCAGGGAGGACAACGGGTTGCAGCCTAGAGGGCTGGTGAGTGAGGCACAGTCAGGAGGACTGGGGAGGCACGCCTGAGAGGACTGGGAGCATGCAGTCAGAAATGGGTGCAGAACCAGAAGAGTGAGCTGTGGTGAAAGGGGCAGTGGAGAGAGGCAGCTGCAGCCAGGAGGGCTGGCAGGGCCTGAAGATGGCTTACTGGGCTCAGTAGCTGTGTGTAGGACAGGTAGCACCAGAGACTTTCTATTTTGCTACACTATAGGGGCCCTGTCTGCAAAGGTCAATTGATAAAGGCCTCGCTGAGTCGGTGTCAGGCCTAACCACTTTGTGCTAGCTGTGCCTGAAGATTAGAGAGGAAGTGACGTGCTGGAGGAGAAATACCTGAAGATTAGAGAGAAAGCAATGTGCTGGAGGAGAAATACCTGAAGATTAGAGAGAAAGCAATGTGCTGGAGGAGAAAGACCTGAAGATTAGAGAGGAAGTGATGTGCAGGAGGAGAAATGGAGAGTATATACTGGACTGTATATAGTTGTCCCAAGCAAGTTCTACCTATTTTACTGGGCATCCCATATTTCCCTTACCCTATCCAAGTTCAATCCCCTCAATAAAACAAAAAAAAACAAAGCATGTGGACTGTTCTATGTCTCTGAGTGTTTGCGAATTAAATGCCAGGCTGGGCAGGGTGACAGACAATCCAAACTTTCAGCAGCCCCTACGGGGGTACCACTACACTAAATACCCCAAACTCCCCGCTATTTTAAAATAGAAGACAGTGGCGGCTGGTGCTCCATTTTGGGGGGGGGCTGGGGGAGCTTTCAAACCAACCACCCGCCCCCCACCCCCTCCCAAAAAAATGGAGCACCAGCCGCCACTGCTTTCTGTTATAAAATAGCGGGGAGTTTGGTATTTAGCATAACAGATTCACTTTGATTGAATTAAATAATACTGTTTAATAGGCAGTGTTTGTATAAAAAACACTGTGATCTGATTCCTTCTTCTAAGATATCTCATGCCATGCTGTTTGACAGGTGCTCTTTGAACATGGTAGCATAGTATCATGTAACATGCACTTACGACCAGAACTGTGAACTTTTAACTTCTATTACTACAGTTGCCAAGAACATACCAATGTGATTTATTGTATTTAATTAACACAAGAGTTTAATAGGCTGTCCTACTTATAAAAATGGGAACCTTGGTTGCCACACCTTGCATTAAATGTGTATTTACTTTCAATTATATCTTTAATATTGAAAAAAAGGTAGATCACAGGCAGATTTGTACACTGCAGACTGGGTTTGCTGCAGGCTCTATTGGAATTGTTGAAAATGTAAGTAAATTTTTTATGATACTGAATATACAACAAAATAAAAAATAGAGATGCTATGAAGGTAGTGCATATTATGGAGTCTTGACCCACTAATTCCACCATGAGGAAAGAGCATCATGATCTGGCAGCTGTCAGAAATTGTAGTGGCTGAAAGACTGGAGGTCTGCAGCCCTGTGCCTTCTGCAGGTCAATATAAGAGATGATGAAGGGCCAGGAGAGGGCCAACAAGCATCCTCAACCTGTAAAAATTGGGTCTATAATAGATTTCCCAAGCTTTGCGGAACAACCACCAAGAAGCAGAAGCTAGTATGCTCCATGACACATGATTAAGGAACCAGTCCAAAAATACTTAATACTGAAAGATTGGACTTCTTGGCTATGGTGAAGTTGCCCACTGCAGCAATGAACTGACCAAAGAAAGTGGTGGTACCAACTACCCTGAGGAATTCCATGAGCAAGCCTGTAATTAATGGAGTGTGTTCCTATACGAGTTTGGTGTGTCCCTATACCGATGGAAAATTAAGTAAAACTGTTTTATTAACAATGCAACAACTGTGTATATTAGTACTGCTTGGACCTTGAAGAAAGCTGTACAATCCAAAGCTTGTCCTGACAATTTCATTGTGCAAAGTAAAAAAGTATCACAGACAGAACTCAATTGTTTTTGAGTGCTTCAAAAATCAAAAACAAGGGTCTAGTGGTGGAGCTAATCAGCAGTGTAGGACATTCTTTGTACTAGCAGTATTTTTATTTATGGTACTTATAGAGCACTATCAATTTACACAGTGCTTTACATATACATTGTACATTCACATCAGTCCCTACCCTTAAGGAGCTTACAATCCAAGGTCCCTAACTCACATTCATATACTGGGGCCGATTTAGACAGAAGCCAATTAACCTACCAGCATGTCTTTGGAGTGTGGGAGGAAACTCACGCAGACATAGGGTGAACGTGCAAACTCCAGGCAGGTAGTGTCGTGGTTAGGATTTGAACCAGCGACCCTTTTTACTGCTAGGTGAGAGTACTGCCCACTAGACCACTGTGCCACCCACATATGCGTCAGTTTCTATCTGGAACCATCTGTAAGATTGTCACCAACAACCACACTGCCTAGAACTCAAGTCCTCTATTTTTCTGAGTTTCATCCCCCTTGTGAGCAAGGTGCAGCATTGTGTGGCGGACAGTAAACATACAGGGCTTTATTTACCGAAGCTGGAGTGTGCACAATCTGGTGCAGCTGTGCATAGTAGCCAATGAGCTTCTAACTTCAGCTTTTTCAGTTAGGCTGGGTTCACACATAAGCGAATTGGATGCGGGAACCCGCATCCAATTCGCATGACAGGCAAGTGTGACCGGCTCTCAACGGAGCCGGTTCACACATGTCCGGGCGGTTCAGATTTAAAAAGGCTCCGGTGTGTGTTTGGGTTTAGTTCAGGTGCGAATTCAGGCATAAATTCGAACCTGAATCACACCTGAACTGGTGAACAGACACGCACCGGACCCCAGACACAAACCCGCAGCCGCATATGTGTGAACCCAGCCTAAAGCCTTGATAAAAAAAAAAAAAAAGGAAGCTGATTGGTTTCTAAGCAGAGCTGCACCAGATTTTGCACTCTCCAGGTTTAGTAAGTCAAACCCCAAAGGGTCCAAGTGGGCAACAAAGTCATATTGTTGAAAAGGTTCAAACACAACTTATTCAGGTCCAGCAAGTAGGCACACCCATCCAGAGCTACTCACACGAACAGTGAAGACTTGAAGATGCCAACGGCATCTGCAATAAGGAGCGGAATGTGGCATGGTCTGTTCACACTCAAAGAGGAGGCTTCCTGAAGAGAGGTAGACATTGTCCTTGCACTGTCCCTACATCTTTAGAACACTTCCCTACATCTAAACACCATCCTTGTCAGATGGGGATCCTGTCCCTACACTAGCCACTTGCATAAAGCACACCAGACCCGGGAGCCGGGAGTCTTAAATAGACTCTGCCTGGCCCAAGATGGCCACTGGAGTCACATAGGGTGCCAATCTCACAGCTATCTCCTTGTGACCGGGGGAAGTCATAGAGGAACTAAGTTCCTGACGTTTTCCTTCCCCTTCTGCATTGCCGCTTCAGTCCAGCGCTACCTGCAGTGGGGAGTACAGACTACAACTGCCTATGCCCTGCCATTTAGGGTCATCAGATGCAGCCACTATTCAGGTATTCACACAGCTGCTGCTGGAAATTGTTAGAATACAATAGGCACAGCGGGAGATTCCTCCATCCATGCTATATAGTGTGGATGGACGAATCTGTTGGATATTTGTGTTTAGTTCACAGGCTGAATGAAAAAATATTGAATGCTGGCCATAAACAGAATGATTTACTATATTATCATATTGTCAATAGGTTTACTGTATGATCGTAAATATGATCAGAAGATTTGAAAAGTTTGTGCCATACACATTAGATCATATTGAATTACCTACTTTCCTATGATTGTATTTTTCATGCAGACTGATCAGAATCATTTCAGTTAAATCAATCACTTTTGCTTAGAATTGGTTGCTGACACAGTATGTGTCTTTAGAATAATTCATAGATTTGATCATGTTATCTGATTCTGTGAAGTCAGATCATGATGTTTATGGCTGCTGAACGAATGTATGGACAGCTATGGATGGATGGAATGGGTGGGCAGATGGATGGATGGATTGGAAGGAATAAATAGAATGAATGGATGGATAGATGGATGGATGGCTTGAAAGGAATATATGGATGGATGAATAGGATGGATGGGTGGAGTAAAATAGACTGGAAGGACTGGATGGAATGGTTGGATCGGATGGGATGGATTGGAAGAAATGGATGAATAGGATGGATGGGTGGAGTGAATTGATGGATTAAAAGACTGGAAGAAATGGATGGAATGGATGGATGGGATGGATTGGAAGGAATGGATGGATGAATAGGATGGATGGGTGGAGTGAATTGATGGATGAATAGACTGGAAGAAATGGATGGAATGGATGGCTGGGATGGATTGGAAGGAATGGATGGATGAATAGGATGGATGGGTGGAGTGAATTGATGGATGAATAGACTGGCAGGAATGGATTGAATGGAATAGATGGATGGATGGATGGAATGGATTGGAAGGAATGGATAAGTGGATCGATGGAAGGATCGGATGGATGGATAAATTGATGGATGGATGAATGGAATGAATTAATGGGTGGATAGATAGATGGACGGATGGATGGATTGGAAGGATTGGAATAAATGGATAGATGAATGAATATATGGATGGATGAAGTAAATGGATGGATAGAAAAAGATGACACATATACACTCTCATTTGTTACTTTTTCTGAAATAAACAAGTTTAAACAACGGTTTATAATATCAGATGCTTTTGTTTGTAAACTTCTGTACACATCACACAGAAAAAGATACCATTCTAAACAAAAGCATTCTAAATTTACACCGCGTTGCAGCGACTTTTTCCAGCTGTTTTAATGTGACTTCTGAAATGAAGTGCGGGGTAAACAATGACATCATCGTGTGAGATCTGCGCTCAGCTCTAAGAACTCTGACAATGATGGAGAACACTATAAACCTTGTGCTGAGTTAAGCTGAGGTGGCATGGAAGCGTTTAAATGTAATCAGCACCAGTCCTTCTTTCGGGGTGCCGAAGGGGGTTGCAATGCCCAAAGCCAAGAAGGTCTGTTATTAAGGTATAAGATATCCGAGTGGGTCTGATCTCTTGTGATCTCGTTGACTTTGGTTGGAGGCCTGCTTTACATCAACATGTATCCAGCCAGATTCGAGACGCGCTCACTGAAAGCATTTGACACGAGCATATTTTCCCACTGACATAATGCGTGCAATTCTCATACGAATCAAGTTACAGGCTGAGTTTTTGAGAGCAATTAGACCCTTGTTTTTTTCCTTTGACTTTTAGATTTTTGTTTTACTTTTTTCTTTAGGCGAGGGCTAATGTTTATGCATTTCAAATCTTCATTGAAAGGAAGGGGGTCTCTTAAAGGGGCTCGGTTTTAAAGCAAAACACCTGTGTGAGAAGGATTTCATAGAAGCAGTCATTCTCAGACTCACAGATCTTAAGCTGGCCACACTCCAGTAGAGTTTTGTTTGAAAAAGTACGTATTCCGAACGTTTTACTTACTTTTCTATTGGTTAGTGGGGTCGAATCAATTACAACCAGTGACGGGACAAGGTCACCTAGAGCCCAGGGCGAACATGCCAAATTGCGCCCCCCAGATCCATCACTTAAAAGGGAAATCCTAACTATAGAAATTAATAAAAAATAAAGTATGGCGCACGCAGTGGCGGGGCAAGGTCATTTACAGCCCAGGACGAACATGCCAAATTGAGCCCCCCAGATCCATCACTTAAAAAGGAAATCCTTATAGAAATTAATAAAATATATAGTATGACGCAAGCAATGGTGGGACAAATCCTCTAGTGCCCAGGGCGAACATGCCAAATTACAATCCCCCCCCTCCCCATTCCAGCACAAATCCCCACCCCAAAAAAACTCCCCCTCCTAGCACAAACCCCTAAAAATGTCCTCTCCGAACACAATTCCCCCCCCACTCCAAATCTCCCCAGCACAAATTCCTCTCCCCCAATTCCCCATCTTAGCACAAGTTCCATCCCTCCAAAGTTCCCCTCCTAGCACAAATACCCCTTAATCATCCATAATAGCATAAATCCCCCTGAAAAAAAAAAATTCCCCTCCTAGCACAAATCCCTTTCCTCCTCTACCATATCGCTTTTTTTTTTAGCACAAACACTCCAAATCCCCCGCATAGCACAAATCTTGTTCCCCCCTCCCAACAAAAATCCCCCCCAATCACCACTTCTATATGACACTGCTTTACTTTAACTGACAATTACGCAGTCATGCAACGCTCTACCCAAACTAAATTTATATCCTTTTTTTTCCCACAAATAGAGCTTTCTTTTGGTGGTATTTGATCACCACTGGATTTTTTTATTTTTTGCCCTATAAACGAAAAAAGAGACCGAAATCTTCGGAAAAAAAAAAACAATATTTTTTTACTTTCTGCTATAAAGACAATTCCAATTAAAAAAATTAAAAAAAAATAATTTCTTCATAACTTTAGGCTAATATGTATTCTGCTACATATTTTCGATAAAAAAATTAATGTATTTTGGTTGGTTTGTGCAAAAGTTGTAGCGTCTACAAACTATAGTATATATACTGGAATTTTTAAAAATGTTTTGTTAGTAATGGTGGTGACCAGAAACTTATAGAGGGACTGTGAAATTGCGGCACTAACTGACACTTCTGACACCTTGTGGAAACCAGTGACCCTGGCAGTGGTCCAGTGATCACTGCTAAAAATATGCATTGTCACTTTACTAATGACACTGGCTGGGAAGGGGTTAAACATCTAGGGTGATAAAAGGGTTAAATGTGTGCCTAGCCAGTGTTTTTATGTGCTTTCACTAAGGGATGTGCTGGTTTTTATTCCCTGCTTTGCAGGGAAACAAAATCCAGCACATCCCTGCTGACAGGAAAGAGCTCTGCATTGTTTACATAGGCAGAGTTCTGTCCTGTCTTCCTAATCGCCGGTCGGCAGGTGCCGATGGTCATGCATTGGCTGGAACCCGCTGGTCAGTTTCTGCTGTGACTAAACACAGCACAAGAGACGCGCCCCCTACTCAGAAGTGCAGAATCACATACTGTATATGTAGCGCTGCCCTCTTGAGGGTCACAAAATAAATCACTACCCCTCTGGTTGCCCTGACCCTGTGAGTCCTCTGCCACCTCTGCCACCCTGGGTTCAAACATTTTTTCCCACTAGATAACAGCAGCAATATGAAAATACACCAGAATTGGGTACATCAGAAATAATTTACTCAATGAGATGAATGGAAAAGGAATCAAAGAGCCAACTTGAGTTTACACCTCAAAAGGTTGTCTCTCAAAGATTGTTATTGGTAGCAAAACAACTATAACCTTTAAGATTCAAACATTCAAAAGTGTACACTATCATTTCTATACTCAAATAAGTGAATATAATGTCTATGTGAATAGGCTACTAGAGAGAAGAGGAATGACTCTTATGGGTGTCAGACCCCTCTCTACTGCTCCTTCATACATAAATGGGAAAAACAGTAGATAAACAAGTACAACTTTAGCAAACAGGAACTGTATTACAATTCATCCTGCTCTTACAGAGAGTACTTGGTGAACTGCAGCCTTACAAGCTTCAGCAAAGAAAATGCCTGAAGTGGGGAGAGAGATGAAAGTAGTCCTGTGCTGCTGTGTGGCAATCCGGTGAATCTTCAGCTAGCTCTTAGGTGTTTAATTGCATGCAAGAAATATTGAATGGTAAAGCAAATTAGCTGATCCAATATATGATGTATATCCAACAAACAATATTCATGTGCAAATCAGAACTGTAATTTAATTCACAGTGATCACTGACTTAAAGATGTTAAAATTCTGTGGAACTACAAGCCACAGTAGAAGAAATGGATGGCAAAGATGTCTGTAACTGTATATAGTGTCTATGATATGCTGGAACAGATCATTGAACTAAAGATGGTAATGAGTGCAGGAGACAATGATAACTATATACAGTGTCTATAATACTGGGCTTTCGCCAGCTCACCACACTGGAACAGGAGATGAGGATGATGAGGATGATGATCTCTCAGGAATGTGGCTCAAGGAATGACATCCGGCCTCAGCCGCACCGCACCACGGCTCACACGAATCCGATATCTCTGCAAGGTGGATGGAACAGGAGCCGCCTCCAGGCTGCTGCCGGACAGTGAAGGGGAACTGTCCGCAAGTGTCCTTCCAGATATCTGCAGAGTAATTCCGCCAGAGCAGGCCGCAAGTCAGCTGCAGCTCAACCTATAACAGATTCCCTGCATGCAGATCCACACCGGTCCCATGAGAGCGTGCCAGCCAGGCCTCAAGCCTTCCCTCTTATGGTTCCTCCCAGTGGTCTGCTCTTCTATATCAGTCAGCGGGTAGTTGTAGTTTCTAGGGCTGCAGAAATTAACGTTCAATTCCTAGATTAATCGTTTATTTTTTTGATCGATCAAAATTTTTTTGATCGGTAGGCTGCCTGCCCTGGGGCCGCTTTGGGCCAAGCTGTGGCTGCAGCGCAGCGCTCCGCTCCCTCCTCCTCCACTATATGTCATACACAGTCTGTGGGCATCTCGAGCTGAGTGTGAAAACTTTGGCCGTGCGGCTGCGATTATGAGCACGGTGAGACTGCATTATGGGCACGGCGAGGCTGCGATTATGGGCACAGTGAGACAGCATTATGGGCACGGTGAGACAGCATTATGGGCACAGTGAAGCTACGATTATGGGTGCGGTGAGGCTGCGATTTTGGGCACGGTGAGACTGCAATTATGGGAACGGTGATACTGCAATTATGGGAACGGTGAGACTGCAATTGTGGGCACGGTAAGTCTGAGATTATGGGCACGGTAAGGCTGTGATTATGAGCACGGTAAGGCTGCGATTATGAGCACTGTGAGGCTGAGATTATGGGCACGGTAAGGCTGAGATTATGGGCACGGTGAGGCTGTGATTATGGGCACGGTGAGGCTGTGATTATGGGCACGGTAAGGCTGCGATTATGGGCATGGTGAGGCCGCGATTATGGGCACGGTAAGGCTGTGATTATGGGCACGGTAAGGCTGCGATTATGGGCACGGTAAGGCTGTGATTATTGGCTCGGTGAGGCTGCAATTATGGGCACGGTGAGGCTGCCATTATGGGCATGGTGAGGCTGCCATTATGGGCATGGTGAGGCTGCCATTATGGGCACGGTGAAGCTGAGTTTATGACATGTGGCATCCTAGCCATACCCTGCTATGTCCGGCTTCAGCCGTTGCCATAACGGAGCTAAATCAGCCAAAAGTAGTTGGATCTGTATGTGCGTTATAATTAATCGAAATTAGTCGATTAATTGCTTAAAAAAAGATCCATTAATTGAACACAAAAAATTTAATCAGTAACAGCCCTAGCACTAGTTCCACATAATACAGTCAGAGGGCGAATCCTATCCGTATTGACTACATGTCCCAAGGTGCTTTGCTCTGTCTTGTCTCTAATTAAGAAAGTAACAGGACATCCCACACTGGAACGTTAGAGGGAAACAGCTTCCCCTGAAACAATGCCACACAGCATCTTCCAATTGCAGGAATAGGTAGGTATCCAGCTCCTGGCTACATCTATATATACATGATTTTGCACAGCCAGCCTGCACTGTAGCAGTAAAGCGGCAACTGGCTAAAGCATGATCCTATTTGCTCCAGTGGGGGAAAAAAATCCTTCCTGATCCCCCAAGAGGCAATCAGATATTCCCTGGATCAACTTTACCTAAATGTTAGTATTCAGTTATATTATGTACATTTAGAAAAAATCCAGACCTTTCCTAAAACAATCTATTGAGTTGGCCAGAACCAGCTCTTGAGGGAGTCTATTCCACATTTTCACAGCTCTTACTGTGAAGAAGCCTTTCCGCATTTGGAGATTAAATCTCTTTTCCTCCAGATGACCTTAAAGTGAATAACTCTACACCAAGTTCACTATAAGGACCACTTATTTTTAGGTACTTACCGTATATAGCGCTATAGATTTACACAACGCTTTAACATATATATTGTGTTTTCCCATCAGTCCCTGCCCTCAAGGAGCTTACAATCTAATGTCCCTAACTCACATTCATACATACACATACTAGGGCCAATTTTGACAGGAGCCTGTTACCCCCAGAGTGGGGCTGGGTCGTGAGCCTGCTCAATTGCCCCCATAGCAAGTGGCTTGCTTATTGTTGCCACTTAATCCCTTTAAAACCAAACACAAATTAATTACACAGGTTCTGGGGCTAATTGAATGCAGGTAAGGAACCAAGTGAGTTTAATTACCACCTTTATCAGCCTCAGAACCTGTGTAATTAAAGCTGTGTTCCATCCAAAAGTGGAACTTCCGCTTATCTGTCCCCTCCCCCCCTCTGGTGCCACATTTGGCACCTTTCAGGGGGGAGGGAGGACCTGTTTTTGACAGGTACCCTGTCCCCACTTCCTTTGGCCCTCGCAGCATCGAGGTACGTCAGAAGTCCGGCCATCTGCTCCTTCTTCCCCTACTGTCGGGCCTGTAGGAGAGCGCAACCGCGCTTCACGCATGCACAGTGGGGACCCGGCTGTGAAGCCGCGCAAAGGGTTCCCTTACTAGCAATGGTGGAGGCAGCAGCCAACAGCCAATGGAAACAACAGCTGTAGTGCCAACATCGCTGCACTCCAGGACAGGTAAGTGTCCTAATATTAAAAGTCAACAGCTACAGTATGTGTACTGTACTTTGAGGTAGAATACCATTGTTATGGCAGCAGATACATATACACAGTATATTCTTAAACAGCGGGTGGTCCGCTTTTAGATAAGTGGTCTCTGTGGTGGATTCGCCGCAAGATCACTTTTATCGGCGACATGAGAGGTGCCCCCCAACCCCCCCCCCCCCCCACAGCCCCACCCCGCCGCTCCCCAGTGGTCTCCGCTGCTTACCGGAGCCATCAGACGATCGGGTCCTTTCCCCTGCCAGGCATGGAGCCATCAGACGATCTGGTCCTTTTCCCTGCCAGGCATAGAGTCCAGTGAGGGGATGATGGCCCCCACTCGGCTCCATACCACTGGATGACGGAAGACCTTCTGCCCAATGGTCTTAAAGGGGAAAAAAAAATTTTATTGAAAAAAACTTTTTTTTTTATTTATTGCATTTAAGTGTAAATGTGAAATCTAAGGTCTTTTTGACCCCAGATCTCATATTTAGGAGGTCCTGTCATGCTTTTTTTCCTATTAGAAGGGATATTTACATTCCTTGTAATAGGAATAAAAGTGACCCAATTTTTTTTTTTAAATGGACAGTGTAAAAATAAAAATAAATAAGAAAAAAAAAAAAAATGTAAAGCGCCCCTTCCCGCCGAGCTCGCACGCAGTAGCGAACGCATATGTAAGTTGCGCATGCATATGAAAACGGTGTCCAAACCCCACATGTGAGGTATCGCCGCGATCACTAGAGCTAGAGCAATCATTCTATTCTTCTCTGTAACTCAAAACTGGGAACCTGTAGAAATTTTCAAACGTCACCTATGGAGATTTTTAAGTGCCAAAGTTTGTCGCCATTCCACAAGCGCAAATTTGAAGCGTGACATGTTGGGTATAAATTTGCTCGGCGTAACATTATCTTTCACAATATAGAAAACAATTGGGCTAACTTTACTGTTGTCTTATTTTTTAATTAAAATTTTTTTATTTTTTCCAAAAACAAATGGCACTTGCAAGACCGCTGCGCAAATACAGTGTGACAGAAAGTATTGCAATGACCGCCATTTTATTCTTTAGGGTGTCTTAGAACCAAAAATGATATATATTTTTGTAAGTAATTTTCTAGCAAAAAAAAAAAAAGATTTTAACTTTTTAACAACAAGTTTAAAAAATAGGCCTGGTCCTTAAGCGGTTAAATGACCATTTTTGTGCCTGGAGTTCAGCTTTACATGACATACTGGAGCCTTTTTTTCATTCCGCTCTGCAATCCACAGGCAAGAGGAAGTTCCTCATCATTCTGGGATGTTTTGTCTCTTCTATTGCACAATAATTCCAGAACCATCACTGTGATTTAACGGCCACTTGCACTTTAATTAGTGATGAGTTCTATGGCCCTCTGATTATGAAAAGGTTTCCTGTGGAAAGTGACCGAACGTGAAATGTGCTGCGTAGAGCCCAGAGGTTGAACTCTTGGCTCCCAGGGTGCACTGTACCATATGTGTAAACTATGTGGCCGGCCTTGTGTTGGATTTGGTAACACAGCTGCAGCCATCCCCCGGGAATCTCCCCTTGAACAGGATGTTGCCTGGGAAGAGACCCTCCAACAGGGAGGGGGGCACCTTCCTCCATCAATCTAGCTGCCAGCAGCACTGCAAGCATTCCACCCCTGCTACATACTTGTGTGTTACTCTATGTACTGCACAAAACACTAAAACAAATCCTATTTACATTGCTTTCAACTGTCCCTGATTTCGACGGACTGTCCCTGATTTGGAGCAATGTCCCTCTGTCCCTCTTTCCTCCGCATTTGTCCCTCATTTTGGTCTGATCTATATAGTTGTATTTAAAATACCCATTTTATCTATCAAAAAGTGTTTTCCAGTGTTAAACCTTTCATCTGATTTCTAAATTGATGCATTTGTAAATTCCAAAAACCAATATAAAGGAATAGTAGTGGTAAAAAAAAGCACTTGTGGGTTTAACCTATCTTGTTTTTTTGTACAATTCTCCTTTAAGGGGGCGTGGCAAGGGGTGTGTCCTATGCCTGCATACTTTTGCTGATAGGTGTCCCTCATTCCCATCTCAAAAAGTTGGGAGGCATGTTTTTATTTCATTGCTATAGATCAGTTATCTAGAACTGGGTACCCAACCATTGGCTGCAGCCTTCAGTAGGGGTGCAGGATAAATTTAGGGGGTTATAGACGTTCTCTCCTGCTGTAAGTAATTAATAACAAGCATGCACAGTTTAGAAACAGAGGTGTCTATGCTCGCTATCTGAGCGGATCTACACCCAAGGACAAACATGTAGGCTTACCAGTCCTTACTTGTTGTGGTTGCATTTGTTTTCCTATTGTTGGATTTTCTTTCTTTATTTTATTATCTATTACAGGTCTAGTTTACGATGATAGTGGTCTCTGCGGCGGATTCGCCGCAAGATCTCTTTTATTGGCAGTGTGAAAGGTGCCGCCCCCCCTTCCCGTTGCGCTCCGGTGTCCTTCGCCGCTTACTGGAGCCGTCGGCAGCGGCGGAGGCGATCAGATCTTCACCTTGCTTGGAAGGGAAACGAGTGAGGGGAAGATGGCCCCCACCTGTCTCCACAACAATACAGGGCGGAAGCGACGTCATAACTTCCGCCGAGCTTGCGGGCAGAAGCGAACACATATGTGAGTAGTGCCCACATATGAAAACAGTGTTCAAACCACACATGTGAGGTATTGCCACGATTGGTAGAGCGAGAGCAATAACTCTAGCCCTAGACCTCCTCTGTAACTTAAAACATGCAACCTGTAGAATTTTTTAAACGTCGCCTATGGGGATTTTTAAGGGTAAAAGTTTGTCACCATTCCACGAGCGGGCGCAATTATAAAAAGAGTGACATGTTGGGTATCAATTTACTTGGCGTAATATTATCTATCACAATATAAAAAAAACTTTACTTTACTGCTTTCTTGTTTTTTTCATTCAAAAAAGTGTATTTTTTCCAAAAAAAAGTGCGCTTGTAAGACCGCTGTTAGAAAAAAAAATGTATAATGTTTGGGGGTTCTAAGTAATTTTCTAGCAAAAAAACTGTTTTTAACTTGTAAATAACACATCTCAAAAAGAGGCTCGGTCCTTAAGTGGTTAAACGCACATGAACTTTAATGGCATCCCAGTCTGGGGGGGGTGGATTAACTAAAACTGTAGCGTGCAAAATCTGGTGCAGCTATACATAGAAACCAATCAGCTTCCAGGTTTTATTGTCAGAGCTGGAGCCCCGGTTCACACAGGGGCGACTGACAAGTTGCGTCCCGTTCTGTACTATGGAACCGTTCTAATAGTCACTCCGACTTAGAAAAAGGTTCCTGTACTACTTTTGGGGCGACTTCAGGCGACTTGCATTGACTTCTATACAGAAGTCGTTTTGCAAGTCGCCGCTGAAGTCGTGTGCAGGTCGCCTCACAGAGTCGGCCTGCAAGTCGTGTTGCCCCTGTGTGAACCGGCAGTAACTGAAAAAGCTGAAGTTAGAAGCTGATTGGCTACCATGCACAGCTGCACCAGACCATACATGGGTCCAATTTCGAAAGAATTTTCTTTCGAAAATCTTATCTATGAATTTTAGTTCATATTTCACACCATTAGTTGGCTGCAGCAAAAGCCGATTTTTGTGCGGCCATCGAATTTGAGTAATCGAACATGTTGGAAATCTTTTGAAAAACAAACGATTTTCTAATCAATGATGGGAGAATCGTGCGAGAAATGTAATCGAAAAAGAAATGCGCATGTGCAAGAAAAGAAAATTCCCGGAAAGAAAAGAAGATTCCCAGCCACGAAAATTCTTTTGGTGAAATTGAAGGCTTGGTTGGTCGAATTTTGAAATCAATGGTGGCACCATCGGATCACAAAACGCACAAATTTTCTGATTTTCAAAAGAAAATTCTTAGTCCATAGGGTTCAATATTGAGTTGGCCCATCCTTTACAGCTTCAACTCTTCTTGGAAGGCTGTCCACAAGGTTTAGGAGTGTTTCTATGGGAATGTTTGACCATTCTTCCAGAAGCGCAATTGTGAGGTCAAACACTGATGTGGACGAGAAGGCCTGGCTTGCAGTCTATGCTCTAATTCATCCCAAAGGTGTTCCATCGGCTTGAGGTCAGGACTCTGTGCAGGCCAGTCAAGTTCCTCCACCTCAAACTCGCTCATCCATGTCTTTATGGACCTTGTTTTGTGCACTGGTCCAAATCATTTGGTGGAGGGGGGATTATGGTGTGGGGTTGTTTTTTAGGGGTTGGACTTGGCCCCTTAGTTCCAGTGAAGGGAACTCTTAAGAAGTCAGCATACCAAGACATTTTGGACAATTTTTTGGGAACAGTTTGGGGATGGCCCAGTGCACAAAGCAAGATCTATAACAGTGATGGTGAACCTTGGTACCCCAGATGTTTTGGAACTACATTTCCCATGATGCTCATGCACTCTGCAGTGTAGTTGAGCATCATGGGAAATGTAGTTCCAAAACATCTGGAGTGCCAAGGTTCGCCATCACTGGTCTATAAAGACATGGATAGAGCTGAATTCTCACCTATGCATTTTTAGTGCTTTTTGTATTTTGCAGATTTGCACTACAGCCCATTTAACATGGTTTCCTATGGAACACGTTCTGTAGTGCAAATCTGCAAAATACAAAAAAACACTAAAAATGGATAGGTGTGAATCAAGCCTAAGTGAGTTTGGGGTGGAGGAACTTGACTGGCTTGCACAGAGTCCTGACTTGGTATGTCTTGGTATCTTGACGCCTTAAGCATACCTCCCAACTTTTTGAGATGGGAATGAGGGACACCTATCAGCAAAAGTATGCAGGAATAGGACACCCCCCCTGCCACGCCCCCTTTAAGGAGAATTGTACAAAAAAAAAAAAACAAGATTGGTTAAACCCACAAGTGCTTTTTTTACCACTACTATTCCTTTATATTTGCTTTTGGAATTTACAAATGCAGCTATTTAGAAATAAGATGAAAGGTTTAGCACTGAGAAACACTTTTTGATAGATAAAAAGTGCATTTTATATACATCTATACAGATCAGACCAAAATGAGGGACAAATGCGGAGGAAAGAGGGACAGAGGGACATTGCTCCAAATCAGGGACAGTCCCTCGAAATCAGGGATAGTTGGAAGCTATGCCTTAATAGGGCGTACACACGGTCGGACTTTGTTCGGACATTCCGACAACAAAATTCTAGGATTTTTTCCGACGGATGTTCGCTCAAACTTGTCTTGCATACACACGGTCACACAAAGTTGTCGGAAAATTCGATCATTCTGAACGCGGTGACGTAAAACACGTACGTCGGGACTATAAACGGGGCAGTGGCCAATAGCTTTCATCTCTTTATTTATTCTGAGCATGCGTGGCACTTTGTGCGTCGAATTTGTCTACACACTATCGGAAATTCCGACAACGGATTTTGTTGTCGGAAAATTTTATATCCTGCTCTCAAACTTTGTGTGTCGGAAAATCCGATGGAAAATGTGTGATGGAGCCAACACACGGTCGGAATTTCCGGCAACAAGGTCCTATCACACATTTTCCATCGGAAAATCCGACCGTGTGTACGAGGCATAAGAGTTCCCTTCACTGGAACTAAGGGGCCAAGTCCAACCACAACCGCATACCATAATAAAAAATGATTTGGACCAGTGCACAAAGTAAGGTCCATAAAGACATGGATGAGCGAGTTTGGGGTGGAGAAACTAGACTGGCCTGCACAGAGTCCTGAGATGAATTCAAGTGGAGACTGCAAGCCAGGTCTTTTCGTCCAACATCAGTGCTTGACCTCACAAATCCGCTTCTGGAAGAATGATCAAACATTCCCATAGACACACTCCTAAACCTTGTGGAGGCCTTTCCAGAAGAGTTGAAGCTGTTATAGCTGCACAGTAGGCATAGGCGTGCGCACAGGGTGTGCCGGATGTGCCCAGGCACACCCTAATCCCCCCATACGCATTAGTGTTATCGTTCTGTGTAGCAACAGGAACATGGGAAAGATCTGCCCTAAGCGAAGTGTTTATCCTTTTCTCTTTCACTGTGCCAGCAGGGAGATCAATGTGCGGAGTCATATATGTAGATACATAAACATGCATGTGTGTTTGAGCTTAAGGGTGCACACCCTAATGCATTAGGCTGCCCACACCTATGATAGTAGGGTTGCCACCTCATCCCTTTAAACCCGAATACATATGAAGTACACAGGTTCTGAGGCTAATTTAATGCAGATAAGGCATCAATTGAGTTTAATTACCACCTTAATCAGCCACAGAACCTGTGTAATAAATATGTGTTTGAGTTTAAAGGAATGAGGTGGAACTCCGCTTTAAACTTCAGCTACAATGTATACAATAAGTGGAAATCAGAGTGCTTTATAACAAAATCTAAAGTGTCGGAGTTTTCTTTGAGCGTCTCTTCCAGGCCCCTCTCTGGGATCACGGTCCCGCTGTGAATGTCTCATTTAGAAAGACACAGAATGAGGCAGTCCCGAGCGATTCCTCCATAACACGGAGGTTGGCCCTTTGTGTACGGGGTCACCAATTGGAAGTGACCTCTGGTATTCCAGCGCTGCAGAAGGTCAGAGCGCAGGCGACCTCATTACTTTCCTGAATTAAATCCAAATCGGGAAAATGGATGATGGGCTGATATTTATTTTCATCGACAGATTTGGCGCTTTGTTTTTCTATCATTCTTTATTTTTAACACGTCAAGTTCGTCAGGCGGGCAGAAAAATAAATCTATTTTTTTTTTTTTTTGTGAATTGGAAATGGCTAGACATCTTCACTTTGGGAGCAATCCCTATTATTCACTGGAATCACTGGAAAGCACAGAGGCGAGGTTTGCCCAATCAAGACGAAGCAACAGGTTTCCTTTAACCCCTCCACTCCCAGCAGTATATAGTTACCTTGTCTTCTCACCCTCGCTATTCAGTGCCAGGAGTGGAAGGAAAAACCTGATACTTTTCACTGTGGAGGAGTATGTGACTTCACATTTTTCTATTCTGTACTCAGCTTATAAAGGTAAACTATTTGTTACAATTCTTACCCCCAGCACTTGCAGTTTACTGCTTTAACCACTTCAGCCCCGGACCATTTGGCTGGCCAAAGACCAGAACACTTTTTGCGATTCGGCACTGCGTCGCTTTAACTGACAATTGCGCGGTCGTGCGACGTGGCTCCCAAACAAAATTGACGTCCTTTTTTTCCCTCACAAATAGAACTTTCTTTTGGTGGTATTTGATCACCTCTGCGGTTTTTATTCTTTTGCGCTATAAACAAAAAAAGAGCAACAATTTTGATAAAAATGCATTATTTTTTACCTTTTGCTATAATAAATATCCCCAAAAAATATATAAAACATTTTTTTTTCTCAGTTTAGGCCGATATGTATTCTTCTACATATTTTTGGTAAAAAAAAACCTGCAATAAGCGTATATTGATTGGTTTGCGCAAAAGTTATAGCGTCTACAAAATAGGGGATAGATTTATGGAATTTTTATTAATATTTTTTTTTTTTTACTAGTAATGGCGGCGATCAGTGATTTTTATTGGGACTGCGACATTATGTCGGACAGATCGGACACTTTTTACACATTTTTGGAACCATTGGCATTAATACAGCGATCAGTGCGATTAAAATTGCATTGATAACTTTTAAAATGTCTCTGGCAGTGAAGGGGTTAAAACTAGGGGGCAGTGAAGGGGTTAATGTGTGTCCTAGTTTGTGTTCTAACTGAAGGGGGAAGGGGACTGTGCAGGGAAACTAACAGATCGCTGTTCATACTCTATATGAACAGACGATCTGTCAGTTCACTCCTCAGAGAACCGGAAACTGTGTGTTTACACACACAGCTCCCGGTTCTCCTTGTGCCCCGAGCGATCGCGGGAGCCTGGCGGTGATCGAGACCGCCGGGCACTCGCATCGGCTCAGGGAGCGAGCAGGGGGGGGCGTACGCGCCTCAGGCGGCGCGCAAGCGCCCCCCCCCCCTAGTGGCCGTTTATGTTTCCAACGTAACATAACGGCGATTTGCGCAGCCGAGCCACGTTGCCGCAGTACAACTGCGGCGGCTGGTCGGTAAGCGGTTATGCTAGCTCCTGCTCTCTGTGCTGCTTCCCTGAACTTCCAATCTTCACGGGGAAAGAGTTAAAGTGTTACTAAACCCAGGAGCCTGCATTCACTATATCTGGTATCCCACAGTACACAGAACATGGAAATGCAATTATATTAGTAAATATAAACTGCTAAATACCTTTTCTCATCAGCAGTATATAGCAGTCTTGTGACTTATATCCAGGGACAGTGCGACCACTAGGCAAACTAGGTAGCTGCCTAGGGCGCCCGGCCACTGGTGTTCCTACACTTCTCTCTGCAGCAAGTAACTAAGTCTCAGCATCAGCAGGCAGCTACCGCTTCGTTTGCACATAGTGTCAGAGGCGCAGCAGCAATGGAGGCCTGTGTCTGTGTCCCGACTCCCGAATGATTGGAAGCAAGCAAACATTCATTGATGGGCACTGGTAGGCTGCATTTGATGGGCACTGGTGGGTTGCATTTTAGGGGGCGCTTCATTAAAAAGGTAGGGTATACATGGGCAGGGCAAAGGGGTGAAGCCGGCGGGGTAGGCAAAATGAGGTCTCGTCTAGAGTGTCAAAAATCCTTACACCAGCCCTGCCTATATCAGTGTCTGGTTAAAGCTTGTAGGAGGAGTTTTCAGTCTACTCTGACTGACCTATGAGGCTGCAGGACCCCTGACCCCCTGTCTGGACAGTGCTGATAAGGCTCTGTACTATCAGAAGATGGATTGGGGACAGTAGAAAAGGGGAGGATCAGAGAAGACTGGATCAAACAGCCTTTTTACACAATGTAGAGGATTAACCCCTTTAGGTTCCACAGTGAGTATAACAAACATGCTTTACTGCATATACAGACTGATTTTACTGTTGTGGGTTTAGTAACACTTTAACAGTAGACAGGGCAGTCTGGAGCCAGTCTGTTAGTTTGGAGAAGGGGGGGGGGGGGGCAGAGTTGTCATACTAGGCTATGGGGCTGCGTGTTTCTATTGATGCACACAGTGTAGGGAAACACACCTCTAGTCCCTGCATGCAAGGGTGACTTAGGCAAGAATTAAGGCAGTAACTAAACCCAAAACCATGTAAAATCAAAATGTGTATATTGCAGTTTAACAATCATTAGATGTGGTGGCTGCATCAGTTTTCTTTTTTTGGCTTTCTTTCCCTCTGTTTTCACCTGGGGATCTGGCCAGTAACTCACATCATGTATTAGTAAGAGACAACTCTGGAATGGAGGAGTACAGGAGGCACAGCAGACAGCAGCATTGTCAGTCTGGAAGGAGGGTAGTGTTGAATATATTAGCAGATTTAAATACACTAAACAAATTGAAGCCAATCTCCAACTCGTACTTTATAATCAGTTACAGCAAACTGTTTTTTTTTTCCCTTTTGGGATAAAGATTTGCATGAATAAATACAAGCTGATCATTTTAATTACGCGTGCCTGTGTTAAATGGATTGTCTCATCCATGTAAACTGATACATTCTGCTGGAGAGCTTGTGCTTTTGAAGAACAACAGACTTGCTGGCTGGATCACCAGATGAAAATTGAAGAAAGAAAGCTTAAAAAAGGAAATGAACACAGCCATCACATCTAAGAATTGGTAAGCTACAATATAATAAATGTCTGCTTTTGGGTTTAATACTAATCTAAATGTATCCTTGTTAATGGAGTGGGGCTTCCGCCTATCAGGGAGCATGTGACAACCCCCATGTGATAGTTCTTGTGCCTGAGCAGCTAATTACCAGAGCTTTCTGTGCACAGATCTATAATCTCAAACAACGTTATCAGCTCTCCCACCTACGTTCTGTGCACTACAAAACACCTCCTCCTATGCAATGGTAATAAGAAGAGATTGGGAGGTGTTTGTAGTCCATATCAGAACAGCAGCCTCCAAAGATACATTAGAGTGATCGAGTGTTGTCACCCTAGAACCGGAAGTGTGTTATTATTATTATTATTTAGGGTACTTATATAGCGACGTCAATTTATGCAGCGCTTTACATATACATTGTACATTCACATCGGTCCCTACCCTCAAGGAGCTTACAATCTAAGGTCCCTATCTCACATTCATATACTAGGGACAATTTAGACAGGATCCAATTAACCTACCAGCATGTCTATGGAGTGTGGGAGGAAACCGGAGTACCCGGAGGAAACCCACACAGGCACAGGGAGAACATGCAAACTCCAGGCAGGTAGTGTCGTGGGTGGGATTCGAACCAGCGACCCTTTTTACTGCTAGTTACACACAGGATGACCAGGTAAAAATATAGATAAAAGCGTTGCGTAAATTTTCCGCCTAGCAGCGCTAGTGTTGTCGGTTAGAATCCCAAACACCGCACTACTGCCTGGAGTTTGCATGTTCTCCCTGTGTCTGCGTGGGTTTCCTCCGGGTACAGTAATTTTTACTTTCTGCTATAAAACATATCCAATGAAAAAATCTAATTTCTTCATAAATTTAGGCCAATATTTATTCTGCTACATATTTTTGGTTAAAAAAAATCCCATTAAGTGTATATTGATTGGTTTGTGCAAAAGTTATAGCATCTACAAACTTTGGGATATTTTTATTTTTTACTAGTAATGGCAGCAATCAGCGACTTATAGTGGGACTGTGATATTGCAACGGACATTCAGACACTAACTGACACTTTGGGGACCAGTGACACTAATACAGTGATCAGTGCTAAAGAAAAACTGTCACTGTACTAATGACACTGGCTGGGAAGGGGTTAACATCAGGGGCGATCAAAGGGTGAACTGTGTGCCTAACCAGTGTTTTACTATAGTGTGGGAGATGCTTTTACTAGGGAAAGAGATGGCATTTATTCCCTGCTTTGCAGAGACACAGGATCCATGCCTTCTCTCCTGCCAGAAAGGCGATCTGTCTTGTTTACATAGGCAGAGCGGAGTTCTGTCTCTCTGCAGGATGTTTGGTGGGTGCCGGCTGACATCGAGTCTGCGGTACCCGCCAATAGGCTCCCGCTGTGTGTAATCACAGCGGGAGCGAGCCGCTGCCGGCGTGCATGCATGCCCCCTACCCCAAAATGTCAGATCACAATCTTAAGTGATTAATATAGCTCCCACTTGTCCCTATGTCGAGGGACTGTCCCTAATTTGGTCCCTCTGTCCCTCTTTCCTCCTCATATGCCCTCATTTTGGTCTGATCTATATAGTTGTATATAAAATGCACTATTTATCCATCAAAAAGTGTTTCTCAGTGCTAAACCTTTCATCCAATTTCTAAACATCTGAATTTGTAAATTTCAAAAGCCAATATAAAGGAATAGTAGTGGTAAAAGAGAAAAGCACTTGTGGATTTAACTAATCTTTTTTTTTTTGTATAATTCTCCTTTAAAAGGGCGTGGCAGGGGGTGTGTCCTATGCCTACGTACCTTTCCTCTGGTCCCTGTGCCCTTCCCTCTGAGCCCGGGGCCCTTTACTCCCATTAGAAGCCCCGGTTCACACTGCTATGACTTATCATGTAAATGACACATAAAGTCACATGACAAGTCAAAACACATTCATTTCATTGGGTGCCATCTTAATCAACGTGACTCAAGTGGCAGCGACAAAAAAAGGTTCCTGCACTACTTTTCTAACTTTGCTGCAATCTGAGTGCCATAGACTGCAGTGTTACATCACAAAAGTCACAAGCAAGTCGCACAACTTTGGGATTGCAGCAGTGTGAACCCAGTCTTGCAGTCCCACTGTGGGACCCTTACCTTTATTCGGCAGCGGGGGCCTCTTCCTGCCGTCTTGGGCGTGCCTCCCTCTTGATGTGCCAGCGTGACACTAGTTGGGCTTGTTGGATAAGCTTTAGGCATATCCACCTTGGCCATCCTTTGAGGTCCACTTTCACCTCTTTGACACACCCTTACTGTTGGGTTTTTGTGTCCCCTTGGGGCTATCCAGATTGGAGCCCCTGCATTTTTCACCTGTTAGGTGGACATCTGCATACCTGTTAATATGTTTACGGTCACTGCTTTCCACTGGCCCCACTTCAGCTCCCGGTCTGCAGATCTTTTGTTGGTCCATGTGCTCTGACTCGCACGCACATTTCCGCATGCTACATTTGAATTTTACTCAATCATGCATCCGCCCCTGAAGATTGGCTGATATGCCATGAAACGCGTCGGGCACACACAGATGCAACGTGATTTTATTCTAGGACCCACCTTGGTTTTAATGTCCTCACTAATGAAAGGATTGTATAGCAATGCGATTGAGTAACCGCTCTACTGTGTTTTATGGTCTCCTGCATCATGCTTTGTTATATATGTCTATTATGATGTATGCCTACTATTATGTATGTATGTTCAAATGCACGCTCTGCTGGATGTTTTATACTAATAAACACATCCGTACTACATTGTCTTATCCCTGGGTCCTCTCATGCATTTCTCATTTAAAGTCCCAAACCCTGTCTTTCGATTTAAATATTAGGAATGGAGATTATGTTTAAATAAATCTCATTTAAAGTCCCGCAACCCTTTTCAATGTCTCTCTTGGGGCCCCCCCACGGTGGCAAAACACCAGGGCCTGGTCGCAAGTGCGACCTTTGCAACCTTTGCAACTCTGGTAGTTCGCCACTGAAGTGCTGAATGTATGTGTCATACCTGCGGGATCCCCGTGGAAGCTGGAAATCACAGTAGTAGGCACCGCTACTCCAGGAATTAGCTTCCAGGTCCTGTACCAAGAGGCTGCCTTGCTGCATTGTGAAGACAGGAGGTTGCTCTGTTGGTGCGAGCCCCATTCAGGGAACACATCATTTTCTCAATGAATGAAAAATGTTTTCTGATTGGAGAAGGTGGAGAGGTAATACGATGATGTCACAATCTCGCCCAATCAGAGGACACTTTGCATTATTTGAGAAAATTCAAAGCGTTCTCTGAGTGGAGCCCATGCCAAGCAAATGATCTTCTGCATAGCTCCCAACTGTCCCTGATTTCGAGGGACTGTCCCTGATTTGGAGCAATGTCCCTCTGTCCCTCATTCCTCCTCATTTGTCTCACATTTTGGTCTGATCTATATAGTTGTATATAAAATGCACCTTTTAACTTTCAAAAAGTGTTTCCCAGTGCTAAACCTTTCATCTGATTCATAAATTGCTGCATTTGTAAATTCCAAAAACCAATATAAAGGAATAGTAGTGATAAAAAAGCACTTGTGGGTTTAACCAATCTTGATTTTTTTTGTACAATTCTCCTTTAAGGGGGCATGGCAATGGGTGTGTCCTATGTCTGCATACTTTTGCTGATAGGTGTCCCTCATTCCCATCTCAAAAAGTTGGGAGGTATGCTTGTGTGTTTACTAGGCAACAGGACAGTTGCTCGGCCCAGAACCCAGAAGATAGCAGCAATCACTGGAGTAGCGGTGCCTACTGCTTCCACAGGGATCCCACAGGTATGGCACATACATATTAACATTGGCCCAAGCTAGACTAATGTAACCATGTAAAAATTACCATGCTAGGAACTCAGCTCTTCTCTTCAAGACTTTTCTTTTCAAAAGGAGAAGTCAACAGCTGCTTATATAATAGGCAAATAAATCAATTTTTCATCTACTGTGGGACAATTAGCCTGGGTTCATCGTTTGCCACTGGGGTGCATTGCAGCCCATTTAAAATAAAAATTGCGGCAACACACCTCAATGTTCCAGAAAATTGACCCGCACACCTTCTGGTAGCACAACGAACCACAATATACAGTGTGTTAGTGCATTGCCACATGTTAAAGTGCACTGCAAAGCAGGTGTGTGACAGGTTTCATTGGGTACCATTCACAATGACTGGCAGTGCATTGCGCTAATGCAGGTAACATACATTGCCCTGGATTTATGTAACACGTGTTTTAGTGCAAATTGCTGCAACACAATAATGTGAACCAAGCCTTAGAGATGTTTTTATTCTAGCCTCTCTCAGGTCCCTCCCAAACCTGACACAGAAATTGGAGGGTAATGTTCCAGCAACACTACTACAGAGCTGGGGTACTTTTATTTGTACCTACATTGCCCTGCAAAGCTGGAGGGTGCTGTTGAGAGTGCGTGGTACACAACTCTCTACATCACACAATATGGGCACTTTAAAGAAGTTATCCAAGCAGACATTTACACTTCTGTTTAGTCCAGACTGATTGATAGATTAGTGTGTGAGCAGGGTGCAGCATGGTGTGCAGGGCAGTAAATGAGCCACTTATGAACTGTGACCCCCCCCCCCCCCCCCCATTATGAGGCCCAGACTGCCTGCCTGGTCATGCAAGTATTTGCCAAAAGAGGTATGTCTAAATGCTGCCAGACATGGCTCAAATTTTAACCAGTACCTCCTGGTCCTGACCGAGTCAAAGATGCCAATGTGAGCACCACCTCGCTCTTCAAAAATCGATTGTTCAATTCAATTCAATTCAATTTAATTCTTGGCTCAACAGAGCTTGCATCCTATCAGATTCAGGCACTGCTAGGGGTATTCTGATGGTTACTGTATACACGTAGAGCCCACAAGGGGAGATTCCGCAATCCAAGCTATTTAGTGTGGGTGGAGGTATCAGTAAGATTTCTTTTTCTCAGCCCATAGGCTTAGGATTTGTTTGGGTTTCATTAAATCTATGCCAGACATCCAGTGCCTCAGCCTCACAATGGTACATATTTGATTGATCCGTTTTTATTATCTTTATGATGCGTAGAACAGTTGAGCCTCCTTAGAACAGATGGTATCACTATCTACATGTCCCATTCCATCACATATCCCAAAATACGAGGATTATTCCTCATGGCAGGATAGTGGGTGGGGCTATGCAAATTAATTTTTTTTGCTCTTATTAACTATACATCGATCACTGCTTACAGAGCACATATACAGCCTAAAATGATAGAATTATGTATCCAAACCGCTTACAGCTGTTTCAGGCTTGTTGGCCATCATCAATGCACTGTATTATTATTCCACCAAGTCTGACAGTTTGGTTATGAACACAGACAAGGGCTGTTGTGTTTTTTTATGCAAGGGCTGTTTTTCATCCAGACCAGCCTCACATGTTATGACTGGTAGCATGTCTTGTATAACTGTTCTATGCTTATTCCTGTGTTATGTATTAGTTCTGTGTCTTGCTGCTCACCTTGGTTCTGACTCCTGACCTCTGATTACCGGAAGCTGGCTAACCCTGACCTTCTGTCCCCGATCACTGTCCACCACTCAACCTATTGACATCACTGCCTGGACAACAACCCTGCCTCTGCTCTGAATATTGTTCCTGCTCTGACACAATACAAACATAGAAGGTCTTCATAGCTCTCAATTGTCCCTGATTTGGAGGGACTGTCCCTGATTTGAAGGGACTGTCCCTCTGTCCTTTTTTCCCCCTCATTTGTCCCTCATTTTGGTCTGATCCATATAGCTGTATATAAAATTCTCTTTTTACCTTTCACAAAAAGTGTTTCCCAGTGCTAAACCTTTTATCCAAATTATAAATTGCTGCATTTGTAAATTTTAAAAGCCAATATAAAGGAATAGTAGTGGTAGAAAAAAGTCCCTTGTGGATTTAATTAACCTTTTTTTTTAGTTAATTCTCCTTTAAGGGGGTGTGGCAGGGGGCGTGTCCTATGCCTACATACATTTGCTAGTGGGTGTCCCTCATTCCCATCTCAAAATGTTGGGAGGTATGGGTCTTATAGCTATAGTCGTAATACAAAATAGACAGACATAATTCAAATATTGAGGCAAACTATATTAATATCTTTGCCTTTGTAGCCTGCGAACAAATGAACACAGTAACTACATAAATTATATATATATATATATATATATATATATATATATATATATATATATACACACACACAATTAGTACTGGTGGTCAGCACGGTCACCGCAAGCACAGTGCAAGCAACAGCAAACAGCATCAGCCCAATGATCCAATATGTGGACAACATCAATCAGGGTTTTCTGCACCGAACGAAAATGTATTTAAACATTCAGCATATACAGACATGCCATATAGATGAAACTGTTTCAGGCCAATGCCCTTTCTCAAGCAACAGCAAGTCTATAACTAACAGTGAACTACTGTCCAATTAAATGCAGAAGCTCTGACACAGAGAAAAAGCAGCAAATGCTTTTATGCAACAAACACACAGGAAAGGAAATGTAAAAAAAAAACATACTGGAAAAAAAAAAACATATGTAGCGCTGGTAGATTTTTAATCTACTACTGATAGGTAAATCTAGTGGGTTACTTGTTAGGTGAAGTTAGGTTTGCCTCTGTTCCAGCTTGGCTGAGTTGTGTGTGATTCCACACTGCGCCAGTGGGTGTCGTTGTTCCCAAGGGCCGGTGTTGGAAAGGCAACGTGTTGAAGCGTATGAGTGCTCCTCTTTACCGGACACAACTCGGTGGAGGAGGTCCTCCGAGTTGCATTCTGGGAGAGGGTATTTATGGGACAGACGCCATGTTTGGGGGTTCGTTTTCAGCCACCTGCTGGCCCTCCTGGCCGACAGGTATGCATTAGGAATACCACCTCGTGGTCCTCCGTTCCGGAGGCCCACGTCACTGCGGCGTGTGGGTGAGCCCAGAAGCGCTGTCTGGGGCCTACCACAGCGGCAGAGGAATGGTCCTGAGCTGTCTATTCTGAGTGAAGAAGCTGGACAACTGAGGAGATCCCAGGGGAGGACCCATCATGGAAGGATCATGCAGAGTGCTGGTCTGGAGAGGGGCCTGGTGACTCAGTTGGAGGACGTATCCTGAAGTAATCTTGCTGCATAGTACTGCCGGGTTGGCTTAAAGGTTCAAGTGCTGTGTCTGATACTCATCCTAAACCAGTGGTTCTCAACTCCAGTCCTCAGGACCCACTAACAGGCCAGGTTTTATGTATTACCTTGGGGAGATGCAGACTAGAATACTGCAATCACTGAGCAGCAAATGATATCACCTGTGATGTATTTCAGTTATCTTGCAAACCTGGCCTGTTAGTGGGCCCTGAGGACAGGAGTTGAGAACCACTGTCCTAAACCATTAAATCCTGTGGCAGAGGATCGTACGGGTTTTGCTCCAAACAAGTCTGTGGCAGAGACTTTTGTTCGTGCTACGTACTGGCTGCTAGGCAAGTGAGAGAGGCCTATCCAGGCAGGGCAAAGATTGAATCCCACAAGGGGAGTGCATTCAACTACAAGTGTTCAATTCCTAATAACGTACTAAAGAATACTACGAAAAGGTATTTGAGCTTCCCTGCAACTTTCCTTCCGTCTCTTTCCTGCTACTTCCTTTAATACTTGTTCATTAAAGCATTGGAAAATATACTCAAGTGTTTGGTGTATACATCGTCCAGAGGTAAACTCAACGGGACCCTAGACCGGTGAAACAGAGGTGGCGAGAGTGAAGGTAACAGCCCGCTTTAAACCAGCAGCTCCATCGAGAGTTATTGCTACATGTGGGGGCGTCGTCCGGGATTTGTTAGCCATCAACTTCCCGCAACCTAGAGAAGTGTTTCATCGGGAGTTTACGATGAAAACTGGACTTAGTCAATTTTTCAGGAGAAGAAGAGGTTAAAGTTGCAGGACTTTATTTCTGACTGCGTAGGCGGCGGGCGCCAGTGAAAGCCCAGGAGCTACGTGATCAGAGGAACAAGTGGGAGGAGTCTAGCCTACTTGATACCGCGTGGGACGCGTGTATGTGTGTTGGCGCCAGAGAGGAAAAGAGACCTCGTGATCATGCTGAGAAGATCAGAGTGTGGCCATGTCTTTTTCGGTGATGCAACCAACTGTGGGACCTAAGATGTTCCCTACCAGCAACGCTGCGGGTGCTATGCTGACCGGAACCTTGCTTACAGATACCAGTATTCGTCTGAAGCCGCAGGGGAGGTTTGTTTTTTATACAGTCGGAGATATTGAAGGACTGGGCATGCTTTGCCACAAGTGTGAAGGACTGGCCGTACATCTCCGTCCATTTGGTCGCTGTCCGCAATGTGGAGAGTATTTGTTTGTGGTGGAGCAACCTACCATGTCGCCCCGTGCTTATTGTATGGACTTGGCTACAGGTATCGCTACAGTAGAAGCTGCTACTACTGCTTAAAAAGAACGGCAGGCCGTGATTTCGCCTGTTGTCACCGAAAGTGTTCCTGAGAGAGATACTGCGGTAACTGACTCATCAGCGGACATTACTTTGATTTCCGCGTCCACTACACCTATCCCTGTTGTACCTGTCCAGAGGAAGGTGGGATACGTAAAGGCTTCCCGCGGCCGTGGTCGAGGCCTACCCCAGAGACTGCCCGAACCGGAGAAGTCCACGTCAGGAACGGGTGAGAGTTCACAGGGGAATGTATCTGGGACTTTGTGTAAATATTTGGCGGCAGAAGAGTTGAGAGATTCGGAGATAGATTCCATGTCGGATCTCTCCGGTGATGATGATTTATTTGAGACAATGTCGCAGGAACTGTTATGGGCTCAGGGAGAAGATGTTGCTTCTGCCTTAACTTTCTCAGAGTGGACAGCCCTGGATTCTGGGAGAACATCATCTTGTGTGGAGCCACACAGTACTGTCAAGGAGACATTGCCTAAAGTTACTACTTTATTGCCGACACCCGTCGGGTCTATGGTGAGCAAGTCATTGAACTCTTGTGTGCCCCCTGGTTTGGGGAAAAATAGATCGTTACCTAAACTTGCACGTTTGCAGAGAATGCTTAACAAGCGTGTGGCCACGGAATATGGTTTGGAGTTCCCATATGTTACCCAGGATATTATGCAAGAGATTGAAGCCAACCGGGAGCGCTGGTACAGTGAAGCTGTTTGGGACTATTTGTCTGTGCCTAAGCCTTTCCGGAAAACTGGATATTCTGTGGCTATGGATGAACGCTTCAGTGGATGTTTCCTGCACTGGAACTATGGTCGGCACATTCATGCTGACAAAGTGGTCATTTGCAGACCAGGAAAAGATGATGTGGTGTACTTTATTACTACAGTGGATAAACTGGGAAGGAACCTGACATTGCCAGATCCTCGGTTTTACTGGTGATTATGGATAAAGAACTGTGGGGTATGTAGATAGACAGTGTCAGTGTTAGAGATCTTCGTGGTCAAGATTTGGTGTTCAGCTCTGTGTTTCTAAATCCAAGGCCCGTATTCTTTTTGCTAGCCGGACTTCTTTCGTTTAAAAAGATATGACATACCTAAATATATATAGGGATGGACTCCTCAAGTTATTTTAGTTGGTTCCTTAGTGGGAACATAAAAAAGATTATGGGAGGAGAGTTTCATTTTTCTTTTAGAATGAGACTTTGTTCCTAAACTGTATATATCTCGTGTGTGTGTTTAACTTTGTTTCTTTTCAGGAGCAAGCGGACCTCCTATCAAGCTGTTAGGATTTTCAGCCAGATAGATAGTGGGGTTGCAACAGTCATAATGTGGTTTTGTTTACGGATGTGAACATATTGAAAAAAATGTTGAAATTGTAATATCTCTCTACTGTCTTCCTCTCTTCTTTACTTTAATCCAAGTTTTAAGCTCAAATACCTACTCTCAGGCTTGGAAGTCATTTTTGACAGATGTTGAGGACAACATCTATTGTAATGGGGGGAGTATGTAGCACTGGTAGATTTTTAATCTACTACTGATAGGTAAATCTAGTGGGTTACTTGTTAGGTGAAGTTAGGTTTGCCTCTGTTCCAGCTTGGCTGAGTTGTGTGTGATTCCACACTGCGCCAGTGGGTGTCGTTGTCCCCATGGGCCGGTGTTGGAAAGGCAACGTATTGAAGCGTATGAGTGCTCCTCTTTACCGGAAACAACTCGGTGGAGGTGGTCCTCCGAGTTGCATTCTGGGAGAGGGTATTTATGGGACAGACGCCATGTTTGGGGGTTCCTTTTCAGCCATCTGCTGGCCCTCCTGGCCGACAGGTATGCATTAGGAATACCACCTCGTGGTCCTCCGTTCCGGAGGCCCACATCGCTGCGGCGTGTGGGTGAGCCCAGAAGCCTGTCTGGGGCCTACCACAGCGGCAGAGGAATGGTCCTGAGCTGTCTATCCTGAGTGAAGAAGCTGGACAACTGAGGAGATCCCAGGGGAGGATCCGTCATGGAAGGATCATGCAGAGTGCTGGTCTGGAGAGGGGCCTGGTGACTCAGTTGGAGGACGTATCCTGAAGTAATCTTGCTGCATAGTACTGCCGGGTTGGCTTAAAGGTTCAAGTGCTGTGTCTGATACTCATCCTAAACCATTACATCCTGTGGCAGAGGATCGTACGGGTTTTGCTCCAAACAAGTCTGTTGCAGAGACTTTTGTTCGTGCTACGTACTGGCTGCTAGGCAAGTGAGAGAGGCCTATCCAGGCGGGCAAAGATTGAATCCCACAAGGGGAGTGCATTCAACTACAAGTGTTTAATTCCTAATAACGTACTAAAGAATACTACGAAAAGGTATTTGAGCTTCCCTGCAACTTTCCTTCCATCTCTTTCCGGCTACTTCCTTTAATACTTGTTCATTAAAGCATTGGAAAATATACTCAAGTGTTTGGTGTATACATCGTCCAGAGGTAAACTCAATGGGACCCTAGACCCGGTGCCGGTGAAACAGAGGTGGCAAGAGTGAAGGTAACAGCCCGCTTTAAACCAGCAGCTCCACTGAGAGTTATTGCTACACATAAAACAATAATTACAAAACCAAAATAATCTATTAGGCCCCTTTCACACATGCAGACCGTATGTCCGTATTTCATCCATCCGTTTTCGGATGAAATACGGGCATACATGCATCCCTATGGGCTGACACTCGATATCATCCATCCCCGCTATTGTCTGATTCTGCAGACGGAGGAAAATCCTATTTTTCTATCTGTCTGCAGAGTGGATCGGATGAACACGGACAGATGGTCCGTGTTCATCCGATCCCCTATAGGGGAGAGCGGAGATCTGACAGGGCGGTCCCTGCACATTGTGCAGGGACCGCACAGTCATCTGCCGGCTCAGCGAGAATCAACTGAGCCATCCCCGCTGAGCAAGCGGATGTTCACGGGTCGGATCAACACGGATCCGCACGTGTGAAAGGGCTGTGACTTCCTGTGGCTTCACAGCCAGCTCCCCACTGTGCAAGCATGAGTCGCACTGTGCTATCTGAATGGACCCGCAGCTTCCTGGGACCTGAGTTGTGTCCCAGGAGGTTGAGGCCAGGGAGGGGGGCTAAACTTCTGCTTCTGATCGTCTAGGCCAGGGCTGTCAAATTGGCAGCCCTCCAGCTGTTGCGGAACTACGATCCCATCATGCCTCTGCCTGTGGGAATCATGCTTGTAACTGTCAGCCTTGCAATGCCTCATGGGACTTGTAGGAAGGTACCCTACACCCCAAAAAAAAAATTGGAATAAGGAAGGGGAGGGGGGGATAAGTGGGACTTCCCTATTTAGGTGAAGTTCCGCTTTAAGTTGATTTATTCTTGCAACTGGAAATTGTGTTTGTGAATTCTTATTATGTGTGTCTTGGCATGTGCTCCTCAAGTCTTTTGGCTGGTTTCTTCCACATAATATGGTCCCGAAGGGCATTTGACTATATAAATTGTGAATCCACTTTGACAATCCTTGTAAAATCCTCTTTTGAAGCCTTCTAGCTGTAAGGGGGCCAGAAAAAGAATCACACTTAATTAAGGTGGAACAGTGTATACAGGGGTAACAGCCTGTTTTCTTAGGTCCTAAAAATGTAAGTGGTTTTTCAATATTTTCTATAAGGAAATCAGCACTAACATCTCTGTCAGATATGATCTTACCTTTATGAAACAGTTGTAGGAGAGCTTGGAACTCAGGTATGTATGGGTAGTTCTCTTTAGGTAGATGCCAATGTACCCTGACAAACCCGTGAAATAATTTTTAGGCTTTGGGAAACCCTTGCTAAAACCAATTCACTGAGGCTCAGTGGGAAAAAGACCCCTTACATCGGTTGGTCAGTGAAAATAATGCCCCCTTACAGTAGTGGTTAGAATGTCACCCTTACAGATAACTAAAAAGATCACTGGTGCCATGGCGCTGACTCTGTCATGTGCCATTTGCCCCTAAACTATGCATGTACCATCAAATGGGAGGTCAATCAGCCATAGCTCAAGGGACCTCTAGTAACCTCTAGAGGAAATTTAAGTTTCCACAGAACCCCAGCTGAGATTTGCTGTTCTTTAGCAATGAGGATGTAATTGAGTTACAAATGGAACGTGGGGTCATTTATTTTTTGATTAATCACTCCCTAAAGATATTTCATCAGTTAATTTAATCTTTTCCATGTTTTGTTCTTGTAAGTGATAGCCCCTATTGTACAATTTGTTAACCATTTCCATTACACATGTATCCCTGCATGTACTGTCACTTGCCATTCTTTTTACATGTTGGAACTGACTCCGTAGACAGATTTTAAGGAGAACTTCACTCGCTCAATCAAGATTGACTAATTTTAATCCTTATGCTGCTAGCATTAGTAAAAAGATCAGAAAATATATTATAAGTACCTAAATAATAATAATAAATAATAATAATATTTGCTGTTTTCAGTCCATTTGTTGATTTGTGATATCACAATACATGGAGATAATGTCTTCACATTTATCCACCTCTGTGCATAATCAAATATCCTTGTGTCACCGCCACCAGGTGTGCCCTCACCGTATAGTCTTATTAATAGCACCTTAGATCACAAATCTTCTGCTTGGCCTCCTTAGATTTTCTTCCTTCATATAGCTCATCCGTTTTATTTAGGTGTCTCACATCACAAGGTGTACTCCTTCCTTACTATTTACCATTGGTCTTCACTCACATCGCCCACACGTAAGGTACAAAGCTTGCAATAATGCTTTACCGTTTTAAAAGAATTTACTTATATAAAGCATAAACAAGTTCCACTTACATTTTTCAGATAAAAACAAGCCTCGATATATGTATCCACAAGTTCTGGGACAAGGTATCACCTTACAGCCGGATCTGAAGCCCCGGTTATCAGGCTGACCAGTGTGGAGGTACCATCACCATCCAATTGGAGAATAAAGTTGTCACTGTCGTCCTGAAACTGTAGCATCAACCAAAGACTTAAGATATCCAGAAAAGAGCCTCCCGTGACAGTTTTCTCGTGAAAATAGAAGAGGCTGTACACCTTCTTTTTGGACACAGCACGGAACATTTACTTTAGGGGAATCTCGCACGCATTGCACTGTAAATCTGGGATTCTCCGTTCCCCAAAAGCGAACATTTTGCTTGTTTACCTGACCACTCATATGAAATGTAGCTTCATCTGTGAAAATGAAGTGATCAGCAAAATCATAATTTTCAAAACGGTGCTGCATTTTGGCATAAAATTCAAAGCGCTTTGTCTTGTCAAGGTCAGTGAGATTTTGCAACATCTGCACTTTGCATGGAATCATTTTGAGCTTCTTTCTCAAAATTCTCCACATAGTGGGCTGTGAAATCTGCACTTCACAACTCACCCTCTGCGTTGATTTTTCCAGGCTTTGTTGAATGGCGGTGCAAACACTATTGACGACTTCTTCCGATACACGCGGAAGGCAACACCTCTTTCCTGGGTCCGGTCTTCTCCTTTACCTTGTGGGGTTTTAAGATGCTTTGCTACAGTCATGCTTGAGTTCTATTGGTTCCCTCCCCCTGCCAATAGGGAAGCAGGGGAGGGAACAGAACAGGTGTCCAGTCTCTCTGCAAGCTCTGCTCGCATACAGTGTAAGGCGAGGAGAGGGAGGAAGAGAAATTTCCCTGCAGATGCTGACAGGCATGCTCTCCCTTATGAGTCTGTCAGTGTCTGTGTTCCAGTGGCGGCCAAGAAGAGATGCAGGGCCGTGGGCAGGCCAAACAGCACCCGCTACACACTCCCCTCACCAAAGAACATTTGGTCCTCCAAAGGTGGCAAAGTCTGAAACCTGTTACATGCTTTCAATATACACACAGAGAAAACAGGTTAATGAAAACAACAAAGCAAACAGTTAACATTTACAGGAACCAGAGCTCAGACTCAAACAGCTCATTTCATAGCACCAAGCTGACAGAGAAATCTCCCACCAATTGTCATACGATGAGGGGTTGTCCTGTCCACAGGCCACCTTTATTGGGATGGCCCTGCCTTTTGTTCCAGGGGGTGAGTTAGGGTAGCCCTTCACCAAATCTGTGGTGGAAAGGTCAGGCATGTCAAGAATCCCCTGAGAGGTGAGGATAACTTTTACAGAGTTTTCACCCAACACATCATAGGTCAGTCTCTTGGGAAGGTGAATAACCCTTCGCTTTCTCTGTTCCCCAGGTTCAGGCGTTGTAGGCTCAATAGCCCCTTCTTATGGCATGACTGTTTCTGTCTCCTGCAGATCAGCTTCTTCCTCTTCCACTACAGGTTGTTCTTCTTCCACTACAGAAGAGAGGGAGTCTTCGGAGTTTGCTGCTGGCAGGGAAGGTAAGGAATCACGTCTGGGGACAACAGAAGCTAACAGCCGTTTCACCAGATCTGTGTTTTTTTCTACAATCAAAGAACTTCCTATGGACCCTGGCAACTGAGGACACACAATGTCCAGTGTGTCGAAGTTCTGAGGTTGTCCAACCCTTAATGGATCATATGATAATTTGATCTGCAGGTAACCGTCACAAGGATAATCCTCTGTTCTAATACCCTGGATCTCTATGTCTTTCAACTTCTGCAGGGGTGTGTATGACAGATACTTTTCATAAAAGTCTCTAGTCAGCAAAGTAACCTGGCACCTGAGTCAAGAAGGGCTCTTGTGTATGTTTATTTAACTAAGACAGGTACTACAGACAAGGGACCTACCAACTTGGCAAGAAGTTTGGTAGAAGCATTTGAAGTAACAGCTTTGACTGACATTTCTCACTGAAACAGCATAAGTTGATACAGCTGCAGGCGTCCTCAGTCGCTCCCTTACAGCATCAGGAAAGGTTCTTCTTGAAGGCCCAGGCCTTCTCTCCATCCTTGTGTGTCATCTAGACCGGGGGGGCTAAATGGAGTAACTGAGATGGCTTGGCACCTGGCAGATGATCTCATGCTGCACCTTTCATTTCTCCTCTGTGGCCTCCACCAGCCTTCGCCCCTTTTCAACGGATTTGGGCATTCTCGCTGGCAATGACTTACACCTCCACAATTTAGGCAGACTTCTCATCAGCTCGTTGAGTTTTGCTGCCAGCAGGTTCATCACTTCTATCATCTGGGATATCTGTATTTTCAATGCAGCTATTTCAGACTAAATGACTTGCTTCTTTGCACAACCTGGGGGTGGTGACTGTGTCCACTTTGGCAACTTGACTGACTTGGCTCAATGGCTCAGTCATCATCTCTATTACCTGGAACACCTGAGTTTTTAGAAGCTCGATCTCGGGGTCACTATCGGCTGTACTGGCCATCCTGACCCCAACAACAGACTCCGACCTCCGACCCCTCTTCTTGCTCTCCAGCATAGCTTACTCTTCCCGCACAACCTGGATCAGATCAAGATACTTTTGAATACCACCATCTCGTCAGGCTCTCAACTGGATGGTGATGGGGTCTAAGGGCTGGGCACCCCGAAAGACTTGCTATGCACAGTCCTCATCCACTTTCCGGGGATCTAAACCCTTGTTCAGCAGGATTTGATGCAGTATCTTATCCAAACACCTCACATAGTCAGATAACTTCTCCCCTTCGTTCTGGTAAGTATACTTGAGCTGGTACATGAGGTCCGAAGCCTTCTCATTGAGCCCAAATACATCCTGCAGAATATTCAGGTAGTCTTGAACAACACAATCTTGCTTGCTGAGCTTCTGATTGTGGATAGGCAGGGCCCCGTAAAACTCCCTTAAAGGGAGGGGGAGAAATTCTCCTCCAGGTGTAGCACCTGGGTAAATTTAGTCTGGCTCCCCTGTATTCAGGGGTTGATCATCTAGGGCTGCTCAATGTTGCACAGACTGCTGTTGTGTTGCTTCCCCCTTTCTTCTAGAGGATTATAGAAGAATAGTGGAAGGAAGGACAGAACAAGCAACCTGAATATTTATGGGACTCTTGCCAATCCCTGGGGAGGCGTGCCCAGAACGTGGAGAGAGAGCTCATAAATAGTCTGAGGCCTGAGCAGTAAGTGCAGTGTTCCTAGGTCCAGTCCTGCAGGAGGATACCCCTGTGTGGGAGATCTGCCCCTGGTGCTGGATCCTAGAGGAAGCCATGAGGAAGACACCGTGGTCCCATCTAATCTTACCTGGGGGCCTCTTTGCAGATCTATATAAAGGGATCAAGTTTGGTCTGGAGAAGCTCAATAGAGAGAGCCAGGAGGAAGTTGGTGGGAAAGAATCCAGCTGTTCTATGATGATGTGAATCTACATCTCCCTCACTAGAGGGAGCCTGGTGGACATCAGCATGGGCAACTGATGATCCTGTGGCTGAGTGAGTAGTTGACCCCGAGTGCTGAAGGAAAGTGACTGTGTGTTGCTTTTAAAGTATAACTATAGGCAAAACTTTTTCTTTGTAGATAGAGTGCAGAAGAATTAGAATACATGTCAGTTTTTATTGCTGTCTGTGCCCCCGTTAAGGAGAGTCACCCTCTCTATGTCCTGTTTATCATTATTGTTAAAATTGAAAGGAAAAGAAAAGTAATAGAGGGGAAATCTTCCAATGGGGACACTAGTTCTGATGACCTAGGGGTCCCCAAGGAATTCCCCTGCAGGGATTTCCTCTTACTTACTGTTTGGCTATGGGACAGGAAGTGAAGGAAAATCTCCGCAATGGGACACAGATGGCGAAAAACAATCTGTCAGGGGTTATAACCCTCCCTTGCTCTATCCAAAATAAAAAAGAAAGTTTGACCTACAGTTCTACATTAACACTGGAAGTACCACGGGTTACCAACAGTATATAGATTCTGTGAGACATTCAGCAGTATGTGCAGTGCAGCCAGTAGTTGTGTGCAGTGCAGCCAGCAGTCTGTGAAGTTCATACAGAAATTTAGGATTCCTCAATTTATTCCGTTGTATAGATTTTGAGGTATCCCATGCTCTCTCTCCTCACCCCATGCTGTGTACTTGGCTGTGTGTGCTCTCAGTGGGGAAATAGGACTGCATGCACCAATGGCTCCTACAGGGGTGTGCTGTATGTATATATATATATATATATATGCATATATATATATATATATACCCTGTTTCCCCGAAAATAAGACCTAGCGTGATTGTCGGTGATGGCTGCAATATAAGCCCTACCCCCCAAATAAGCCCTAGTTAAAGTCCTTGTAGGTCTTATTTGCAGGGTAGGGCTTATTTTTGGGGAAACAGGGTAGGGCTTATTTGGGGGGTAGGGCTTATATTGCAGCCATCACCGACAATCACGCTAGGTCTTATTTTCGGGGAAACAGGATATATATATATATATATATATATATATATATATATATTAGAAAAAGATTGTCTGCAACAAAGTGCATATAAGGGACGCCCCTTTGGATTTTAAAGGCAGAGAAAGAGTATGGATAGTGTGTAACCATAAAAGGCACCAGCAGTGCCAACTTTATTAGTGTACAAAAAAATAGATAAAAAATGTCTAAAAAGACAAGACAAGCATATACAAAAGGTAATCAATCTCTTTACAGAAAATTGTATCTGAGACATATAGAGCATAAATAGAACATAAATGAATGGTATCACCCAGTGCCAGCAAACCCAAACCAACCACCCACGCAGGGTGAATGTGGTGGGGGTAGATGGCTAATGCATATATCCCGACATGTTTCGGAGAAGACCGTAGTCAAACTTGTATACTCCTTCTTCAGGGGAATTGTTTATACATACAGATGGGTGAAAGAGAATGGTTTCTTGTCTATAGTGAAGCTCATGTCATGAATAAAAACAGGCAGATAAGGAGATCAACATGCTGGTTGTGAGGGTCCTAGGGTGACAGGGAGAGCGCCTGCGACAACATGCGGAACCGCACGGGCACCTTCACAAGGTACGCCTAAACCACCCTGGGTATTGAAAGTGGATCAGAGACAACTGCTGTTGATAGTCCGGTGTCTTCCACTGTGTTGGCATAAGACAGTGGCAGACACCGGACTATCAGCAGCAGTTGTCCCTATCAGCAGCAGTTTTCCCCCACCACACTCACCCTGCGTGGGTGGTTGGTTTGGGTTCGCTGGCACTGGGTGATACCATTCATTTATGTTCTATTTATGCTCTATATGTCTCAGATACAATTTTCTGTAAAGAGATTGATTACCTTTTGTATATGCTTGTCTTGTCTTTTTAGACATTTTTTTATCTATTTTTTTGTACACTAATAAAGTTGGCACTGCCGGTGCCTTTTATGGTTACACACTCTCCATACTCTTTCTCTGCCTTTAAAATCCAAGGGGGCGTCCCTTATATGCACTTTGTTGCAGACAATCTTTTTCTAATATATATAGGATGATGGCAGTCTCTGCACACCAGTATGGTTTCTCTTAATTTAATCCTTTTCATATATATATATATATATATATATATATATATATATATATATATATATATATATATATATATATATATATAAACGCAGTGAATGCATTATACTTCCTTCAATACTTTTTATTAGCAAACTGTTCACAAGCATGCAGCCACATCCCCCATCCATTGACTTGTGAAAGGCCACAGGAAATGGCCAAAAGGTTGTGGAACAGTGTTGTTACCAATAATAGAATCAGAGGAAGCTTTACATTGGAGTGCAGTTGCTCATTGATTGCATATCTGGTCACAATCTACCGAGGAAGTTTGATATCTGCATGCATAAATATTCCAAATAGGGCTATGGATGCTGTGCATCTTACTGGATATACAGTATTATATATCAGCTTCATCCGTTTGTCAGAGTTTGAAATTAAATTAGATTCTTTATTATCATTGTATATAATACAAAGAAATTGTACAGGGTAGCTCTTTTACAGCAGCAATAAATACATGAATATACTTATCCACACATATATACATTGCATACCAATAAAATGTAAGCAATAGCCCATGCAAATAATACAAATGTATTCAAACTAATGCAAATGTTATAAAAGTAAGAAAAAAAGATATTAATACATTATTTGCATAAAAAAAGATAAAATACCAAGATGCATTAAAATTCTTGGGAGTTTGTATATGATGATGATGTAATGGATAGGACAGCTCTTGGAAATAAACTATACTTCATTCTGTTCAATTCAAATAGTTTGATAATATGCCTTTTATATACAGTTATGTGAAAAAAAGTAATTGCCCCCTCCCATGCTGAATCATGAATGAATTGCGATTAACCACAATTTTTTGGAAAGCTGAGTTAAATTTCACTTGCCACACCCAGGCCTGATTACTGCCAGACATGTTGAATCATGAAATCACATAAATAGAAGCTGTCTGACAAAGTGAAGCACACTAACAGATCACAAAAAGCCACACACCATGCCACAATCTAAAAATATTCAAGAACAGATTAGAAACAAAGTAATGATCATGTATCAGGCTAGCAAGGGTTTCAAAGCCATTTCTAATGCCGTGTACACATGACCGGACTTTTCGTCAGCAAAGGTCCGATGGAACGAATCCGTCTGACAATTCGATCGTGAGTGGGCTTCATCGGACCTTGGCTGTCGAAAAATCAGACGGACTTTAGAAATAGAACATGTTAGAAATCTTTCCGACGGAATCCGTCGGACTGTATGCTAGTCCGACGGACAAAAAAGGACGCAAGGGCAGCTATTGGCTACTGGCTATGAACTTACTTATTCTAGTCCAGTCGTACGTCATCACGTTTGAAACGATCGGACTTTGGTGTGATCGTGTGTAGGCAAGTCCGTTGCGTCCGAACTCAGTCCGAATTTAGTCAGAACTCCGTTGAAAGTCCGTCAAAAAGTCCTTCGGAGTTCAGTCCGTCGAAAGTCTGCTCGTGTGCACACGGCATAAGGCTTTGGAACTCCAGTGAAACACGGGGAGAGCAATTATCCACAAATGGAGATAACTTAGAACAGTGGTGAACCTTCCCAGGAGTGGTCAGGGTACAATAATTACTCAAAGAGCATGATGAAGACTCATCCAGGAGGTCATAAAAGAACCCAGAACAACATCTAAAGAACTGCCGGCCTCACTTGCCTCAGGTAAGATCAGTGTTCATGATTCAACAATAAGAAAGAGACTGAGCAAAAAATGGCATCCATGGGAGAGTTCCAAAGCCAAAGCCACTGCTGACCAAAAAGAACACAAAGGCTTATCTCACATTTACCAAAAAACATCTTGATTATCCCCAAGACTTTTAGGCAAATATTCTGAGGACTAATGAGACAAATATTTAACTTTTTGGAAGGTGTGCGTCCCATTACATCTGGCATAAAACTAATACAGCATTTCATGACAAGAACATCATACCAACAGTCAGACTTGGTGGTGGTAGCGTGATGGTCTGGGGATGCTTTGCAGCTTCAGGATCTGGATGACGTACCATAATTGATGGTACCATGAATTCTGAGCTGTACCAGAAAATCCTAAAGTAGAATGTCCAGTCATCAGTTCGTGACCTCAAGCTCAAGTGCACTTGGGTTATGCAGCAGGACAATGATCTGAAACACAACAGCAAGTCCACCTCCAAATGGTTCAAACAAAGCAAAATTTAGGTTTTGGAGTGGCCTAGTAAAAGTGGCAGTCCTGGGCTCAGTTGCTAGTAGGGGAGTACTGCTTGGTGTTTGCATAGGCATGCGCAGGGGGTGTGCCAGGTGTGTCTGGGTATACCCTAATTACTATGTGTGGTTCAGATTCCCCCTAATGCCCGGGCTTGACCCCCTTGTTGGCCGCCCCGCAGTGCTGATGGCTTCCCTCCTGTCTTCTCCCCCCGGCTGCTGCGGGGGATGTTAAGGGAGGAAGAGCGGGGGAAGGGGCTAGTAAATATGTATGTAGCACCCTGATGTTTAGGCAGGGTTGCTAGTAAATTTACCTGCCAGGTATAGTCCCTTGGCCAATTGATAGGGGATCAATTGATTACATCCTAATTGTGGAATTGCTGCACTTCTCTCTTCTGTCACTAGATGGCTGGGTATCTGGTGGCATTAGATAAGACAAAGGCATTGCAAGGACAGATTAGGAATAGATGGGGTATCTCAGCCAATGGGCAGGGATCTTATTGGGTCCCTTGGCATGCTGGGAAAGCCTATTTATTTGGGCGAGGTCAGGTGATCGGGGTTCTGTGCCACCAGGACGGCTGTCTGGTTGGACGTGTGTTGTGCTGTCCTGGGCTGCTAGGCCAGAGCCGGAGGCCTATCCTGGGACATCTGGCTGCTAAGCTGTCTGAGGGCCTATCCAGAAGCAAGAGAGCAGCTTAAGGTTGGGACTGCGGCTTGCAGTCCAACCAGAAATGACGGTTCTGCCACTAAGGGACCATCCACCTTGTCACCAGGGACCACTGTCAGTAGCTGAAGCAAGTACCAGAGCAGTTTTCTCACCGACCGAGGATGGTGAAGAATTGAGAAACTTCAGCAGGTGTCAAGCCAGGGACCCAGCCAGCAGAGGTGACGCTTGCAGAGCAGCCTTGTGTGTCAAGCCAGGGACCGAGCAGGCCAGTGGGGTGACGCTTGAGGAGTATCTTGGACGCCAAGCTAGGGACCCAGCAGGGATGCGGGGGTGACGTGTGAGGAAGATACTGAGTAGGTTGGAAGAGCTCAGGGGATCCAGTGGCAGTAGATCAGCAAGTCTAGTGAGAGAGACTGGGAGCTCAGTTTAGAGAAGATCTACAATAGGGAGCAATGTGGTTGAAAAAGGGGAAGGAAACCTAATAGGACCTCTCCAATCCGGTCCTACCTTTTTCTAGGAATCTTAGGACTATTGCGGTACCAGAGGGATATAAACCAATTTATAAAAAATCTTTCAGTTTATTAAAGTATAAGACATTAAAATGATCCATACAAGGATACAATAGTACATAAACACACACAATAAATGTTTACAGCAGTGTTGACTCAGACTTAATATAGTGCCTATACAGGTGAAAAAAGGGCGAGTTGTTTAGTACTTTCTGGACGTGACCTCTACAGTTTTGTGGTCAAGCCGCTTCTTCGGGAGGCGTCTAGTACATTTTCTACAAGATAACAGAGGGTTAATCAACACCAATGTAGTGAGTAGACAATAAAATTGTGTATACAAATAAATGCATCATTAACATTGGAGAAAATAATTATTGTTATTGCACTCACCACCTAAGGCCCAAACAGGGCTGCAACGACTCTGAGACGCCCTCTAGGGGCGTTCCCCCGGGGGCGGGCTAGGGGGGCACTTAGGAATTACTAAAGAAAAAATGAATGGAAATAGATAAGTAATTGTACAAAAAATCCAATTGATGAAACAGGGCCACCAAAAATGTGTGAGTAAGGGAAGGTGAGAGGCAGAAGAACAAAGGAAAGGAAAAAAGAAGATCTACAACAGGAGAGGAAGTGAAAGAGTTCATTGTAAACTTTGTTAAAAACTGTTCAAGATTATTGCCATAGGAGACAGTGTGTCTACTACATATGCAGATGTGGTGTCTGGCTGGGTGCCTTTCCCTGCATGGCTATCTACCTATAGAAGTTTCAGAGTCTGCTAATTAATATTGCAACTACTAAAGGGTGTCCTGGCCCTAAACCCTCTCTCCCACAGTTCTGTTTAAGAGACAATAATTCTCTTTGCATTCAAGAAGTGTCTGGCGCCCATGAATCTACTTTGCATCACCCCCACCATGTCTCGTAACCCACTCTACATTGAAGGATGTCAGCTATCCCTAACTCTGGAGGTTCTCATTAGACCAAAGGGGATCCGGGACTTGGCTACATGTCATTTACAACATACTCGCTCACTGTGTCCATTCACAACTGAACCATGGTAAACTATGTTTGCTTCAGTTTGTGAATGGACAGGAATCCGCTCAGTAAAGAGCACTTCCAATTCATTCACTGTCCAGTGTCCACTGCACCTGAGGCTGCAGAGAAAGGCATGTGTTTGAGATTTGGGGTGCACACCCTAATGCAATAGACTGCACACATCCATGGGTGTTTGTATGTTTTGTCCACACGTACTATTTATGGGTTAGCTCCTGGATTTTTTCCTTTTGCATTTTATTAGCTTACAACGAGATTGGCCCATGTATCTACATGAGTGTGGTAGGGACAATCGATTGTATCCTCCTTTGTGGGCAAGGTCTAACGTAACATTTACCATTTGTATTGACAAAATGTATAGAAATTAAAGTTTAACACTTTCTGTAAAAAAGTTGGTGAATTCAAAAAAATAAAATACTCCATATAAACTAATCAGAAATCATTATTGCGATTGCTGGAAAATGATAAAATCCAAAATATAATGTGGGTAACAGCACATTGCTGCCTTTTTTTTTACTTTTATGCTCTTTTAAATATTTAGTTAAATACATGTAGCAAGATGAAATGTACAGTATCTTTATGGTTACCAAAATGAATCTACTTTTCTGATTACAATAAGTAACATTTAAAGTGTTATTTCACCTTTTCATAAAAAATGAAAAGGTAAACTAACACCTTACACCCTCCTCACCCCCGGTCCCTGCTGTACTTACATCCCATGGGTGCTGAGCATGGGATGTAAGTACGCAAAATGCACCTGCAATATGCAAACTGCAACCTGCACAAGTATGAATCAGGCCTTAACCACTTGCCGACCACCGCACGCCGATATACGTCGGTACAATGGCAGCGGTGGGCAAATGGGCGTACCTGTACGTCCCCTTTAAGAGCAGGGGATAGCAGGCACGCGCCTGCCACGTACGGTGTGACTGTGCCCGCGGTCGCATCACGGAGCCTCAACGGGGAAGTGCCTATGTAAACAAGGCATTTCCCCGTTCTGTCTTGTGATATGACAGAGATCACCACTCCCTGTCATCGGGAGCGGTGATCGCTGTCATGTGACCCGTAGCCCATCCCCCCACAGTTAGAATCACTCCCTAGGACACACGTAACCCCTTCATTGCCCCTTAGTGGTTAACCCCTTCACTGCTAGTGTCATTTACACAGTAAGCAGTGCATTTTTATAGCACTGATCGCTGTATAAATGACAATGGTCCCAAAATAGTGTCAAAAGTGTCCGATGTGTCCGCTAAAATATTGCAGTCCCGATAAAAAACGCAGATCGCCGCCATTACTAAGAAAAAAAAATTAAAAATGCCATAAAACTATCCCCTATTTTGTAGACGCTACAACTTTTGCGCAAATCAATATACGCTTATTGTGTTTTTTTTTACCAAAAATATGTAGAAGAATACATATCGGCTTAAACTGAGGAAAACATTTTTTTTTAATATATATTTTTGGGGGTATTTATTATAGCATAAAGTAAAAAATAATGCGTTTTTTTCAAAATTGTTGCTCTTTTTTTTGTTTATAGCGCAAAAAATAAAAACCACAGAGCTGATCAAATACCACCAAAAGAAAGATCTATTTGTGGGAAAAAAAGGACATCAATTTTGTTTGGGTGCAACATCGCACGACCACGCAATTGTCAGTTAAAGCGACACAGTGCCGAATCGCAAAATGTGCTCTGGTCATAAAGGGGACTGAGGGGTGTCAGCCCTCCCACTGTCTTTTGCTAAACTACTAAACCACTCCTACTCCCAGATCTCTACAGCAAACTATAAAGGGTAATCATTCTGTTGTCTAAGATGAAGGCTAGGAGGGCTAAATAGATTTCCTGGGATAACACAGGAAGTGTGAGCTGGACATTAAATTTCCAAGAAGATCATCAGGGCTTTTTTTTTTTTGCATTTTTCCAACAGATATAACAAAATACTGGGAGCAAAAAGGGATAAGTTTACTGTTAGGGTTTAGTGTTAGGCTATACTTTAAAGCTGAACTCCAGGCTCAAAAACTTTAATTAAAATATATTTCTCAATAGCCACAAAGGATATAAATCCACTTTGTGTGTACCAAATGCCTTCTTAAGTCCAGATATTACCTTGTAAAATGTAGCTCTGACATCATCAGTGTGCTGTTCATAGCTTGTACAGAGAGCGGAGTTTTGGGAGGGACCTAGCAGGCTCCACCCACTACAGGCTGCATGCAAAAAACAACAGGAGGGGGGCGGAGACAAGACCAGTCACCCTGCACAAGAAAGAGCAGCAGTGGCCAGTCTTTATTATTGGAAGCCCCTGCACAGGCAAGGTGGATTACTTCAGAAATGTGGAAGAAATAAACAAAGCACAGCAAGATTCAAGAAAGAATACACATGACTCTCGTATTTACCAGAAAGACTATATGATCTGTTTCAGCTTAGACTGCCAGATCCAGAGGAATCATAAAAAAAAACGTTTTTTAAAGAGTAAATATAGAAGACTTTTTAGGCACCCAAGAAAGATCCAAAAATATTTTTTTTACAAACTTTATTGCAAAAAAAACACAAATAAATTCTAATTAGTGTAATGGCTGATCAGGCCATTATTTTCCCTAATGCCGCGTACACACGATCGGACTTTACGGCATACTTTGCCCATGGGACTTTTCGACGGACTTTACGACTGAACGGGCTTGCCTACACACGATCAACCAAAGTCCGACAGATTCGTACATGATGACATACGACCGGACTAAGACAAGGAAGTTCATAGCCAGTAGCCAATAGCTGCCCTAGCGTCGGTTTTTGTCCGTCGGACTAGCATACAGACGAGCGGACTTTTCGACCGGACTCGAGTCCGTCGGATAGATTTGAAACATGTTTCAAATCTAAGTCCGTCAAACTTTTGAGAAAACAAAGTCCACTGGAGCCCACACACGATCGAATTGTCCGACGAAATCCGGTACCCTGGACCAAGTATGCCGTAAAGTCCGATCGTGTGTACGCGGCATAAGTCTTTCTTGGGTGCCTCTATTTCAGAATGGTACATTTATTGCTGAAGAAGAAAAGAAAATTAGAAAAGATTTAAAACACGTTGGATTTTCCAGCTCATGGGCTAATTGTCAATCAGAACGAATGTTATTGTACAATGGGGTCAATTCATGAAGAGTTAAATAACGGCAAATAACATGCTGTAAAATAATGCATGCAATAGATCAGTTGTGAAAGTTCAATTCACTAAGAATTTAGCATTAAATAACGAATGTGTTTTTTTTTTATTATTCTGTAACTACCACATTTTCTCATGCTGTAATTTAGCGCACGTGTCGGTGGTTAAGGGTTATTTAAAGCGGGATTCCGGCCGGGGAAAAAAAAAATTTAAAGTCAGCAGCTACAAACAATGTAACTGCTGACTTTAAATAAGCACACTTACCTGTCCTGGGTGCCCGCGATGTCAGCCGCCCGAGGCCGACCCGTCCCTCGGCTCTCGGGTCCCGGCACCGCCATCCTAACTAAGGGAAACAGGCAGTGGAGCCTTACGGCTTCACTGCCCATTTCCTACTGCGTATGCGCGAGTCGCGCAGGGCTTTGTGAATGGGACGCGATGTGTTGTGGGACACACACAGTTCCCATAACACACCGCGCCCCATTCCCCAGAAGACAACGCGGGGAGGAGAAGACTGAAGATCACCGCGGCGTAGGAAGAGGCAGATTAGGAAGACTGCCTAGCAACAGCAATTTCACGTAAGTTAAAATTTCTTTTTTTTCCTCCATTTCCTTAGGTATTTTTTTATGCAATTTTTTTTTCAGGGTGGACCTCCACTTTAAGGACATTTCCTGTGGGTGGAGCTGGGCATTGATAACTTCCGCTGCGTTGTTGGGCCTGAGCGAGACAGACAGGATGATGGCTTGTACTGTATATGTAGGCAGTGGCGTCTCCAGCTTTCATATTTAGGGGGGGCACATGGGGGGACCGGGACAAAAATAGGGGGACAATATAAAATGCAAATATATATATATATATTGTAAGATTGGGGTATCAGACTCAAACGGTAGGTGCGTTGTCAGTGAGTACTCCAATGCAAAACTGTATTTTTAAGGGCCTGGTAGCCCACTTTTATTTAAAAACACGGAAAAGTTCACAAAGACATCAGTAGCCCTCGCAGGGGGTTCCACCATTACTGTATCTTGCACACTCAATACTTTAGCCTCCTGGCGTACATTCTTGCCATATGGGTGATTCCGGCCTTTAGCCTAGGCCTTAGGTCTGCTCCTCAGACCCAAAAGAGTTTCCTAGAGTGAAGCTCTCTCCTAGCTTACTCCTGCTGCTTACTACTTGCTGCTCTGTCACCAAGTAAATCTGCCTCCTGCAGACATGCATACCCTGGCTGCCTCCTGCAGCCTCTGACTCCTCTCAGAGGAATGGGAGTCCACCTGACTCCCATGCACAGACTTCCTGTCTGTTGGGTGGAACCCTGAGCCATAGCCAGGTCACAATTAAATAGCCCAGCACACAGCTGTGCAATCAGCGTGCCTTTCTCTCCAAAATCTGGCGTAAACCAGCAATCTTCCAGGTAGCACAGGGTCCTACTGCCACATAATATATATATATATATATAAAATATATATAGATATATCTATCTATCCTGGGGCCCTTTACCCCTTTACTACGATCCCACAACGGCCCTTTCACATGTTCTGCAGTGAGCTCCCTTCCTACTGTATTGGGCCCCCCCCCCCAGGGGTGACAGAGAACAAGAGATATATGTCACCAGCATACCAAGAAAATATAAGGGTCCAAAGCAGTGGGAGAACTATCAGGGTTGCAAAGGTTGTCTTGCCTCCGGGCCCTGGTGTTCTGCCACTGTGGGGTTCCCCAGCCTCCTCTTGCTGTCCTGCCCCTGCCCTCAGTCTGTTTTTTCAGTAACTGAGGGTCCTGGTGGAGTCCTTCTTGCAACTCGCTCTTCTCCCTGCCAATGAGGATGCAGGGGAAGGAGCAGATCGGGCGGCCGTGGTTGTGTGAGCGCTCGCATTATGCAGTGTCAGTGAGCAGAGGGAGGGGGGAGGAATCACCCACTGGGGACCTTCTCCCTCTCAATAGAGACTGTGTTACCCCAGCGGTGGCCCGAGTAAGATGCGGCACATCCGATATGAATACAAACAAAAAGAAATTGCCTTTTTGTAAAAAAAAAAAAAAAAAAATTAAAAAAAAAAAAAATTTTTTTTTTGGGGGGGGGGGGGGGGGGGGGCACATGGTGGGGCCCAGCATAATGTTGGGGGGGTCAGGGCCCCCTCTGCCCCCCCCTAGGGTCGCCATTGTATGTAGGTGGGTGCAAAGGCACAAAATCCCTAAAGCACTCGTCCGAGGACACGTGAAAAGGACGCCTGGCAAATGCCAACAACATCCCCAGCCACCATTTGATACGATGCCCTCCTGAGAAAATGTAGCACGGCCAGCAACTTCGTCATGCCCGGGATCGACTACTCTTGGTGGTGGTCTCCAGAACCAAACACAGCCTCATGTACAGTATTAGGATCAGCTCCTTTGTCAGCCTGAACTTCCGTAGAGCCTCACCCTCTGTGAAGTCGTCCAGCAGGGTCCTCTCTGCAAATTGTCGCGGAACCATCACCACAACCCTCCCCCTCTGACGCCTTCTGAGCATGTAAAACTGCAAAATATTGCACTCAAAAAGCTCCATAGCTGTTATGCTGCTAAGCACTCCCTCTCTCTCAACTCCCTCTCACTCAACAGGAAATACCACACTGGTTACCACCACCAAAAGAGTGGTGTTAAATACCGCACCTTTTTTTTTTTAGTTCCTGTTCCATTCGTGAATTGGACAGATTATCGCATGATTTCTTGGCGATATTTACCGACAATTTTTTTTTTCCGTTGCTTACAAGAAAATCTTTTTTTTTTCTAATGAATTGGACTTTTTTTTTACCGCATGCAATCATTTATGCAAATGAGTAACATGACTCTTTTTGCATGCAGTAAAGTTTAGTGAATTGACCCCAATATGAGCAAGATCAGGGAGTACCATTAATTTAATATGTATACTAGAGAAACATTTTGGAGGTTGTGATATTGCATACAACAGTTTTTAATATTTGTACTTTTTATGGATATGTAACAAAGCCTTGTTTTTTATATTTAAATTTTATGTTGCCCTTAAAGTCCCAATAGAGCATTTTTTTCTACAATACTGGTACTATTGGCAGAGATGGAGGCAACCTCACACCCATAACTTGTGGACTGCAGAACCCCTTCCCTTTATGTTATGGAGAAGAGGAAATTGAAAAGTACAGGTGCATCTCAAAAATTTTGAATATCATCAAAAAGCTAATTTATTTCAGAAATTCAATTCAAAAAGTGAAACTCATATATTTTATATAGACGTGTTACATAGAGTGAAATTTCAAGCATTTTTTTTTTAAATTTTAATGATTATGGTCTACAGCTAGTGAAAACCCAAAATTCTGTATCTCAGAAAATTAGAATATTACATAAGACCAATAAAAAAAAGGATTTTTTAATAGGGAAATGTTGGCTTACTGAAAAGTATGTCCATGTACAGTATAGTATGCACTCAATACTTGGTCGGGGCTCCTTTTGCAAGAATTACTGCATTAATGCGGCGTGACATGGAGGTGATCAGCCTGTGGCACTGCTGAGGTGTTATGGAAGCCCAGGTTACTTTGATAGTGGCCTTCAGCTCGTCTGCATTGTTAGGTCTGGTGTCTCTCATCTTCCTCTTGACAATACCCCACAGACAGGGGCATCATTTCAAGATCACCCATGCTCCGCCCCTTTTGACAATGTCATGAAGGGGAGGGGCTTAGCTGCAACTCACAAGTATATATTTTTAAAGGGGAAATGGCAGACTTTATTCCAGGCATGTGCTATGTACAGGGCGCAGATTCTGGGCATGTGCTATGTACAGGGTGCAGAATCCAGGCAATGTGCTATGTACAGGGTGCAGATTCCAGGAGTGTGCTATGTACAGGGTGCAGAATCCAGGCATGTGCTATGTACAGGGTGCAGAATCCAGGCATGTGCTATGTACAGGGTGCAGATTCCATGCGTGTGCTATGTACAGGGTGCAGAATCCAGGCATGTGCTATGTACAGGGTGCAGAATCCAGGGGTGTGCTATGTACAGGGTGCAGAATCCAGGCATGTGCTATGTACAGGGTGCAGAATCCAGGCGTGTGCTATGTACAGGGTGCAGATTCCGGGCATGTGCAATGTACAGGTTGTAGTTTTCAGGCATGTGCTATGTACAGGGTGCGAATTCCAGGCATGTGCTATGTACAGGTTGCAGAATCTAGGCATGTGCTATGTACAGGGTGCAGAATCTAGGCATGTGCTATGTACAGGGTGCAGATTCCAGGCATGTGCTATGTACAGTTTGCAGATTCCAGGCATGTGCTTTGTAGAGGGTGCAGATTCCAGGCATGTGCTATGTACAGGGGGCAGATTCCAGGCCTGTGCTATGTACAGGTTACAGAGTCCAGGCATGTGCTATGTACAGGGTGCAGATTCCAGGCATGTGCTATGTACAGGGTGCAGATTCCAGGCGTGTGCTATGTACAGGTTACATGTGCTATGTACAGGTTACAGAGTCCACGCATGTGCTATGTACAGGGTGCAGAATCCAGGCGTGTGCTATGTACAGGGTGCAGATTCCAGGCGTGTGCTATGTACAGGGTGCAGATGCCAGTATGCATTCCCAATCCCCTCACAGAAGAGAAACGTCTATACCCCACAGTGGCAGGTAAGGCTCATGGCACGGGCTTCTGTTGATACACATTGCGGGCTTGATCAGCTGTATGGATAACCCGCCCAGCCCCCTCTTCTGTTGTACATGCTGAGCTGGGAGAACAGAAAGGTTTTGTGTGTGCTTTCTCCTGATGCTAGAAGTCAGTGCTGGAGGCGGCAGAAGCTCCGGATGATGAAAAGCCCTGCCGGGTGCCACCCACATTGCAATCTTCCTTCCTGTGCCGGGTGCTGGTACACGGAGAGCGTTCCAGCACCTGCCGACAGTCGCTGCGCTACGGTGATTAGGGTGTGCTTGGGCACAACCCATGCGCACTCCTATGGCGGACACCTTGCCAATCCCTGATTCCGTGGGGGGGACTTGCTCCCCCTTGCCCCTACCTGCGGACGCCCATGCTTACAGATTCTCTATGATGTTTAGGTCAGGCGAGTTTGCTAGCCAATCAAGCACAGTGATACCATGATCATTAAACCAGGTATTGGTACTTTTGGCAGTGTGGGCAGGTGCCAAGTCCTGCTAGAAAATGAAATCAGCATCTTCATAAAGCTGGTCAGAGGGAAGCATGAAGTGCTCTAGAATTTCCTGGTAGAGGGCTGCGCTTACTTTGGTCTTGATAAAACACAGTAGACCAACACCAGCAGATGACATGGCTCCCCAAATCATCACTGTGACTGTGGAAACTTCACACTGGACCTCATGAAACTTGGATTCTGTTCCTCTCCATTCTTCAGACTCTGGGACCTTGATTTCTAAATGAAATGCTAAGTTTTCCACAGTCCGTGATGATTTGGGGAGCCATATCATCTGCTGGTGTTATAGATGCAGCTAGTGAAAACCCAAAATTCAGAAAGTCATATTAATCAAAACTTGAAAAAAAGAAATGTTTGAACTATATCACTCTGTGTGTAACGCATCTATATGAAATATAGGAGTTTCACTTTTTGAATTAAATTACTGAAATAAATTAACTTTTTGATGATATTCAAATTTTTTGGGATGCACCTGTATTTGTATTCTCATCCTATGGTGACAATGCTGCCCCACCATAGATACAGAATAGTGAGTGAGCGTTGTCAGCCTACGTCAGGAAGTGCCTTACTGGCCGGGTCACCAGCTAAAAGTGAAGAAATAAGCCTGAAAAAAAAGAGAACTAATGCAGCCACCACTTCTAAGGACTGGTTATCTGCAATATACTGTATTATGTTTTTATTCTGGGGTTTGGATACACTTTAAGTAGACCAGATGGTGTGGTCTCTATAATCGCACATTTTGACATTTGGCTTATTCAGTTCCCATGAGTGGAATGCAGTCTTTTATTAAATGCTGGTCCCAACACAGCACATATTACTGACGTCACTCTTGTATGTTCCCACATCTGAAAACAAGTGGCTATATTCACCATCAAGAGAGCATTTGAAAAGTCAATGCAGTGACATTGTTATTCCATATCAAAAGAATTGCTGTGTCAAGTGAGATTTGCCATTGTTAGTGTCCAGTATAAAGGCTGTATGGTTAATTTCATGTGCAGCTCGTCTTTGTGAAATTTTAATGGAATCAGAAAAAGTAAAGACTACTTTATCTCTACTCTCTTAGATTGTAAGCTCTAAGGAGCAGGGCCCTCTGATTCCTACTGTATTAAAGTGTATTGTATTTGTACTATCTACCCTCAAGTTTCTACAGAAAAAAGTTGGTGCTATATAAATCCTGTATAATAATAATCTTTATTAGACTGCAGATACACAGAGACTGCAGTTACACTTGTGGAGTATGTGAACGCATGCAAAATTGCACAAAATGCACAAAAAAACATAGGGGGCGTCATTCATTGTTATTGGCACCCCAATCCCAGCAAGCAAGATGCGTGGTTTTGCACAAAAAGAACCGTGAAGCAAACACACCCAAGCGCACGGTTAAAAAAGCGGTTAAAAAACTGTTAAAAAACCACGCAAAACTCAAAAAGTTACTTGAGCATGTCTGTTGTGTGTAGAGCAGTCCACTAAAATGGATAGGCTGCCCTATGCACGACACATGACAAGCATGCAAAATGTGCAAAAAAAAATGCGCATATGCGCAACGCACTGCAGTAGCGTGAATGGGGGGTGGGGAATCCCACCCTAAAGCAGGATTTAGTATTGAACCATTTTACAGGTACCCCCTGGAGTGGATTATGAACTCCTCCAATACCTGGTTTTAAAATACAATGGAGAATAAAGTATTAAAGAATATGTAAACCCAACATTTCTTATTCCTGATATGTGGCTGCTGTACCATGTACTTGTATAAGAAAGTCTCCTGTTCTCTTTGTATTGCTTCCTTTGTGTGAAATCCCTGGTGATCCTGCTAGTCTCTCTGCTTTCCTAAAAAAAATGTGACCACACTAAGCAGGAGAACACAGCATGGTCAGTTCTCTAGCCATGATGAAAACTCAGTCTGCTCTTCTTCAATGATCAGACATGTCCAGGCATGCCCCACCCCCCACACAATCATTCACTGGGAAGATCAGTGAGCTGTTGTTTCTCTTTCCCTAACTCTCTGAGCTCCTTTATAGCAGCTGAGAACAGAGGGTATGTAATCACTTATAAAAAAAGAGGGGGAGGGGATTTATAATGTTTTTATTTGTATACATAAATGGTTTGCATTTCATTTATATTTTAAATTGAATGGGTTGTTTTACAAGGTGTGGGTTTACATACTATACTTGAATAAGAAGTGGAAAGGACAGTGTTTACTGTGTGTATGCCATGTCAGCCTATTGAATGGGTTGTACAGGAATCTGGTGCGCAGACAATGACTTCCCTCCCATCATTCTCAATAAACATCTGCCTGTATATACTGTATGTAGCCTTAAAGTGGTTGCAAAGGCACAAGGTTTTTTACCTTCAAGCATTCTATGCATGAAGGTAAAAAACCTTCTGTGTGCAGCAGCACCCCCCCCCCCCCCGCGCCAATACTTACCTGAGCCCCCTCTCGATCCAGTGATGTCCACGAGAGCCTTGCTTCTCCGGGGACTCACACTCCTGATTGGCTTTTGGCAGCAATGGGAGCCATTGGTTCCCGCTGCTGGCAGTCACAGCCAGTGAGCCAATCAGGAGATGGAGGGGCAGGGCCGAGCCACAGCTCCATGTGTGAATGGACACACAGAGCCGCGGACTGGGAGTGTGCCTGCTTGGGTGCCCCCACAGCAAGCTGCTTGTTCTAGGGACACCTAGCAGGAGGGAGGAGCCAGGAACACCGGTGTGGGACCCAAGAAGAGGAGGATCCAGGCTCCTTTGTGCAAAACCACTGCACAGAGCAGGTAAAAAAAAATAAAGCTTTAATATCACTTTAAAGCTGTAATTTTAATGCTAAAGTAAGGTAATTTTTGAATGCCAGACAAACATTCAAATATATTATTATAAGCAAGCTCTTTTACATACAAAAGGAATTATATTTCTTCCAATCAAGTCCTGAGATATGCACAGCCTACAAGACAACAGAGTGAGGCTGGTGACCTGACTTTTTTCTTCAGCAGTTGAGCAATACAGCCGGGTCTACTCCTTGCCCCCAGCCAGTGGTGACTGTGCTCAAAATTTTTGGGGGGGTGCAAACGAACTGAAAAATTCTGAGAAATACTGAAACAAAAACATCAAATGCAGCCACTGTGCCCATCAATTGCAGCCAACTGTGCCCAGCAAATGCAGGCAACTGTGGCCAGCAAATGCAGCTAACTGTGCCCATCATATGCAGCCACTGTGCCCATCATATGCAGCCAACTGTGCCCATCATATGCAGCAAACTGTGCCCAGCAAATGCAGCCAACTGTGCCCAGCAAAGGCATCTAAACTGTGCCCATCATATGCAGCCAACTGTGCCTAGCAAATGCAGCTAACTGTGCCCAGCAAATGCAGCGACTGTGACACCCCCCGCCTGCCCACTGTCTGACCAGCACTTACCCCATCGTGGTGGCGGGTCAGGCAGCGGGTGACGGTAGCGAGCTGTAGGATGGGTAGCACAGGTCAGGCGACGGCTCCTGTGTCCTCCACTCTTCTTGCCTTCTGCTAGGCGGCCAATGGGATCGCCTGTGCCTTCAGCCAATCAGGTGATGAGAATTATTAATATTCATTTGCTTTTCTAACACACCTGGGTGGACTACGAGCACAATGCTCTGTGCTCCAAGTCCACACTTTTTGAAGCCTATTAGAGCCTATGGCTCTAATCAGGTGCTTCAAAAAAACACCCCTGCCGCTGTAATTCAGGTGCCCGGTGTCCTAAAAGGGTCCGGACGCCCTCATGCTGAATCTATCCATTCTACATAGAGGGGGGTGGTGTGACAGAGGGGGCGGTGCCCGTGCGCCCTTAATGGACGGGCCGCCCTTGCCCCCAGCGTGTGATTGGACAGACTGAAGAAAGAGAAGGAACCCGCAAAGGCATTGCCCAAATAATGAAGTATAGAATTTCAGCATTAAATACATTATATCACAGGAGTCTGAGATTCTCACTCCATATTCATCTGCACAATATGTCATAGATGTCATATGTCTCTGATTTACATCTAGGTGGTCTATCCAATGATGCTGTGTCTTCCCGAGATCACAGCATCGCCCTTATTTGAAAATTCCAAGAGTACAAAGGTTTAAAATGATACATCTTAGAGGTGCTGCTGGGACTTCACTGCTTATCAATCCAGAGTGATAAGAGGAAAAGACAGTCATTTGAAGAGCTCGCTGGTTCTGATTAGACGGCTCACATGCAACCAGGTCTACCCTACAATGGGTGCCCAAGAACATCACACAGTGCTGAAACCAACAGAAGGAGTACCAAACCAAATTTATAAAGGGGTCCAAAACAGTTTTTAATGTTTCACACAACAGCCAGCATGTTTTGTGAATCATTGCAAGAGAAGTTTAGGTAAAAAAAAATCTACTCACCTAGGTGGATGTAGCATCAGTACAATGCTGCATCTGTCCTCCGCTAGCTCTAAGACCAAGAACTGAGCGATCAAAGACCACTGATCGCTCAGCTCATGGTCTTCAGGCTGCAGTGAGCTGGTGATTGTCAGTTACTGGTTCTCTGCTCTGCCCCTCCAGCGCTCACTGGAGCGCCTGGCTGTAGAGGGGGACTGAGCAGCTGGATCAGGTCCTCAGTGTCTCACTGAGAGGCTGAGCCAGCTGCCAGTCCAGGCATCTGGATGGATGCCAACCATATGGTCAGGATCTTTTCAGAGTCTGGACTGGCTCTGTAATGTCAGCCGACAGAGGGCTTTAGCCCACTGTCAGCTGAAAGCAGGTCACAGGAGAACAGACTGAACTGCACTCCTACTTCTCCTTTAACCACTTGACGACCGCCTCACGCCGATGTACGTCGGCAAAGTGGCACGGACAGGCAAAATCACGTACAGTGTACGTGATTTGCCTTCCGCGGGTGGGGGGTCCGATCGGACCCCCCCCCGGTGCCCGAGGCGGTCGTCTTTTGTCCAGCGGCGATCGGTGATGAGGGGGAGACCATCCGTTCGTGGCCCCCCCCTCGCGATCGCCGCCGGCCAATGAGAATCTTCCTTTGCTGCTGTATGCTAAACAGCAGCAAAGGAAATGATGTCATCTCCCCTCGGGTCGGTATTTTCCGTTCCGGCCCGAGGAGAGAAGACATCAATGTGAGTGCACCAACACACACACACACAGTAGAACATGCCAGGCACACAAAACACCCCGATCCCCCCCCCGATCGCCCCCCGATCCCCCCCCCGATCGCCCCCCGATCCCCCCCCAATCACCCCCCCCCCCCCCCTGTCACAAACTGACACCAGCAGTTTTTTTTTTTTTTTTTTTTTTTTTTTTTTCTGATTACTGCATGGTGTCAGTTTGTGACAGTTACAGTGTTGGGACAGATACTGTTACCCCCCTGTAGGTCTAGGGTACCCCCCTAACCCCCCCTAATAAAGTTTTAACCCCTTGATCACCCCCCCTCACCAGTGTCACTAAGCGATCATTTTTCTGATCGCTGTATTAGTGTCGCTGGTGACGCTAGTTAGTGAGGTAAATATTTAGGTTCGCCGTCAGCGTTTTATAGCGTCAGGGACCCCCCTATACTATCTGATAAATGTTTTAACCCCTTGATTGCCCCCTAGTTAACCCTTTCACCACTGATCACCGTATAACCGTTACGGTTGACGCTGGTTAGTTTGTTTATTTTTTATAGTGTCAGGGCACCCGCCGTTTATTACCGAATAAAGGTTTAGCCCCCCGATCGCCCGGCGGTGATATGCGTCGCCCCAGGCAGCGTCAGATTAGCGCCAGTACCGCTAACACCCACGCACGCAGCATGCGCCTCCCTTAGTGGTATAGTATCTGATCGGATCAATATCTGATCCGATCAGATACTATACTAGCGTCCCCAGCAGTTTAGGGTTCCCAAAAACGCAGTGTTAGCGGGATCAGCCCAGATACCTGCTAGCACCTGCGTTTTGCGCCTCCGCCCAGCCCACCCAAGTGCAGTATCGATCGATCACTGTCACTTACAAAACACTAAACGCATAACTGCAGCGTTCGCAGAGTCAGGCCTGATCCCTGCGATCGCTAACAGTTTTTTTGGTAGCATTTTGGTGAACTGGCAAGCACCAGCCCCAGGCGTCAGGTTAGCGCCAGTACCGCTAACACCCACGCACGCAGCATACGCCTCCCTTAGTGGTATAGTATCTGAACGGATCAATATCTGATCCGATCAGATCTATACTAGCGTCCCCAGCAGTTTAGGGTTCCCAAAAACGCAGTGTTAGCGGGATCAGCCCAGATACCTGCTAGCACCTGCGTTTTGCGCCTCCGCCCGGCCCAGCCCACCCAAGTGCAGTATCGATCGATCACTGACACTTACAAAACACTAAACGCATAACTGCAGCGTTCACAGGGTCATGCCTGATCCCTGCGATCGCTAACAGTTTTTTTGGTAGTATTTTGGTGAACTGGCAAGCACCAGCCCCAGGCAGCGTCAGATTAGCGCCAGTACCGCTAACACCCACGCACGCACCGTACACCACCCTTAGTGGTATAGTATCTGATCGCATCAATATCTGATCCGATCAGATCTATACTAGCGTCACCAGCAGTTTAGGGTTCCCAAAAACGCAGTGTTAGCGGGATCAGCCCAGATACCTGCTAGCACCTGCGTTTTGCCCCTCCGCCCGGCCCAGCCCACCCAAGTGCAGTATCGATCGATCACTGTCACTTACAAAACACTAAAAGCATAACTGCAGCGTTCGCAGAGTCAGGCCTGATCCCTGCGATCGCTAACAGTTTTTTGGTAGCGTTTTGGTGAACTGGCAAGCGCCAGCGGCCTAGTACACCCCGGTCGTAGTCAAACCAGCACTGCAGTAACACGTGGTGACGTGGCGAGTCCCATAAGTGCAGTTCAAGCTGGCGAGATGGCAAGCACAAGTAGTGTCCCGCTGCCACCAGAAAGACAAACACAGGCCCGTCGTGCCCATAATGCCCTTCCTGCTGCATTCGCCAATCCTAATTGGGAACCCACCGCTTCTGCAGCGCCCGTACTTCCCCCATTCACATCCCCAACCAAATGCAGTCGGCTGCATGAGAGGCATTTTTATGTCCTCCCGAGTACCCCTACCCAGCGAACGCCCCCAAAAAGATGTTGTGTCTGCAGCTAGCGCGGATATAGGCGTGACACCCGCTATTATTGTCCCTCCTGTCCTGACAATCCTGGTCTTTGCATTGGTGAATGTTTTGAACGCTACCATTCACTAGTTGAGTATTAGCGTAGGGTACAGCATTGCACAGACTAGGCGCACTTTCACAGGGTCTCCCAAAATGCCATCGCATTTTGAGAGACCCGAACCTGGAACCGGGTACCGTTATAAAAGTTAGTTACAAAAAAAGTGTAAAAAAAAAAAAAATATGAAATAAAAAAAAATAGTTGTTTTATTGTTCTCTCTCTCTCTATTCTCTCTCTCTATTGTTCTGCTCTTTTTTACTGTATTCTATTCTGCAATGTTTTATTGTTATTGTTATTATGTTTTATCATGTTTGTTTTTCAGGTGTGTAATTATTTACACTTTACTGTGCTTTATTGTTAACCATTGTTAACCATTTTTTTGTCTTCAGGTACGCCATTCACGACTTTGAGTGGTTATACCAGAATGATGCCTGCAGGTTTAGGTATCATCTTGGTATCATTCTTTTCAGCCAGCGGTCGGCTTTCATGTAAAAGCAATCCTAGCGGCTAATTAGCCTCTAGACTGCTTTTACAAGCCGTGGGAGGGAATGCGCCCCCCCCCCCCACCGTCTTCCGTGTTTTTCTCTGGCTCTCCTGTCTCAACAGGGAACCTGAGAATGCAGCCGGTGATTCAGCCAGCTGACCATAGAGCTGATCAGAGACCAGAGTGGCTCCAAACATCTCTATGGCCTAAGAAACCGGAAGCTACGAGTATTTCATGACTTAGATTTCGCCGGATGTAAATAGCGCCATTGGGAAATTGGGGAAGCATTTTATCACACCGATCTTGGTGTGGTCAGATGCTTTGAGGGCAGAGGAGAGATCTAGGGTCTAATAGACCACAATTTTTTCAAAAAAGAGTACCTGTCACTACCTATTGCTATCATAGGGGATATTTACATTCCCCGAGATAACAATAAAAATGATTAAAAAAAAAAATATGAAAGGAACAGTTTAAAAGTAAGATTAAAAAAGCAAAAAAATAATAAAGAAAAAAAAAAAAAAAAAAAAAAACACCCCTGTCGCCCCCTGCTCTCGCGCTAAGGCGAACGCAAGCGGCGGTCTGTCGTCAAACGTAAACAGCAATTGCACCATGCATGTGAGGTATCACCGCGAAGGCCAGATCGAGTGCAGTAATTTTTCCAGTAGACCTCCTCTGTAAATCTAAAGTGGTAACCTGTAAAGGCTTTTGAAGGCTTTTAAACATGTATTCATTTTGTTGCCACTGCACGTTTGTGCGCAATTTTAAAGCATGTCATGTTTGGTATCCATGTACTCGGCCTAAGATCATCTTTTTTATTTCATCAAACATTTGGGCAATATAGCGTGTTTTAGTGCATTAAAATTAAAAAAAGTGTGTTTTTTCCCCAAAAAATGCGTTTGAAAAATCGCTGCGCAATTACTGTGTGAAAAAAAAAAATGAAACACCCACCATTTTAATCTGTAGGGCATTTGCTTTAAAAAAATATATAATGTTTGGGGGTTCAAAGTAATTTTTTTGCAAAAAAAAAAAACTTTTTCATGTAAACAATAAGTGTCAGAAAGGGCTTTGTCTTCAAGTGGTTAGAAGAGTGGGTGATGTGTGACATAAGCTTCTAAATGTTGTGCATAAAATGCCAGGACAGTTCAAAACCCCCCCAAATGACCCCATTTTGGAAAGTAGACACCCCAAGCTATTTGCTGAGAGGCATGTCGAGTCCATGGAATATTTTATATTGCGACACAAGTTGCGGGAAAGAGACAATTTTTTTTTTTTTTTTTTTTTTTTTTGCACAAAGTTGTCACTAAATGATATATTGCTCAAACATGCCATGGAAATATGTGAAATTACACCCCAAAATACATTCTGCTGCTTCTCCTGAGTACGGGGATACCACATGCGTGAGACTTTTTGGGAGCCTAGCCGCGTACGGGACCCCGAAAACCAAGCACCGCCTTCAGGCTTTCTAAGGGCGTGAATTTTTGATTTCACTCTTCACTGCCTATCACAGTTTCGGAGGCCATGGAATGCCCAGGTGGCACAAAACCCCCCCAAATGACCCCATTTTGGAAAGTAGACACCCCAAGCTATTTGCTGAGAGGTATAGTGAGTATTTTGCAGACCTCACTTTTTGTCACAAAGTTTTGAAAATTGAAAAAAGAAAAAAAAAAATGTTTTTTCTTGTCTTTCTTCATTTTCAAAAACAAATGAGAGCTGCAAAATACTCACCATGCCTTTCAGCAAATAGCTTGGGGTGTCTACTTTCCAAAATGGGGTCATTTGGGGGGGTTTTGTGCCACCTGGGCATTCCATGGCCTCCGAAACTGTGATAGGCAGTAAAGAGTGAAATCAAAAATTTTCACCCTTAGAAATCCTGAAGGCGGTGATTGGTTTTCGGGGTCCAGTACGCGGCTAGGCTCCCAAAAAGTCCCACACATGTGGTATCCCCATACTCAGGAGAAGCAGCTAAATGTATTTTGGGGTGCAATTCCACATATGCCCATGGCCTGTGTGAGCAATATATCATTTAGTGACAACTTTATGAAAAAAAAAAAAAAAAAAAAATAAAAGTGTCACTTTCCCGCAACTTGTGTCAAAATATAAAATATTCCATGGACTCAATATGCCTCTCAGCAAATAGCTTGGGGTGTCTACTTTCCAAAATGGGGTCATTTTGGGGGGTTTTGTGCCATCTTGGCATTCCATGGCCTCCGAAACTGTGATAGGCAGTGAAGAGTGAAAGCAAAAATTTACACCCTTAGAAATCCTGAAGGCGGTGATTGGTTTTCGGGGCCCCGTACGCGGCTAGGCTCCCAAAAAGTCCCACACATGTGGTATCCCCATACTCAGGAGAAGCAGCTAAATGTATTTTGGGGTGCAATTCCACATAGGCCCATGGCCTGTGTGAGCAATATATCATTTAGTGACCACTTTTTGTAAATATTTTTTTTTTTTTTTTTTTTTGTCATTTTTCAATCACTTGGGACAAAAAAAATAAATATTCAATGGGTTCAACATGCCTCTCAGCAATTTCCTTGGGGTGTCTACTTTCCAAAATGGGGTCATTTGGGGGGCTTTTGTACTGCCCTGCCATTTTAGCACCTCAAGAAATGACATAGGCAGTCATAAACTAAAAGCTGTGTAAATTCCAGAAAATGTACCCTAGTTTGTAGACGCTATAACTTTTGCGCAAACCAATAAATATACGCTTATTGACATTTTTTTTACCAAAGACATGTGGCCGAATACATTTTGGCCTAAATGTATGACTAAAATTTAGTTTATTGGATTTTTTTTAGAACAAAAAGTAGAAAATATCATTTTTTTTCAAAATTTTCGGTCTTTTTCCGTTTATAGCGCAAAAAATAAAAACCGCAGAGGTGATCAAATACCATCAAAAGAAAGCTCTATTTGTGGGAAGAAAAGGACGCAAATTTCGTTTGGGTACAGCATTGCATGACCGCGCAATTAGCAGTTAAAGCGACGCAGTGCCAAATTGGAAAAAGACCTCTGGTCCTTAGGCAGCATAAAGGTCCGGGGCTCAAGTGGTTAAAGTTGCTTTGCAGTCCTTTACAGATTTGGTCCGGCGGTCCCACTGTTGTTGTAGTAGTATCAGTAGTGGTGTATCAAAATCCAAAATACAAAATTGGAATATTTAGCAGCTTTCCAATGTTTAGATATGGTGGCTACATTGGTTTTCTGTTTTTAGTTTTATTTCTTTACCTGGACCTGGTGATCCAGCCAGTAACACACTTTTTGTCTTATGCCGCGTACACACGAGCGGACTTTACGGCAGACTTTGCCCGGCGGACTGGATTTCGTCGGACAATTCGATGTGTGTGGGCTCCAGCGGACTTTGTTTGCTCAAAAGTTGGACGGACTTAGATTTGAAACTTGTTTAAAATTTATCCGTTGAAATCGAGTCCGGTCGAAAAGTCCGCCGTCTGTATGCTAGTTCGACGGACAAAAAGCCACGCTAGGGCAGCTATTGGCTACTGGCTATGAACTTCCTTGTTTTAGTCCGGTCGTACGTCATCACGTACGAATTCGACGGACTTTGGTGGATTGTGTGTAGGCAAGTCCGTTCATTCGGAAAGTCCGTCGGAAAGTACGTAGAAAAATCCGCCGGGCAAAGTCCGCCGTAAAGTCCGCTCGTGTGTACGCGGCATTAGGGTGTCTCCTCTATCCATGGAGAAGCAACAGAGACACCCTTGGAAAGAAGTATTGTCAGTCTGCGGAGAGAGTAGTATTAGATGGACTAATGGATTTAGATGGATTTGTCTAACAATTTAAAGCTGAACTCCAGCTAACACTTTTTTAAGCAGTTACAGCAAACAGTTTTTGTCTTAATTTTGGGATAAAGGTTTTACATAGATAAATAAAAAGCTGAACATTGTAACCACCCCTGCCAGTGGTAAATGGTTCCCCTCACCCCTTCAACTGCCACTTTTGCTGAACAGCTTGGTCTGTTAATGGAAGTTGAAAAATAACATCAGGATCCACAAGTAACAAAGTTATGGGGGAATCAGAAAAATAAAGACTTTTTTGGAAGGTGTGATTGGGAGGGGTTATTTGTGGGAAATGTTTGTGTGGTTTTTTTTTTTGGTTTTTTTTGTACTGTTGTTGTATTATGAAAAATGTTATAAAAAATTATTTGATTGGAAAAAAAAAAAGAAAGACAAAGACTGCATTGTTATTGCTAGTGACAGACTGCATCACATACACTATGTCAAAAGTATTTGGACGCCTGCCTTAACACGCACATGAATGGCTTCCCAGTCATAGTTCGTAGGGTTCAATATTGAGTTGGCCCACCATTTGAAGCCATAACTGCTTCAACTCTTCTGGAAAGGCTGTCCACAAGGTTTAGAAGTGTGTCTATGGGAATGTTTAAAAATATAATGTATAATAATAATAATAATAATAATAATAATGTTTGACCATTTTTGCAGAAGCGCATTTGTGAGGTCAGGCACTGATGTGGACGAGAAGACCTGTCTCGCAGTCTCTGCTCTAATTCATCCCAAAGGTGTTCTATCGGGTTGAGGTCAGGACTCAAGTTCCTCCAACCTAAACTCGCTCATCCATGTCTTTATGGACCTTGCTTTGTGCACTGGTCCAAATCAAATAGTGGAGGGGGATTATGGTGTGGGGTTGTTTTTCAGGGGTTGGGCATGGCCCCTTAGTTCCAGTGAAGGGAACTCTTAAGGTGTCCACATACCAAGGCATTTTGGACAGTTTTATGCTCCCAACTTTGTGGGAACAGTTTGGGGATGGCCCCTTCCATGACTGCGCACCAATGCACAAAGCAAGGTTCATAAAGACATGGATGAGCGATTTTGGGGTGGAGGAACTTGACTGGTCTGCAGAGAGTCCTGACCTCATGCCGGTAGAACACATTTCGGTATGAATTACAACGGAGACTGCGAGCCAGGCTTTCTCATCCAACGTCAGTACCTTACAAATTCGCTTCTGGAAGAATGGTCAAACATTCCCATAGACACACTCCTAAACCTTGGGGACAGCCTTCCTAGAAGAGTTAAAGCTTCTATAGCTGCAAAGGGTGGGCCAACTCAATATTGAACCCTACGGACTAAAACTGGAAAGCCATTAAAGTTCATATGTGTGTAAAGACAGGTGCAAAATACTTTTGCCAATATAGTGTATGCCATTTTTTATTTTGCCTTAGTATCACTTTAAGCTCTGAGTTCCACTTACTTGAGTTACAGAGCATGTGCAGTAACTAAAAAGAAAAATGAATTAACTGAAGACCTCACGGCTGTGAGGGCGGGGCTCACACATAATTAGGGGTGGGACAACCCAAAAAGTAGGTTTATTCTAGACTGGACCACCCGGAAGAGGAAGACGGACATGTTGAGTGTGGGCAGGGGGAAACAATGTCCTGGGGGCAGGGACAAATATGTTGTTAAGTTTGCTCTGCAACTAAATAAAAGCTGAATCATTATACGATCCTGCACAATTTCAGTCCATAGATTACAGAGAGACGGCTTACAATAAATGGCAGGTACATGAAATGGTAAAGGGTTCTAAGGACCTAAAGATTTACTAATCTGTAGACTTAATGAGCTTGCTTGATTGAGTGAAGTGGCAATCATGTGACAATCTGCTCCAGGCAAACCAATTTGCTCATCACTAGTTACATCATGTCATCATCACTCTTTGCACCATCTTATTAAATAAGCCAAGTGCTGTTACTTATGGCACTCACACCTTCTTCTGTAAAGCAAAACATGGAGCAATAATGATATGCTATAAGCAGTAATCCTTTACAACCGATTAGATTGCTGGAGTAGTCAGGTCAGTGAAGGGTGATTTCACATTGCTGTTAGTGCACTTCACACCCAACAATTACTCATCGCACTGCCTCTGATTAAACCTATATATATATATATATATATATATATATATATATATATGTATTTACCATGACATTTTGACACTGCAGCTGCACTTGGTTCCAAAACATGAGAGCGCTGCTTGACTTGATTGTAATTTAATGAAATGGAGTTGCCAGCAGAGTTATAGCAGAGCTCAGGACTGGAGCCAGTGAACCATAATTAATGTCTTCTGAGAACGGTGGCTTCTTTCTGTGTTGTCAATAAAAGAAGATTGCAGCTTATATCTGTAGATGACACTTTTACCATGCCATTTATCATATGGAGGAGAGCTAGATGGCCTGGTCTGGGTTGCATGCCATGTCTTCTAGAGATAGCTAAGGTTGCTGTCCTCCTGCTGAAAATGCGGGTTGTCTGGCTGAGGACCTTCTGAATCAGGCCTGGAACAGTCACGCAGCAAATGAAGTCCATATAAAGCTAGGAGTCCTTATCTCTGTACCTGTATTGGGTCAGTGGCTCAGAATCCCAATCGCAGTCTTCGATCTTCTAACCATAACCTCCTCCTTATTCCAAAAACCCGCTACAAAACAAAGGGAGAACGAAGATTCGCAGTCCAAGGACCACGGCTATGGAACGCTCTACCTACTCACATTCGCATGGAAGAAAACCATCAGGCCTTCAGAAAGAAACTCAAGACCTACCTCTTCTAAGAAGCTTGACAAAACAGGATAGATCCAGCGCCTTGAGGCGATTCAGTTCGCAACTGCAGCGCTATACAAATCATTCATTCATTCAATCTAATAAGCCAGAATATTAGTATGACAGCCAGAGAACTAGCATTTTCAAAAGAAGAGGTCAGCAATGGCAGTTGCTGCATTTCAATCCATGTATGGCCAGCCTAAACTTTACCTACCCAACGTTCACACCTATGCGCTTTTTTTTGTGCGTTTTCCATTTTCCAGAAACGCACTATAGTCCATTTAACATGGTTTCCTATTGTACACCTTCATATCTATACGTTTTTTAGCTGGTACGTTTTTGGAAAGGATCAGGTACTTTTATTCCCGCAGCAGATTGCTTTTTGCGTGTAATAGACTTCAATGGAGTGACACCCAAAATGCAAGTGTTGCATTTTTATGTGTTTTTTTATTGGGTTTTGTGTTTCTTTTTTTTTCCTCTTTAAAAACACTGTATATAGCTGGTTGCTAGAGAGCGTGCCGGGAAGCAGGGTTTCCCACTGACAGCTGTATATAAAAAAAAAAGAATTGCCGGCTAAACCCACACCAAAATAAAAAAATCCATGCAGACCCTTATCCAAGCATGCAGCCCGGCAGGTCAGGAAAGGGACGAGCAGAGCCCCCCCACCCCAAAGCACCCCCCCCCATGTTGAGGGCATGTGGTCTGGTATGGTTTATGAGTGGGGGTGCTCGCTCGTCCCTTTCCTGATCTTCCAGGCTGCATGCTCAGATAAGGGTCTGGTATGGATTTTGGAGGGGAACCCATTTTTTTTTTAAATGTTGGCATGAGGTTCCCCTTCCTATTCATACCAGACCAAAAGGGCCTGGTATAGGATTTGGTGGAGAACCCCACGCCCTTTTTTTTAATTCTTTTTTTTTACATTCAGCTGTCAGCGGGGAAGCCCACTGACAGCTGATGAATCATCGGATGTTATGTCAGCAATCAGCTATATACAGTGTTTTTAAAAGGGAACCAAAAAAAACATAAAATGCATGAAAAATGCATGCAAAAGCATGGGCTAAAAAACACAGCGCAAAATGTGCCTAAAAAACGCATCAACCGCAACCGCATAGATGTGAACCTAGACCTTCTGCCATTCCACTGTTCAGTGAGATTGTCTTTACTGGTCATTGAGACATTCTCACTGGACACAAAAAAGGCAGCTCGAAGGACTAGAGAAGATGTCAGAGGAAGTCATGCCACAGTAATAAAGCAAAATGAAATCAGAGAGGGGCACAGAAGAGGCTTCTCTGGGTGTTACACTAATATGGAACAAATTGTTCTTACTATTAGGCAGCTCTTTTAGCTCAAAACTTTTGTTTTTGTATGCTTTATTTAGTATTTCTCAAATACAATACTGGAAGGAAACAAAAAAAAAGACACATAGAACAGGTAAAACAGGGATGGACATGGTCAGCAACAATACTCAGGTAGGCCATGGCGTTTAAACGATGCTCAATTGGTACCAAGGGGCCCAAAGTGTACCAAGAAAATATCCTCTACACCATTACACCACCACCATCAGCCTGAACCATTAATACAAGGCAGGATGGATCCATGCTTTCACGGTTTTTAGGCCAAATTCCGACCCGACCATCTGAATGTCGCAGCTGAAATTGAGACACATCAGACCAGGCAACATTTTTTCAGTCTTCTATTTTCCAATTTTGGTGAGCCTGTGCAAATTGTAGCCTCAGTTTCCTGTTCTTAGCTGATAGGAGTGGCATCTGGTGTGGTCTTCTGCTGCTGTAGCCCATCTTCTTTAAGGTGTAATGTGTTGTGCATTCAGAGATGGTATTCTGCATACCTTGGTTATAATGAGTGGTTATTTGAGTGTAGCATGCTGGGATTTAGTCAGGGAGCTCCTCACAAATTTACTTACCAAGAGTAGTTATCTTGGTCGATTGATAGAGTCTATTGATTTCTCCCTAAGTTTGGCCATGTTGCACTTTTCTCTTCTACCACTAGGTGGCCTGGGTACTTGGTGTTACTAGATATGAGAAGGGCAACCCAAGGTCATGTTATGAGTATATGGGGTATCTCAGCCAGGGGCGGACTGACAACTCATGGGGCCCCCGGGCAATAGGGGCTCATGGGGCCCCCTTTGTCCCCACCCACCCACACACAAGCCACACCCTCACAAAGCCCCACGTATATATTGCACTGCTACATTACATGCATTGGTTACAGAATTTCTCTACTTCATGTTCAAAATAAATGTTTAAAGATTTAAGAAAATAAAGAAAAAAAAACTCACTTTAACCACATACATTTACTGCAGGGCTGCGTCTCCTGTGAGCAGAATGATGTACAGGTACTTGATTCTGCACTTGCGGGTCTGCATTCTGTTTGACCTGCTACCGCTGTGATTGGACACACCGAGAGCTAACCAGCGGGTCCGGAGGACCCGATGTCCGCCAGGCCCCGACGATTGTTTCCGACGATCAATTCAGGGACCTTACCGGTCAGCAGGGGTGAAGCTTGAGAAGTATCTGGAGTGCCAAGCTAGGGACCCAGCAGGGAAGCATGGGTGACGCTTGAGGGGATACCACCGCAAATCTTGGAGGAGCTCAAAGTATTCAGAATCAGCGAATCAGAGGGTCTAGTGAGAAACCGGGAGCTCAGTGTTGAAGGGCTACAAGAGGCAGTTGTAGTGATGCTGAAGGAACTGTTACGTTTGAGTTAGGAACTGTTAAAGGCTGTTACCATAGGAGACAGCATTCCTGTATGTGCAGATGTGGCGCCTTGCTGGGGTCTTTCCCTGCACGGCTGTCTTCCTATTGAAATCTTGGAGTCTGCCAATTGAATCTACAACTACTTAAGGGTGTCCTGGCCCTCACCCTCTTTCCCCCAAAAATACAAAAAGGACTGTCAAAAGAAATAAAAACTCTTTTACATCCAAGAAGTGTCTGGCGCCCAATGACTTTCACCATCTTTGTACCCACTATGCCTCACCACTCACTATATATTGAAGGATGTCAGCTATTTTTGGCCTTGGAGGTTCTCATTAGACTGGACAGGGCCAGAGACCTTGCTACATGAGTTACTCTTGTCTTTCTATCATCTCTGCCCATTCTCCTTTGACCTCTGACATACATAAACAAGGCATTTTTGTCCACACAACTGCCACTCGCTGGATATTTTTCGGACCATTCTCTGTAAACCCCAGAGATGGTTGTGGGTGAAAATCCCAGTAGATCAGCAGTTGAAATACTCAGACCAGCCAGTCTGGCACCAACAACCATGTTACATCCAAAGTTACTTAAATCCCCTTTCTTCCCCATTCTGATGCTCAGTTTGAACTTCAGCTAGTCGTCTTCACCACGTCTAGATGCCTGAATGCATGGAGTTGCTGCCATGTGATTGGCTGATTAGCAATTTGTGTTACCAAGCAATTGAATAGGTGTACCTAATAAAGTGGCCAGTGGGTGTACATTGCTGGGATTGCGTATAGCCTTTTGAAGAGACAGGAGAAGGGCCATGTACAAATCAGGCCAGGGCTTACACAATAAACTAGAAAACAGTGGGTAATGGCAGTAGAAATCCAGGGGGTCATATCAAAAAGAAAAAGCAACAGTGTGCACCCTTTATATAACCCGCTTTATGGCATCAACGGCTACCCCACACAATAGATAGAACAGCTATCCAGATCCAGAGAAGAAGGATCTTCATGTAGTCAATTAGATAATACCAAAGAGGGGCCAACGACCCCAACAACTCACTCCCGGCATAGCCTTGACAGCAGCCTGCTTAGCCTTTTAACTCAAAACATTAAAATGAAGCACAGGTTTTCCGGTTAGGTCTTGATGTAAGCAAGCTTGGACTAATATGGCATTTCCCATTTCTTGGAAAAGTTCAAGTTCCAGCATGTATTGGGAATATAAAATAATGTTTTCTAATAAAAAATAATTTGTGAAGCTTGTAATTTGTATAATTTGTAAAAATAATTAGACAAAAATATTTGTACAAGCCCCATATCTTTACCAGTAGCAGAGCTTGATGCCCGGTACACACGATAGGATTTTCCAACAACAAAATCCATGTTTTTTTTCCGACGGATGTTGGCTCAAACTTGTCTTGCATACACAAGGGGAGTACTCAGAATGGTCAGGGGTGGGTAGTGGGGTTCCCCAGGGTTCTGTGCTGGGACCAATCCTATTTAATTTGTTCATAAACGACCTGGAGGATGGGATAAAGAGTTCAATCTCTGTATTTGCAGACGATACTAAGCTAAGCAGGGCAATAACTTCTCTGCAGGATGTGGAAATCTTGCAAAAAGACCTGAACAAATTAATGGGGTGGGCGACTACATGGCAAATGAGGTTCAATGTAGAAAAATGTAAAATAATGCATTTGGGTGGCAAAAATATGAATGCAATCTATACACTGGGGGGAGAACCTCTGGGGGAATCTAGGATGGAAAAGGACCTGGGGGTCCTAGTGGATGATAGGCTCAGCAATGGCATGCAATGCCAAGCTGCTGCTAATAAAGCAAACAGAATATTGGCATGCATTAAAAGGGGGATCAACTGCAGAGATAAAACGATAATTCTCCCGCTCTACAAGACTCTGGTCCGGCCGCACCTGGAGTATGCTGTCCAGTTCTGGGCACCAGTCCTCAGGAGGGATGTACTGGAAATGGAGCGAGTACAAAGAAGGGCAACAAAGCTAATAAAGGGTCTGGAGGATCTTAGTTATGAGGAAAGGTTGCAAGCACTGAACTTATTCTCTCTGGAGAAGAGACGCTTGAGAGGGGATATGATTTCAATTTACAAATACTGTACTGGTGACCCCACAATAGGGATAAAACTTTTTCGCAGAAGAGAGTTTAATAAGACTCGTGGCCACTCATTACAATTAGAAGAAAAGAGGTTTAACCTTAAACTACGTAGAGGGTTCTTTACTGTAAGAACGGTAAGGATGTGGAATTCCCTTCCACAGGCGGTGGTCTCAGCGGGGAGCATTGATAGCTTCAAGAAACTATTAGATAATCACCTGAATGACCGCAATATACAGGGATATGTAATGTAATACTGACACATTATCACACACATAGGTTGGACTTGATGGACTTGTGTCTTTTTTCAACCTCACCTACTATGTAACTATGTAACAGTCACACAAATCTTGTCAGAAATTCAGAACGTCAAGAACGCGGTGACGTACAACACCGCGAGCCGAGAAAAATGAAGTTCAATAGCCAGTCCAGCATTCCTGCTTGATTCCGAGCACGCGTGGAACTTTGTGCGTTGGAATTGTGTACACACTATCGGAATTTACGACAACGGATTTTGTTGTCTGAAAATTTGAGAACCAGCTCTCAAATTTTGTGTGACGGAAATTCCAATGGAAAATGTCCGATGGAGCCTACACACGGTTGAAGTTTCCGACAACAAGCTCCCATAGAACATTTTCTGTCGGAAAATCCTATCGTGTGTACAGGGCATTAGGGTTCACGCATGGTAGGCTCACTATCAGGGGTTCATACACATTGGTCCAGTAAAGCAAAGCAATGTGCGGGGCAGTATACAGCAATCAAAAAGCGCCTTCTAAATCCATTAATCTGAAACCTAATTGGCTCGTGAATATTACTACAGTATCATCACTGTCACCATTCTTCCTCCTATGATTGAACTGATTGGGTGAAATGCGTTAGAGGGCAGAGTCACCTTTGATGGGGCAGAGAATGTCTATCAGACCTGATCTGGCATTGGTAAAGTTTGTTTTGTATAGAAATATAACAGAGCGTGGCTTATATGTGTGGATCACTGTTCTGCTATACAAAATAAGCCTGATAGCTACCGCCTGCCTCTGATATTCAGGAATCGTGCCTAGTTTTGAAGGTTTACACCTGGAAAAAAGTCCTTAAAAAGGATTTTCATCCCACGTGTATTTTTTTCTTTCCCCTCTTACTTGGTTTTAAGGGACATCCAGTGCTGTCCTGCTGTAATCTGACAAAGGCTGTCATGTTAGGTGTGCAACCATCTTTTTTGTTGCATCGTTGGGAGCCAGCTGGCTCTCCTGGGTTTTTGCTGCTGGCCCCCTGATGATGCACAGCGGTGCATGCATGTGTTCTACATTGCCCACAAAGTCTCCTGAGATGATCCACCGCCCTCAGCGGGATGACACCAGTCTGAACAGCCAGAGATTTTTTTCTACCCCTGTATTGTTTACCAACTACATACCAGTAACGCCATTCGCTGAGCTACTAAACAACTTTCAGGACTTGCCTCTCGGCCTCAGTGGAGCCTCAAATTATACACCCTGTTCATACGCCCCCTACTTGCCTTTTTTCTCTTGGGAAGACCAAGGGAGAGTCTCTTCTCTCCTTCCCTCACTATCATTGGATAAAAAAAACACATATATACTTTTGTGAAAGAAATCTTACTTTCATCTGAGTATGGATATAGAATAATCTTCCAAAATTATCAAATTAATGTTCCCCTTTGGAATCAAGAACCTGGTAGACAGTCCGTGTCATTGTTTCTGTTTTTAATTAGAGCTATATGGAATGCCAAGTCAGCAATACAGTGTTAACAATAGAAATGTCTCTAATTTACACCCACCCTTGAGGAAGGAGGTACAGACACTCCGAAACGCGTTGAGTGCAAGAGTACTGTTCTAACATTGTATATATACCAATGTAAAAATGCTTAATTTGCATTCCAAATAATAGATGTTACACTACTGCTATGTTTTTTATTGTTTCAACTTAATAAATTATATTTGTAGTAAGATATTTTTTATATATTTTCGTATGTGCCTTAAAAGTCCACCATTAGGGGATCTTTCTTGTTGTCTTTGTTGCATCGTTGGGAGCCAGCTGGCTCTTCCGGGTTTTTGCAGCTGGCCCCCTGATGATGCACGGCGGTGCATGCATGTGTATTACATTGCCCACAATGTCTCCTGAGATGTATGACCTGAGTATAATTCCTGAAGGCTTTAGGCATCTGGGGATGTCATTCTTACCATGGCGAGAAAGGGGTAATTGCAGGCTGAGCTCTTTAAAAAAAAAAAAAAGGTATTTATGAAGAAAAAAATAGATATGTGATTTAATTAAAGGAGAGGTTAAAGGAGCAGGATACTTCAAAGCAGAAAAATGGAGTAAAGGTCTTATTTTAAAAGTCCCTGGTTTTGAATACTGGTGAAATTCACAATAAAATATTTCAGTTTTATAGAAGATCAAACTATCTCTGTTCTCCTTTGTTCTTTTATGTAGGACTGATGTTTTTTTAACACAGGATTTTAAAAGGAGCCGTCCACATCTTTCACTTTATCCAAAGGAGCTTACAATCCAAAAGCTAGCCATATATGTATATACAGCAGGGCCAGTTCATTTACAAACATGTTTGTGGATTGTGGAAGTAATCTCCATGCATACACTGTGGGGTCATTTACTAAAGAAATACATTTTCTGTTTCCTTAAGGCAAGAGAACCTATGTGTTAATTTTAACAACTCAATTATTTGCAGCAGAGTTTAAGATTAAAGGATTTTTTTTGTCCATGATTGGATAATTGATGTGACTACAGCTTCATTGAGCGAAGTGAAAATTGTACTCCTTGAATAAATTAGGCTCAATGGGAATGACTTACTAAAGGCAAATAGGTAGTTCACTTTGGAAGGGAATTTTTACTTTGCAATGGAATATTTTGTGAAACATCACTTTGCAAAGAGTACCCATATAATCAAGGTAAATTTAAAAATATATATATTTTTTTGCTTGCATATGATTGAATTGCATAGTGAACTGCCTATTTGTTTTTAGTAATTAGCAATTTCCTTGGGGAATTTCAAACATAGGAACTTAGAGCTTTAAGGAAGAGTGCTCACTACTTACCTTCTGGTATCTACCTACAATATTTTAGACCAATTAACCCCACAGCTAAATTTTCTTAGGGAACTTGGTTTTAGTTTTTGTTTTTTTTTTTGTTTGTTTTCTTGAGTTTACAATTTGTAAGAAATGGTTATTGTAATATTTTTTTGTCATTCATAAAATTAATTACACTAACAAGTCTTGGCGAATCTGCCTATTTTCAATATGTATTATTTTGCTATTACTACAGTTGTTTATGTTGCCTTTTTTTTACTTTCATTGTTACATTTATTTTCTTGACCTGCCACATTTTGTATAAATTGCAAATCATCCAGCCTTGCTGAAGGTTCTCTTTATCTAGCTGCATCCTTCCATAATGATGTCCCAGTAGTTTTTAAGCATAATTATAGAATATGCAAATCCTCCCTGTCTTCTCTTTTGGTGATAAATTTCACATTTTTTTTTTTCAACCCTCTGGTGTAGATTTAAAATTCTCAGACCTTGTTAGAGACATATTGGAAAAGGCCTTCAGATAAAATATGTTCTCATTTACATAACAAAGCATCTAAAGAATGTCCCGATTTTATTGACTCATTAAAAAGAATAAGTTCTATGCCTTATAATAATTGCTGTTCTCCGTCTAGAAATTCCATTCCATTGTACTAGGACTAGACTGACTAAAAATAGCCTTTATCTACACATCACATCACTGGCAAATCGACTGTGGTAAAAAATGTTCACTGGTGAGAATAAAATTTTACCTATATACAATTGAGATATGTCTTTCTAATATACAGTATATTGAACTGGTAAGCAACTCAGCAAAACCAGTATATTTCACTTCACTGTTATCCCATTTAACAGAAATATTATCTGCACAACTGATCCAGCCTGCTAAAGATAAAATTCATTCATTACAGGCATTTAGCAACAACAATGTATTTATTTATTACAGGTACTTGTATCGCTCCATCAATTTACACAGCACTTTACATACTGTATATATTGTACACTTACATCAGTCCCTGCCCCCAGGGAGCTTACATTCTAGAGTCCCTAACTCGCATTCATACATATATTAGGTCAAATTAACCTATCAGCATGTCTTTGGAGTGTGGGAAGAAATCGGAGTATCCAGAGGAAACCCATGGAAGCACAGGGATACCATGCGAACTCCAGGTAGGTAGTGCCATGGTTGGGATTCGAACCGACAACCCTAGCACTTCCAGGCAGAAAACTTATGCAGTGCTATACATATTGTATGTTCACATCATTTCCTGTCCTCAAGGAATTTACAATCTAAGGTTCCCTTCTCACATGCGTACATATACTACATCCAATTTTGACAGAATCCAATTACCCTACTCACGTGTCTTTAATGCAGGGTTTCTCCACTAGGGTTTTGTGGTACCGTGGAGTTCCTCCAGAGGTCGCTAGGGGTTCTTTGAACCTTGCAGATTTTCTAACGCCCAGTAAAGCCTGATTCACACCTATGCATATTTTAGTGCGTTTTACATTTTGCCGAAACCCACTACAGTCCATTTTAGCATGGTTTCGTATGGGTCATGTTCACATCTATGCATTTTATGGAAAGGGCCAGGGATTTTTTTTCTCGTTTTTGGTTCCATAGACTTCAATGGACCAAAAACGTGTATTGAAAACTGCAAAATGCACCTGGAATATTCAAACTGCAACCTGCATAGGTGTGAACCAGGCCTAACAATTGATATCAACTCTCTTTTTTGCTGTGTGTAAGGTGGGGGGGGGCAGTTTTAACCACTGGTCAACAACTTTAGGCTCGATTCACATCTATGCATGTTGCTTTTGAGCGTTTCTGCAGTGTTTTTTGTGATGCTTGCCACGTTTTTGAGCAGCGTTTTTACAGCGTTTTTGCGACGTTTTTGCCGCGTTTTGCGTTTTTTTTTACAGTTTTTTTTTACAGTCTAAAAAAACCCCCAAAAAACGCCAAAAATGCAAAACGCGTCCACAACGCCACAAAAACGCTGTAAAAACGCTGCAAAAACGCTGTACTTGCGTTTTTGATGCTGGTCCATTGAATTCTATTACATGCAAAGCGCTGCATTTTGCATGAAAAAAAGTCCCTGACCCTTTCCAAAAACGCAGAGGTACAAAAATGCATTGATGTGAACATGTTCCATAGGAACCCATTTTAAAAAATTCCCATGCATTTCTGCAAAATGCAAAATGCATCAAAAAACGCGCTCGTGTGAATGGAGCCTAAGAGTCTGGAAATCATGTGGTGGTGGTCCTCAAAGGTCTGAGGGGTCAGACTGAAAAAGCAGATTGGAGAACCATTAAAAGACCTAAATAATCCACCTGAAAAAGAAATGTGAGAGGCAGGAGAGCCCTTATAGTATAGTATGTATCTAAATGCAGTTATTTTGTTAATTATGAGAAACAAAAAAAAAAAAAGAAAAATTAGGTTGCGGTGAACCACACAATCTTAAATGAATGTAGGTGGAGAAAAGGCCCCATCTCCATGCGGGGTGACATTAGTCACTATTGAAGCCATAGGGGTCCCAATCCTGGATCCTCTATGGGTTTTCAGGTGGGCCTCGTATTGGTATGGGGGTAAAAAGCCTGTTAGTGAAATGAATGGCAGTGCAGTGTGTCTAAGGATGGCATGGAGTCATTAAGCTAGACAAACATCAGATGGCTTTATTTCACCAAAAGATGAGTTTCCTGGCTATAACTTGTCACTTCCTCATTTTAAGGTAATCTGAAAAATGGATAGTGCTGCGCTGATCCTAGGTAGTTTTTAAAATAGATAAAAATAAATATAGGTAATGGTTCGCTTAAGAGACTCGGATGCGTGATGGTTGTAAAATCAGATAAGCGTGGGTGGTATTAGTTACAGGGTGGGATGACTAAAATATTAGTGGACATAAAATAGATAATAACCCCCTGGGGTCTGAGCAGGAGTCTGTATCCAACATAAGGGGGCAGCAATAGTGTTGAGTGAAATCAATATAAAAAATATAAATCACAATGCTAATATAAATTAATAAAACAACTAAAGGTGCTATTGGTATATAAAGTGCATAACAATTGGGAATAAATGCATCCACAGTGGGGGGTACACAATATTATTTAGTGCAGATATAAAGTGCAGCGTGAGATGCCTATTATAGGCAGTGAGGTAGTAGTGAACTGCTAATTCATACAGTGCATAATGTGCAAGAAATATATATAGTGAAGAAAAATGGATATTACAGTGTCTCAAGTCCTTGTAAAATATTTAGCAGGGAAAAAAACTTTTAAACCCAAAAACACAAAAGTCCATAAAATTCAACAAAATGTGACGACAACGTCCTGGCATGCACACGTTGCAGTTAAAGTGCTCAAGTGCCTCACATCCAGTGCTTCTTCGTGTAACACCACTCAAGTTAGGTAGTGGCCCCTTACCTTTAGGTAATAGGGCAACAGCATGTAGCCAAAAAGAACTCTTTGAAATCCGCCTATGAGCTCCAGCGCGTCCCTCTCCAGCCTACGTCCTGGGATGGGGTTCCCTCAGGTATAGTGCCGGGGCGGGGGGTACAAACGATGATAGGCAAAGAAGAAAGGCCAATAGTGTAATCCCGTTTTTTATAAATACAACCTCTTTTATTAAAAATGTATAGGTACTCACATTTAAAAATAAACAACAGCTAATGTCATCCGACGAGCGGCGAGCTCGTATGCCTCTGTAGTGAATGCAGCCTGTCTCGTCCCTACGCGTGACGTCACACCACACGTGACTTCATCAGGGGATCGCCTGATGAAGTCACGTGTGGTGTGACGTCACGCGTAGGGACGAGACAGGCTGCATTCACTACAGAGGCATACGAGCTCGCCGCTCGTCGGATGACATTAGCTGTTGTTTATTTTTAAATGTGAGTACCTATACATTTTTAATAAAAAAGGTTGTATTTATAAAAAACGGGATTACACTATTGGCCTTTCTTCTTTGCCTATCATCGTTTGTACCCCCCGCCCCGGCACTATACCTGAGGGAACCCCATCCCAGGACGTAGGCTGGAGAGGGACGCGCTGGAGCTCATAGGCGGATTTCAAAGAGTTCTTTTTGGCTACATGCTGTTGCCCTATTACCTAAAGGTAAGGGGCCACTACCTAACTTGAGTGATGTTACACGAAGAAGCACTGGATGTGAGGCACTTGAGCACTTTAACTGCAACGTGTGCATGCCAGGACGTTGTCGTCACATTTTGTTGAATTTTATGGACTTTTGTGTTTTTGGGTTTAAAAGTTTTTTTCCCTGCTAAATATTTTACAAGGACTTGAGACACTGTAATATCCATTTTTCTTCACTATATACACTACCGTTCAAAAGTTTGGGGTCACCCAAACAATTTTGTGTTTTCCATGAAAAGTCACACTTATTCACCACCATACGTTGTGAAATGAATAGAAAATAGAGTCAAGACATTGACAAGGTTAGAAATAATGATTTGTATTTGAAATAACATTGTTTTTACATCAAACTTTGCTTTCATCAAAGAATCCTCCTTTTGCAGCAATTACAGCATTGCACACCTTTGGCATTCTAGCTGTTAATTTATTGAGGTAAGCTGGAGAAATTGCACCCCACGCTTCTAGAAGCAGCTCCCACAAGTTGGATTGGTTGGATGGGCACTTCTGGCGTACCATACGGTCAAGCTGCTCCCGCAACAGCTCAATGGGGTTCAGATCTGGTGACTGTGCTGGCCACTCCATTACCGATAGAATACCAGCTGCCTGCTTCTGCTGTAAATAGTTCTTGCACAATTTGGAGGTGTGTTTAGGGTCATTGTCCTGTTGTAGGATGAAATTGGCTCCAATCAAGCGCTGTCCACTGGGTATGGCATGGCGTTGCAAAATGGAGTGATAGCCTTCCTTATTCAGAATCCCTTTTACCCTGTACAAAGCTCCCACCTTACCAGCACCAAAGCAACCCCAGACCATCACATTACCTCCACCATGCTTAACAGATGGCGTCAGGCATTCTTCCAGCATCTTTTCATTTGTTCTGCGTCTCACAAACGTTCTTCTTTGTGATCCAAACACCTCAAACTTGGATTCATCCGTCCACAACACTTTTTTCCAGTCTTCCTCTGTCCAATGTCTGTGTTCTTTTGCCCATCTTAATCTTTTTCTTTTATTGGCCAGTCTCAGATATGGCTTTTTCTTTGCCACTCTGCCCTGAAGCCCAAAATCCCGCAGCCGCCTCTTCACTGTAGATGTTGACACTGGTGTTTTGCGGGTACTATTTAATGAAGATGCCAGTTGGGGACCTGTGAGGCGTCTGTTTCTCAAACTAGAGACTCTAATGTGCTTATCTTCTTGCTTAGTTGTGTAACGCGGCCTCCCACTTCTTTTTCTACTCTGGTTAGAGCCTGTTTGTGCTGTCCTCTGAAGGGAGTAGTACACACCGTTGTAGGAAATCTTCAATTTCTTTGCAATTTCTCGCATGGAATAGCCTTCATTTCTAAGAACAAGAATAGACTGTCGAGTTTCAGATGAAAGTTCTCTTTTTCTGGCCATTTTGAGCGTTTAATTGACCCCACAAATGTGATGCTCCAGAAACTCAATCTGCTCACAGGAAGGTCAGTTTTGTAGCTTCTGGAAGGAGCTAGACTGTTTTTAGATGTGTGAACATGATTGCACAAGGGTTTGCTAATCATCAATTAGCCTTCTGAGCCAATGAGCAAACACATTGTACCATTAGAACACTGGAGTGATAGTTGCTGGAAATGGGGCTCTATACACCTATGTAGATATTGCACCAAAAACTAGACATTTGCAGTTAGAATAGTAATTTACCACATTAGCAATGTATAGAGTATATTTGTTTAAAGTTAGGACTAGTTTAAAGTTAGCTTCATTTAAAAGTACAGTGCTTTTCCTTCAAAAATAAGGACATTTCAATGTGACCCCAAACTTTTGAACGGTAGTGTATATTTCTTGCACATTATGCACTGTATGAATTAGCAGTTCACTACTACCTCACTGCCTATAATAGGCATCTCACGCTGCACTTTATATCTGCACTAAATAATATTGTGTACCCCCCACTGTGGATGCATTTATTCCCAATTGTTATGCACTTTATATACCAATAGCACCTTTAGTTGTTTTATTAATTTATATTAGCATTGTGATTTATATTTTTTATATTGATTTCACTCAACACTATTGCTGCCCCCTTATGTTGGATACAGACTCCTGCTCAGACCCCAGGGGGTTATTATCTATTTTATGTCCACTAATATTTTAGTCATCCCACCCTGTAACTAATACCACCCACGCTTATCTGATTTTACAACCATCACGCATCCGAGTCTCTTAAGCGAACCATTACCTATATTTATTTTTATCTATTTTAAAAACTACCTAGGATCAGCGCAGCACTATCCATTTTTCAGATTTATTCACAAGGTCAGGTGTTTTCCTTTAACAGTGCATGCAGCTTTTCCAATTTTAGCCGATTCCATTTATGATAGCGCGGGAATAATCTATCTCTATATCATTTTAAGGTAATACTCAAATGTTTGACATTTCTTGATTTTCTCTTCCACCTGAGTGTGTCTGTGTCGACAACTCTGACCCATCCTTAGACACACCACAGGGGCACTTCTGCCATTCGTTTCACGGATGGGATTTTCACCTCCTCTTATCATACCAGAACAACGTAAGAGGGTCCTTCTTCCACTGACCATTAATATAAGGGGACCCTCTCCCATGGACCACCAATGTATGGGACCACTACCCCAACTACCAGTAAGAAGGCACTTTTCCACTGACCACCAATGTATGGGATCACTACACCAACTACCAATAACCATTAATATAAGGGGACCATCTCCCACTGACCACCAATGTATGGGACCACTACCCCAACTACCAATAAGAAGATACTTTTCCACTGACCACCAATGTAAGGAGCACACCCTTTTTCACTGTTAGTGTTTCTATTCTGGCCATTGTTATTATTTTTTCCATTTGTTACAAACAATTTTTTCTTATCGAGCAGGGGAATGTTAAAAAAACTATCTGCTCTGGGTGTCAAATATTCTAGATACACTACATTCTATATTCTTTTATGTATTATTATATTTACAATTTACTGACCACTAGGGATGACCCCGATGTATGAGTCGAACGTAAGTTCAACCCTAACATCGGGCGTTCGCCCGTTCGCCGAATTCAGAACATTATGGGGCGTTCACGGGAAATTAGAGCTCCCGCGGAACGCCCCATAATGCACTGCAAGACCATCAATGCACTGCGAGATGGACAGGTGGACATACCATTTGTGCAGTTTTAGCAGCTGCACAAGGGCCTTCTGGGGTCTATTTATACTAGATGTCTCCCACTGTCACACAGACTTGGAAAGATCTCACTTCTATGTAGCCATCCATCAACACACAGCAAAAGGTATTTTTACTTGACTAACAGTTGAATGGGGGGGCCCAAAAATTAATCTTGCACAGGGGCCCCTTGGTGACTCTATCTGCCACTGTTTACACATCCTTCTTGATATCTAGTCTACTATGTGCCCATTGAAGGATTTTGAAGGAAGATGGGAGGTGTACTGATAACATATTGGCATTGTCATAGTGCCATTCAATGGCTTTTGCAACACCCATTTGATTGGCCAGGCTTGGCCTGCCTTGTCTTTTGCTAGAATATATTTACTTTTCCAGGACAAGAAGTCCTACAGTCTCTACATGACATGAGTATATATGAGGCTGCCTTGTTGTGCTAAAGATCTGTGTTGAAATGCCACCAATGCACCATCTGCATGGGGTTTACCAGTCCCCTCCATAAGCCACAAACTTTGTTTGCAACCTCATGGACCCCTCTGGAGTCTGGGACCAGGCGGCTGCCCATTCTGCACTTATTATAACCCACCACCAGTCTTATGTATGAAAAGTGTGAGCGACCAATTAATATCCTTCATTATGAACTCTACACTATGGAAATGATAGCTGAATGCTGATTGGTTGCTCAGATGTTTTCTTGTTCGCCCATTTTTCATACATAAACCCCAAAAGTAATTTGCTCTAGTGCTGCATCATCATGCCCTGCTGTGCACACTGTCCCGTAATACAGACCTGTATTGGTTTATACATGAATAAAACAATAGCTCCATGTATGCCCTCTGTTATTTTGTGCCAGTGAATTTAAATAAAGAAAAAATATTTTCCTGTACAATGTGGCATCTTCTTCGTGATATTCTCTAGCAGCACATTGATCACTGGAATACAGCTCGCTCCTGAGGATGTCTCTGCGGAGGGAGCAGGTTACACCATGGTCTCCACTGGGATCACAGCTAAAGTTAGTGTCCGCTAATTGTTAGGTGAGTTAAGAGTCATTCCCCACCTCTCGGTTACATCAGCCTAAACCAACAGTTGTTTGCTCTGGGACAAATCCACCAGTGACAGTCGTTGTACAGTATATCTCAGAGCACTAGCTTTGTAAAAGAAATGCAAATCTATTCCACAGTCGTAAGCTCACATAAAATACTGCAAACACATAGAAAGACAGAGGGAAAAGGACGGAAGGAAAGAGGGGGAGGGAAGTAAGGAAAAAATGAAGAGAGGAAGAAAAAAATGAAGAGAGTAAGGAAGAAATGAAGAGAGTAAGGAAGAAATGAAGAGAGTAAGGAAGAAATGAAGAGAGGAAGGAAGAAATGAAGAGAGGAAGGAAGAAATAAAGGGAGGAAGGAAGAACAGAAGGAAGGAAGGAGAGAAGGAAGATATGAAGAGAGGAAGGAAGGAAGGAAGGAAGGAAGGAAGGAAGGAAGGAAGGAAGGAAGGAAGGAAGGAAGGAAGGAAGGAAGGAAGGAAGGAAGAAATGAAGAGAGGAAGGAAGGATGATTAGGAAGGAGGGAGTAAGAGAAGGAAGCAAAGAAAGTAAGGAAGAAATGAAGAGGGGAAGGAAGAATAAAAGAAAGGGGGAGGGAGAAAAGTAAAGAAGAAATTAAGAAAGGAAGGGAAGAATAGAAGGAAGGAAGGGAGGGAGAAAAGTAAGAAAGAAATGAAGAGAGGAAGGAAGGAAGGGAGGGAGAAAAGTAAGAAAGAAATGAAGAGAGGAAGGAAGAAAGGGAGGGAGAAAAGTAAGAAAGAAATGAAGAAAGGAAGGAAGAAAGGGAGGGAGAAAAGTAAGAAAGAAATGAAGAGAGGAAGGAGGAAAGGAAGGAAGGGAGGGAGAAAAGTAAGAGAGAGAGGAGGGAAGGAAGGAAGGAAGGAAGGAAGGAAGGAAGGAAGGAAGGAAGGAAGGAAGGAAGGAAGGAAGGAAGGAAGGAAGGAAGGAAGGAAGGAAGGAAGGAAGGAAGGAACTGAAGAGAGGTAGGAAGAAAGGAAGGAAGGGAGGGAGAAAAGTAAGAAAGAAATGAAGAGAGAGTGGAAGGAAGGAAGGAAGAAAAGGAAGGAAGAATAGAAGGAAGGAAATTAAGAGAGGTAGGAAGAAAGGATGGAAGGGAGGGAGAAAAGTAAGGAAGAAAGAGAGGAAGGAAGGAAGAATAGAAGGAAGGAGGAATTGAGAGAAGGAAGCAAAGAAAGTAAGGAAGAAACATGCTTGCCCTGTGTTATTCCATATTCCCAAAAAGAAAAGAAGGAAGAGAATCTACTGGGCTTGCTGGAAAACGTTAGTCCGATTAGCGCCGCAGCGCTGTCAGTGTATTCTGACAGCGAAGAAATCTAGCCGAGTCCTCCGCTGTCAGAATTCAATGACACAACGTGGGGGGATTCCTCCATTCACCTTGGTTATGTGGATTGGGGGATTCTGTTAAATTTTTTTCACTCCTCGCACTGGCTGAGGGAAAAGAACTGAACCATGTATGGTCAGCTTTAGGCCACCTATCTGATAGATAGGTTACCGTTTAGAAATACACTATATTACCAACAGTATTGGGACGCCTGCCTTTACACGCACATTAAATTTATTGGCATCACAATCTTAGTCCTTAGGGTTCAATATTAAAACCCAGTGCAGGCATCAACCCGGTGCCGTTCTTTAGAATGGGCGGTCGGCTCTTTAGGGATAACAACCAATGCGGCTAAAAGCTGCTCGGTTGTAATCCCACAGGAGCGAGAGGAAACGTCTCCCCCTCCCGCCCCCTTCCGCCGCTTTTCCCGGGCCTCCCATCCCACCGGGAGACCCGAGCCACGATCCGGCACTTCCGCCGGCTAGAGAGAGACTGGACGAAGCCAGAAACAGCTTAGATCAAGTCTCCTATGTGTAAACACGGAAGCAAGTCTGACAGCCACAAGCATGACACCCAGAGGCAGAGGCATGATGGGACTTGTAGTTTTGCAACAGCTGGAGGTCCGCTAATTGCAGATCCTTGGTCTATGTGAATAATTGACCATACTTGCAGAAGTGCATTTGTGAGGTCAGACGCTGATGTTGGACGAGAAGGCCTGGCTCCCAGTCTCCTCTCTAATTCTTCCCAAAGGTGTTCCATCAGGTTGAGGTCAGGACTATGTGCAGGCCAGTAAAGTGCCTCCATCCCAAACTCGCTCATCCCTGTCTTTATGGACCTTGGAACAGGAAGGGGCCATCCCCAAACTGTTCCCACAAAGTTGGGAGCATGAAATAGTCAAAAATGTCTTGGTATGCTGACGCCCTAAAAGTTCCCTTCACTGGAACTAAGGGACCAAGCCCCACCCCTGGAAAAACAACCCCACACCATAATCCTCCCTCCACCAAATGATTTGGACCAGTGCACAGAGCAAGGCCCATAAAGACATGGATGAGTGAGTTTGGGGTGGAGGAACTTGACTGGCCTGCAACCCAACAGAACACCTTTGGGATGAATTAGACTGGAGACTGGGAGCCAGGCCTTCTTGTCGAACATCAGTGCCTGACCTCACAAATGCGCTTCTGGAAGAATGGTCAAACATTCCCATAGACACACTCCTAAACCTTGTGGACAGCCTTCCCAGAAGAGTTGAATCTGTTATAGCTGCAAAGGGTGGGCCAACTCAATATTGAACCCTACAGACTTAAAGCTGGATACGCACTATACAAATTTTCTGTAGATTTTTTCATTCAGATTTACCAAAATCATATAATATGAGGTCAAACCTTAAGAGTTTCAATTTGTATGTAATCAGGCAGGCCCTTGCACTACATGGTTTTGGTAAATATCAAAAGGAAAATCAGACAACAAACGTTATATAGTGTGTATGGGGGCTTAAGCCTCGTACACACGGTACGATTGTTGGCCAACTGAGAGTCTGATTTTTTTCTCAAGGGGCGTGTGCCAGGATCTTGTCTTGCATACAAACGGTACACAGTTGTCGCGCAACAAACACGAACGTAGTGACGTACTGCGAGGAATTTCAGCTCTTGAGCGCCAGCCTTTGGGCCCCTTCTGCTAATTTCGTGTTTGGCGAGCATTGATTCCGAGCATGCGTGTTTGTACTTTCGCCTTTTGTGTGATGGATTTGTGTACAGACCATACGAAAATCTGACGTCAAACCACATGTGCACGTAAAGGCAGGCGTCCCAATACCATTGTCTACCGAAAATTTACTAGCCTGCCATCCAACATTTGTTAGCCGAAAGTTGGACAATTGTCAAAAGGTGCGTACTAACGGTAAGATTTTGGGACAACAGTCTGTCAACAGACAATCCCCTGCCAACAATCGTACCGTGTTTACGAGGCTTAACCGCTTCAGAAGATTTTACCCCCTTCCTGACCAGAGCACTTTTTGCGATTCGGCTTTAGCTGACAATTGCGCGGCCTTGCGATGTTGCACCCAAACAAAATTGCCATCCTTTTTTTTCCCCACAAATAGAGCTTTCTTTTGGTGTTATTTGATCACCTCTGTGGTTTTTATTTTTTGCGCTATAAACAAAAAAAGAGCGACAATTTTGAAAAAAAAAGCAATATTTTTCATTTTTTGCTATAACAAATATCCCCCAAAAATATATAAAAAAAATATATTTTTTTCCTCAGTTTAGGCCGATATGTATTCTTCTACATATTTTTGGTAAAAAAAAAAATCGCAATAAGCGTATATTGATTGGTTTGGGCAAAAGTTATAGCGTCTACAAAATAGGGGATAGTTTTATGGCATTTTTATTATTAATTTTTTTTTACTATTAATGGCGGCGATCTGTGATTTTTATCGGGACTGCGACATTATGGAGGACATATCGGACAATTTGGACACATTTTTGGGACCACTGGCATTTATACAGCGATAAGTGCTATAAAAATGCATTGATTACTGTAAAAATGTCACGGGCAGTGAAGGGGTTAACCACTAGGGGGGCGATCAAGGGGTTAATTGTGTTCCCTAGTGTGTGTTCTAACTGAAGCAGGGAGGGGGCTGTGTAGGGGAGATGACAGATCGCTGTTCATACTTTGTATGAACAGACGATCTGTCTCTTCTCCCCTCATGCCGCGTACACACGATCTGAAATGCCGCCAGCAAAACTCCGATGAGAGCTTCCTGTCGGAAAATGCGACCGTGTATATGCTCCATCGGTCTTTTGCTGGCCGAATTCCAGCCAGCAAAAGATTGAGAGCAGGTTCTCTATTTTTCGGTCGGGAAAATTTTCCTATCCGAAAATGCGTTCGCCGGTATGCAATTCGGACGCGCAAAAAATCACGCATGCTCGGAAACAATTAGACGCATGCTCGGAAGCATTGAACTTCATTTTCTCGGCTCGTCGTAGTGTTGTACGTCACCGCGTTCTTGACGGTTGAATGTTCAGAGAACTTTTGTGTGACCGTGTGTATGCAAGGCAAGCTTGAGCGGAATTCCGTCGGAAAAACCATCCAAGTTTTTTCTGACAGAAATTCCAATCGTGTGTACGCGGCATTAGAGAACTGGAAACGTTGTGTTTACACACACGGATCCCGGTTCTTCATGTGTCAGCAGCGATCGAGGGAGCCCAGCAGTGATCGTGACCGCCGGGCACTCGCATTAACTCTGGGGGCGAGCAGCGGGCGCGCGGGCGCCCCTAGTGGCTACAGGGGGTAGCGACGTAACATACCGTCGTTTCGCTCAGCCGTGCCATTCTGCCGCAGTACAACTGTGCGGCTAGTCGGCAAGTGGTTAAGACTGGGATTCAATTTTATGTGCGTGTAAAGACAGGAGTCCCAAAACTTTTTATAAAATAGTGTAGGTTACATAGACCCGTTAGAAGTGTCAGATATACATAGGCTGCCACTCACTACAAACCTCATGCTCCTCCTGGCTGCTGGTTTCCAGGTACAATCGGAGCACAATGGTTTATCGTGTCCGGCATCCTGCAGGGTATTTGATGTAGAACACAAAATATATATTTAAGAAAAATCTGCCACCTACCAACCCAATCTTCCTCTTTTTTGGCTCCAGACAAAACCTGAGGTCGCACTGTGGGTTATCTTGCTCTTGATCTTGACAGCTATTTGAAGTAGCTTATAAAATGTATATTTAAATAGAACTGTAGATCCAAACATTAGATTTCGTTTTTTTTTTCCCCCCAATACGGCTGGTTCGTTTTCCTATTTGCCTTGTACAAATAATTCAGTATTTTAGTTTGGGCAGCTGTTGAGCGGGAAGATTAATAGTTGGAAAATGATTTCCTTTTAGCATACAAAACCACAGGTATTTTTATTACCATATTATTAATATCTGACTGTGTATGCCCATACTGTACCATTCATATCACGCTGTATTGTGACTAATCTAATTTCCAGCTTCACTGACCTTATAAGCTCCAATAGTCCTGCTTACCAGCCTGCTCATTGTGTGTCTGTGCACTTTTTTTTTTTTTCATATTATTATTATTTATGTCTAGTATGAGCGTGTACTTCTTTTTTTCATAACTCCCAAGCTCTGAAAATTTAACCTATATTATACCGGAGAAGATTTGTTCTTTTAAATATGAACTCTAGGCCGATATACAGTAGATGCAAACTAATGTAGCCTTGTAATAATTAATATACAGTATAATCAAGGCCGGGTCAAGGGGTGGGCAAGAGGAGAAGTTGCCCTGGGCTCAATGGTTTACTGTAGGGATAAGGGTGCCTTCCTCCTGTTACAAGCCTGACAGGAGTACTGATTTCGACAAGCGTAGCATCCCCTAAGCTTGCACATCATGAACAGGGGAGGGGGGGGCAGAGCTTGGCATCTTTGCCCTGGGCACTGGGGGACCATGTCCCGCCACTGAGTATAATTACCTGTATTTTTTTTAAATGCAAGCAGTGGAAGTACCTGAATCAGGGGCGGATCCAGAGTCTAGTCTCGGTAGGGGCACTGCCAGAAAATATGTTTTTTTGGGGGCAGTTTATCGGCGAAATGGCTGGTGTTGGCGCTTCAATCCTCATGGCACCATGCTTGTTATGGTGTCAGGATGATTGAAGCGCATTATTTCTATTATTACATTGTAATATAAAATGAAATCGTTCAACTCACCATAATGCAGAATCAGTGGTAGCCCTGAGCGTGTCACTTGCCACGTCAACTGCCACACGTTGCGGATTGTCACTTGCCACCTCACCTGCCACACGTTGCGGATTGTCACTTGCTACGTCACCTGCCCCCAGATGCAGATTGTCACTTGCCTGCTACAATTGTCACTTGCCACGTCACTTGCCACCAGATGCGGATTGTCACTTGCCACGTCGCCTGCCACCAGATGCAGATTGTCACTTGCCACGTCACCTGCCACCAGATGCAGATTGTCACTTGCCATGTCGCCTACCACCAGATGCAGATTGCCACTTGCCATGTCACCTGCCACCAGATCAGTGGCGTCACTAGGGTTGGTGTCACCTGGTGCAGAAAAAATTGGTGTCACCCCCTCCACCAACTATAGTCCCCGCTCAGTACAGACCCCCCTCTCTCAGTATAGACCCCCCCCACTAAGCACAGATCTTCCTCCCACAGTATACAGACCCCCCCCTCCAAAAGTATAGACCCCATCATCAGTATAGACACCCCCCTCAGTGCAGACTCCCCCATCATATAGACACCCCCCTCAGTGCAGACCTCCCATCAGTATAGACCCCCTTAGTGCAGACCTCCCCCCTTCAGTATATACACCCCCCATCTCAGTGCAGACCTCCCCCCATCAGTATACACCCCCATCTCAGTTCAGACCCCCTCCATTAGTATAGACACCCCCCCCAGTGCAGACACCCCCATCAGTAAAGAACCCCTTAGTGCAGACCCCCCAATTAGAATAAACACCCACCCTTAATGCAGACCTACCCATCAGTATAAACATCCCCCTCAATGCAGGGGTATAGACACCCTCTCCTCCTCAGTGCAGACCCCCCATCAGTATAGACACCCCCTTCCCCTCAGTGCAGACCCCCCATTAGTATAGACACCCCCTCTCCCTCCCACAGCGCCCCCATGTCCATCTAGACTACACATAGTAAAGTGTACAGACCTCAGACCAGAACAGTTCGGACAGACACACACAGCGGTGTCCCTCGGTCTCCTCCTCCTGTGTGGATGTGGGAGGAGGAGGCGGCTCCGCTGAGGGACACAAGAGATATGAGAGGCGCAGATTAGTGTAGGGCAGCGGGCAATGTTAGTGGTGCCGCTACCCACGGGTGTCACCCCTCTGGCGGGTGTCACCCGGGTGCGGACCGCACCCCCCGCACCCCCCGCACCCCCCTAGCAACGCCTCTGCACCAGATGCACCAGATGCGGATTGTCACTTGCCTGCTACAATTGTCACTTGCTGTGTCACTTTCCTGCTGTGTCCAAGAGAGTCAGGCAGCAGATTACCAGTCAGGCAGCAGAGAGATGATGTAATCTCTCTGCTTCCCGCGGCTGCCTACACAGTGAGTGCAGAACTGCAGGGATGCAGGGCAGGCGGTGAGAGATGATGTCATCTCTCTGCTCCCCCACCTGCCGACTCCCTGTTTGGCCAGCAGCCTGCCCGCTCTCTCACACTGTCACCCGCCCGCCCCGCCCGCTCTCTCAGACTCTCACCCGCCCAGCCCGCCCGCTCTCTCACCCGCCCGCTCTCTCAGGCTCTCAACCGCCCGGCCCGCCCTCTCTCTCACCCGCAGAGCCAGCCGCCTGCGCTCTCACCCACATTCTCTGAGGGGGCAATTGCCCCGTTGCCCCCCCTGGATCCGCCCCTGACTTGAATGTGACCTGGTATCTCCTTGCAGTCTATGTATAGCACTGCTGCAGTGTGAGAAGAAGAAACAGCATAAGGGGCCAGTTAAATTCCTGTGCATGCTGATAGGAGGAGAGAGCAGAGTGGCACAGAGCTAAACTCATTACTGTGTCGCTTCACCTTTCGTTCTGCAGTCACAGGCTGGGGTGATTCCAGGAAGATCTGAGCTCAGAGGAAGTGGGTTGAATGATGCTGGCTGTCGGATTGAGGACATCTAGTGGCTGAAATGAGCCCTGTTGGGGAAATCTCCAGGCAGAAGGTGAATATTGCAGCACAAGCTGTTTTTATCTTATGTTTTAATGGATAATTTTAAAACATAACATATAAACATAAGAGTAACTTTATCTTGTTATTTTTGGCTGGAGGTCTACTTTAACTTACAGCATCTATAACATTTTTATATTTACTATATAGGGATCCAAATTTGTATCTCAGACCCTTTCATGTTCCCAAATGGTCAATCCTATTAAAAGTATTATTTTAGTGTTTCCAGATCTCCCGTCTTATTCTCCACACCTGTCCACCTAGAAGTTTCCGCCCACTTCGGCTACTGCTGCATTCTCCGTAATATAAAATAAAACTCTAAAAGGGAGAGTGGAAACCCCACAGCAGTGGTGCAGGCCTAGGAACAGAGCACAGAGATCTCACTAGGATGTCCCCAAGAGGTTTGGGGTGCAAACATTCAGCAAACACCAAGTGAGGGAGGGTACTCATACATAAGGACAAATGACTTCCTAATAACTATTTTCTATGCAGCATCCACATGTGCTGGAACAAGCCCATCAGGTGCAGACAGTCCAGGGGTATACAGCTTTATGCATGTGTGGGGGTAACAAAATTACCAGCGTATTCCCATTGAAATCCATTCATTTGCCATATATGCAAAAACGCAAAATGTATGAGCCATAACACATATACGTCATTTTTTAACCTAACGTTGAAATATTCTTCACATTGCTTTTATATTGATCGCCAAGGACCCATTTAAATATACACTATATTACCAAAAGTATTGGGACGCCTGCCTTTACACGCACATGAACTTTAATGGCATCCCAGTCTTAAGCTGGCCATACACCTATAGATTATCTGCAGATTTTCTACGGTTAGATGGAAAAAGTGGAAGATTCCTCCATCCACACAGTTTAGCGAACATGGAGAAATCTGTTGCACTTTTTCCATCTAACCATAGAAAATCTGCAGATAATCTATAGGTGTATGGCCAGCTTTAGTCCGTAGGGTTCAATATTGAGTTGGCCCACCCTTTGCAGCTATAACCGCTTCAACTCTTCTGGGAAGGCTGTCCACAAGGTTTAGGAGTGTGTCTATGGGAATGTTTGGCCATTCTTCCAGAAGTGCGTTTGTGAAGTCAGGCACTGATGTTGGATGAGAAAGCCTGGCTCGCAGTCTCTGCTGTAATTCATCCCAAAGGTGTTCTATCAGGTTGAGGTCAGGACTCTGTGCAGGCCAGTCAAGTTCCTTCACCCCAAACTCGCTCATCTATGTCTTTATGGACCTTGCTTTGTGTACTGGTGCGCAGTCATGTTGGAACAGGGAGGGGCATTCCTCAAACTGTTCCAACAAAGTTGGGAGAATTAAATTGTCCAAAATGTCTTAGTATGTTGATGCCTTAAGTCAGTGTTTCTCAGTTCCAGTCCTCATGGCGCACCAACAGGTCAGGTTTTCAGGCTTATTTTGCACAGGTGATTTGATCCGTTTCACTGTCTTAGTAATTACCACAGCCGTTTCATCTGAGGGAAATCCTTAAAATGTGACCTGTTGGTGCGCCTTGAGGACTGGAATTGAGAAACACTGCCTTAAAGAGGAAAAAAATTTAAAAGTCAGCAGCTACAAATACTGCAGCTGCTGACTTTTAATTGGACACTTACATGTCCCTGGGTCCAGCGATGCGGGGGATCGAAGCCCCGCTCGCCCCCCCCCCCCCCTCCACTCGTCAGCGCCGGCATTTCAACTGTGGGCGCTGGGCTGTGGCTTCACAGCCTGGCACCCACTGCGCATGCGCGAGCGGCGCCGCGCGCCGTGATTGGCTGCTCAATCACCTGGGACCTGTAATGGGTCCCAGATGATTGACAGGAGGGAGGGAGCAGAGCGGAGCCCTTCCTGTGCCGAGGGGGAAGTGATGTCACAAGCCCAGGCAAAGGAAGGGGCAGACTACGAGGGACCACCTAGCAACAGGCATTTAGAGGTAAGTGAAAAAAAAAAAAAATCCAAATGTTTTTTTGTTTTTTTTTTTTAGAATTTTTGAGGTATCTTTGTTTTTTTGGGTGGAACCCCACTTTAAGTGTTCCCTTCACTAGAACTAAGGGGCCGAGCCCAACCCCTGAAAAACAACCCCACACCATAATCCCCCCTCCACCAAATGATTTGGACCAGTGCACAAAAGCAAGGTCCAGAAAGACATGGATGAGTGAGTTTGGGATGGAGGAACTAGACTGGCCTGCACAGAATCCTGAGATCAAGCGGAGACTGTGAGCCAGGCCTTCTCGTCCAACATCAATGCTTGACCTCACAAATCCGCTTCTGAAAGAATGGTCAAACATTGCCATAGACACGCCTAAACCTTGTGGACAGCCTTCCTGGAAGAGCTGAAGCTGTTAGAGCTGCAAAGGGTGGGCCAACTCAATATTGAACCCTACGGACTAAGACGCCATTAAAGTTAATGTGCATGTAAAGGTAGGCGTCCCAATACTTTTGATAATATCAGGAATATAAAATGTTGGGGTAACAAATACTTTAATGACACTGTAATCTATTTTTCGTGTATTTTTTTATTACTATTTTTTTGTGTTTCACTGCCTCTTTGTAACGGCTCTGTGAGCTCCTCTCCTTTTCCCCATAACACGTGGTTTATAGCGTGTTAGAAGCATTAAAATACACGTAAATGGGCCCTAAATTCTTGACAGTAGTCTGTGAACTTCCAATCCAATGCCCCTACCACAGTAGGATGAGTTTCGGTAGAAACCAGTTAACTTTTCCATATGTTATCAGATTTTGGAATGGAAAGCACCGAAAAAATGGGGGTAACATACAAATTCTTCGTATATTGTGTCCTTGGTGCGACCCAAACCTCTGACCCAGGACAGAATACTAAACACGTCATAGCTGTTTAATCTTGCTTGACAGAATGCAGTAAAAAGAATTCCTTCCTTGGATAAAAGAGTTAACTTATTGTACATATGTCAGCGGGCAGGGTTTACACCAGCTAACACAGGTAAAGCTTGAACATATGGCAAGGAGCATCAGTGTGAATGAAACGGATGACCTCTGTGTTAAGTGTGGCTTCAGCTTAGCGGTGACCAAGAGCAGCGTGTCCTTGACGGTAAATGCCCCCACCTCTGCTAAGCTCTGTGATTTTCAGCTTTCAGGCCACCCTGGAGTTCACTACAGTAAAACCTACAGCTGCTCCATAAGCTTTGCAGTGAGGAATGGAGGTGACCGTGTCAGGCAGAGGAGGATGTGCAATCTACGACTAAAAACTGGGCGCAGACATGGAAGAGGAGTCAATCGTCTCAAATCTATGGTGGCGGCAGATTCCGATTGCCCAACTGATATAGTAAGGAAAGATCGCCAGTCTTTAGCCTAGTACACACCACTAGTGTTGCCAACCGTCAGTATTTTTACCGGCAGCCAGTAAAAAACAGGCAATTTTCTCCTGCCAGTAAAAGTAAAAGGTTGCCAGTAAAAAATATGGCTCTGGCGCTCGGCTTGGTCCGGAGTTGGCTGAGACCATCCCAGTGCCTGCTACAGTGTGATTGGGCGGCTCTGGCGGAGGCGGTGCCTAAGCATGTAGTGTGATGTCATGGTGCAATGGAGCCAAGCAGAGTGGCCAGAGCCTCGTGTGCGGGTCTGCGGTATTGGAGCAAGGCAAGCTGGGACCGGAACTGTCAGTGCTGTTTAGACTGGAGGGAGCGCTTGGCTTGGAGAGAGAATGTCACTCAGGAGGGGACGTTTTGTGTCAGTGAGGTCTCATCATCATCTGTGCTGCTGCACACCGCTGTCATTGTCACTGTGAGAGCGAATTTTATGTGAGTGTGCGCCCATTCTAATTTCCTGCCCTCCTGAGTCCTGTCCCTGAGCTACTTACTTACTATATCGAAAATAAAATAAGAAATGTTTCTTTGCCTTATCTACTTTAAATTATATTGCTAATTGCATATTTGTAGCCTAAATACTCTCATTTACACTTAAAACAGTAATTTTGTAACTTTTGGAAATGTCAGTAAAAACTTGGCTGTGCCAGTAAATTTTGGGTGTTGTGTCAGTAGCCTAAACATCCCTTGTAATAGGAATCGTTTGTGGCGGATCCTCTTTATGTAGAGATGCGGGGTCAATAAGACCCCACATCTTTCCTCCACGCTGGAAAGCATGAGATTGGAAAAAAAAAAGAATACACGATCTCATGCTTACCGGCCACGATCGCAGGTTTGTTTACATACGCGGCCCAGACGTAATGTCATAACGTTGCGCCCGGGCCTACGCCGGTCATAGAGATGACTGGTGACCATGTGGTCACCGGAAATCTCTATGGTCGTCATCCGGTGGCAGTCGATTTTTTTTTCCGGGTCCACGATGGAAATGGGAGGGCCCGGAGAAGCACCGGATGGCGGTGGGAGGGGGGGGGTGTCCCCTCCCGTTGCCTGTAAGAACGATCAAGCAGCGGAACTGCCACTATGAGGATATCTGAATGATGCCTGTAGACCAAGGTTTCTCAACTCCAGTCCTCAAGGCACCCCAACAGGTCATGTTTTCAGGATTTCCCTCAGATGAAACCGCTGCGGTAATTACTAAAGGCAGTGAAACTGATCAAATCACCTGTGCAAAATAATGGAAATCCTGAAAACATGACTTGTTGGGGCGCCTTGAGGACTGGAGTTGAGAAACAATGCTGTAGACTACAAAGCTTCATATAGAGGGCCTGTAGCCCAGTGGTCATCAACCCTGTCCTCAGGACCCACTAACAGGCCAGGTTTGCAAGATAACTGAAATACGTCACAGATAATATCATTTGCTGCTCAGTGATTGCAGTATTCTAGTCTGCATCTCCCCAAGGTAATACATAAAACCTGGCCTGTAAGGCTCCATTCACACTAGCGCGTTTTTTGATGCATTTTGCATTTTGCAGAAATACACGGGAATTTTTTAACATGGGTTCCTATGGAACATGTTCACATCAATGCTTTTTCGTATCTCTGCATTTTTGGAAAGGGTCAGGGACTTTTTTTCATGCAAAATGCAGCGTTTTGCATGTAATAGAATTCAATGGACAAGCATCAAAAATGCAAGTGCACCGTTTTTGCAGCGTTTTTGATGCGTTTTGATGCGTTTTTGCCGTTTTCTTTTTTGTTTGTTTTTTTTTATTTTTTTTTTAAGACTGTAAAAAAAAACTGTAAAAAAATAAATAAAAAAAAAACCGCAAAAACGCTGCTCAAAAACGTGACAAGCATGAAAAAAAAACCTCCAAAAACGCTCAAAAGCAACATGCATAGGTGTGAATCGAGCCTTAGTGGGTCCTGAGGACAGGGTTGATGACCACTGCTGTAGCAGATCACTGAACACAGTTGGGTTGATTTATTAAAACTGGAGAGTGCAAAAATCCAGCGCAGCTGTGCATGGTAGCCAATCGACTTCTAACTTCAGCTTTTTCAATTAAGCTTTGAGGGGAAAAAAAAAAACATAAAAAACCTGGAAGCTGATTTTTATGCAGAGCTGTATCAGCTCTGTCTAGAGCAGTGATGGCCAAACTTGGCACCCTAGATGTTTTGGAACTACATTTCCCATGATGCTCCACTACACTGCAGAGTGAATGAGCATCATGGGAAATGTAGTTCCAAAACATCTGGGGTGCCAAGGTTCACCATCCCTGGTCTAGGGTCTCTCTACACTACAGCAATAAATGCATGTAGTGATCCATTGCTTGCTGATTGCACCGAGCAATAAATCACTATTCAAAGTGATCTGTTGCTACACAGCTGGCATGGGAGTAGTCTGGATCTAGTCTTCACTTGACCAAATACAGACCCAAAAAAAAAAAAGTAAAGTAAAAAGCAATATCCTCTCACTTCTTGTGTCCCTGCGACAGGAAGTGAAGGAAAATGTTCCCAATGGGACACAGATCGTAAGTTCTAATCTACCCCTACTCTATTCAAAATGTAAAAAAAAAGGAAAATAAAAACAAAAAAAAAAATTAAAAAAAATTAACGTGTCAACTTTGAAGCCCCCCACTATATGTGCTCCCATTTACCCAGCATACATAGAAAAATATTTTTTTTAATATAATATATGGGGAAGTTAAACTGTATAATTAAAAAAGTTGTGACATATGGGGAAAGTTAAAAAAAAAATTGAAAATGTAATTGCATTATTAGGTTACCCTATGTAAAAATATTAAAACAAAATATTTCTTAACTTTCTAGTTGTTTCTTTGGGAACCTGCGGTTCCTCTCGTACTGAGCAGGATTACTATTGTGACCACACATCATCAGTAGGGTAAAACTAACCTGTCTCACGACGGCAACTTCTATTGTTTCCAATGTCTCTAAGTAGTGGACAAGTTTTAGGGATGGATTGGTTTAAAAAGTAAACGAACATACAATGTACTACCCAAGCCTTCGGAGCTTTTACCCTTGGTTAGGACAGGTAGGTGTGCACATCTACTTTAAGATCCCACCTTTACTTTTATAAAAGCCTTCATTGGAAACGGCTTGTATGGGGGCACTCGAAGAAGAGAAGGAACACGACCAACAACAGGGGGATCCAAGAGGAGGAAGGTCAGGGCTGGTAAGTATAACAAGTTTGTTATTTTAGAAAAATAAATGTAAATCTTTACAATCACTTGAAAACTTGATGAATTTCCGGTAAGAAGGACAGTGCACAAACAAAAAGTTTTCCCAGCACACTTACCAGCTAGCCTGCAAATAAAACAAAATGACACTAATAATCTGCAATAAAACCAAAGCTGTTTGTTGCATTCAGACATGCTTGGGACAATCAGATCTATATTCAAACCAAAAAATAAAGAAATAAAGCACTTCAGCACAGAGCACACTAGCGGTTTTATTTAAGCTCCTAGAAGCCATTAGCATTTTCTTTCTGCTCCTAGAAGCTGAATGGTGTTATCCTATGTGTCTATGCACACGACTTTAGGCTATTAGAGTTTTTTTGAGTTTCAGTGTCTAGGAGCAGAAAAAAAATTAATTGTTTTTACGGGGTTTACTGGAGCGTTTTTCCAGCAGAAACGCTCCTAAAACATTTTTTAGCTTTTTTTTCCCCCTTTCATTGCAAAAATACTAATACAAACACTAATGCTCCTACTACAAAATGCTATTACCAGCATTTTTGCATGGAGCCTTAATAGACCACTTGGGTTTTTGTTTTTTTTTCTGCTGTCACTTTTCTATATTTCTCAATTGCACATATGTGTGGCAGCTACACCGGCTCCTCTGTAAAGTGCTATCCTTACTCTTATATTTGAGGGTCTCCATTTTTCAGCATATATAGTAATGGCTAAATTTATTTATTTCAGGTACTTATATAGCACCATCAATTTATGCAGCGCTTTACATATACATTGTACATTCACATCAGTACCTACCCTCAAGGAGCTTACAATCTAAGGGTCCCTAACTCACATTCATATACTAGGGACAATTTAGACAGCAACCAATTAACCTTCCAGCATGTCTTTGGAGTGTGGGAGGAAACCGGAGTACCCGGAGGAAACCCACAAAGGCACAGGGAGAACATGCAAACTCCAGGCATCTAGTGTCGTGGGTGGGATTTGAACCAGCAACCCTTCTTACTACTAGGCGAAAGTGCTACCCACTACACCACTGTTAAGGGCAGGCATGTCTGGAGGTTTCCCATTCCTCCCTAAAGGCACAGGAACACAATAAAAGCCTACAAAGAGCACAATGACAGCTGAAGGTGTCCAATGTCTTCCTGCGCCAATTCCAGCAAGCAAGCTACACAAAAAGGACAGCCACCCCAATTTATACCTAGATCTGAAACAAGGTGCACATGGAAGGGCTTTGCACAGGACAAACCAACCAAAAAAAATAAAAAAATCCCAGCCATTGTGCTCTTGCTGGGCTTCTAATGACCCCCTGTGCCTTTAAGGAGGGATGGGCTGCCTCCAGGCATACCTGCTCTTAATTTATTCACTGATATATATATGTTCCAACATGGAGACTCTTGTATATCAGAGATAGGAGGGCCCTTTACAGGGGAGCCTCAATGAGGCAGGGCAGAAAACACAGCTGCAAATCCATGCAACTACAGCCTCTGTTTTTTTAGTGTAAATTTTTAGATCGTGTAATTTTAATTTTTTAATTATTTTTTTAATTGCAATCTAAGTGTGTTGGGAAAACATGAGCGCCTTACCCCAAAGTCTAGCTATAAACTGCAGTGGTTGCCATTTTGGTATAGCTTGCTCACGAGACGATGATATCCCCTGCTGCGCCCAGCAGAGGAGTCCCCTCCAGTTGAGTAGCGATTCTGTAAGTATTATGTAACTTGGAGAAGTGTAACTGATCATTGAATAATAGATCTATAAAATGTAGAAAATGGGTTTCTATTTAGAAATGTATTATTAATAAAATTTAAAAAAAAATCTGTCTCTATCCTGTTGTTGCAACAGGAAGGGAAATCTTTCTAAAGAGACATGGATGGGGAGGGGGAAATTAATAATAATAATATTATTCAAAAAAAAATGATAATTACCCCCCCCCCCCCCCAATCTGTGTCTCTTTAGGAAGATTTCACTTCCTGTCCTGTAGTGACAACAGGAAATGAGGGAAATGCTTTTTTTTTTTTTTTTAGAAAAATTGCCCCTGCAGGGGGGGGGGGGGGGGAATGTCCTGTTCCGGTGACAACTCACCAGATAATAAAAAAAAATAAAAAAATACTGGATTATACCATCACTTCCAATCTATTCTTTTTTTTTGATGTGCCATGCACTTATGGTGGGCACACACGTAATGATCAAATCTATGAAAACGAGAAAATATTGGTTGATTTACTGAAACTGGAGAGTGCAAAACCTGGTGCATCTCTGTATAGTAACCAATCAGCTTCTAGGTTTTATTGTCAAAGCCCATTATAACTAAAGGCAAACTTTTTGTTTGTTTTAGTTTTGGATAGAGTGGAGAGGGATTAGAACGCCTGTTAGTTTTTAATGCTGTCTGTGCCCCCGTTAGGGAGGTTCACCCTCTCTATTTGTCCTTTTTGCCATTATCATTAAAAGTAAAAGAAAATTCCCGCATTTTGGGTTGTCTCCAGAAAAGTAAGAGAGGAACCTGGGGGTCCTCATGAGATTCCTTTTTTAATTGCCAGGGATTTCCTCTCACTTCCTGTTTTGGCTATGGGGCAGGAAGTGAAGGTAAATCTACCCATAGGGACAAAGAGGGCAAAAAAAAAAAACTTACAGGGGTTATAACCTTGCCTTAATCTATCACATATGGGCGGAGTTTTGCCTATAGTTTTTTTCTTTAACTGAACAAGCTGAAGTGAGAAGCTGATTGGCTACCATGCACAGCTGTACCAGATTCTGAGTGCTCCAGTTTTAGTAAATCTCCCCCATAGTGCCATTGATTTCATGGAGATTATTCTGATTGGTTCAAACAGAAAATCTAATCCTTGGAAAGTAGATCAATATGATCCTTAAGTGTATGACACATCCAACAATTTTTCCAGTTCTAATTTCCTCCCAGGCAATAAATCAGTTGACAAAACAAAATGTGTTCTGTGTATGGCCACCATTGATAATCATATTTGTCTATTTAAAACCGATCAATTTAATAGAAATGATTCTGATCAGTCTGGATATAAAATCTTATTGTAGGAAAGCAGATGGATCATTAATGCACTGTTTTTAAATACAATCACATTGTTGACTAAGTTAACGCTCAGGAGAAGAATCTGATCGGAGAGATTGTTCAATGCACCATACACTTAATGATATTGATTCATCTTGTGATTATAGTGATAGACCGAATGATTCATCCACTTTCCTACGATTAGACTTTCTGTCCAGATCGATTCATAGAATCCTTTTTCTTTTCTTTTATTTATTTTTTCTTAACATGTATCTTTAATCATAATTTCCTGGTGCCAAAATGGCAGCATAATACCACGATTGGTGCCAGGAAAGGGAAAATACAGTAAGTATTTGATACAATCTTCTGTTATCCAGTTCTATATATGGCCACCATGATGGCTTTGATTTTCTTATCCAACTGAAATCTTCCACTAGGAATAATCGATCTATAGTCAACAACCCAATTGATAAATTGGACAATGGGGAAGGGGGTTTTCGATGAATGATTGTGAATTGATAGCGTTTCTATTTAACCTCATGCAACCCCAACATCCGATTGAAATGCAATGGTATTCGTGAACAAAGCGTCTCAGGGCACTGATAGATGCTGATTTCTGCCCTATGCCCAGTTTAATCAGATCTAATCTCAATCTGGTCTGAATCAATCAGAAGGGAAGATATGGTTATTGATTGTTTGCCAATTCGATTGTACTGACTGGATAATAAAACTGAAGTGTGTGTGTGTGTATGGCCACCATGGGAGGACATAGGCGGTAGTAAAAACCTGGCTGGGGCTCTAACCCTTAATACTCATCCAAAACGTAATAACTAAAATTTTTGTATATCTATCTCTCATTATTTTTTTTTTTTTTTAATGAAAGTGATAAACAAATAATAATTTAGATTTATCCCAGGGATATAGACCTATTCTCTATCTAGTTAAAAAAAATAAAAATAAATTTTATATATATATATATATATATATATATATATATATATATATATATATATTAATTGAAGGCTACATAAAACTAAATAGATCTATCTCAGAGATGTAAATGTTTTCAAAAATATATTTGTTTTCATGTAGCTTTCATTAAAAAAAAAAGTGTGTATGTGTGTATATATATATATATATATATATATATATATATATATATATATATATATATATATATATATATATATATATATATATATATATATATATATATATTAAACTTTAGTGAAGTGTGTGCTGAGACTTGTAGTCCTCCCAGATCACAGCAGATTACCCTCCCTGGCTGATCTTATAAAGCGGTTCTGCAGCAGTTCTTGCTCTGGTGCTGTCAGGTGATCTCCCCCAGACAAGGAGCCGATCCCCCCCCCTACACCCTCCATGCAGCCGCCCGCTCTGAGCACAGGAAGGAGGTGATGGCTGCACTGTGGAATGTATGGTATGCTCGCTGGAGCAAACCATTCTCAGCCCGGGGGGTGGGAGGTTTCAGATCGCACCACCTCCTTGTCATTCCGGAGGAGCGGGGCGGGCTGTGTATCTCTATCCCGGGTACACCTCCCCCCCCAATTCTCCTCCGTCTCCAGCCTCTCCGTGTCCTCTGTACAGAGCCCCGATCCCCCGGGCCCCAGCCTCTTAGTCCTCCGGTTCCCCCCCGTCGCCTGGCCTTGGTGTGCTCCGTGGTAGGTGGGATCGGCTCTGCGGGGAAGTCTCTGGCAGATCAATGAGTTCGCTTTGATGGCAGAGTCAGCCAACTGAGCGGAGCGCCAAGCACAGGGTAACGGGAGGAAGAGCGAGCAGCGGGGGGCGAGCATCGGTCGGGCACAGCCGGGGAGGTGGGCGCTGTGTAGCCCGGGACTGGCCGCTCGCAGCTGGAGACACCGGAGCGGACTTTGGGGAAACTTAGATACAAAGTTACCTTCATCGCTGCCGGAGGACGGACACGGCCGGGGACCCGACACCGGAACGGGGATGATTTTTCCAAGTAGCAGCAACCCCGTGAGAACCCCGTATAGGAAGCAGGTGAGAGATTCCCCCCCCCCCCCCCGTCCTCCGCACCAACTCACCCGATCCCCGGGATCACCCCCAGACCTTCCCCACCCGGTCCCCCAACACTGCCTCCCCAGACCTTCCTCCTCCCCACCCGGTCCTCCCAACTCACCCGATCCCCGGGATCACCCCCAGACCTTCCTCCTCCCAACTCACCCGATCCCCGGGGATCAGCCCCAAACCTTCCGCCCCCCCACACCCGGTCCCTGGGGATCCCCCAACCCTCCCGATCCCTCCCCCTCCGACCTCCCTCTCCCCACCCGGTCCCCGGGGATCTGATGTCGTGGCTGCACAGATGTGTTCTCTATAGGGTCCGCCTTGGGCGGAGAAAGACCTTCTTCTTTTCTGGGTGAACTACAAGTCGCAGCGATCTAATGGGATGTGCAGTGGTGGTTGCACAGATGGGATCTAGTGTCCTTTTGGTAGACACAGGGATCTGCTGAACAAATGTGATCTAGTCCTATACAGACAATGGGATCTGCTGTCCAAGGTGGACAGATGTGATTTGCGGTCCTGTATGGGATCTGCTCTCCTGGTGGAATAGATGTGATCTAGTCCTGGAAGAGGCGATGATGGGATGTGCTGTCCTGGCTGGGCAGATCTGATCCAATGTCCTGGCTGGGCAGATCTGATCCAATGTCCTGGCTGGGCAGATCTGATCCAATGTCCTGGCTGGGCAGATCTGATCCAATGTCCTGGGTGGGCTCCTGAATCTGCTGTCCTGGGTGCGCAGATGTTGGGTTCTGTAATGGGCATAGAGGGATCTGGTGGTCTGCTTGGCTGGCTTGTATGTGATCCAGAGTCCTTTTGTAGGCAATGAGATCTGATGGGGTTCTGGTTGTACAGATGTGATCTGTAGTCCTTTTTGTAGGCAATGGGATCTGCTATCTTGGTTTTTACAGATGTGGTGTAGAGTCCTCTTTAGGCACAGAGACCTGATTGGGTCTGCTGTCCTGGTTGCATATGTGATCTAGTAGTCCTATACAAGCACAGATTTGATGGAGTCTTGTCTTGGGTGTGCAGATTAGAGGGATCTGCATGAATGGTTGTGCAGATATAGATTTGCGGTCCTGGTTGTACAGATGTGATCTGCTGTCCTTTTTGTAGGCAATGGGATCTGATGGGGTCCTGGTGGTACAGATGTGATCTGCTGTCCTTTTGTAGGTAATGGGATCTGCTTTCTCGGTTTTACAAATGTGGTGTAGAGTCCTCCTTTAGACACAGAGACCTGATGGGATCTGCTGTCCTGGTTACATATGTGATCTAGTAGTCCCATACAAGCACAAAGGTGTGTTGGCTTTGCTGTGCAGATGAGATTTAAAGTAAAAGCTGGCTGTAGCCATGTATATAGATCTGCTGTGATCCATTGTCCTGTACAAGCTCAGATATGTGATCCAGAGTTGGACAGATGCCATCTTTCCTGTGATCTGATGTCATGGACACATACATGTAAAGCTTGCAGAGATTGATAGGATTTGGGTGCCAGATGTATCCCTGTACAGCCCCAGAGGGATCTAATGAGATTTAATGCCCTGGCTTCACAGATGTGATATTTGTCTTATGAGAGTAGGAATCATGACTATTAAAAATCTGATGGTATCTCCTCTTTTTCTGACTTGGGTGGACACAGAGGACTCAAAACCTACTGCCCCATATGCATGTACTGGATTTACCCCATATGATGCACAGAGCTGAGGGATGTCTTTGGGATCTTTAAATGTCTTGGAGTGCATGTGGGATCTGGTGACTTTTATAAGAGCTGTGGTGGTGGATACGTTTAACCTATACAGAAGATGAGATGTATATCCATGAGAAATGTGATCCTGTATGGACGCAGAGTGATTGTGATCTGATGAGATCTTAGCTGTGAGGAACATGGGGAGAGAGGCTTTTGGATTTAGAATCGTGTGTGTGTGTGTGTGTGTGTGTATGTATGTATATGTGTGTATATATATATATATATATATATATATATATATATATATATATATATATATATATATATATATATATATATATATATATATATATATATATATTACACACACACCTAAAGTACCCGTACTGAAAATATACTTTTGTATACAGCCAAATACTGTGCCATTTTCACAAATATAAAATTTTATATATATATTTTGTGAAAATGGCACAGTATTTGGCTGTATACAAAAGTAGATTTTCAGTACTTTAGGTATATATTGTGCATATTATAACTGTAGTCTGTAGGATGTGATGGGGCTGCTGGGAGATCCTTGTAATCCAATGTATAGAATTAGGATTGATCAATAGGAGCTGAATATCCTGGCTGTGTAGGCGGTGGATGATGTGTGATCTGATCTCCTTAATGTACAGTGGGGGGGGTTATACATTGCACATTATATCCTGGCGGTATGATTATACATGCAGGGTAACTGGCACTGTGACCTTGTGTATCGCTCCAGGCAAGGATGGAGGGCATGGCTGATCTTTGGCTTGTGTCATTTACATGATGACATCGGTGACCCTCTCCAGCTATTGAGACCTTTTTTTATTCATTCAGTCATCCTGAATGTGAAATGGATCCGTCAGTGTATTACGAGAAACAGAAATAATGTTCAAAGGCTATGGCAAAAATTCATTATACTAAACGCTCTATTGCTTGATCATTTTATGTGATCAATCCATTCTAATATTTCTTGATCTACCATCAATCCTGGAGATGTGAAGCCTTTATTTATTGAGAGGGTCACTCTGAAGGATAAAAGGTTTAGTTGTCAATGACAAGCTGATTACTTGACAAAACAAGGATATCGCTACTAATGTTTTGATACATTTTAAAGAGCTTGTAGCAATATAATACATCCTACAATTGTATCAATTTAATTCTTTTGTATACAAAAACAAACTGAAAAGTTAAGATCTTTTTTTATTTTTGTATTTTCTTTAGGCAAACTGCAATCCGTATCTTTTAAAAAATAAAATCGCAGGTGTTGACATTTTTATGTATAGAATTTTTTTTTATTTTTTTTTCTGCATATTGCATAGGGTTGTGTTTGTGGTGTGTGGTTTTTGTTGTGTGGTGTGTTTTTTTTTTTATTTTATTTATTTTTTTTATTTTTTTTTTGTGCTTGCGTTCATTCAGCTCAACAAAGGAAACCCATAAAAATGCATTCTATGAAACACGCCCTGCCTTGCTGCACTCTAAAGGACAAATTGTTAAGGTGTACTGTAATATTTCACCTGTAACTCTTAATTAAGTGCTTCACCTTCGAAGTTGTGTGTTTCGTTCGTTTGTCAGCACAGAGTGGTAACACTGAAATACACACCAAAAAAGGGTGAGGCCTCTTACTGGAAAAGAGCTCTTCTCTGTGCGGATGTGAGTTTCCAGGCTAGTCTCGAGCAATTCTGTTGTATGCAGATAAGATGCTCTGTACGGCTCATTCGGGGACCTGGAAGTCATTGTGAATCGGCCTCTCTCCCTCGATCGCGCAATAACAGATTTGTGATGCTCTTGGAGGTCCGGGACTGCACACATGCTACGCAGAACAACCCTTTACCAAAATTGTGGGTAACCCGCCGAACCCCACTTCGCAATAAGGATGGTAATTATTTCTCATGAACTAGGAATTCTCAGTAAGTGCTGGTCATAGTCCAAAGGTGTGGGTAACCCGTTGACAGGGCCGAGACAAGAGGTGGGTGGGAGATATGGTTCCCCTGGGAGCAATAGTTTACTGTAGGGATGGGTATAGGATCCCCTAAGCTTGCACATTATGAATGGGGGGGGGGGGGGTACAGTTTGGCATCTTCGCCCTGAGCATTAGTTGACCTTGGCACTGCTTGCTGAACCCCATTTGTGATGATCAAGGATTGCAATTTCTCTTGAACAAGGGGAAAATGCAGATTACAAGCTCACATTGATTTAAGTCCCTGCCATTTGTACAAACTGGCCGTCACTTCCAGCCAATTGGCAGCGATGGCTCTGGCTGAGCATCAAGAAAATGATCAAACTTGGAGGAAGAAAGTGGTAACCAGTTTTACCATTTCATCTTCCAGGAAAGCACATGAGTGGCTCCACCCACCTAAAACAGGAAACATATCATCCACAAACAAAAAAAGAGCAGTCACCCAGTGTCCTCGGTATGTTTCCTCCGGCCTAGCAGGAACATGTAAATGGTTTGTTAGTTTCTTCCCTCAGGCCTTTGTGCTAGTTGCAGCGGCCTCCCTGTATGTGCTTACCCATGATTCCAGGACCGTGGCTTGGAGGGGTCGCATATATATCTAGGGTGTTTTTTTTTTTTTTCTAGGCTACTTTTGTAAATATCCTAGCTGTGGGACCTTCCCTCCCCATAACCTTCTTGGTTTTCCCTAAGGTTCCTTCTCTGCCGGAGAAGTGGCTATCCCTATGGGCGCCAAGGCTCTAGTGGAGCCCTCCCTTACTCACCTTTTGTCAAGCTCCATGTCCTCGGTTGCTGGCTCCTGATGTTTGCTGCCGATTGATATGGATCATGGCCACTGGCTTCCCAAATTTTTTTGGAGGGAGGACTGCGTGGCTGGAGTAGACCACCCCTCTGGGATCAGTGAGGCTGATGATTAAGTCTTCCTAAGTCCCTGATTACTTCCAGATGGGAGGGACACATGTCTGCTGAGGGAGGTAAGTGATTGTGTGTAGGCCAGGACAGAATTCAGCCAGCTATGCTGCAGGTCCAACTGTGAATGATGGCATTATAGTGGGTTTGTGAGTATACCCTGGTGCCATTATCCAGACACCAGGGAGGGAGCACAAACAGTGGGGGGGGGGGGGGGCAGTAGGTGGGGCCTGGCTCTTTAACCTTGGCGAAAGCAAGGAGGCCACAGGAAGGGCCGGGGGTAGAGGCAGGTGTTTGGCAGTGACGCCCCACTGCCTGCACATCTCAGCAGCTCTCTATCCCCTGGCAAATACATCCTTGGGGATGATGGGAGTACTGCCTCTCCCTCTCTGCTGACATGGGTACCACTTCACTTGGACCCCACCACCCCTATCCTGGGGGCATAGGTTGCAGGGGCTTGGTTGGTTGTGAAGCATTCATTCTAGAGGTGCCGGCCATTGTGGTTATGTTGCTGCTGAAAACTTTTTGAAACTGGTGCATTCCTTTAGTTTTAAAGCTGATCTGGGGGAAAGAAAAATACTCCACTGCAGTGGAGCTCCCCCAACACTGCAAGAGTTAAATGCTCGTTTTATGCCTAAGGCAGGGGTGGGCAAACTCTTATGGAATTCCGGAGCTGGCAGGATTTTATTTATTTTTTTTTTTTTGGGTCCATCTCCATTCTGAACAACTAGAGTGCCATAAATTGGGCACTAGCTGTAATTTTTATAGATCATTGACTTGGCTCTTGGGATTTGTCAAGGCCTTTTGGTTTCATAATCCTCTAGCTCCTGCAGCCTCTGGCGGTCGCAGGCACTTTGACGTCATCGGCTACAATGCAGGCCTTGCATTGTTTGAGGATGGTGAGAGTCCGCCCACAAGCTGGAACGTCACGGAGAAGAGGGCAATGACTGCTGGGGGAACGAGGGATAAGTGTCCTATTTACTGTATTGGTAAATATCTTAATCCCTTTCAGTACAAGGAAGGATTTTTCTTTCCTGGAGTCCAGATTTAAACCCAGTAGTGCTGCCTGTCCCACATTAAAATGGAATTCCAGGATAAACCCAAATAGTCTTAAAAATGCTCACCAATCTGTTGGGTTGAACAAAAAAAAAAAAACTCAGGGTGTGTACCAGGCTTAACCTGTGTAAGAAAAATGTGTATACTTGCCAATTATCGGCCAACTCCAGTCTGGTCACATGATCCCCATTTTTAGTCAGCAGCTGCTGCAGGGAAGGGAACATGGCTAATAGACTGGCCCTAGGAGTCTGTGATGTCACTGCTCCAGGCTTCACCAGCTATTGTCGCGTGCGCTCTTCTCTACAGTCTTTACCAGTGGCTGACACTGGGGATTATGTGCCTGGTCCAGAGCAGGCTGAAATCCGGGTAAGTAGTCAGATCTTTTTTAAAGATTAGTCAGCATAGCTGTTAGGGGACATTTTGAAGACTAGTTGGGTTAATGCTGGGATTTGACTTTTAACCACTTCCTGTCCCTAGGCTGTATATACATGTCCTCGGGAGCAAGTGGGTATACCAGGATCATGACTGGTCAAGATCCTGCTATAGGCTGTCGTGGGGTGTTTTTTTTTTTTTTTTTTTTTTTGAGCTGGTGATAAGACTTGTATGAAGAAGTTATTTGGGCTGGATGCCCAGAGAGAAGATGGAGGAACATTCATTCCCTCAATCCTTTTGTGGCAAATGAAGCTGAAGGTAATAAGGATTTCATCACTTCCGGCAGCCGATCAAACTGATATCTGGCAGATGAGGGGTCGATTAGACCCCTGATCACTCCATAAGAGTGCCTGTCACTGCCCAAAGCTATCACAAGGGGGGGGGGGTGTTTATGCCTTTTGAAAAAACAAACAAAAAATAAAATACAATTTTTAAAGCATGAGTTTAAAGCCTAATGTGCTTTAAACACATGTGGGTCCTGCATGCATATGTAAATGGTGGTTGCACTACTGAGGTATCCCCACGAATGTCAGAGTGAGAGCAATAATTCTATTGCCAGACCTCCAGGCTTAACTCTGCATTGGTAGCCTGTAAAGGCTTTTAAATGTTGGCTGTGTAATTGAGTGCCATGTTTTGTTGCCATTTTACAGACATGTGCAAGTTTAAATATTCACATGCATGTTTGGTATCTATTTACTTGACACGTTTTTATATTTTATCAAAAAAATGAACATTTATAGGGAGTGAGTTACCAGAATTGAAGAGTGTGAAATCTGGTGCAGCTGTGCATGCTAGTCAATTGTCTTTTAACTTCAGTTTGTTCAAATGAACAAAATAAAAATCCTGGAGCTGATTGGTTTCAATGCAGAGCAGCACCAGGTTTTGCACTCTCCAGTTTTAGTAAATGGACCCCTAATATATTGTTTGTGTGCACCAAAAATCATTTTGATTGTATATTTTCCTTGCGCAAATATCACAAAGCCACCACTTCATTCTCCAGAGCCTTTGCTTTTAGAAAATGGTTGCAGGTTCTAAGTATCCTTTCCCCCTAACACCACCTGAACCTTCATTTGCTCCCCATGCAGAGCCTTCCAGAATTTCAGTGTGTGTATGTATATATATATATATATATATATATATATATATATATATATATATATATATATATATATATATATATATATATATATATATATATATATATATATATATATATATATATATATTCTAACTCCACCCCCCCCCCCCCCCCCCCCCCCGGTTTGAATCTTGGAAGAATTTGCCAGGCCCTGATTTCTGTAAGGCCGGGAACCACTGTCTATTCATAATGATAAAGACCTCAGGGGTATTGGAAAATACAGGTTACCTTTTCTGTACCAGAGCTGTAAACATTTTGTATGTATATCAAAGACTTGTCTCTGTTCCCTATCTTATAAAGCATGGGGTGATAAATGCAAACCATTGCTGTATCTTATCAGCCATTTTAGGCTTATCTGGGGTGGCCTGTACTGTCCTTCAATAGGATTACTAGACAGGAAGTCTTCTCATTTGTAGGAAAGTGTCAGAATTCAATGTTTTCTGAATTCATCCTCATTTCTTCTATTCGCCTAGAGAGCTTTTATCTATACTGTACATTTGTTAATGCTGTTCAATGCTTCTTCCCTTTTTTTTTTTTTTTTTTTTTTTTTTTTTTAACTTTTTTTTATTCTGTCTTAAAAATAAATAAATTGAGATTTTAGTCCTTCACAGTAGATGTAGATTTGCTGTCACTTTAGTTTTCTGAAGTATTGCGTATCGTAAACATTTTTGTTTTTTATGCTTGTTTGTAAGCTTCTTTCATCCTTTGGTTGTATCTGTGCTGCTGATCTCCCGTCTACATCAGTCTTTCTCAAACTTTCTAACCCAGAGGAATCCTTAACATTTCCCCCATTTCATGGGGAACGCCCATGAAAAAAACATTTTTTGAGGGGTCAAGGGGAAAAAAAAAAAAAAAAAAAAAAAGGCCTTTACATTGGTGGGAAGAATACCCCTTGTAGAGCTCTGGTCAGGATGCCTCTTGTACCCTCGGTCAGAAGCTCGTGTGACTTGGTGACAACACAGGAGCACAAATGGGAGGAAAGGACAGAGCTGTCACTGACCGGAAATGCTTCAACTAGGATCCCTCTCCCTGCCTCTTTCCCCGAACCCCTGCTGCCATATTTGGCACCTTTTTGGGGTGGAGGGGAGATTGGGTACCCGCCTCCACTTCCGGAACTTCTGCTCCCTCCCCTGCAGTTGGGCGCCATTCACAAAGCGTATCCTGCTATGCGCAGTAACAGGACTGGCTACAAAGCCGCAAGGCTTCAATGATTCCATGTAACTGGTGTCCAAATATCTGAAGGATCTCACATAATCCTCATCACCGGTAATGGCAAAGTGATCTCCCCCATATGCATAAATAGGATTGATGAACAGAAACTGAGTCTGAACCTTTTTTTGGTCAAGAATTTATAATTTGACGAATAGGACTGATGAGCAAACACGTAGGTTGAAGGAATATCACGGCTATAGCTCATATAGGATTTTGGTGACCAGGTTTTGCATCTACTTTAACCATCTTATGTCCATCTTGGAGCTTTTTTTTTGTTTTTGCCAGCTATTGGCTGTTTAGCCAAAGTGATCTGGGCATCTTTAGAGATCACTTGTACAGTGGTGAGAAGTTTTAATGTTTGGAAGTTATTTTTCTAGCAGAAAAATGCTGATTTTTTTTATTTTTAACGAGCAGTGTAAAAATTGCCCCAGATGTGAAGTGGTTAATATTAGCGATCAACTTTGATTATCCTGTTTATAGATAAGTCTAGTTTTATATATAGGTGAAGACTGGTAGGCATGCTGGATCTTGTGGTTACTCTAAAAATTCCTGCCTGCGGGTTGTTTGGTTTTGGTCTAAAAGCTGCAACTTCAATGTTCAAACTGTAAACTTTTATAGCTCTAAACACACACAAGCACAAAGTGAATCCTAAATTATAGTATGACAGCCCTGTAATTTAAGACCTAGTACTGTGTGTGTTTCATCATTCAGGGAGTTGGGAGTGATGGCTGCCCTCTCCAATCAGCCTGGGAATAGCAGGAAGACTTCTGGGTAATGATGTCTCTTGTGACTCTTCCAGGATCAATGCATCTGAATATTTCACAGGGGGAGTCTGTGGCTCCTCTTACATTACTGCTTCTCCAAAGTTGCACAATTTCCAGTGCAGCTTTTTGGACTAAAGTAGTGCAGGAACCTTTTTCTAAAGTCGCAGCGACTTCAGTGTCAATTTGAACGGCTCTTAGAGAAATGCATTGAATTTCACCTGTCCTGTGACTTGAGGTCTCACAAGTCAGATCCCAAGTCACACAAGTGTTAAAGGAGCCTAAGTCCTGGTTAAAATCAGTGCGACTTTGAAGTCTCTACTTTTTAGTGCAATCTCAAAGGCGCAGATCAGTGTGATTTGCATCTCCCGATTTTCATTGTGACTTCATTAATGGACGTCTATGCAAGTCACAATGTAATCAAAAAAATAGTGCAGGAACCCTTTTTTGTTTTTTTGTTTTTGTTTTCAAAGTCTCTGCGACATGAGTCCTGGCTATTTGAACGATTAAATTGCTGGTAATGGGGTGTAGCTTTTCATTAGGATTTTTGAACTGTCAAATCGCACCAGTGTGAGCGAGGGCTTAAAGTGATTGTAAAGTCAGAAGTTTTTTACCTTAATGTATTCTATGTATTAAGATAAAAAAATTGTGTGCAGCAGCTCCCCCCCCCCTTAGCCCCCTGCTTTTACTTACTTGAGTCAATCTCTATCCAGCAATGTTGCAGCAGAGACTCTGCTGCCCAGGACTTTTCCCTCATTGGCTGAGACCACGAGAGCGAGACCCACCTAACCACAACTCGGTGTCTAAATGGACACGGCAAGCTATGGCTTGGCTCGGGTGCCCCCATAGCGAGCTGTTAGCTGTGGGAGCACTCATCAGGAGGGAGGGGCCAGGAGCACAGAAGAGGATCTGGGCTGCTCTGTGCAAAACCACTGCCCAGGGCAGTTGAGTATAATTTTTTTTTTTTTTTTTTTTTTGCTTAACAACATAAGTTTCACTTTTTAAAGTAAAGCTGTCACTTGTTAACCAAGGGTTGAAGTGTGACAGAGTAAATTGAAACTATGTACAAATTCCTTTTTGGTATTTGTGTATGTAAACCCTATCAACGAAGGACTGTTTGGTACTATTGGAAGTGTTTTTTGCATTTGTCTGATGAGTGCAAAAAAATTAAATTAATAAATGATGCTCAAAATCCATTGCAGTCCTATGTTCTGTGTTTTTTGCCTGTATTATCTCAGACACACATCAGCCCTGTTTAGTTCTTTCTGTGGACTACAGACACCCCCCCCCCCCATGTTAGAGACCTATGTGTTCTATAGGCGCCACACACTTTCTGTCCCAGAACGACCATGCTGCCCCTCCATAGATGCGGTACATTGAATGAGCATTGTCATTCTGGGACAGGAAGTTTGTTGCTGGTGGTAGGATCAGCAGGTAAAAATAAAGGGGAAGAGTGTATGTAAGCGCACACTGCTGCACTGTCAGTGCTCCTGTTGGTCACTGGCTCTTCCATCTTCTCTCTGTGTGCCTTCCAGGTTCAGATTCCTTCTGTCCTTTTTTTTTTTTTATTTTTTTTTATTCTCAGATGTGATAACGTCACTCCCGCGCATGCACATGGGATTCACATTTTCTTGCCACAAAGCCATGCTGTAAATGCAAGCTGATCTGTACATGCAGCAAAGTCCCAGTTCACACTGGTGCGATGTGGGGAAACCTCCGATTCCGTGCCGGTTCCTGAATCGCACACTGGTTCACACTAACATCTAAGAAACCTCTGGGGTGTCAATGTAAAGTTAATGACACCCCCAGATCGGATTGCAGTGTGAACTGTCAAATGGTGTAGGAATTGGATCAGAGGTGTGAAAACCCATACGATCCAATTCCAGTGTTGACCAAAAAAAAGGTCCTGCACCATTTTGGTGCGAATGCGATTTTAGCCATACAGTTTGTTTGGCTAAATTCACATCGCATGTGATCTGCACAGCAATGTGGTGCGCATTTAATGCCACAAGTGTGAACCCAGGCTTAAACAAATGGCAACAGGCAGGGAGAAGGATTTGACACAAGTGACCAATAGTCTGTCATAAAATTCCTACCTGTTTAATTTTTAAAGTGTATTTCTACTTTTAGGGTAAATTGAATAGCCCTCTGGCTTTAGCACAGCTGCATTGCTTTCTGGATATCATTAGGAGAAATATAATATACAGGGTGCCTAATCGCAAAAGGCCAGACTGCATGCTTCTTCAAAGGGAAAAAGTTTGCAATAGTTTCTCCCATTGTTGAATCTGCTTTAGGGATTCTTTCATATATTTCAACAAAGCTTCAAAGATCCGTGTGTGTGTGTGTGTGTGTGTGTGTGTGTCAGTTTTGGCTGATCATTTTTTTTGCCACCATGTTTTTGTCCCGCTGAGGAAACTGGAATTAGAACTTTCTTTGAGGCTGGGTTCACACCTATGCGACCTGGATGTGGTTTCCTCGCATCCAATTCGCATGACAGGAGACTGACTCTCTATGGAGCCGCTTCACATATCTCCGTTGCGGAGTAGCTTGCACAGAAGTGCCTCTTTGGCTCAATTTCAGGGCAAATTCAGTCAAAAAATCGTCCCTGAAACGGCGAACAGGGACGCACTGGACCCCTGCTGCGAGACGCAGCAGTCGGAGGTGCGAACACACCCTTGGTGGTTTAAATTTTTTTTTTATTTTTTTTTTTTTTTTGCATCCATATGAATCGCTGTTCAGCTTTTTGCTATCGGTGGATATAAGAAGAATGTTGACTGTGGTGGTTTAGTATTCTATAACTCTCCTAGGTACAGCATTTTAGGGGTTAAAGCTTAAAATCGGACAAACTGCTAAATCTAAAGTTTAAATCTTTTTTTGCGGGCTGTCAAAGGATTTTTCATTTTTGTTCAGGCCATCTTGTGATTCAGTAACGCCTGTAAAAAAACGATCCTTGACACTTTATAAAACTTGGTCCAGGAATATCTTTAATAGGTATTTGTATAGCACTGATGCCTTTTTTTTAAACGGCATGCTACATATTGTACATTTACATCAGTCCCCCATCTTCAAGGAGCTTCCAGTCCAAGTTCCCGATCCGCATACATAGTAAGGCCAATTTAGACAGGAGTCCTTTAACCTACCAGCCTGTCTTTGGAGTGTGGGAGGAAACCAGAGTACCCGGAGGAAACCCACACAGGGAGAACATGCAGATAGTATACAGGTTGGGGTTCAAACAGAGGACCCCCCAGTGCATAAAATTACAGAAATATAATTTTATTTGGTGATGTGATCCTAATTTTATTTTATTTTTTTATTTTTAGGCTTCAGGTCAAATGATGTACCCTTTAACAGCTGCCAATGTTTACCTAAAAACCTTTTGATGTACATCTAGTTATTTCAAGAACCCTTTGAAGTGTGTGCATTTATCGGCAGGAAGCTTAAAGTAATTCCAGCCAGAACGGTTTTTGGATAAAATGGTGAAGGATTAGAACTCTGGACGGGTTTTTACTGTTTACTGGGACTTCTCGAGGGACATATCGCCTAACTTCCTTTTTCTAGTGAAGCTGCAACAGACAAAAAAATCTAATTTTTATTTCAACAGGACAGAGCCCTGATAGCGGTAAAAGCCCAACAGAAGCTCTAATCCCCCCCCCCCCCCCCCCCCCCCCACCACCACAACAAAATTTTAACTGGCCATGCGCTTTAAACCTTTATTTCCAAATGAATTCTGATGGCTCCCTTTTCAAAATAGAAAAGAAATGCACAATAGCTACTTTTTGTGTTAAAAAAAAAAAAATTGCATTCACAAATGCCTCCTTTTGGGGTTTGTTTGCTAAGGCTTGATTCACACCTATGCAGTTTACTTTTTGAGCATTCCTGCAGTGCTGTTTGTGTTTTGGAAAAAGAAGAAAATAAAAAATAAAATGCACTGCATGGCTTTTCTGCAGCTTCTCTCCGTTGATGTCTATTGAACCAAAAAATACAACAGTTTTGTGTTTTTAACCCCCTTCCTGACCAGAGCACTTTTTTGCGATTTGGCACTGCGTCGCTTTAACTGAGAATTGCGCGGTCGTGCGATGTTGTACCCAAACAATTTTTTTTTTTTTTTTTTTTTTTTTTTTTTTTTTTTTTTTTGGTGGTATTTGATCATCTCTGCGGTTTTTATTTTTTGCGCTGTAAACCAAATAAGCAACAATTTTGAAAAAAAAAACATATGTTGTACTTTTTGCTATAATATCCCCTTCTTTTTTTTTTTTTTTTTTTTTATCGTGACTGCGACATTATGGCGGACACATCGGACAATTTTGACACATTTTTGGGACCATTGGCATTAATACAGAGATCTGCTGTAAAAATGTCACTGGCAGTGAAGGGGGTTAATTGTGTTCCCTAGTGTGTTCTAACTGAAGAGGGGAGGGGTCTGACTTTGTATGAACAGACGATCTGTCACTTCTCCCCTCAGAACCGGGATCTCTGTTTTTTTTTTTTTTACACACGGAGATCCCGGTTCTTGCCACGTTACGGGTGATCGCGGGAGCCTGGCGGTCATTGAGACCGCTGGGCACTCGCGGCGCGCGTGCACCCCTAGTGGCCACCAGAGGGAGCGAGGTAACATAGCGGCGATTCGCCTGCCCATGCCATTCTGCTGCAGTACAACTGCGGCGGCTTGTCGGCAAGTGGTTAAAGTCCCCTGACCCGTTCCAGAAATACAAAGGCACAAAAATGCATTGATGTGAATGTGTTCCATACGAACCCATGTAAAAAAAAAATTAAATAAAAATTTAAAAAACTGTTCAGCAAAAAAGCATGAAAAACACATTGGTGTGCATGGAGCCTAAATAGAAACCAATCCGCTTCCAGGTTTTATCGTCAAAAGCTTTTTTGAATAAGCTGAAGTTAGAAGTTGCTTGGCTGCTATGCAGAGCTGCACCAGATTTTGCACTCTCCAGTTTTAGTAAATTTCCCCCAAAGAGTCTGTTTTAGTCTAGAAATCATCGCATTGCAAAATGTGTGTTTTCCAACCATTCTAGGATAAGGTGTGTGTGTGTGTGTGTGTGTGTGTGTGTGTGTGTGTGTGTCTTTTATCTTTTTTTTATACTTCACTTCTTTTCTATATATGTTGCATATTTGCTGAATTTTGTGTACATATATTTTTGTTACCAAGGACTACAGGAAAAACAGATCCTATCTTTCTTATACTTTTGATTAGCTTGTTATATTCCTGGCTGCCGCATCTAATGTTCTTACGGATGCGGTGAAGGTTTGGACGTTGCTGGTCCACATAGAAATCTTTAGTGCTGTAGAGTGAATCGGTTTCCTGATTGTATTAAAATGAGTGAAACATGGATAGAAAACTAGAATAGAAACCTTTCAGTCTGTTCAATAAACTTGTTGCCTATGGTGGGCTATTTTGTGACTGTAATATCAGATATTTCACTAGAGAGGCTAGGAAGTACAAATGATATAGTTGCCTATGTATTGCTAGTACACACCAGTAATATAGTCTCATGAAATATAAGCTGGCATACATCATGTTATTATCATGTGCTTCCTGCCCCCTTTGCATGTGCAGCAAAATTAGTTTAGTAAAACTTGCTGTCCACAATTTCTGCCTCTGGGGTGGCTGCACTGTCTTATAGGGTCTCCCTAAAGCGCCCCCCCCCCCCTTACGGTTTCTGAATAGAAATCCCATTTCCTTGTGTATGGTTCACTGCTTTTCCTAACTGATCATGTTTTTACAGCTGGCAGACCCCCCCCCCCCCCCCCCCCCAACTTGGCACTTCTGAGTGTGAAGTTGGGAGTTAACACTTGTGGTCAGTGGTGGTGGTAAAAACAGGTGGTTGAGCCGCATTTTTACAGTCCCTGCAGCCAGACAGGGTTGTTCAAACGCCATGGGTGCAATGCTTTGTGCCTGCAGCAAAGTTCTCCCTGGTTTTTGGTGGGTGGTACTGCTGCCAATTTTGTGACTCATTCAAGTGAATGGGGCCATGCAGCAATGGCGATGCACATAGAGATTCATATTTTTTCTTTGTATAATAACGGTGTATGTATAAAAATATATATGTAATATTCTACCCTCCCCTTCCTACTATTTTTTTTTTTTTATTTATTTTTTTTTTTTTTATAGAATTTTTTTGCAAATGTGGGTTTACTTTTAAAACGGATGACTCCCAGGTAGGTGTGTTCTGGTAAACAAGCATAGTAATGAAATTGCCTTGGTCGTTTTTGCTGTCAGTTTGCCGGGAAAGGTTTGCAGCATTATTTTCCTGCTTTCTCCGAGTGTTTTCCTTTTATGTCAGGGATCAGCTTTGTGCGTTTTTAGTCTGTCAGGGATTCAGGCTCTTCAGAACAGATTGCGATGGGAACAGCCCTAATCCTTTCCTGGAATGCTCTTCTTCATTACCAAAGACTTTCCGAGCCCTCAAGTACTATCTGTTCTTTAGGATTTCCTGCCTTCCTTACTGATACAAGCATGTTTTTTTTTTTTCTCCCATTCCCTCCCCCCAAAAAATAAAACTGAACTAATGGTTACAGTTCTGGCTTTGTCCAAATTTTGGTCCGTAATGAAATACAAACCAATCATTTACTATTAGGAGTCCTTATATTCCTTGTTCTTTTGGGTCTCTTGATTCCAAAATCCCGACCAGCATCCCTAGGAGTGATGGGGGGGGGGGGGGGGAGAAAGGGAGGCTGCAGCTTTAATTCGGGCAGATAATGCGGGCTTTATTAAAAGTGGTATTAATATGCAAAATCTAAAATTAGTCCCCGATATAGTTGTATTATCTCCTTCCTTCTTCCCCCCCCCCCCCCCCCTTCTTTTTTTTTTTAATTAAAATCTACTCTATGGTGTGCCATGCATAGGACACATGAACGGAGCTGCTAATTAACCACTTGAAGACCAGGCCTTTTTCTGACCCAAGGTAAAATCTGTTCTTTTTTGCTAGAAAATTACTTGGAACGCCTATATATATATATATATATATATATATATATATAATCTCACTGTGCTAGACAATCTTTTTCAATACTAATCATTTCTTCCTATGAAGAAAAGGAGTGGAGCTTTTATTGTGTGTTGGCCACCTTCAGCCATCAACCGAATTGGGGAGGTACTACGCAAGTCAATCAAGAACCTGTCTATGGGCAGGACCATGAGGCCAGTTGAGGTGGCTGCCTTAGGCTCACTCATGAAGGCACAGTGGGCATCGCCGAAGCATGCATATCAGACACTCTGTCCTCCAGTCGTGTTAATCCTTTTGTGTCTTGAGGCCCCAGGTTGCACAACAGTATCTGTTGGCCATCTGCACCGTAACAACTAATGACCATAATACAGCCTTGCCACCAATGTCTTACCAATGGTGGTGGAGGAGGGGATGGCAAAAAAAGGCTACCTCAGGTGGCACCTTTCCGTAGCAGGGCCCTGTAAAGCAATGAGTGGTGGGACCCAAAACTTTGTAGTGACCACACACTGGAAAAATCTTTGATACCAACCAGGGAGTGTGGCTGGCTCAAGGCCCAGGTGCATTGCTATAGAAACACCCTTATTTTTATAATGGTACACCTTTTAGGTAGTTAACTAGTCTGAAATTTGTAAATCGGACTAAAGAGGAATGACTGAGGACAAGGGACAAAGGGATTTTGTTCCATAAAAGGGACAGTTGAGAGCTATGCAAAGCTGCTAATCTCTCTAGACATCTGCTAGATAGATGGATGTGGATCTATTCACTGTCTAGTTTTTACCCACCTTGACTACTGCAAACTCCCTCCTCACTGGCCTACCTTTCCACAGGCTATCCTCCCTTTAGTTCATTATGAATGCTGCTAGACTTGTTCACCTTTCTGATCTGTGGCTGCTGCCCCACTTTACTAATCCCTTCAATGGCTTCCAAATGCTAACTACAGCATACAAAGGCCAACCACCACTCTGCCTCCAGCTATAGCAGGACCCTCGTTTCAACATATTGCCCAAATTGTCCACTCTGCTCCTCCCAAGACATCTTGCTCCCTCGTTACTTCCTCCCATACTCTTCCAGGGGACGTCTCTAGAATCTGAAAATTCACTTATTCAGGGAAGCCTACCCCAAATTCACCTAAAAACTGTACTTCGGCAACCTTCACTGGTAACTGCGCAAAGTTATGCGAAACCCCCCCATAGGGTCCCACAAAGTTGGTGTGATGCTACACGCTTGACTTTAGTAAACGATGTTCACACATTTTTAGTAAAGTCAAATAGGCTGTTCACTTGCAGGGGGAATTTTTCCCTTTTTATCCTAGTGAATACTTTGCAAAGAATATCCAGTAACGGATAATGGAAGTCCAGAGTTTCACCTCATTCATTAAGCTAGGGGAATATTCCCTTGCAAAGTGACCCGCTTATTTGCCTTTACTAAAATCGATCCCAATGTTTCCACCATAAATTGTCAAGTGTCTTTTTTGAAGTCCTGACAACTTCTTGCTTCAGATCCCATTCGCACTTAGTGTGAATGTAGCCAGGCAGTTTAGAGGTGTGTGTCTTGGATTTTTTTTTTTTTTTTTTTTCCCCACATCTTTACACAAAGTTCATGTACTTTGTTGAACTTCACGCAATAGGTGACAAGTGACACAACGCTTATATGTGAATGGGCTCACTAAAAGATTTTTAATCTTGTGTGTTATTATGCTTCAGGAATTGCACTACCAAACACTCAGGTGTGAATAGGGGCAATCATTTTGTACATAAACTGCCCATACACTAGGCACATTTCAGTGGGTTCCTAATGAATTTTAAGAATGTTCACTGAATTTTCCAGTCGCTAGTGGGTTCAGATCCATTTTGGAAATGAGAAAGTTGGAAATGTGTATTTTATTTTTTTTTTTTTTTTACTGTGTTATTGTTTTTTGTTCTGGGAATGTTCATTTATTCCAAAACTGAATGTAAAAGGCAAATTAAACTTGAACAACTTTTGCCAAGTCATCGGATGTGCTGAGAATGTGTTTTTTATTTTTTTTTTTTTTTTTTTTTTTTTCCCAAATGTTCGTACAAAAACCCACTAGTGTAGGGTACCACCATTAGCCAGCCAAGTCAATACAGTGGCTTACATGTGCCTATGCAGCAAACCATTAAATGTCCTTTTTAGTCGCATTTATAAAACAGTAGCTTAAAATTTAACAAGTTATGTTAAATTGTTAATGCAAAGCAATTTGGGCTGTAGGGTCGGTGTCATTTTAAACTCGAATGGCACTGGTGCACCTTTAAAAGACCCGTCTTGTTGGCTGTCAGGATGGGTGTGAATGTATCAGAAAGCCGTTCTCTCCCACCACGCCTCCCATTCAGAGTCCCAGCTGTAAACGAGGCGAGCACTGTACCCATAATGACATCAGTTAATAGATAAAATATTCAGTGTCTCTAATCCTGTCCCAGCAGGGAGGGCCGGCATATGTCTGGCAGTAAACATTGACTTCCTACCCCTTACACAGAAAAGGCCTTCTCTCAATCTTGGAAATAAGTAGTCATGTCATTTGCACCCAATCCAATTAGCAAGTTTGGAAGCTTTAGAAATGGAGAGAAATAAACATGTTTTTTGAAAATCTGAGAGCACCACATATTGGTGGGTTTTTTCCTTTTTGTTGAAGAAAAAAATTTTTCTAAACTGTCAGCCTGCTAGTAGTCACTGGTATGTTGCATTTTCTGTTTGCTTAGGTGCTGACCCTGCAGGGGGAGGGGAGGACACAGAGGGTCTGCAGACCTAAGCAATTCTCTGCTGCAAAATAAAGACAAAAGGGGGGGGGGGGGGGGGGGTGATAAATGGGAATGAAATATCCACAAACAAGTTACCCTAGGGGATTTATTAAAATACTGTAGAGAATTTTGCAAACATTCAGGTGTTTGCTGCTAGACTCTTCATTTTAACTAGTATGGGGCTTGTGTGGTTATTTGAAATATTATTATATTAATATATAGTGCATCTACCCCCCTTCTAATGGGAATACATATATAATTTTTTTTTTATTTTCCCTCTCGATCTCCAGTTAATCTTAAAACTGAACCAAACTGTATGAGGATCGCATCTTTTATTTTCAGAGCAAACAGCTCTCCTCCATCCATGCCTTCATGCTTCATTTTGTTGAAAAATCACTTTGAGCAACGAATCACTAGCATTTCTTGCAGATGATTCATATAGCATAGTGGTCTCCAAACTGCAGGCCATATGTGGCCCTTTTGGTTGCTTTTACCTGGCCTCTGGGGCATTATTTCATTCACTGACACCAATGTAGGGGCACAATTCCTCCCACTGACACCAATGTAGGGGCACAATTCCTCCCACTGACACCAATGTAGGGGCACAATTCCTCCCACTGACACCAATGTAGGGGCACAATTCCTCCCACTGACACCAATGTAGGGGCACAATTCCTCCCAATGACACCAATGTAGGGGCACAATTCCTCCCAATGACACCAATGTAGGGGCACAATTCCTCCCAATGACACCAATGTAGGGGCACAATTCCTCCCAATGACACCAATGTAGGGGCACAATTCCTCCCAATGACACCAGCGATGGGGCCTCTATTGGGCCCAGTGACGGTGCACAATTGCTCCCAATGACACCAAAGATGGGGCATTGTTTACTCCAACTGATGCTGGGATGTTTTCTAGTCCCGATGGCTCCAGCTGTGAAGCTGGACCCATGGCCCAGCCAATACCACCCGACTTGACGAACTTCAACTGAGCAATCAAAGGGGGTCAGGCCATAAGCCACCTAAAACATTGACTGCAGCCAATCGGTTTGTCACTTTTGAGTATTCTGAAAGTCATGGGTGTCTGCTGTCAGAATGCAATAACTAGCAGTGAGGGATTCGGCCATCCAAACTGTTTGTGGTTGGAGGAATCTATGGATTGGTCTTGTTCAGTCCAGAATGTATGGCCAATGTAGGTCTCACCATAGCGATATAGTGGTGGGTAATGTAGATGGTTTTGGTAAAGTTGACCTCAAACTAGTTGCGAAGTAGGTCACCTGCCTGAATGATCTATATTCTCCGAGGTCCCCCCCCCTTTGTAAAAATAAATTGTTGGTCATGTGTGGTCATGGGAGAGTAGTTAAAAGGAAACTGAGATCATGATGACAGAAGAGAGGTTATCAAAGAAGGAAAAGAACTGGGGAAGGGTGTTGGGTAAGGGGGTTAAGGAGCACCACATATCTGAGTCTGACTGCATAGTGTTTAAAAAAAAAAAAAACCTTTTGAATTTTTGTGATTTCCAAAGATTGTCTAAAATGGTCCAGGATAACAGTTTTTAAGCCCTCCTACAACCTATGCTCACTAATACGTGTAAGTAAGATCTGTATGCTTGCCAATTTTTCAGGCCGCTCCAATCGCATGATCTCCCCTGTGTCAGCCAGCGGCAGCTGCAGGGGAGAGAAAGGATAAACTGTTTGGAATACCTGGCAGTGGTGACGTCACCCTTAGGCTCCTATGGTCCATCCATTGTTGGTGCTTCCTCTTCCCTGCAGCCACTGCTGACCCTATTGGAGCCAGACCACATGACTGGAATGGAGCGGCTTATAAATAAGTATACAGATCTTTCTTGCACAGGTTATGGAAAGGGGAAGGGAGCATTTTTTTTAGTAGAGTAGTTTTAGGTTTTGCGTGGAATTTTATTTTATTTTTTTTTACATTTCTTCAGGGACTTCCTGGTTTCAATGCCTAGGCAAATGTGATGCATCCCAGGAGTCTTCCGTAGGTGAGGAGGGACGTTGTCATTTAAGCACACCCTCTCATGCTTGCATGCCTGAACTAAAGGCAGGTGGATTACAGGAAGTAAATGCTACATGAATCTGCCTTTGCTCAAAATGACCACGGACAGAAATGCTAGGAGGGTTTTCAAAGTACATTTTCAACAAAATAAAGCGTGGAGACATGGATGGATGGGAACGTTTTTGCTCTGAATATTATAAAAAAAAAAAAGTTTTCACATTGCGAGGGAATTGCCATATTTTTTTTTTTTTTGCTGGCACATGATTGGATGATAGAAGTCATCAGCGCTTCACCTCATTCAATAAGCTAAATGAAGATTACAGTCTGTTCCTTTAGTAGTATCCGCCTCTTGCAGTCCTTGTACAGCTCAGACTGGAAGAGGGGGAAGCAACACATTCGTTCTGCAGTGCAGGGGCATGCTGAGAGGAGGAGAGAGCAAATTGATAAGATTGAGCTTATTTAGGGTGCTGCTTTTCCTTTCTCGGTCCATTCACAGGTTGGGGTGGAGAGGAGACTTGTAGGTGTTAACTGCTTCAGAGAAGAATTTTGGGTCTTCTAGCCTGTCGGACGGGCCAGTGTGGGCTGGGAGAGCTGTGCAAATCTCAGGATGGATAGGAATCCGAATCCTTTGGCAGTTAAAACCGATTGATCTATGCATTTAGTGGTTTGCCCAGAGTTCAGCTTTAAATCCTATTTTTCTGTTTTTCACAAATCCTGGTGTTGCTGTGGCTGGGGGGTATTTATCTCTTTTCAGACTTCCAAACTGGCTTGCGGGGAGATTAGCGGGGCGTTTCCCCATGTGAGGAATTTAGCAGGGTTTCCCAGTGTTTAGGAACTTGTGCAATGAGCTGTTGAATGAAGTAATTCACACTCCACTATTCACAGCTAATTCCAGCCTCTTCTCGCCTCCTTTATTGCAGTACAGCACGCACGTATCCCGGGAAGACCTTCTGTTTGTCCAGGCGGTTTCTTTGTACGGCTTGTACACACGAGCTGCGTGTTCGGGGTGCTCCCATTTCACATGTCCTGTAATGTCTTGTGGGGGAGGGGCATAGAGAACGCAGATGGGGGTAGCTACAGCAACTGATTTTTTATTTTTCTAGAAAAATTAGAGCTTTGCCAAATGTTCAAGCTTAAAGGGATAGTTCACCTTTTACCACAAAACTGCCAATGCAGATAAGGGGGATCTGGAGATAAAAGAAGAAAAACTGTACAGCTCTAACTAAAGTTGAAGAAAGCATTTGATATAGGTGTAGGCCATTTACATACCTTTATGAAGCCTGACTGGAATACTCCCCAGGAAGTTGCTAAGTGAGGCCTAGTCATCACTGCTCACCTCCATCACAGGAGTGAGCTCTCAAATGCTGCTCAGAGCTACGTCATCAGGAGAGCGAGAATGTGAGGGAGTTTTTTTTTTTTTTTTTTTTTTTTTTTTTTAAGCGGGGGTCCACCTAAACCGCTAAAAAAAAAAATATTAAAAGCCAGCAGCTACAAATACTGCAGCTGCTGACTTTTAATACATGGCCACTTACCCTTCCCAGGGTCCAGCGATGTCGGCAGGCGACGCCGAGAACCCGCTTGGTTCTCGCCAGCTGCCGCCACCATCCTAGGTGAGGGAATCAGGAAGTGAAGCGTTGCGGCTTCACTTCCCGGTTCCCTACTGCGCATGCGCAAGTCGCGCTGCGCATCGTAACTGGTCCCCGCTATCTCCTGGGAGCTGTGTGTTTCCCAGGAGACAGCGCGGAGGGACAGGAAGAGGCATAGACTCCCATGGGAGTCTATGCCGGAAGTGGGTGCAAATACCTGTCTTAGACAGGTATCTGCACCCCCCTCCCCCCTGAAAGGTGCCAAATGTGACACCGGAGGGGGGGGGGGGGATTCCGAAAAGCGGAAGTTCAATTTTTGTGTGGAACTCCGCTTTAATCACAGAAAGAGCTCACTCCTCTGATTGGTGGGGGTAAATAGTATTGACTTGGCCTCACTTAGACCCCTTTCACACTGGGGCCTCGTTAGCGCTAAGCTGTTTAAGCGGCACTTTTCGGCCGCTAGCGATGCGCTTTTAACCCCAAAGAAGGAGTAAAAACTGCCCATGTTGCAGCGCTTTTCAGGAGCTTTGGCAGCGCTGCTCATTCACTTCAATGGGCAGGGCATTTTGGGAGCGCTAAATACAGCGCTCCAAAGATGCTGCTTGCAGGGTTTTTCCTAATGTCCCACAAGCACACCGCCCCATTGTGAAGACGCGCTGAAATCAATGGGAGGCGGTTTTCAGGCGCTTTTTAGAGGCTATTTCTAGCGCTAAAACGCATGAAAACTGCCTCAATGTGAAAGGGGTCTTTGCTAAGCACTCCCAGGACTTTGCCATGTCCTGGAAGTATTCCAGTCAGGCTTCATAAGGTATGTAAATGGCCTACACCTATAGCAAGGGTATTATTCATCTTTAGTCAGAGCTGCACAGTTTTTAATTTTTTTTTTTTTTTTTTTTTTTTTAATCTACATACATCCCTTCACCTGCATAGGCAGGTTTTTTGCAAAGCTGAACTATGTTTTTAATGAGCCTTTCAGCATAATATACTGTTTGTAAAGAATGTGTGTGTTCTAATATAATATATATTTCGGTCTTGGATAGTGTAGGGAAGGGTAACGCTCTCTGCTCCGTGGACTCAGGAACTGTATGATCAGCAGTCACATGATTGCTCAGTGTTTAGGTTTAGAGGCGGTGAGGGACAACGGTGCCGTCGTATCAATGCTGTAGCAGGTAGGAAAGTTTCCTACCCCCAATATTCCCACACTTCTTTTAAAGTGTTAATAAGCCCAGCACCCTGCACACTATATCTGGTCTTCCACAGAACATTAAAATGCAATTATTTTAGGGAAGAAAGTGCTAAATACCTTTTCTCAACAGCAATATATATCAGTCTTGTGACTTCTATCAGTGTCTGGTTAAAGATTGCAGGAGGAATTTCATTCTCCTCTGACTGTCCTATGAAGCTACATGACCCCTGACTTTCTGTCTGGACAGTGCTCATTGGTCCTGCGCTGACCAATGAGCACTGTCCAGACAGACATGCACTCTCTCATAAAAAGAGAAACTCTAGCAATACACACCAAACTGAGCATGTGCAAAGTGCTGGTTAGGGCTCTGTACTATTAGATGGACTGGGGACAGTGGAAGAAGATGGAATAAAACCGCCTTTTTACACAATGCACAGGATTAATCCCTTAGGTTCCACAGTGAGTATAACAAGCATGCTTTACTGCATATACAGACGGATTTTACTGTTGGGGGTTTAGTAACACTTTTTTTTTAAGCAAAATTATTCAACTTAAATGCACATTTTGATACCTTAACTTTAAGTCGGCCCTGCGGTTATCTGGCCAAGTTATGTTCTAATGCTAATGGTGCATACAGATTGTGTGGACGTATAATGCAGCATGTGTGCTTTCCAATGATCATTTGTTAAGCTGTGTGCATTTGAAATATTAAATTCTCACAAAGTTAAACTGATGCCTCCCTGGTGCCCTATACAATATCCTGTTGTCATGGTAACCTTGGGCAGCAGAGAGGAAAATGGTTTGCAACAGTGAAACCATAACGCTGGAAAGGCAGGGTGCAGGAAAGTCTCCAGGGAAGGTCCATGACATGTGTAAAACAGATAAGAGGGGTGATGTCTTTGGGGTGGTGGGGATCCATACTGGATAAGGAGAAGCTGGCACCCACAGAATTTCATTAGAAACATTTGAACCGTTTTCAATTGGGGGACATTTTGAGGACCCGCTTCAACCGTAGTGATAAGCATTGAAGGCACAGGATAGAAAAAAATTACAATGCAGGTTTAAGCTTGGTTAGCTCTAGCTTTGAATTCCATTTTAACAGCTTTTAACCACTTCAATACCAGGCACTTGCACCCCCTTCCGGCCCAAGCCAATTTTCAGCGCTGTCGCACTTTTAATGATTGCGCGGTCATGCTACACTATACCCAAACAATTTTTTTTTTTTTTTCCCCCCTCCCACTGACGGGCACTGATGAGGCTGCATTGGTATGCAGCACTGGGCACTGAAAGGCTGCACTGATGGGTACTTATGGGTGGCACTAGTGAGTAGACATATGGCAGGCATTGGTAATGGGCACTGACTGGCACAATTTGTGGTCACTGGCATATTTTAGGCAATGTGTGGCATCCCTGGTGGCCATGGGTGGCACACCTGGTCCTCCATCCATGGTGGCTGTCCCTGGTGGTCCAGTGTGGGCATCTGCAGGGGGAGCTGCACAGATGATCAGTGCAGACCCCCCCCCCCCCCCCCCTTCAGGAGAGCCGCCGATCGGCTCGCGTCTCTCAGACACGAGATAAAAAGCCGATAAAAGGCTTTTCCTGTTTACCACGTGATCAGCTGTGTCCAATCACAGCGTAAAGAGAAGAGGCTCTTTACCGAGATCAGTGTAGCAGTGTGTTCGACTGACACTCCGCACCACCGATTGCTGAGTGCCAGCTGAGAGACTTCATATGATGTCCAGTCAGGATAACAATCACCACCCGGCTGTCATTTTGCTATAGGCTAGACGGGAAGTGGTTAAAATATCAGCTATGCATGGAATGCTTTGTTTTCAATTGGCTTTCTGGCATCTTACATTTTCAATAAGAGAAGACTCAGCAAAACGCAACCCTTGTGGAGCATGTGTATGTAATGAGAAAATATGGCTGCCCCCACCCTTCATAAGTGAGGCAATCCATCACTGTGCGGGGCCAATAGTTGATAGTCAAGCGGTGTGGGGTCAGTGTCTTGATCGCTCTTCTTCCCCCCCCCCCCCCCCTTTTTTTTTTTTTTTTTTTTTTTTTTTTTTTTTTTTTGTTCTTGGCTCTAGAAATGCAGGCACCTTTTAGTCATTGGCTCTTGAGAGGGTGTTTCCCACTTCAGGTTTGCATTATTGTAACAAATGGCTATATATATATATATATATATATATATATATATATATATATATATTTATTTTAATAATTCCAAACCCTAAAGTTCCTCCAGGGGGTCCTTGAGCAGTGGCTAACTGATCTCCTCCCATATGATGGTGCCTGCAGGTCCAACACCACTTGGCAGACCCAGAGCAAAAAAACTAGAGTGAAATTGAGGCTGTCAGATTTCCTATTTCATTTTGACAATCTGATTGGCTGCTCTAGGCATTGTCTCAATTGTTTGACCAGGTTTTTTTTTTTTTTTTTTTTATGAGCCCCTCTGTCTTGGTGACAAAATGTAGCCCAAGGTTTTTGATGTCTGCTCAGCCCAGCTCCATCTTGTGTTGTGTAATTGCTGAACAGATGTTCAAGATCTCTCTTCAAAGCAGCTGGCCTTCCCACCCAGTTCAGCTCATGGAAGTCGTTCCGGTCAAGAAGACATGCCGTGTACAGAGAATTCCCACAGGAGCCCGTGAAAATGTTCTCATATGTAGTCGTTCCCAGAAAACAAGGCCTTCCCCCCCCCCCCCCCCCCTTCTCTAATTCTTTGTAAGATGATCATTTTCTTAGAATCTCTCTCATCCTCTCCATTTTCAGATGTGCATTGGAATCGCAGAGCCATTCCCAGCAAATCTTCCAAACAAAGTTTGGATGACAATGATTTATGATGCCGAGGGGCAGATAGCGTGCCGCATACCTAGCGTTTTACTGAAGCGGTTTCTCCAGCTTCCTCTAGGCGGTAAAAGAAGGCCTTTGTTGCCGATGATGCACAAAAATGCATGAAGTCATTTTTAGAACTGTGATTTATGTCTGCCTGTGTACAGGATTCTGTATTTGTGTCGTTGGACAGGAACTGTCGGTTTGTCAGCAGAATTTAAGCAGCAAGTTTTAAGGATTTATCCGACTCGAACAAAAACTTCTCAGCAGCTTGTGAATCTTCATTAGGCCTCCTGTAGATGGCTTTCAATTAGCCGCATTTGTGAAGTTGTTCAAACGCAAGTCATCCTTTTTCAATCAACATGCTTTTGGATTTATTATGGCAGTGTTTATGACCGGTAAAGTAGATGTTAACACCATCGCTAAAATCTCATAAGCTTTGGCATGTCTGTGTTGGCTTCAAATTGTAAAAATATTGAAAATTTCATTCAAAATGTATTTATATAGTGCCAACAATGTATGCGGTGATTTACAGCAGTCTGAATGAAAAAAAAAAAAAATGGACACCTCCCTCCACACAATTGAATTGAATGGAGTAGAACTACAAAAAATATAACAAGTGCGCCACCAATAAATTCTCTTTATACAATGGAGTAGAACTGCACAATTTATTTGTTAAAAGATCGCAATTTCGATCCAACCATTCATGTAAAAAGTGCAGACCTGCTCACAGCTGTCAAAGAAAAAAAGAAAAGCAGCCGGCAATGTTTATCAAACAACATTTCTCAGGCTGAAAGAGGACAGGTTAACATATCTTTCTGTTTTATTCATTTACAGGGATGAACTTTGGTCTGCAAATGAAGTCAGTTTAAAGCAACCTTGTCCAAGTAAAAACATTTTTTTGGGGTTTGTAATTGTTCTTCTGTTTAACCCCTTAAAGCGGGGGTCCACCTATCTATCATTTTTTTTATTTTTTTTGAGTTAATTCACAAACTTTTCTTCTCAGCATTACATACTCACATATTGTGTGTAATATGTCAGCCTGTGTCAGATTTCGTCGGAAAGAATAACTTATATTATTCACTGCAGGCGGTTTTCATCTTCATTGTGGGCATTTGAAGCCCACAAGCATTTATTTCCTGGATGTGGTGAATGCTGTGCTCCCAGCATTCACCGCTCATTCCCGCACATGCTCAGTGGCATCCTGGGAAGCCTGAGACTAGCTCCCAGGAGACTGTGCGGAGTCTGGGAGAGGCTAGAAACACGCCTACTCCCATGGGAGGAGAACCAGGAAGTGCAAAGAAGAATAGAAAAATAAAAGGTAATTACGGCGATTTCAATTTTTTTTAAACGGCATGTCAGCATCTAGGCAAGGAAGAGAATACATACAGATATTGTTCAAAATTTGGGTGGAACCCCGCTTTAACACTTAATTTACTCAGCCTTGTTAATTCCTTTATTCTCCTTCATTTAATTTTCCTGCTGGGGTGTTTTTTTTGGCTGTGTTCTTTAATATTTTTCCATTGTATTTTGTTTGTAAAATAACTTTTCAATGCTTTGTACCATTGCTGATGTGTAAACATGGGTTACGGTGGGTATCTGCAATTGGTATCGGCGAGTACTAAAAAAAACCCTAATATAATAACTTAATGGTAAAAAAATATATATATATATTTTTTTTTTTTTACTTTACACTTTACATTTTTTCATTTACATTTCTTTAAATTTGATTAAAGCATAGAATATTATGTCTTATTTTATTGCCATCTTGTTTGATAACCTAATGTTCAGGGGTTGTAAATGTTTAAAATAAAAAAAAGTTCTTCAAAATCGTGATCTTCTAAGCAAAAAAAATTGTGCTTCTCATTTTATCTAGAATAGAGGAATCCCCCTGCCGGGGCATTTTGTAGAATACACTGATCAGTAGCCGTGTAGGATTTGTGTGTGCAGCAGTGCTTGGGAGCCTGCCAGATGCTAGTGCATGAATTATTTTTGGATTACATGTAACTCCCCATTTTGTATGTATTAGGGTTGTACCAATACCCGTATCGGTGCTAATACTAGACATTTGCACAAGTATTTGCTCCAATACCTAAAGTGGATTTTTTTTTTTTTTTATTTATTGGTGTGATTTTTGAGCTTATAGAAAATGAAAGAATCGCATGTGATTTAAGCAGGAATGTGGTGCAATTCTTGCCCCAATCGCATGCAGATTCCCGCACTGCTCCTGTGTGAACCCAGGTTTGTCATAGCGACTTCAGCTTGGGTTGACACAGGAGCAGTGCAGGAAACCACATGCGATTTGGACAGTAACTGTGCCTCATTCCTTTTCAGATCACATGCGATCCACACCGCACGGTATCGGTAATTTGTTATTCACAAGTACTTGAGCACAGGTGTCCGTACTCTCTCTTTAAAAAAAAAAAAAAAAAAAAAAAATAGGTAATGGTGCATCCCTAGTATATATCGGGGGGGGGGGTCGCCAAGCTATGGCCTGCACCTTGGGTCAGTGGCGCATCCACAGTGTATACTAATTGGGGATTGAGGTCAGCAGAGGCTGCCTATGGTCTCTGCTTCTGATGTAAGGTGGGACTGATGGAGGAACCTGAAATAAGAGGGGACTTCTAAGGCAGACTTTGAAGGGGACCCTGATGTCACTGGGACTGTGACCGGGGGTTTTTTTTATTTATTTATTTTTTTTTTCCCAACAATTTGTAAAATTGGTAATGCGGGCCTGGTGCTGAAAAGTTTGGACTCATGACATCTATATCGATGCACACATATGCTGAGAAAGCAGCCCTGATTGCGCTTTGTGTCCTAGAGAGCGTCCGTCATACTCTATAAATCATTGGGTTTCATTTTGAATTGTCAGAAGCATGAAGAGCCTGGAAACTCCCAGCTTCCTTCCTGCTCAGGCTTTTGTGCAAACGCATTTCTGCAGCAGAAATCTAGTCCGGGAGCAGCTTTTTCTTTTATTCACCCCCCTCTTGCTGATTAGATAATTGTTATATTATGAACAAGTTGGCAAAACATGCAGACATGTATTTCAGGGAGACTGACTTACCACACCCTTTTAGACTCTAGTAGTAAATATGTCAGCCAAGGTGCGAATAGAAAACCAATCCTAATCCTTTCGCTGATCGATGTTAACTGCTCATTTTAGTGCCACGGTGATGTCATTAATGGCTGTGTGACACAGGGCGGTGATGTCATTCATTCGGGTTTTTATGTTGAGCCCTTGCTGTCTTGGCTATTGATTTTTAGGTTTTCTTTGTAGTGTGTGTGTGTGGTGTGTGTGTGTGTGGTGTGTGTGTGTGTGTGTGTGTGTGTGTGTGTGTGGTGTTTTTTGTCTACACCACCCCCATATTGCCTGTTTATGTAATGGATGTTTGATGCAGAGATGGCCTTCTACAGGACCAAAATCTGAGCTTTCATTTGCAACTGTTCCTATACACCTTGTTTTTAGGACACTGGGGATTGGTTTTGGATGTTCCCCATTTAGGTTGTGGTCCCTTTAGGGGGGATAAGACTTTTTGTGTAGTCGGGGGGGGGGGGGGGGGGCTCTCACCCATGCATGGTGAGGAGTTCTGGGATAGTCAAGTTGGAGAGGACTGGCAGTTCTCTCAGGATGGGCAAGTCCTCATTTGGGACCCAGAATTCAGTGTTGCAGAGACTTTGGGTGGGAAAGGGCATCCAAATCCTGATTACGGGGACTTTGGGTTAACCCACCTGCAGGGGAGACCTGAAAAGGAGCAGGAAGGAGTCGGCACTTGTCTGAGCTGGAGTGTGAGGCAAGTCACAGCTTTGAGGAAGTGAAGACTGTCTGATGACTGAGCTCTTGTGGCCTTTGCAGCCCTCTGAAGTAGATGGGAACCGTATACCTGCCGTCGGATAGGTATACTGATAGTGAGCCATCGTGTGGGGTTTCATAATTTTTTTTTTTTTTTTCCTCCCCCATTATCCTAGAATTTGGACTGTTTATATTTTGCTGAAGAAAGCGGTTTGCCTGATTTTTGAAAGCCTGTTTTACTTTGGCTGGTGGAGATCAAATGGCTGGTGATCCTGGGCAATCCATAGAAATTTATAGGCCAAAGCTTACCTAAAATAAAAAATGGAACAAGGAACATTACTTCATTGAGGTGTGTCCCTTTTGTGCCTCTGTGTCCTCCTCCTCTTCCTACTGATCAGTGGCAGCTGGTGCTAAAAAAATTTTGGGGGGGCGCAAACAAACTGAAAAAAATGTGAAAAAAAAAAATCATCAAACGCTGCCAGTACTGATGCTCCATCATAATCTTTGAGTGGCAGGGGTTAGTAGAACTAAGACAGGCCATAAGTTAACCAATTTTTCGTTCTTCAGCCATGGGTTGAAATCGAAATTTGCACCCCCTACCTTTTTCTAGTCGTCTTCACCTTCTTTTTGTCATTTTCTGTTTTGGTCCGTGCCACGCTCCAATAGCTGGTGAAATGGTGGTGGAAATCTTGTGGATCGACACTTGGCTCACTAGTTGCCCATTGTTTAAAGGGACAGTGCTGCCTGCCTATGGCTTTATCTCAATATCCAGCTTGCCTTTTATTTGAATCCTGTAGAGCAGGGAATAGACTGTTCTGTGTAATCTGCATTGTTTGATGGCCATGGCCTGCGCGTGACCTTTTTTGGGATATGCAAATGAGTGGTTTTTAAAGCCAGAAATTGCATCCTAAATAAATATACAAAGGTTCAAGTGAACATGTCAGTGACCAAGCATTAAATGCCATAATGTACCTTCCTTGAACTCAATTTTCTGTAGAAGTTGGGAGCCCAGTGAACCAGAGTGCATACTCCATTGGTGGCTTTGACTCTTGTTTCTACTTAAAGTGTAAGTAAACCCCCCCCCCCCCCCCCCATCGTTTTTAGCCAAGGAAGCTGCCATCTTTGCCTCTAATCTACGAGTGTCATGATGCTGCACATGTTTTGACAGTTTGGTTGAGAGCACAACCAATGGGAGTGTTACATTTTCGGTACGTTCCGGAAATGAAACTGTTTTATGGATGGCTTTACTTCCGCTTTAAGGGCCATACCCCGTCCCACTCTAGCCTAGTGTCCAATAAAAGCACTGTTAATAGCTGGTGCTCATTTGATGATGGGGTGGGCAGGTCACATGATCTGCTTGTAACTATGCGTACACCATACATGTGGGATTCCCCTGGAAGCTGGACATCTCTGTAGTAAGCCCTGCCACTGCAGTCTTCTTCACTAGCTTCTGGGTCTCGTGCCTAGCAGCTGCCCTGCTGCATTAACACAGAAGGTCCCTCGCTCACTATGGGTGCCATTCAGGGAATGCTTTGCATGTTCTCAGTGAATGCAAAGCATTCTCTGAGGTGGAAATTGTGACATCACCACCCTATCTCTCCAACTTGTCCAATCAGTGTTTTGCATTCATTGAGTGCAAAGTTTCTTTTGAATGACTACCATGTTGAGTAAAGCCAGATAAAAATTGGAGCGATTTTTTTTTTTCTTTCCTGCAACCACGGTCAGTATTGAGGGGGGGGGGGGGGGACCCTTCAACAGAACTATTGCATTCCAGCAGGGGAGCCATCCAGGCCAGAAGAACACAGATTATTGCTAAGGCTATAATTCCAACAGGCTGGTTGTACCCAAGTTGATTGATCAACTTTGGTACAATTGGCCTGCCCATACATGGTTCTAATGTTGGCCAATCCCTGCTGCTGGTAAACGGACGTTTAGGAGCAGTTGGGCATTTTTTTTTTTCAACTGCTCCTGAACTTTAATCTTTTCTTTTATAAGTACATGTACACAGGATCATTTTATAGTCCTTTCTAGGCAGTTGAGTTTGAACTCCTTTTTTTTGCGTTCCAAAAAAGGCCTCTAGAGGCTGAGTTAGAAGCATTTCAAGCGCTTAATGCGGTAACATGCGTTACGTTTTACAGGCGTTTTTTTTTTTTTTTTTTTTTTTTTTTTTTTAAACTCGGCAAAACTGACGTTTTTAAATGTGGGTTACTACCTGTCAAGTTAAATCGTTCAGGAGAGGTTATAAAAAAAAACGTGCCGTGTACATCGAGCCTAACAGTCTATGGCTGGCCTAAGCAACCTCCTGTGCTTGTTGGAAGCAGGGCGTGCATTCGGCACAGAACCTAGGGAAGCCTACTACAGTGGTTTCTAACTTCCAGTAGAATCCCACAGGTATGGTATAGGCTTACTTGCATTGGTCCAAGCTGGACCAATGTTGCTGTATAAAAATTGCCATACATAGAATTTTTTTGTAAGCCAGTCCAGAATGATAGTCCTCATATCTATCTATGACCACTAGTAGAGAATACAAGAAGGGTCCTCATATCTTTGGGTGGCAGTAGACCACACACGAGGCACCACTTACTGGTCAACTTATCTCAATGGGGAAATGCAGTGGGCTTTCAGTTTTTTGAGAGTTCATTAACCTGACCACCTATGCTGCATCAGCCCGCTTCAGCCTGCCTTTGCATTCCTGTTGATTTTGATATATTTAGGGAAGCTGTTCTGATGCCATTTGTTTTCCTCCTCTGATGACATAAACATGCATGATCAGCCCATCTGAACATGCCTGTTTATACCTTGGCCTGAAAAGAAAAAAATGGCACTCCAGATCTTGCTTGTACGCCCTTTTATTTAATATCTATAGTCAGCCGAAGAATACAGTGAATCTAAAAATAAGTCTGCAACAATTGGAGCTAATCAGTACACATTATATCTGCTGTTCAACTATCACAATCGGTTACTTATTAAAGATAATCCGTCTGTCGGGCACATAACTGCTCACCTTTTTATTGTGCAGGGCCATCTGACATCACACTTTGTGTATAATGCTTAACGCGTATGTGCATACGCCACAGCTGACATTCCTTTCTAGGGCTTTGCTTGTCATTCAAACTATTTCTGACACTGCTTACGTAATTGGCCTTACTGGAGAATATATTGGGTGGATCTAGTACAGCATAGGCTCCTTGTACACTGAAATAGAAACCAGTCTGTTCAAGGTATAAAGTGCAGTATGTGTAGATCTTGTGGAAAGCGTCATGACCTTAATTGTTGTAGTTTTGGAATTGTGATAAACAGCCTATTAACAGGTGCAAACAAATCTAGCACGTAGCCTTGCAATCTTTGGCAAACATTGGCTGTAGAATGGGTTCTATTGAGAATCTTAGTGATTTTAAGGGCTTGTTTACATGTGCTTTGGTCTCTAAAGAGAAATTTGCTTTTGGATTGCTCTTAAGATCATTTGACAGGAGATGAGGTGTTTATCTTTTTTTTTTTTTCCTGCTTTAGCCCCTTGAAGCCCACAATGGTAACAGTGGGTATAATTCTGGCCGCGATGCATTGCACGTGTACAGCCCAGGCCTCTAAGTCGAAGAGGTAGAGGTTAGGAGAGGGTAGGAAGGGGGCAGTAAAAGCACTGTTCGGCTGTGGGGTTTTACCACCCCCTCAACTGCTAGTGTGAACAATCCCTAAAAGTGGTACTGTCGTAGAATTCCACTCTTTCTGTGTCCTCATACCTGTCCTAGGCACAAAGCCAGGACCATAAAGATGTGATTTGAGTCTGGCGTGGAGCGGTTGCTTGCAGAGTCCTGACCTCAATCCAACTGAGCATCTTGCGGATGGATTGTGAGCTAGGGCTTCTCATCCTGAATGGTAACAAATTTCCAAGCCCTTTCAGAAGAGTGGAGGCCATTGCACCCGTAAATGTGGCCAACTCTCCATTATGAATGACCATGATTTTGGAATAGAATGTCCAAGAATCTCCTATAGGTGTGGTAGTCATGGGTCCACAAACTTTTGGTCTTGTTCACAGGGGAGATTATGTCCATATAGCTTGAACAGGCCTTTGGGCAGGGTCTGTAACTTCAGGTGCTGTGCGCAGGCAGTCCATTGAAATCCATTAGGACGCACCACACAGTCGCAGCCGCTTGTACTCATGTGATATGTGTGTGGGTCCCAAATGTTGACCGCGTGCATTTGGGGGGCGTTAATGCCGGTCTCATTAGAGCAGCTGTGTCCCTGCAGCCACATGTCCTAATGGGTTGTCTGCTTTCAGCACCTGGAGGTAAAAACTGCCCCTTTCATGCTATACGGGTAGGTATGATCGCTGGTGTGAACAAGGGTTGTACAGTAAATGGTTGGCCAGATGGGTAGGATGAATAAGATCTCATCTCCTTGTCTTGTTTTCTAGTTTCTATGATAATGATTGCCTTCTGGATAGTCGCAGGTTTTGGGTGCTCAGGGCTTATCTGTCTGAGTAATAAAAACTTGTCAATAACTTTATAGCTGTAATCTTGAAGGCCAAAACTTTTAAGTTGTGCAAGCTTCAGCCAAATTTTTTTTTTTTTTTCCCTTGGGTAGCATTCAGTTTAGCTCATTAGCTAGAGCTAGGTCCTCATGCTGTGACCTAGTATGCGCAACCATAATTGGTGGTCAGTATATTTCATGAAGGCCTTGGTGCACGGAGAATTATGGGACAAACTCTGAGCTTCTGGAGTTTGCACCAACATCCGTGTTTAACGCAGTGATCTTATATTGCTTATATGTGAATAGGCCCCGTAATTCAAATGTCCTTCAGGAAATGTTTTATATAGGGTCTTTAGGCTTAATGTACACGGGACGTTTTACAACCTCTTCTGAACGATTTAACTTGACGGATAGTAACCAACGTTTAAAAACGTCCATTTTGCCACGTTTGCGCTTTTAATTTTTTTCCATCCAGCGGGTTGATGGTAGAAGTGCCGCTTACCCCTATCCACACAATCTAGGTGGATGTATGGCCAGCTGTAGTGTTCATCCACATGTGGCCAGGGGGTTGGCAACCACAAAAAAGATGCTCAGTGCTTTGGCAGACCCATTGTCATCAATTTAGGGTATGCATCTACTATAGAGGGTAAGTGCACCAAACACATAGCTGCCAACGTTGCCAGAGGGTGGGCACTGACCTCCAATCATTCTGGGTGTCGGCTCTGGGAGATTCAACTAAATTGCATATTGACAACCTTCCCTTCTTCATAGAGATGAAATTGCTGCCTGCTCTGCCATTACAAACCATTTTTTACACTATATATAGTATGGTAGTCTACTTAAAGCAATCCTGTGAATAATAAAACATCTCAAATTGACACTTACTCTGCATAGCTGTCGCCCCCAGACGTTTGTTTCACCTCCGATTATTATTTGAGTGCCTTATGAGCCCCAAGTAGTGGTGTGTTCTAAAAGACTCCAATCTCTTACACACCCACCCTGCCTCTTCTGCCTTCCCATTGTAAGGGTTACCCTTACTAATGAAGAATGGGGCACAGGAGGTTGGGTGGTAACCAAAGGAGCTAGTCGCTATTTGCATATTGGCATGGCCTAGACCAGTGGTTCTCAACTCCAGTCCTCGGGACCCACCAACAGGCCAGATTTTAAGTATTACCTAGGGGAGTTGCAGACTAGAATGCTGCAATCACTGAGCAGCAAATGATATCACCTGTGATGTATTTCAGCTATCTTACAAACCTGGCCTGTTGGTGGGTCCTGAGGACTGGAGTTGAGAACCACTGGCCTAGACCCTGCAAGAAAACAGAAATGACCATTGGGTACATTGTAGTGAAAAGGACATGCACATAATGTAAAGTAGTCCATTGGACACCTATAGAATAAAATGTAAACTTTGGCGTTAATTCCTCAGTGGGAGAGCCCCAGCGTGCTGCTATTTAAATGTTCTCTGCAGTGTCTGAGGCAATCCTTTGGCACTCTCCTAACTCTGTCTCTAATTAGTCTCACAGTTTGGCTTGCAGTGTTTTCATGTAGGCTGGAAACAGATGATGTTGTTGGCTGTTTTACATTTTCACCCTTTATTTATTCACTTCAGAAGAAAAACGACCATGTGTGGGGTGTTTTTTATTTATTTTTTGTGTGACATTACAAAATTTTGTAACCCAATATAAGAATGTAATTTTAACTTTACCAGGTCATTAGATAGATAGAGATATATAGATATATATAGATATATAGATAGATATAATTTTTTCCGTCCACCTAAAAATGGTGGCCTTACCCTATTGCTGTTCACTGCCTACATTGCGGCAAATTTTTAACGCCTATGTTTTACAGTCAGCTGCCAAATGCACTGATTGAAGTCAATGGGACCTAATGGTACACTGCTTGCATGATATTTCATATGTCAGATATTTGTAAAATCCCCTTGATCAAAAGACCTTCCCTTCGGGAAGCATCATTATCAACTGCTAAAGACGTGCAAATTGACATTCAACCATCTCTACACGAGGAATCTACTGCGGATGGTTTTTCAGCAGGGTGGCAAACTTTTGCCTCCAGTGTGAACAAGGCCAAAAAAGAGAAAAGGGATGGAGAGCACAGAAAAAAAAGCACCAGGCCACTTAACTGAGAACCCAGTCCTAAAGAGTAATTTTTTTTTTTTTTTTTTTTTTCCTTACCTGAGTAAGAACCCGGCTATGAAAGATGCAAACTACTATCTTCAGGGGACCACAAATGGCAGAGAGCCAAACGCTGGGCCCAGGCCCCTTGTCAAAGACAAGTACGCACACAAATGCATGTAGGCAGGTTTAGCCTTGTCTGTTGTTGGCCTGCAGTGTTCTAAACATGGATGTTCAACTCGGCACTTTGAACGAGACTTGGGAGAAGCTGTTACAAGTCGCCAGTACCATGTAATTTCGGGGGGGCAATGGCGGTTCTCAAACCTGTCCAGTCACTTTTGTTCTCCAGGAGGATCTTGCCAACGGGTGTCTGCTGTAGCACTAGGCATGAAATCTTTATCTATGTGACTGGAACTGGGCAGGTTGGCTGACTGTCCTCTTGTGTTTGTGACCAGCATTAGATATCCCATGAAGCATCTTACAGGAAAAGAGAACCCATCATGCAGTTGTTGGTAGTGAGATCGCTGGCTATGTTCACCCATTCAAGCCTGGCATCAGGATTTGTGTATACAAGACCTGTGTCAGACAGACATAAATTCTGCATCCTCTCATTTACTCATTCGTTTTCTCCATTGCGTAGTTTGGTCACTGTAGAGTAAAGATTTTCCAACATCGAGAAGTGTTACTTGGAAAATTGTGTGTGTGTGGGGGGGGGGGGGGTGGTGTTTATCATGCGTTGTGGGTTTTTTGTTTTTTAAATGCGACTTTTCATCCTTTTCCAGAGAATTAAAAAAAAAAAAAAATGAACATAAATTAATATCCCGGATATTTTGTCAGCCAGAAAACCCATCTGTGGCCTAACCCTCTGACAAACAACCAGCAACAATTACAGTGACACCAACACACAGAAACCTGCCAGGGAAGCAGATGCTGCATCTAAGGGAGATCTTGTTCATCACCGCACTTGTTCTGCTTTTGATTTATGTGCTTTAGGAGGAGAAAGGTATAGAGGGGGCGGAGGACGCCGTGTACTGCAGCCATTTACGCGTGTTGTTGCTGCCGAATCTTTAACCTGCCAGTCTTTTGTTCCATGCATCTGAGGAGTGCTGGCTGAGGGGGCAATTGGTGTAGGCTCTGTACAGACTTAAAGGAGAGAGAGCATCTGGTGTACTAATAGTGTGTACAGGTTATACTACACTTCTGGTGGTGTACACAGTATAAAATACAGTGCAGCCGTAGTAGAGTTTCTAATACACTTCAGGCGGTATACACACTAATACAGTGTAGTGTGGTGTTGCAAAACAAATACATCATGTCAGGAAGGCCAACAAGGACAGGCAGATGCTCGCAGGCCACTAAGAGGGCAAGTAGCCTCTGTGTCTACAATCCACAGTGGTGGATTGCAACCTTACCCTTGTAACGTGGATCAAGAAGGGTTGCCAGCCAGTAATGATCCCTCTCCTTGATACCACGAATCCTAGGGTCCTTTCGCAGGCTTTGCAGAATCGGGGAGGCCATGCAGCGCAAGTTTACAGAGGCATTCGATTCTGAGTCCTGGGTCACTAAGGATCACATTATCTGTAACAACCTCCTCCCAACCACATACAACTCCTTGGGTTTCTGGAGACTGAAACCCATCCCTTGAAGGCTGCTGCTGAGTATTATCCTCTATATCCATGCTGACACAATCCTCCACCTCCTGTGTGTTTGGCAGGAATGCTATCTAGATAAAGGGGGCCTTGAGAAGAAAGGAAGTCCTACTCTTCCTCCCGCTGTTCTGCCTTAAGTGCCCTGTCCATGGTTCTATGAAGCGTGTGCTTCAACAGGAAGACTAGAGGGGACAGTGTCTATGATGGAGGTCCACATTCAGCAGGGCGATGACCCTAAATATACAGCCAGAGCTACAATGAAGTGGTTTAGATCAAAGCACATTCAAGTTTTTTTTTTTTTTTTTTTTTTTTTAGAATGGTCCAGACCTAAATCCAATTGAGAATCTGGGGCAAGACTTAAAATTTGCTTTTCAGACACTCTCTATCCATCTGACAGATCTTGAGCTGTTTGCAAAGAATGGGCAAAAATTTCACTTTTTAGCTGTAGATGTGCAAAGCTGATAGACATACCCAAAAAGACTTGCAACTGTAACTGCAGTGAAAGGTGGTTCTACAAAGTATTGACTCGGGGGTCTGAATCGGTTTGTCCGTTTTCAGAAGCGACCGATCATTTATTAAGCATGCATGCTCGCTATTGGAGGCGCAAGATCCCCATAAACAGCTCTTTTCGGAAAATAGGCTTTGGTTTTCTAAAGCTACATTAGTGCTGTTTTGTGTTTTTATCAGGGCTCCTCTTTAATCCCAAAAATGAGTGTTGCATGCATCAGACCTGTTTGTCTCAGGATAATGAATTTCCTAATGCATAAATAGTTAATGCAAATTGCATTGAAATTTCCTGGTTTTCTCCCCAAGTGCTTAGCGTATGGTAAGCGGGACAGAAGTGAAATGAGAGTGGCCTGTATTTGTCAGATATATGTTTTTCAAGCTCTAAGCTCTCAAATCTAAACTCTAAACGCAAATGCTCCCTCTTAATCATGTTTCATTGCCTGGTCTAATCTTCACAACCCCCGTACCATGCAGAGTCTCAAACAGAACGCTGGTCATCTTATTTATTTATTTTTTTTTATTTGGTCCAAGCTGTTGATGCAGATGAGACATTTTTAACAAAGTACAGGGATAAGATTCGGAACATTGAATGACAATGGATTGAAAAAATAAAGTTGCTGAGACAGATGGAGGAAATGACGGCAAGAAGTGTGTGTGTAATATAAAAAAAAATTGTGTGTGTATATGTATATTTTTCTCCTTTTTTGTGTGCGTTTCGGATCTGATGGATGACGGCAAAGCTGCCTGCAGATGTGAGATGACCATTACTGGATTCTGGTAAGGATCTTGTCTGAGGTGGCTACTTGATGAATGGTCTGAAGGGGACCGTTTACCAATCCTCTTATGACCCTATTGCCCCTCATCTTCCCACATCTGATTGTACCGTTTTCCTGCCTCTGTCTCTTTGTGTTAACATAAGGACTGGGGGGGGACCTCCTCAAATAGCCCTTTAATTGTAGGGATAGACTTCCATGGGCTAAAGACCGTGTACGATGCAAAGGTGTGCCTTGGTGGGCATGGTGAGAGCTGGGCGTTTTCTAAAGGACTGGGCTCATTGTGCCAAACCTTTTCACATCTAACTTTTTTTTTTTTTTTTTTTTTTTTTTTACTTTTTAGGCATTCTTTAAACACCACCAACTGGCCCTTTCATTGTAGCAAAAGCTTTCCATGAATGATGGCATACAATACAAAAATGTGCCATGTTATCGAATTAATTGGTGGCCATGATGGAAGCTAGGTGTTGAAAAAAACTTCCAAAATTAAACTAATTTTTGAGTCTACAGCTCTTTTATGGGGGGGGGGGGGGGGGGGATAAATCAAAGGCAAAATAGAAAAATATAGAATATCCATAGACCAGACCACTCACTGGACTAAATACAAAAAGTGCTATACTTTTTATTTCATATAGTTTTACTGGTAAATCATAGTCTCTCCTTATTTATACTATTTAATGGTGGATGGGATGTATGTATATATTGATCTGGGAGGTCAAAAGAAGGTTTTGTTGAGAGATCTAGGTGTTCTTTGAAAGACTAGATTCATTAAGACAAACCTTTTCCTTTTTTCATATTTGGCAAACACAATTGTCTAGCTTTTTAGTTGTAGGGAAAGCCTTCCATGAGCAAAGAGTGCCATGGTGTACCCTTGATTATTTGGCTTGGTAAGAGCTGGATTGCTTGTGATGCAACTTTTTCACATGTAAATTTTGTTTTTTTTTTTTTTTTTTTTTTTTTTGCTTTCAGGATTTGACGGAAGGTCCCATTCTCGTCAATGTCTGATTTTAGTGAAATGTCTCCTATGCCTGGCCAGCATGTCTTATTGTACTGGCCCAGAGGGCAAATGGCCTGGCCCAGGCCTCCCATGAGTGGTTACACTATTGCTTACAATGTTCAGAGCTGTGAAGCCAATCCATTTAGTTGTATTGACCATCATAAGCTGGTTAAATAACTATTTGAACTATTAATGGGACTACCACAGGCAGCACAGTGGCTTAGTGGTTACCTGTAACCACCCTGTAACATTGGGGTCTACAATTTAAGATCAAGACAAGACACGTGCGTAAGATTTGCATCTTCTCCCTGTGCTTTTGTGGGTACTGTTTTTTTTTCTCCCCCATTCTGAAGACCTGCTCGGTAGGCTAGTTGGCTCATTTGAGTGTTCAAAATGGCTGACTTGCCTCCTAAGTGCCTTGATTCTCCTGAGAGAAGTGCTATAGGAATACACTTATGTGGAAGCAGTTGGCACACACCTATATTTTAAGAGCATGGGGTTTCTGAATCATGGGTTGTTAAATTATGGATATCTCCTTTAAGCCTGGTACCTGAAGAGCAAACACCACCTTAACCTACTTTAGTAGTTCGTTTTTGGATGTTTGTACATGGTGATGAATTATTGATTCACTCTAAGGACATGCGTTATAGCAGACGGTGTGAGTGCTATGGGACCCAGAATTGTCTGGCTACATATTGATTTCAGTCAGCTGCTGTGTTAATAATTTGTTAGAATTTTAATGGGTCTCAGTATTTTTAAAGAAAAACAAAAATAAAAAACGAATTTAAGTGTTTCCAAACCCAAGAACAGAAATGTACTGTATTATGCAGCTTGCCAGTACTTTGATGTGGGGCAGCATTTGTTTGTTTTTAACCTGGTGACCCTGCTAGTAACTATTCCTGTACTAGGGTGATGAGGCTTGCTGAAGGTGCTGGACTATAGGACGCCCTCCCTAATCCCCCCCCCCCCCCCCCCCCTTCATTTCCACTGTGTAGAGAAAGCCCCTGTAGTTTAGAAACCGCATAAGAAGCCAATCAAGTATGTTGCATTGCAAACAGCATGGTGATAGAGAGCAGAGAGGTGAGCTCATCGGTGTGCTGCTCTTTTTTTTTTTTTTTTCCCTCATAGGACTGAGCTGGTAAGGGGACCTGCAAACGAAACCAACAGAAAAAGCTCAGGTCTCCTCCCCTGCCAGCCAGGGCTGTGCTATGTGTCAGAGCGGTTTAAATTCTGGGAGCGGACAGACAGAAGTGCAAAAACTTTGGCAGTTAATCAGCACTTTTAGATGAGGGGGGCTAGTTATCCAGGAAGCCTCATAAGGTGTGTGGTGTGTTTTTTTTTTTTTTTTTTTTTTTTTTTTTTTTTTTTTTGTTTTTTTTTTTTTTTTTTTATTTGATGTCTGTGCCAATGTTTAGGGAGATTCACCCTCTATTTGTCCTGTTTACCCGTTATTGAAAGTGGAAAAATTTTGGGTTGTCCCAGAAAAGTATTAGAGGGGAAGGTCTTCCATTGGGGACACTAGTTCTGGGGTTCCCCAAAAAAAATCCCTTAATTTGCAGTGATTTCCTCACATTCTTCCTGTTTGGTTAGGGGACAGGAAGTGAAGGGAAATCTCCACAATTGACCACAGACTGAGCAAAAAAGGGTTATAACCCTCCCTTGCTCTATCCGAAATGGTAGGGGGGATGGAGTTTTGCCTATAGTTCTACTTTTAAAGTGGTTCTAAACGTTTGTGTGTGTATTGGCGGGGGGGGGGGGGGGGTCCTGCAATGTAGAGGCATTGCATACTAGCACATTATGTTAAACTTGCCTTAAAACGAAGCCCTCCTGCTCCGATGTCAGATCTGGAGGCCGATTCCATCTTCACCTGTCTTGCTTCTGGGTTCGTGGACTCCGGCTCTGACTGGCTGGAGCCGCAATGATATCACTGCCGCACATCGCCGTTCTTTCAGAGCGCATGTGCCATTGATGTCACTGGCTGCATGTACAGTAAATACAATACGCCTTTTTATTATGGGCTTACCTATAGGCAAGTCATGCATGGAAGTTAACTTCCACTTTAAGCTGGCCATAGAATTTATTCAAGATACTGATCTATTAGTGGAGTCAAATCAATGTTCGATTTTGTCAGCAGTTGGGGAATTTTTTTTTTTTTTCTTTTTTGCAAAGTCCGTCCATCCTGAAAGCAAACGCAACCTTTCAAACCACTTTCGAATGTTAGAAAAAAAGTTGTATGAAAAATTTTCCTAAGTTTTGTTAGAAACTCCCTTCTATGGCCACCTTAAATGTATCATTAGGATACACAGCAGTATGACTCTTCGAGGAATGTGAAATGAGTAGAAACTCCTTAAATAGGAAATCACAAGCTGGTAGGATGGAGGACAATTTTGTGCAGACACTGCAGGAAGTAGAGATCAGGCCCCCACGCTTCCTTCATCTTGCATCAGGAGAGGCACAAGGAGCGCAGAGTGAGGGGGCAGACAGGCTGCATAATGTCAGTTTTGTGGGAAACAACTGATTTTTTTTTTATTCCAGTACAGTGCTATGTTTTGTGTGCAAGTATGTACTCCACTATAGACACTTGGCAGTCACTCCCTTGTCTGCTCTCACGTCAGCAATGCCTGCAGGCTTACAACTGGGCATAGATGTGTCTTCCCATTAAGAAGGGGGGAAAAAAATGGATTCCCTTAAAGACACAAGTGAGGTGGATGGTGGAATCCTTCCCGCTGTGCTATTGTATTTTGACAGCAGGGACTCTTCTGCTGTCAGAATACACTGATCAGGGTTTCTGCTGATTGGCTGCAGCTTCTAACGAACCGGAAAAATGTCCAACATTCCTGTTAGAAGTCAACCATTAGATTGACTTCTGTTGGGCGGGGAGGGCCATAGATGGATTGATCAGCCAGTTCTGCTAAACCAGCTGATTTCTACAGCCAATTATATGGAATCAGTCCTATGGCCAGTTTTAACCACTTAAGCCCCGGACCATTAACGGGTCAAAGACCAGAGCACTTTTTGCGATTCGGCACGGCGTCGCTTTAACCGACAATTGTGCAGTTATGCAACGTGGGTCACAAACAAAATTGACTTTTTTTTTTTTTCCCCACAAATGGCTTTCTTTGGTGGTATTTGATCACCTGCGGTTTTTATTTTTTGCGCTATAAACAAAAAAAATAGCAAAAATTTTGGGGATCACGGTCACTGAGCTCCCGGTGCCCACGAGAAGGGCAACGTACAGGTAATCTGCCTGTACATGCCCTTCTGCCACAGTATATCTGCGTAAAGCGGGTAAGAGGTTTTTCAGTCTCTCTTTAAAAAAAAAAAAAAAAAAAAAAACCACCAACTTCCACAAGGATCACTAGGCAATCCAGCAGAAGTGGGAGTGTGTGGTGTGTGGGTTTTTTTTTTTTTTCTCTTCAGGGAAACTGGTACCTAGTTTTGACATATCGGATACCAGGCATAATCTCCCCCCCCCCCCCCCCAAAAAAAATGGGGGTTGATAACCCAGAAATTCCTTTTTCAGGTGACGGTCGCTTTAACTCAAATAGATGGCTTGAAATTTGGCCCATTCCTGCTGAACTGTGTATGGGCTGGCCTTAAACCCAATTTTTAAGTTGGCTGCTGTGCTTGGTTTACTGATAATTTTTAGTATAGGAATTATGGATATCTTTGTACATTCAAAGACCCTGTCTCCAAAAACTTCCCCTTAAGATTATAGGTGTATTATAATTGTATACCTGGTATTCTACCTGTAAAATCCTCCCTCGTACTGACATCTAAAATTTGTGAGGCTGACGCTGGGTGCCACCATCTCGGAAGCGGTGTTGGCAGCCCCAAGTTTAGGTTGGTGACAGGTTTCCTTATCTGCTTGTAGTACAGAGATCAATACATTGGTAAGACCAACAGATGCAAGCTTACATATTTATACATAGGTTGACAGATGCATAGATGGGAGAGATGGATAGAGATGCAAAGTTTATACCTAAATCAATAGAGATGCATTGATAGAGCAAGAGAGATGAAAGGGACAAGGAAGGAAATTCATGGCTGGATTGAGAGGGACGCATCGAAATCTAGACAGATATAGAGGTGTGTGTGTGATTATCTATCTTTTACTGTCGCGACTACTTATATAAAATTATGTTGATGCCTAAATAGATAATCTAGAGATCTATAGTTACAGTACATAGAAATTTATTGGCCTAATCTGAAGATTTATGGTTTTGTGTGGTTTGTTTTAAATTTTTTTTTTTTTTTTTTTTTTTTTTTTTTTTTTTAGATTTTCTGGAATTGTTTAACCAGAACTTTACAAAGCTTGTATTTTTTTTTTTTTTTTTTTTTTTTTTTTTTTTTTTTGGGCTTTATACAAATAAAAAAAATATATATTCTATATCTCTTCCCCTGGACCATATTGACCACATTCACACAGGGTTTGGATTTTTAAAAGAAACAAAAATATCTGTTCAAAGGAACGGCAGACAGTAACAATATTTGTGTTCTATTGTTTGATGCCATTAAACGTTATTTTTCAGACTGGACTATTTTTGTTTGTTTCCCCCCCCTTACATAAATACGATTTAGTAGTTTGTCAGCTTTTCTCTTGGCAGAAGGAACACGGCTAGGACCTGTCATTGAAATGCGTTGTTTTTTTTTCTTTTTTTTGCCATCAGTCCTATTTGATTCTTTGCCAGACTAGCGTTTGATCTCCCCGTTGATCTTTGCGGACCTTTTAAACAAGTTGTCATTTGTCCTTTGTCCATTGTATATTTGAAGGCTAAACAGCGCCGAGGAAGGCAGGTCCACACTTCAATGGGATCATAATCCTGTTCACCCACAGCCGCTTATCTGAAGAGAGAATTAATCAAGCACCTCTCAAGGCTGCAACTGGCATTTGTGTAGGCTGAATGACTGACTGTACATGGGCCGCATAGGAGCCATTTGCCTCAACAAGTTCTCCTTGAAGTACGGGTTGCATCTAAACTGACCATTAAAAAAAAAAAAAAAAAAAAAAATTGCAGTGTTTTGATCTGTGTTTTTTTGTTTGACTTTTTTTTTTATTTATTTATTTATTTTTTTGTGGGGGGTGGGAAGAGAAGGTTACCTACTGATTTTGTATTTAAAAAAAAAAAAAAAAAATGCAGTGTTCAACGGCACTTGGCTTGTAACAATGGTGAGCTTGCTAATGGGAAAGCCCAGCACTACCTCACACTTGCTGACTCCCTGGTAGGTAGCATTTAGGTTGGGACTTTCACTTTTTTTTTTTTTCAACTTTTTTTTTTCAATTATTCAGTTCTTTTTCAACACATCTGTAAATCAACCTAGTCAAGTTAGTTCTCTTACTTAGAACTGAATACTTCTTGGCTGCAAGCAGTAAGTATGAAATATCCATATCCAGTGTTATTGCATTTTCCCAACTAAACGAATATACAACTTTTTTTTCTTTTTCTTTTTTTTTTTTTTAGACCAAAAAGTTAATGATGTATATTGGTGCTGAAAATGATATAGAAGAAAATTATAATAAAGATTTGCTGCTTTTTAACCCCCCCCCCCCCCCCCCCCCAGCAGAAATCTTTTTTTTTTTTTTTTTATTTTTTTTTTTTTTTTTCCTGATTTAATATAAATTCCAATACTGCTATAAATGGAGTTTGAAAGAATTTGTCATGTGATGTCATATATATATATACTTTTTTTTTTTTTTTTTTTTTCCTACCATGTTTAAAGTGGAGCTTCAGGCTCCTGCAGAAAAAGTCAGCAGCTACAAATACTGTAGCTGCTGACTTTTTTAATATTGGGACACTTACCTGTCCACGAATCCAGCTGTGTCCTCGCCAAAGTTGAATTTTCGATTGGCTCTCACTTGCTGCTGCCGCCATCTCGGCTAAGGGAAACTGGCAGTGAAGCCTTGCGGCTTCATGGCCGGTTCCGTACTGTGCTTTGTGAATGGCCCGGCAGAGGGGGAAGGAGGAGGGCGGCCAAACTGGCAAAACCAGGTACACGGGAGGAGGAGGCAGACAATCTGAGCTTCCCCTTTTGGGTGGGACTCCACTTTTAGTGGTGGTGTAGTGATATTTTTTTTCTTTTTTTTTTTTTTTTTATGAGATTGGTAGAAAATGGTTAGTCCAAACGGATGAGGCTAGTTGTGGTATGTAATCTATAAAGTATGGACAGCTCAGTACCTCTTGCAGGTATTATTCCTCCCCCCCAGCCTGTGATTCTACAGTAAAAGTAGAAACAGCTGAGTGATTATTTAATCTGGCGTCACTTTGCGCTCTCATTCTATCAGCATTTTTTTTCCTTGTTGGCATGAGCACAGGAGCACAACTGAGTGGTTTTGTCCTGATTTTCTGTCTCCAGGTCTGAGCTCTGCTGTAGTTCAAGTCAAATGCAGGTACTTGCACTGCTTCCATTTCATTATATATCCAGGAAAACCGCTGCAATATTTTGTCTTCAATCTGCATGGAGTTTAGCTTTAAAAGATTGCAGAATCATAGTCTCTGCAATATTTTAAAGCTAAACTCCGTTCAGATTTAAGACAAAATAATCCTTTTAGGTTGCTTTCACACTGCATCGGTCGTTGATGGTAAAACGTTGCTATTTTTGGCGTTGTTTTTGCGGAGGTTTTCGGCCGCTAGCAGGGTGCTTTGAACCCTCGCTAGCAGCCGAAAAAGGGTTAAAACGACCCGCAAAGCAGTGATTTTTGGTGGCGCTGCCCATTCATTTCAATGAATTTCAAAGATGCTGCTTGCAGGTTTTTTTTTTAGTGTCCTGCCAGCGCATCGTCTTCTGGCTTTCACACTGAGACGGCAGGGGAGCCGTTTTTCAGCCCAAAAACGCCTCCAGTGTGAAAGGGGTCTTGGCTTTAAAAGATTGCAGAGCCAATGACTATTTTATTTGTGACTGAAAGCAGAAGTGATTGACAAACCCCTCTCTGCAGTTAATCTTGGTGTTTCGTACACAGCTTCTCATATTTCAGGTTGTCACAGTTGGTGGTGGAAGTTGCCCAACCAGACACACACAATCCAAGTATGATTTCTGAAGTGTGAATGAGACTCCCAAGATAATTGGGATGATATCAGTGGCCTAGCATGGAGTTGGAACCAAAAACTCCTAGATGAAAGGTTTGATTTACTAAAACTGGAGGGTGCAAAATCTGGTGCAGCTGTGCATGGAAACCAATCGGCTTCCAGGTTTTATTGGCAAAGCTTAATTGAACAAGCTGAAGTTAGAAGCTGGACGATTGGCTACCATGCACAGCTGATTTGCACTCTCCAAACTCTAATTGAACCCGAATATAAAATGGTGTGTATGGGGCTTTACACTCAATTAGATTTTCTGCATGGCCTGCCTAATTGCATACAAAACTTTTAAAGTTTGACCTCCCATGTTATATGGTTTTGGTAAATCTGAAGACAAAAATCTGCAGAAACTCCAATAGTGTGTATGGGGCTTAAGTGTCTAGAGCCTTAAGCCCCGTACACACGATCAGAAAATCGTATGGAAAATACCGCTTTCTAAGCGATCGTACGATAATCGGTTCATTAGTACAGGGCTTTCGAGAGCCGATCATGACAGTTCATCCGATTTTTGTATTCTATCGAACATGCATGAGGTTTTTTTCGTACGATTTTCATTTCAATCAGTACAGCTATTGTTCGAAAATGCAATACAAATGCATTACAACACATGACATCACTTCCGATTTTTTTTTTTTTTTTTTTTCCTTTTTCCTGTCGTGCAGGAATTTTCGTGACTTTAGTAAACTCGTCAGATTCGATCTGAGATTAGAATGCAATAACAAACGGATGATCATTCGTCCGATAATCTCATCATGTGTATGGGGCGTTAGTGGCCATATGTCTGGTAAAGCAGCCCATAGCAATAGTAAAATGACTAAAAGAAAATTAAAACGGGGCATTGGAAGCATATCTCTAGTCAGTGGGGACAAAAGTGATGGCGGTGGCAAAATTTTAAAGTTCTGTAGTTTTGCCGCAGACCTTGTCATGTAACACACGGCCTGCATTCTTGTATATCTCCTGCCACAGATTTGATCATTCGGAGGCCTTGAGTCTTCTAAACATAACCCGTCGTTTAGGCCCTGATGAAGGGGGGCCCTCCAAAATGCAATAGTTGCCTGTTGCATTTTTGTGGAATCAATAAGACTTTGAATTCTTAAAGCGGGGGTCCACCTATCTATCGTGTTTTTTTTTTTTTTTGTTTTTTTTTTAGTTCATTCACAAACTTTTCTTCTCAGCATTACATACTCGCATATTGTGTGTAATATGTCCGCCTGTGTCAGATTTCGTCGGAAAGAATAACTTATATTATTCACTGCAGGCGGTTTCCATCTTCATTGTGGGCATTTGAAGCCCACAAGCATTTATTTCCTGGATGCGGTGAATGCTGTGCTCCCAGCATTCACCGCTCGTTCCCGCACATGCTCAGTGGCATCCTGGGAAGCCTGAGACTGTGTAGTGTCTGGGAGAGGCTAGAAACACGCCTACTCCCATGGGAGGAGAACCAGGAAGTGCAAATAAGAATAGAAAAATTAAAAGGTAATTACGGCGATTTTTAAATTTTTTTTAAACGGCATGTCAGCATCTAGGCAAGGAAGAGAATACATAGAGATATTGTTCAAAATTTGGGTGGAACCCCGCTTTAAGATGTTGCTGTAGTCTACTTAAGCTTCATGTACACTAGCGGCTCCTAAACTTGATTTTTTTTCAGAAAATTACCCGCTCTACCAGAAAAGCACTTGGCTCCTGATTTCCCATTTCTAACCTTAGCGTTTTTGTGAACTGAATGGTGTCAGCCCTGCCCAAATGTATTTTGCTAAACTACTGAATTCATCCCAGGCTCCTCAAAACAAGGACTAATTATTCTGTATTGCAAGATCAGATGTGGGAGGGCTAATTAAGGTTTTTGAGATAACAGGATGTGTGCACAGGACAGCTGAGAATTTCTGACAACAGATATAGCCAAAGTCTTTCAAATGGTATATTAGACACAACAAAATGGAGCAAATAAGTTTTAGGATTTGCGTACATTTTATTACACAACGTACAACATCTTTGCTGCTGTTTCATGTTTGCCTATATTTTATACATTTAATTAAAAGAATGTATCACAATATACCTGGAAGTGAATTTGGCACTTTCTCATAGAAGAATAACGCAGTGAATTATAGGCTATTTAATTTAGCTGTCACCCCAAGATGTACGTGATCTCTAGAGTTTTTTTGAATGGATGTCGATCAAGATATTTTTCCCTCTATATCCTGTCATTTGGAGTTGTGCTTCTTTTGCCGAGGAACATGTCATCTGTCATCCGCTATCTCTTTTGCATCAGCCTAGTTTTTTTTTTTTTTTTTTTTTTTTTTTTTCTGTCCTTCGGACTCTGGGGAATGTTCATTGTGAAGACTCAACTGTCTGAATAATGGAGCTGCTTTTCATATATACATTGGAGCCAGCTTCTGCATTATGCGGGGTGTGATTGTGAGATATTCGATCTTTTAGGATTTACACCTACAAGAGAACCTGTCATCTTGGTGTATGAGGGGTTATGTTGGTATAGGCCTGTTTCAGAATTTTTCCTAACAAGGGCCACATGCTGAACCATAATACCCTATGCTGCAAAGCTTACGCTTCATCCCCTTTAATAATGCACATCACTGGAAAGAATTTAGTGTTATGCTGGCAATACACTTTTTCAAACAATCAATGAGTGTTAAATCGACTTATTGTACTGTTAATAGTCATATATTCCAGATATCAATTTTACAATTTTTATTTAAAAAGTGTGTGTGTGTGTTGTTGTGTGTGTTGTGTTTTTTTTTATTTTTATCTGTCATTTTATAAAGAAACCATAATTTCAAAACTATCAAATTCATGAACCATTCATTATCTCACTGTGTATGGCAAGCATTCGGTTTATTCGGTATAGAAATTATCTTTGGCACAGACAGGATATATTAGTATTAGTTCCCCAAAGGAGTTTAGAATATAAACCAAAATAACACTGAAAAAAAAACAAAACCTGCAAGGCAGCGTGCATTTACCCAAGACAGTCTTGTTAGTAGAAAATATAGCAAAGTAAAGTTTGATGGGTTGCTATGATTTTGCTTAATTCAAATCGTATAGATCTTTGCAATGCTTGATTGAGCCTTGAAAGTCTGCTAAAAATCCACAAAGGGAAACAACGCGTTTCGACAGTGTGGAAGTGCCCCTTCATCAGAGCTTGCAGCTTTAAGATATTCTCATGCAGATGATGAATTTATTGGTTGAGGGATTAAAGAGACAAATGGCTATATGTCACACTTCTCAGCAAATTTTGAGATGCGTTTGTTACATAACGCTTGAATATTGTAGTGTGGATGACCATTCTGAGTTTACGTTTGCTGCTTTACACTTCTTTGGATGCAGCGGGTCCTAAAAAGGGTTGCAAAAACCTACAGTTGGGAAAGATTTATGAATGATAGTAGAACTATACGCTGCAGTCTAACTTTTTCAGTGTTACATGATGGCTGCGCTTTATTTAAGCTTGGAAGTCTTGTGTACACCCACCACATACTCGAACATGTTGCAGTTTGAAAACACTGATTACAGCTCCTTTGCTGAAGTTAACTTTATATGGGCATGAGCAACTCAAAGATTTACAAGTGTTTGTTTCATTATGGCCTAAATCATTACACCAGTAAGCTAGAAGAGCAGTTATATTGCGAAACCTTGTCTTAAAAATGAAGCGGAGTAGGTCATCAAAGGGTACCTGTCACCCACAGGTTATTTTCAAGAATAATCTCTATCCAAAATTATATTTCTAGGGTTCTGATGGCTTTTGTTGGCACTAAAGTGACTGTGTCGCTAGACATGAAGAAATAAGTTGGAAGTGATTAATACTTAAAGTGGTGTTCCGGCTGAAATTATACTTTTTAAATAAAAATACCCCTATAATACACGAGCTTAATGTATTCTAGTAAAGTTAGTCTGTAAACTAAGGTCTGTTTTGTTAGTTTATAACAGTAGTTAGTTATTTTATAAACTTACAGCAGGCCATGGCCATCTTAAAGCGGGGTTCCACCCAAATTTTGAACAATATCTGTATGTATTCTCTTCCTTGCCTAGATGCTGACATGCTGTTTAAAAAAAATTTAAATCGCCGTAATTACCTTTTTTATTTTTCTATTCTTCTTTGCACTTCCTGGTTCTCCTCCCGTGGGAGTAGGCGTGTTTCTAGCCTCTCCCAGACTCCTGGGAGCTAGTCTCAGGCTTCCCAGGATGCCACTGAGCATGTGCGGGAACGTGCGGTGAATGCTGGGAGCACAGCATTTACCACATCCAGGAAATGCTTGTGGGCTTCAAATGCCCACAATGAAGATGGAAACCGCCTGCAGTGAATAATATAAGTTATTCTTTCCGACTAAATCTGACACAGGCGGACATATTACACACAATATGCGAGTATGTAATGCTGAGAAGAAAAGTTTGTGAATGAACTCAAAAAAAAAAAAAAAAAACGATAGGTGGACCCCCGCTTTAAGTGTGGGCATCTGAAGCCAGACTGTAATTTCTTCCTGGATCTCATCCTTGCAGATCTCGCACATGCTCAGTGCAGCACAAGCAGTGCAATAGGTTTCAGGTCAGGTTTCCATAGCAACGGCAGTGTCAGAGGAAGTTGCCGCCCCTTCCCAGAAGGCATTGCAAACAGGAAATGATGCGATGGGCCGCGGCCAGGGAGGAGGAAGTGAAAAATGAATACAGCAGACATACAGTAGGTGCTGAAAAAAAACATTTTTAAAATATCCAATTCGTTTACAGAGCACAGTTTAGTGAGGGATGCTGAAGAGTTGCAAAAGTGGGTGGAACTCCACTTTAACTTTCTAGTGGGCTGAAAGTCCAGTTTCCACTTTCTTCCAGAATCTTTAGCATCCTTTTTACATCCAACACTTTTTTTTTTTTTTTTTTTTTTTACCTTTTTTTCAGGATGTGTCGGATGCCTGCCCAGTGTGGTTCTACATGCTGGCCGGTGGGATGAATAGTAGCCCAGAACAGTAGACCAGGCATCTGACACAGTTGGAAGCGTTGGATACACGCAGCAGCCATGACTCTAAAGCTGGCCATGGGTTAATCGTTTTTCTTCGTTCAGCCAGCAGGCCACACTATTAAGATGGATAGAGGAATCCTCCCCACTGAGTCCTTTTATTCTGACACTGGGGACTCTCCGCTTGCAGAATATACTGACCAGTTGCTGCAGCCCATGGTTGACAAGAATTTTCCAGTAAGCCCATTCGATGGAAGTGGATTGCTAGATCAACTTCTGTTGAGCAGGAGTGGCTACATAGGGATCCAATTTCGTTCGGTCCCTGCTGAACCACACATTTTGATCCATCTATTGCCAACTTGAGAAAGATGGACTCCTCACCCATCAGTTATGTATTGGCCATCTTCATTTACAGGCTACTTTTTTTTTTTTTTTTTTTTTTTTTTTTTCTTAGCATTTTAAAATGGTCTTCTCTTGGTCACAGTTGGGCTCCTTTTGCAGCTAGTATTAACCATTTCTAGTGCACCTAGAAAATTCATTAGCTTAATAGTGGTCACAGCCGTTGAACAGTGAAGCAGACCTTTTAGGGATATCTCACTACTTTAACCCCCCTGGAGATATCAAGCCAGTACTTTGAAAAAATAGTTCAGAGTGTATCTGGCCCCTTAAAGGAACCTAGCAAAATGGCAGAAGCCAGTGCTTGGTTTTAAAGATGCAAATTTTAGGGCTGTCCTCTTTCCTGGCTTCATTGCCTGGTGACTAAAATGTAGGCCTCAAAAGATTAACACAATAATAATAAAATGTTGGGGGGGCCCGATCATGCTTGCAATTGAAATTTGAGAACGCTTGGAGCACCCCTCGTGTGCCCCTAACAAAGGAAAAAAAAATCACTATCTCTATGCCCAAAGATTACAATAACGTCTTAAATATATAAACTTTTATTTATCCATTGTTAACAACAGACACATGTCCATAAAAGTTCAACAATTAGAGAAACATTACAAACATTCTTAGTATTACAAGCTGATGTTTGCTAAAAGGTGCAGTTACTCTTTGGATGTATTCTGGGTCCTTGACATGAACCGCTTTTTCAGGAGGAGTTATAGACAGTTCATCTATACCAATACAATGTAATTTATGGGTAAACCATATGATACATGAGGGACGAAAGAAGTTTTTTTGCTTACCCAAAAGAGCAGGCAAACAGAAGCAGCAAGGATGAGGGATGCCGAAGACATTAGCTAGTGAGTCACTGACTTGAACAAGCATGCCGGATGGATGTCCAGATTACTGAGGCTTAAATGGCTGCCTGGTTGTTCCAGGCCAGTGACTGGCTAAGTGTTGCAGCCAGTAAAAAAAAATCTGTGCTGTTTATGCTGCACCCTCTAAGGCTTGATTCACACCTATGCATTTTTTGTGGTTTTTGCATTTTGCAGATTTGAACTACAGAATGTGTTCCATAGGAAACCATGTTATATGGACTGTAGTGCAAACCTGCAAAAAGCACTAAAAATGCATAGGTGTGAATCAGGCCTAAGTCTTGGCTTTAAGCTGGCCATAGATTTTTGTTTAATTTTTCAGGGAAAATTTGTTTCAGAACATTCCTCCTTGCCATCATTGAGTCAACTAATGTTCAGAGGCCCTTAAAATTTTATCCAGACCTGCAATTTGAATGGAATCCCAGATGCATCACACAGGCTTTATAACAAGTATGCTTTTTTTCAGAGCAAAATTTTGACTTTTAAGAAAAAATTTATATTCTGCTCCTTCAAATTTTTGTCGCTACATTTTAAAAACTAAAGTCAATTTGACCCCAATTTTGAAAAAAAAAAAAAAAAAAAAAATCAAACGTTACAAAGATGGAGATATTCTACTGGTGTATGGACAACTTTTCAAAACCAGGCAGTGCTTCTTAACAATTACAGCTGGCACGTAACTTCTGAGGTCAAAGCTGGCTCCTAAAAAACAAAACAAAAAAAAACTCCTGTTGGCTACTGAATTGGACAGATTGGCCCCAAACTAATTTGGCCACCACTTAAATGTGAATATCAATCCAAAAAAAAAAGGTGTGTGTGTTAAATAAATATTTTTTTAGTTTTGGCTAGAGTGGGGAAGTTTTTTTAGACTTCCTGATGGGTTTCTACTGCTATCCTGGACTTGGGATGGGAATAAGTTCTAACCAATGAACGCTTTGTAGGTTCACTTTTATGAATGGCCATCTTATTTGATCAGATTCTTTCAGCCGGCCTTACGTTATCAATTCAGATGCAGATATTTATGAACTTTGCCTCTAATCTTTATCTGCTTTGCTGCATAGATATAACATGATGCTTTTGCGGCTTTTATGTGCAAAATACAAAATAACGACATAAAAATGCTGCATAAAAGATATAATGGTATGAATGGCGGCACATCTTGGCCCCTTGACAAAGATTCCCATAATAGCCTCACTGAGTTACATTACCCTTGAAGAGCTTTTCCTAAAAATGGAAGAGCCACAGGCAGTGCTGTCACCCCTTGGGGCTCATCATGTTCTGTTGGTAATCCCCTCTAGTCCAAGCAGAGGAGACTTTTCTTTTCTAACCCTTCCTTGCTGAATAGATCTGAGAGCCGTCTGATTTGTAGAATTCTATGGCACTGTTCACCGTGTTTCCCATTAATTATGGCTGGCACCATGGGCTGATAACTTAATACAAAAACACTGGTTGTGTTTGTGTGTCCTGTGGAGGTTCACACATGCTGGGCATTATCCCAGTGCTTTTATTTCATTTATGTGGAATTACTTGTGTCTGACTTTATTTATGTGTGTTTAGTAATGTTAGGTCGTCCAAGCTGATGAGAAATAACCTCTATCGTAGGAATGGAAGACGTGCTCTAGTAAAAACATAAATGAGTAAATATGAATGTGAGCAATTTTAGCACCCTAGGGCTCTTAACGTGAGAACTTAACATTTGTCACTTTTTAATAGTATCTGAGTCCCCACTGGGAAATTCAATTTACAGAGCAAGAGTGTAAGTCTTCCAATGGTTAATCCTTTTCCTGGTGTCAACTGTTAAAGATGGGAGTTCCCCTTACTTTGGGGGAATTTCCCACCACCGCTTACTATCATCATTTTGACCTGTAGGAAGTGAAGAACTTTTTTACAGGAAGGCACAGACCGGAATTCCTTTAGATGTTCCATTAAATTTTAGTTCTGGGTCCTACTTGAACGTCTAAACTGGAGATTGTTGCAGACTGGATTTTGTGTTTGGGGCTTGTTTAGATTTTCAATTGTAGGGCATTTAAAACTGTGCCCCCTTAACACCTTGAACTGTCCCTTGAACAGAGGAGTTTACATGCCACAATTGTGGTGCTTTGCTTTGTGGCCGCCACAAAAAATGACTGCTTCTGCCATGCCATGCCCTAGACACTCAGACATCCAAGTCAGGTGATCCTTTGGGCGGCGGCGCATGCAGATGCAGCGGCTGGGTGCTCTGTACAGCTATATTTAAATAGATATGTGGGCATGTACTAGGAGTATGTATGTGTGGTTTTCTTGAGAAATGTTTTATTGCTGCTGTAAAGGGTATCCGAAAAAATGTTGTATGTATACAATGACAATAAAGTATATCTATCTATGCCGGCAGTACCATGGTAGAACACAACCCATTCAAGCAAATGGAGTTGCAATGCAAGCTCCCCAAAACCATGTGCAATATCTGCAGTTGTGGTGTGGCATTTATGGGGTTACCAGCAGTGAGGAGTTGCCATATCTCCTCCTCAAGGCTTATCAGAAGCCAGTCTGAGTGCTGTTCCCTTTTCAGAGGCAGGGCAGTTTAGATTGAAATCTATGCTTAACCTTTTTTCTCTACCCTTTGCTTGTTCTGCAGCCAAAACAGGTACTTATGTCAACTTGAATTTCAGTTGTGGCTGACATGCAATGGATTTTTGCAAAGTACAAAGAAGCATAGGGGCAAAAAACATTGCTCACCTAAACAGTTCTTACTTTTGCATTATGTAAAATACAAAATTACTATTTTTTTATTTTTTTCCTTTAACTGTTTGTATAAAAACATGTAATTTATTATTTCTGTTTATTATTCTATTGAATTTTGCATCCTCCCCCCAGTTTGGAGACCGCTGGCCTAGAGGTTTGGTCTAGACAAGGTTGTGGTGTGTGTTGTGTGTTTTTTTTTTTTTATTTGTTTGCTTTTTTTTGTTTTGGTTTTTGTTTTTTTACCAGGCTGCCTTCTGGGTTCCTCCAGGGGGTGCCTTGGCAGAATGCCTAGAAATTGCTCCCAATTGCCCAAAAATTGTGTACAAGTGGATCAAGATTGCTTTGTGTTACACAAAGCCAAAGGTTTTAATTGTGCAACCTTGGGCACTGGGCCGGGCAGCCACCAGCATCCTAACAACTGCTGACATGGTTGGTTTATGAGGAGGACATCGGGGAACGAAAAAAAAAAAAAAAACCCTGAACCTCTTTTACTTCATACACACATTTTGTCTGCTGCACTATAGGGAGGCTCTCCCACTGTCAGAATACACAGACCAGGTCTGTAGCCATTGGCTGCAGCAGCTGATAGAGCAGCTTTTAAATGACATGGCAGTTGAGCAGAAGTTGATCTGTAGATTTTTTTTTTTTTTTTTTTTTTGTTCAGCTGCAGGGTTCACCCGTCGATTGGAATTCAACAGCCATTATTTCCTTTCAGTTGAAGATGCTTGCAGCCATTAGTAAGAGGACATGTATGTAGGGAAAAACAATCGTGGTTCTGAGAGTTTGGCCTAGTGTTTGTGAGCAGAGGTGTTTTTTCTTTGTTTTTAACCGGAAGGGTTTAGTTTTCTAAACAGCCTCAGTAAATCACTTTCCTCTATGACTGACCCATTTAGTTAATTGATAAGAACGCTTTAAATCTGCTATGTAATTGTGTTTTCCTGCTGCATGCTGTCTTGGAAAGTAAAGGCTGCTATTGGTTATATGTCAGTTGTACGCTTTTTAAATTTGACTTTTTTCTAACCTTGTTTAAGTGATATGATTTATTCTTCTTCTGTTTTACCTTATTTGTATCCTGAACGCCTGGGCAAAACACTAAAGGTTGATTTCAACTTGAAAGGTTTTTCCATTAAGATTTTCTAATAAAGCATAATTTGTTTGGATCCTCTTAATTGTCAGCTGGTCTTGATGGCCTCTGGCTTTGAAAAGCTTCTTGGTTCTGTTATAATGTTCTTAAAAAGTGTGACAGTTGAGCAGACTGGCTGTATCCTCTTTAATGAAATGCATGTGACTTGAGCAGCAAAATCTTTTCCAGAAAATAGTCTATGCAGTCAAGGGGCTCCAGTAGATAACTGTACAGCTTTTTGTACAATGTTCCTTAATTTTATTGTTGTGCTTATAGGTCATTTGGGCCATACTTGTAGCCTGGCTGAAAAGCTCCTCCATTGGCAATCTCCATGTCCTGCCCTAGTTGCTAGGATGTAAAAACTGTTTGGATGCTCAGTGCAATCATTAAGCGTGAAAACCAATAGTAGGAAAAGCCAGTTTCCTGGCACTGTCTTGAAGATGCCTTCTTTGCCAGATCACTGACCTTCTGACTAAGGGCTTGTTCACATGTGCAGGAGGGACTGCTGCCCCTCTGAAGTGATTCTGGTGTGGGGTTGTTTTCCAGGGGTTGGGCTTGGCCCCTTAGTTCCAGTGAAGGGAACTCTTAAGGCATCTGTATACCAAGACCTTTTGGACCATTTTCATGCTCCCAACCTTGTGGGAACAGTTTGGGGATGGCCCCTTCCTGTTCCAAAATGACTGACCTGTGCACAAAGCAAGGTCCATAAAGACATGGATGCGCAAGTTTTGGGGTGGAGGAACTTGATTGGCCTGAGCTCAACCTGATAGAACACCTGATAAATTAGAGCAGAGACTTCGAGCCAGGCCTTCTCGGTGCCTGACCTCACAAATGTGCCTCGGGAAGAATGGTCAAACCTTCCCATAGACACACTCCTAAACCTTGTGGACAGCCTTCCCAGGAGAGTTGAAGGTGTTATAGCTGCAAAGGGTGGGCCAACTCCATATTGAACCCTACAGACTGAGACTGGGATGCCATTAAAAAGTTTGTGTGTAAAGGCAGGTGTCCCAATACTTTTTGATAATAGTGTAAGTCGTGGCAATCTAATAAAAAATTGTATTAGAATACAGGATTTATATAGTAACCACCGTTTTCTCAACACTTTTCAAAGCAAACCGACTGTACAGTTTCAATTTCATACAAGAGGGCTGGGAGGGCCCTACTCATGAGAGCTTACTATCTAATAGACAGAAGCCCAGATCTTGCAGTTTGGAGCTAGCAGAAATGACAACCTGATCTCCTCCCATCGCAAAAGCTTTTTTTATTAGGAAACCTTGACGATGAATGCACTCTGTATTAAGCATCCGAGAAGGGCAAAGCCCCATTAGGCGGACGCATAATGACTTAATATGCGCAGTGTTGTATTGCCGATCGTATGTCATTTTCTGTATCACTTGTGCTAAAAATGATAGATGACTCGCTGAGGCTTGCTCACCAGCTGTATCAGTAAACCGGACACATGACCCATAAAACCGGGCAGTCAATATAGATCTATAGATAGTTTGCAATTAGCAATGGGATAGGGACCGCATTCGGTCGATGCGTACGTAAGACCGTGTAATTGTTGTGGCCATTTTTGGTGGAGGTATGTCTGAGATTTTATGGCACCAGACTGCTGGAAGGATTTCATGGTAATGTTCCTGTATGCAGCTCTTTGTAATGTTACTACATTGTTCTGTAACTGGGCAATTAGTGTGCATTTCAGGTCTGCATAATCCGGGCCCGGCAGACGTTCGTTAGGAGCCTGCAATCACATGCTGCTAGGCTGGAGTCAAACGCTGGATCAGTTGATGTGTTTGTGTTGGTCGCCTGGTTCCTGGGAGTTGTCTGGTACTATACATGAACATTGGTGCTTCACTGAAAAAGAGCTGCTGGTTTAAGCATGGATTAATATCCAACAGGCCTTTACCTGGGGCACTTGCTGGTTTCCAGAAGTCTATTCCAAGGTTGCTAAATGGTTAATTGGCTTTTTGTAAAAGGGAATGTGTAGTGGTTTTGTATGTTTTTACTATGGTCTGGAAAATAATATGGAAGAACAAAATATAGCTTTTAGTACAGCATCTTGCTTCCTGCTTTTGAGCCAGCAGGTGGCTCTTTTGGCTTGTTTGTTGTTTTTAAGACCACCGAAATTACCTTTTTTATGATCTGAGATGGCTTTTGCTTGATACACAACTCCAAGCACTGATCCCTGTGACTCATGTGCCTTGGACCGATGTCCGACAGGCAACCCTGTCATTGCAATGTCTTGACATCCACAGTGAAGTTACTAAGAAGCAGCCTGTTTGGCCCTATGGAAGTCGCTGTAACCAGATGCAGCAGGCTTTTGCTCCCATTGCTGGTGTTTTGGGGTTCAGGGCGAGCAACATTTTGCTGCGTCGGGCTATAGAGCGATTTTTCCATAGGGATGGACAGGCAGCCTGTTAAAGATCCTACCACTATTGCTTGTCTCTAGCAACAGAATCACCTATCTGACATCAATCTTATTCTGATGGCTCAGTCCAATGTTTCAATCGGACAAATTATTCCTCAGTGTGCTGCTCTGCAATTAGCTAATCCATAGCACTCGGTCATTTTTCACTGTATGCATATTAGGGGTTTTTTTTGTTTGTTTTTTTCCGTTTAAACAAGAGCAACCCAAATCTATTTAAATTTTTTATTTTTACTCTTGACCATGTTAATTATTTCGTGTCTATAAAGCATTGTATATGTTCTGTACTATACTATAAGCACTCTGTTATAAGTAAATAAAAAGCTAAAGTGTCATTACCCAGAAGTCTGTTTTTTGCTTTCAGAATTGTGAATTTTATATAATTTTTAACTCTTGTGCACCGGTTATCATTCTTGCCTGTCAGTCTGCATGAAGTTTTAAACACCTTACTTTTCAGATTGCCATGTTTTTAGGTCTGACAGTACTAAATACCCTCTTATTAATGGGACCTTCTTTCTTTCCCTTTGATTTTCAGCAACCCATTGTGCCTGCTCACCCCATGGCTCCTCCAAGCCCCAGCACAACCAGCAACCACAATAGCAGCAGTAGCAGTAGCAGTTCTGGTTGGGATCAGTTAAGCAAAACGAATTTGTATATTCGAGGACTCCTTCCAAACACCACAGACCAGGACCTAGTGAAGCTATGCCAACCGTAAGTATGGCTATTTATCATTGGGCTTTGTGTTATGGCTTCATTGCATTAATGACAAATTTCTCTGCAGTGTGATTGGTGGCATTTTTTTGTTGCCTCCTACTTAAAAAGGAATATGAATGAGAGATGTTTATACAGCAAGCTAAAGAAAAGCATTTGTAGTGCAGTAACCCCTTAGGGCTCATGCACACAGGATGTTTTTACAGCTGCTGTTAGGTGCGTCTCTTTTTTTTTTTTTTTTAACTGCCTCTAAACTCCCTCTATGTGTCCATGCACACACACACTTTCAGAGGCGTTTGGAGGCGTAAGTGTTTAGGGGAAGTAAAAAAAAAAAAAAACAGCCTATACATCCAGGAGTAGAGGTTGTTGAGCTGTACACATGAAAAATACTGTGTTTGACTTCATCAGTTAAAATTGCGATGCTGTAGCTATTAAAGATTTAATGGAAAGTGATTGTAAATACTCGTTAACTGCTTCAGATCCACGCTATAGCCGAATGACGGCTACAGCACGGACCTACTTTGCTGGGAGTATGCCTGTTGATGCCCTCATGTTCCCGAGCGGCACGCTCTGATCAGCGAATTTTGAGTCTCGGCTGATCACAGATCGGAGTAAGGGGTCAATCCCCCCCCCCCCCCCCCTTACCACAAGACCAGCTGTTAGCCAATGACAGCTGATCATGTGATTTAAACAGAGCCAGTAATCGGCTATTTTTTCTCCTCGTGCTGACAGCGTGAGGGGAAAAAAAAGCCGATCACGGGCGGCTGTGAGGGACATCGGTCCCGATCGAGGAGAGCTGCCGCCAGCTCATCTGTGCCCAAAGTGCCTCATCAACAGTACTTTCCATCCGTGCCACCCATCGGTGCCGCCTTATCTGTCCCCATAAGTGCCCATTGGTGTGCAGCCTATCAGTGCCACTTCATCAGCGCATATCAATGAAGGAGAAAAATTACCTGTTTGCAAAATTTTATAACAAACTTGGAAAATTTTGAAGAAAAAAAAAAAATCTCATGTTTCTTCTTTTTTTTTTTTTTTTTTTTTTTTTTTTTTTTTTTTTTTTTTTAGCAAAAAATAAAAACCCCAGCTGTGATCAAATGCCACCAAAAGAAAGCTCTATTTGTGTGATAAAAATGTAATTTGGTACAGTGTTGTATGACCGCACAATTTGTCATTCAAAGTGCGTCAGCGATGAAAATTGGTCTGGGCAGGAGGGGTTTTTAAGTGCCCAGTAAGCAAGTGGTTAAAAAACAAACATGTTATACTTGCCTCCTCTGTGCAGCTGGATTTGCACAGAGCAGCCTGAATCCTCCTTCTCGGCTCCCTCTTCTGCTCTCCTGGCCCCTGCCTCCTATCGAGTACCCCCTCAGCCAACAGTTTGCTACAGGGGGCAGCCGAGTCAGAGCTCCATGTATCCATTCAGACATGGAGCCCCGACCTGGCCCCATCCCCTCTCTCCCCTTTTTAACTATTGAGCCAAAGGTGTTCTGTGTGTAGCTTTAAATGTTTATGACATGCTTGCTGGTTTCCAAGATCACATCGGACCATTTTTCTGAGATCCCACCCATTAGAAACTTTAATTTTTTTTATATAAAAAAATAAAAACAATTGTTCCCCTGACCCCATCCCCCGCTCCTCCCTTTTGCACAGTAGCAGCAGGATGTGTTCTAACTTTGGGAGCCTTTTTTGTCCTGAAGTCCAACACTTCCTGCTTCCTCATCTAGGTGAGAATGGCATAGTCTCCACTACTTCCTGTGATGTCCACATTGCACATCACAGAAGCGTTTTTTTTTGTTTGTTTTTTTTTTTACTGAGGGGTGTATGCACGCTATGGGATTCGGGCATAATGCTGGTCACTGGCAAAGACCTGCTGCATATCTATGCATACATTGAGGGGTCCTGTGCAAATAATGCTGCTCCCTGGGAAAATATATAATATAATAATTTTTTTATTTTTTTTTTTGGAATGCTTTTTATATATCTGCCTGGGTTGACCTGTATATAGGAAATGCAAAGAATGAAGGACTTTAGAAGAAAGTCATAGTGCCCCTGGTAAATCAGATTTTACTGCGCATGAGTTTAGATCAGTTTGTACAGCGATGGATGTTGCTGATTGGTTGTTATGGGTTGCCAAAATGGATGAGCGCTAGGTATCCATGTGTCCCCTAATCATCAAATGCTATATAAAACAAAAAGCATATTTTGTGTATAAACCAATTAAAATATTACTAGTTCTTGTGCTCACACTTTTTTTAAGTGTCCATAAATATGCATACAATGGTAATACATTCAATGTGCCCTTATTAGTGTGCCTGAAGGCCATTTTAATGTGCTCCACACAATTCATGCCGACAAAGTGCACTCCAAATGGTGATTTTTAGTGATTCCACTCCATCCCCCTTATACACTAAGACTCGCCAGACTTCTAGACCCTTTAGATGGGTCTATATGCGCTTGTTTTGGTTCCCGGATCAAACTATCTGGATATTCCCCTCCTTTGTGGTGAGTTTTTTTTTTTTTTTTTTTTTTCCCTGTGTTTACAACTCTGGGATAAAAGGCCAAGAACCGTATCCGTTCAACCAGTTTATTAAAATGGGTATAACCTTTACAATGGTATAGGAATGAATTCACATGCTACAGTGCCTAGACCCGTACCCAGCAGATTCGATCGGTGTACTGGCCTCCAAGAGCCTACCGCTGCTCTTCAAATATGGCGGAGTGGCGTGCGTTCCTCCGGCCTGGAAATTTCATCCCCTGAAGGCCACACGCTGTACATTGCCTGCTGGCCTTTACCTTTTTACTAGGGGGACCTGCTCCTAAGGAGCTTTAACTCTTCTGTAAATTTACGATACATCCAAATTAAGATTTTTGAATCAGCAAGAGTACAACAAAGTGGAAACAGATGAGCAAATAGAGCAGCCCAGTCAATGCAGTAGTTAAGAACTGATGAGTCACTTGAAATATTTGTCAGCCGGCTTTGTACCCGCTGTCTAAACAGAATGTAGCATTGTATTTGGCTGTACACCATGCTGTCCATATTTCACAATCATTTAGCGGAAGTCTATCTTCAAGAGTAAATTTTTTTTTTCTGTACAGTTTGGTAGTAAGGAGACTTCCTGTGAGATTTGCAAGTCATACTATAGTTTTTTGTTTTTTTTCTAATTTCAAAGTGTTCACCTGGGTGTTGAAGACCTTATTTTCTGTCCAACAAAGAAAGCTGCTGGCAGTTTTCATATTTCTTCCTCTAAATTATTTTAATGACTAGTCTGGTAGACCACTTAAAGAGCAGTTCCCTTTTTATTTTTGGTTGAGGATTAAAGCTTGAACTCCAGGCAAATCGCTAAAAACCTAAATTTAAATCCATTTATGGGAGTTCTTACTTGCCAAAGGATTTTTATTTGTCCTTTTATTCCTAATATTTACACATATTGCCTGCCACATTGCACAGCTCTGTCTGGCAAGGTTGAAGACCTGTGGGTTTTTTTTTTTTTGTTTTGTTTTGTTCCCCCCCCCTCCCCCCCCCCCCCCCCTTAGGTGCAGTTAAGTATCACTTGCAGGTCTTGTCCCTCCTACCTGCCTTTGACTTGGCAGTGGAAGACGCAACAGGCTTATCAGTTGTGACTCTACTGTCCTTTATTCTAGGAGCATGTCCCTTAACACTTGAGTACTGCGACACCAATTTATTCCTGGTGTTGCTTATACCTCTTCCAGTCTGAACTCCACCATACATGGGATTGATACCATGTTAAGTCCAGGTACTTGCATTAGATAGGATGGGTCCTATGTTCTTTGCCTCTGCCTTTTTAAGAACTTCCGCCCCTCTGACACACCAGGTTGAGTGTAAAAAAAAAAAACCTACAATCTCACAGGAAATCACTGAATGTAATACTTTAGTACTCAATTGTAGTGCTCAATTGTAGTGCTATATCAAAGAAAACAGGCATTTAGCCAGGTAGTAAGGGATTCTCGCCCAAAATGGATTAACAATGGTAACGCAAGTTGGCATATAACCTGATTTAACAGGACATTCTGTGTCCAGATCGGCATGGACAGTAGCAAGGCCACCTCGTGCAGCAGTGAGCAGTAGTAAAGCTCAATCTACTGATTCTGGAACTATACTGCATTTTATAGCACCAATGCTAGTCCTCGACCGACCGAGTATGCACTATTGAGGATGGTAGCATATGGGGCAGGGGAACAAAGGGACTTTGAGAGGGGCATTCCTTGAATTGTTCTTCTGCTGGCTATTGTTGGGGCCCTTTTTTAATAGCCTCATTGCACTGAACAGTTAACCAGCATGCAGTATAGGTATGGTATAGTCTTGGTACAGGTGCAAGGTAGACGTGGCTCAGATGTGGTAAAGGTTCTGTATAATTCAGTATAGGGTTGATATAGGTGCAGTCTAGGTCTGGAATAAGTGCAGTATGGATTGGGTACACTTGGTTTCCTGCTCTCAATGGCTCGGTCTCTGCTAGCGGCCTCAATGGATGGATGGATAGCCCTCATCAGTTCCCAGGATGCTGCTGTTGATGCTCACTGTAGAACGGGGGGCCCTCAGTCGTTCTCTGAAAGCCTCCGGTGATCAGTGGTTGGAAGCTCCAGCGCCTATGTTGCAGCAGTGTGGGATCTGTGTGAGCTGTGCTGCGCTGCCCCTGAGTGTCCTCGCTCTCTCGGGCTCGCAATCCCCACTGATGTGTTAATATTTGGATGGGGGTGCTCTTTCTCTGTATCGAAGAGGAGGAACTTTTTCCCATGCAGTTTAACAAAAATCCTTTCTCCACTCCTCCTACTGCTGTGTCCATTGGGATCTTTAGTCCAGGGTCTAACTCCCATTATATTGGTGCCGTCCCAAATTAGAACTCCCAGGATTCTCAGCACTCTGTATAGATGGCTATAGGCTTGCTTGGTTTTGGCTCTCCTCCTGCTGGCCAGAGAAGAATGATGCAACAAAACATCAGTAGTTCATTAGAGGGAGAGAAGACTAAAAGACAATATCTCCTTCGCCATATTGCTGTAGCCCAGAACCTTTCTACACATGCTTTTGCAGGGGCAGCGGACAGCCCTAGAGAATGTTACATGTTTGTTTTTTTTTGTTTTTTTTAACTAGCCGTAAAAGCTCAACCGTGCAGGTAGGCTCTCTCCAGTGGAAGCATGTTTGTTGACCAGTGGTCCACCTAACATGTATATTTGGCTTACATGTTTAGCTGAATGGAGGCACAGGCTGATTTCACAGCTACAGATGGACAAAACCCATCTGAGCACTATATTTTATATTTTTTTTCTTCGTCTGGCAGCTTACAGGTAAAGGTTGCATGCTGCTGCCATAGATGAAAGACAATGACCAGGCAATTGTTCCATACCTGAGATATTTATTGCATCTATTTGGGGGCTGTGGTGTGAAGAAGCAATTAAGTATTGTCAGCCCTGTTGTATACAGCATCCTGGGCAGTGGCTGTGTCCTAATTTGATATGTGTCAGTAAGGGAGTTCACAGAAGTGAAACTGTAAAAATCAGTGATGCTTTCCTCAAAGTGTCCGTTTTATGGTTTCACTTCTCATATCACAAGCTATTGTGTTTATGATGTCTGTTTTCTCACCTATCTCGGAGCTAAGATTGACATGATTGACTGATGGAAAAAGGAGCCCCGGATACGTTTTTTTATATTTTAGTCTTTTCTAAAAAGCTTTGTTATATTATGGTTAGACAATCTACAGCAGCCATTCTCAACCAGGTTTCCATGGAACTGGAGTCCCGCTAGAGGTTTCTAGGGGTTCCTTGTGCTGGGGCTATTTTGACCTCCCATCTGATAGTGCCTTCCTTGATCTGGGTCCAACACCACTTTGCAAAGCAAGCGGCATGACACCAAATATCTTTTGGTTGACATTCTGACCATCACTGTAAGGGGGGTGGGGAGAGTTTTTTTTTTTTTTTTTTTTTTTTTTTTTTTCCCCACTGACCACCAATCTAAAGAGGCATTCTTCTACTGACCTCCAATTAGTTCCCTGAGGCCTGAAAATAATTTCAAGAGTTCTGCTGATGAAAAATATTTGCAAAAGGCTTCTCTACAATATTTTATTTTTCATAATCTATGGATGGTAGAGGGATGACTCTTCTATTTGCCATGTTTAGGGGACTCCACCAATGACACATCTTGAGTTCCTACCGTAGCTCAGGCTGTCTGCCACATCTATATGAACAGGGTCTTCATTGGGAGTTTTTGTATATTTTATATTCTGAAGGAATCCGGATACAGTAGGAGGAGTGAGACTCCAATGGCAAGGCAGCAGAGACAGAGCTATTAAACGCTAGTGAGAGATGTAACTTTTTTTAGGCCTTGCCACGAGCCGAAATGCTGAAGTGTAAACGGACCCTTTTTTAAAGTTGATAAAAATAAGATTGCATAATGTATAATTTATACAGGCTTTATATAGCGCCAACAGCTTGCACAGCGCTTTACAACATGAGGGAAGACAGTACAGTTGCAATACAATTTTTAATACAGGAGGAATCAGAGGGCCCCGCTCGTTTAGAGCTTATAATCTAGGAGGAAGGGTCGGTCAAGTGATACAAAAGGTAAAGAACGCATCTTAATATATATATAACTGATACTTAAGCCCTTTCGCTAATGGATAAACTATAGGTGAATTTTTCTGCAGTTTTAACTTGCATCTGGCTGCAGATTGCCAATATTGTACAAATTTCCCTCACCTCTGTTTTGTGTTGCTATTGGTGTCCCAAGAAAAAAATAAATATGCAGGCTGCCTTTGCTCTCCTTCTGAAAATGCTAGTTGCCTGGCTGCCATGCTAATTGGGCTTCAGTACTTTTATAGTAACTGACCTGGAGCAAGTATGCAAATCAGAAGCTCTGACTTAAAAGGATAAGTTCACCTTTGGGAACATGTTACATGTTCCACCTGTTTTTAGGGTGGAAGATGTAACCTGGTCCCAGTGCTGCGGTCGCTGCCGAACATACCCCAGTTTACCTGCAAAAGTGCATTTATTTATTTTTTTTCTAAAGTGTTATCCTTCAATTTCTCTGTACTGGTTAAAGTGTACTTAAACCCAAAAACAAACAAAAAAAAATCTATATTGCAGCTTTCCCTAAATATGGTGACTGCAGGATCACCAAATGAAAAGGGGGGGGGGGGGGATAAAAAATGCAAATAAGCTCAGTCAGTTTATCTATGGAGGGGTCTTTTCTCACAGAAGCTGGACTTCAAACATGTCTTCTCTCCATCTGCATTATATGGAGGGTGGGGAGGGGAATTAGTAGTTTACAGGAGGAGATCCTTGTTTGTCCTTTCAGTTCCAGCAAGATCAACCAATGTTTTCCATACTTAATGCAGCCACCACATCTAACGACTGGTAAACTGCAATTAATAACATTTTTTTGTTTTTGGGCAGTGGCAGCCTCTTCGTACAGAGCGCAGGGGCGTGTCCCCTACGCATGAATTCCAATGGGGTTTTTTTCACTGCACCCCGAGCCCACCCAGTTGTGTGATAATAGTAAATTAATGTTCAGTATTGTCACACTGATTGGCAAGAGAAGCGAGCGTATTGTCAGGTGTGTTTTTTATTTTTTATTTTTTTTGATGGCTCTAGATTAAGTATATGATGATTACAGTAGTCGGCAATCATTGCTAGCAGTGTTACAAGACCGTGGTGGTTAAACCTTCATTTTGTACACTGCCCAGATGGAAGTACATGTCCGTCCTTTTTATGATTAGATTTTTCCTTGCTCCTCCTGACACGATTACTCCCTGGTAATTACTGGTACATTAGACTTGATTACTAAAGGGATTTGGAAGTATCATTGTGGACCTCCTGTATTGCTTCATGTCAACAATGTAACCATGGATTGAGAAGACAAAGGAAAATGACTGCTCACCGACTTGTGGATGAAAGTGTCGTAATATGAAGAGAGCTGGAGAAATGTTTTCTTTGAAAAAATATATTGCATGCTCAGTTGCAAGAATTGAGTATGACCTGTAAACCCTCCTAGGATGCATAAACCTCATTACTCATCCACTGCCATATTTTTGTAGAACTTTACAAATTTGTGAAAATCCTTTAAATGTATGCAAGGCACAATGTAATCCATAAAGAAGCAGAAGATGGTAAGGTGCTGTCGAATCGAAGGGTGGTTATTAGTTGATCATTGTCGTCTGGCTGAAAACCTTAGCAAGATCAGTTGTGTGTGGGGTTTTTTTTGGGTTTTTTTTTACGGGCATCATACAGGTCCTGCAAGCCGATTGATCTTGACAGGAGGAAATTTAGTTGGGTTTTTATGTCCAGACTACTGTTCTTTATAGAAGATGCTTTCAAAACGTTGGTGCATTGTACGAGGGGAAAAGAGGTAAGAAATATAGCCATATGGTTTACAGGCCACAGAGAAAAATGTTGGCCAAAAACTCATCTGTGGTTTATTTGAAGAGGCCCTATTAGGATAACATGCATCCTGTAAATACATGTACTTACCTGTACCATGTCCCTGCTCTAAACTCTCTTCCAAGCTGGAAACCATATTGGGTTCTTAAGCATCCAACACTTCAGAGCATGTCGCATTTCTGCTTCTCGCTGTGTACTGAGGTTCCACCTGCTGGCTGCTATGTCACCAGCATGTTCCTTCAGAGATACAGGGTGGTCACAGAGAGGCAAATGTCTCCCCAGGGGGACAATACTGCTTGAAATGGTCTGCAAGTCATGTAAAACCGCTTTGCTTGTAGATATAAGCCTGTTTATGCCTACTCTTGCTTACATCTAGAATATAACTTTAGGGGTGAAGGGGAGTTTCATGTAATTAACGGAATACATAACAGTTTTTTTTTTTTCTTTTTTTATCTGCCTGGAGTTCGCCTTTTTAAACATTTTGTGTGTGTGTGTGTGTGTGTGTGTGTGTGTGTGTGTGTGTGTGTGTGTGTGTGTTTTTCCAGAAGTATGACAACACTCGAGTCAAATTTTGTTCTATGGGTCCTATTCACATCTGGCAGTGATGTCACTTGGCGTGCCAAAAAAACAGTACAAGTGCTTCTTTCTGGCCTCATAGACTTCACTGGGGAGCACCAGAAAAGCATACATAATATGCTTCCCCCCCCCCCCCCCCCACATAAAAGCCACATCTTTAGTAACCTTTCTTTTGGCCTTAACAAAAATGCTTTGTTTGAAAATGTGCAAGAGAAATGTGTAGCCAACAGAACCTCCTAAAATGTCCAGTGACATTTCAATACGGTTCATTTAAAAAAAAGTAAACCGTCTAATGTCCTTCGATCGGAAAATAAGCACTGCTGTTGTCCTGTTGCAAGGCAGCAGCTGCATTCTAACCCAGCCACTGATGTGAACAAGCCCTTAGTCCAGCCACAGACGGAGCAATTTCATTCTTGCATGGGTTGCAGAAAAAAAATTCATCACCACAGATGCGGTTGACAGGGGAATCCCTCCCATGGAGCTATTCTGTTTTCCTGGCACGGAACGGCCACTGGCAATAATCGCATGTAAAGTCTGGCAGGCTGGTTGTACCCAAATTGATCAAGTCTATCATCTTGTACCTTCAGCCTGCCTATACATGGTTCAAATTCAAACAGTTTATGGCCGGCCTTCTGTCCAGGTCACAATCTAGGAATAGGTAGTTAACAAAATTGCATTGCTCAGTAGCAATGAATTCAGGTCACCAACCTGTGTAAGGGCTAATTCCCACCTGCGTTTATTTTGCTCCTATAAAACGCAGGTCTCTACAAAAACTATAAAAACAATTGCTTTTAAAGTGTCCTCATTATACCACCAGGCTACATTTTTGTACAGCGCACTGGAAGTTAATGTAAATTCTTGGGCTGTCTTGCATGAACTGCACGTTTGAGATCTCCCCAGAGAGGCTCAATGATATTGAGGTCAGGAGACTGAGATGGCCACTCCAGAACCTTCACTTTATTCTGCTGTAGCCAATGACAGGTCGACTTGGCCTTGTGTTTTGGATCATTGTCATGTTGGAATGTCCAAGTACGTCCCATGCGCAGCTTCCTGGCTGATGAATGCAAATGTTCCTTCGGTATTTTTTGATAACCTACTGCATTCATTTTGCCATCAATTTTGACCAAATTTCCTGTGCCTTTTGTAGCTCACACATTCCCAAAACATCAGCGATCCACCTCCGTGTTTCACAGTAGGAATGGTGTACCTTTCATCATAGACCTTGTTGACTCCTCTCCAAATGTAGCGTTTAGGCTACTTTCACACTGGGGCAGGCGGTAAAGCGGCGCGATATTTAGCACCGATTTACCGTCGTTTTAGCGGCACTATTCGCCGGCGGGTTCGCATCGCTGCCCCATTGTTTTCAATGGGAAGGGGCACTTTAGGAGTGGTAAATCCAGCAATCCAAAGATGCGGCTTGCAGGACTTTTTTGACTGACCTGCAAGTGCACCGCTCCAGTGTGAAAGCCCTCCGGGATTTCACATTGGAGTGAATTGAGCAGCTCTTTCAGGGCGCTTTGCAGGCGCTATTTTTAGCACTTTAGCACCTGCAAAGCACCTCAGTGTTAAAGCACCCTTATGGTTGTGGCCAAAAAGCATGAGAATGACTTTGTGCCAGAAGGTTTGAGGCTTGTCTCTATGCTGTTTAGCGTATTGTAAGCGGGATTCTTTGTGTAATTTGCGTAGTAATACTTTTTTTCTGGCGACTCAACCATGCAGCCCATCTTTCTTCAAGTGCCTCCTTATTGTGCACCTTGAAACAGCCACACAACATGTTTTCAAAGAGTCCTATATTTCACCTGAAGTTATTTGTGGGTTTTTCTTTGTATCCTGAACAATTTTCCTGGCAGTTGTGGCTGAAATTTTAATTGGTCTACCTGACCGTGGTTTGTTTTCAACAGAACCCCTCATTTCCCACTTCCTGATTAGAGTGGCATTCTCAATTCCTTGGATATCTTTTTATATCCCTTTCCTGTTTTATACAGTTCAACTACCGTTTTCCCGCAGATCCTTTGACAATTCTTTTGCTTTCCCCATGACTCAAAATCCAGAAACGTCAGTGGAGCACTGGATGAAAGATGCAAGGGTCTGTCAGGAGTCCAGAAACGCATTGACCTTTTTTTATATACACATACACTAATTACAAGAAAACAGATCACAGGTGGAAATGGTTACCTTTTTAATAGCCATTCGAACCCCTTTGTGTCATCTTGTGTGCATGTTATCGGGCCAAAATCGCCAGGGTATGTTAACTTTTGATTAGGGTCATTTGGGTAGTTTTTTGTTGTGATTATGATTTAAAAGGAGTAAATGCAGTTGAGTGATAATAAATGGCTTCAGCCAAACACTAACCATGAGTGAAAGATGTTTTTGTGTTATTCATATTCTCTGAAAAATGGCCAAGAATCATAAATTCTGCAAGGGTATGTAAACTTATAAGCACAACTGTATAGCTGAAGGAGAGTTTATTAAAAAAAATACAGGGCCAATGTTTGTGACCTGACACTGAGTGAGTTGTTTAGTGTTGGTCTGATACGGTGTTATTGCAAAGCTTCCCTATTCATTCCTTGTTTGCTCAGCTGAATAAAAAAAAGCCAGCTCTGACCCGCACATTCACAGCTTCCCTCACCACATTACCGCTACACTTTTTATTATGCTTTTGTTTGGAATAAAACCACTTGTCAATCTTCCACCCTCTTGTAGCTGCTCCACTGTTTGCAGGTATGTTGTTGAGGTTAGGAATGATTCTTGGTGTAAATCCTCCTTTTGAGTCTTTCTAGGAATAAATACAGTACAAGCACAATTTTTTTGCACTACTTTTTTTGTCCTGTGGTTTCTAGATGTATGTTCACAATTTATTTCTTCTTCTTGACACTTGGAATTCTATCTTCCTTTTAAGTCCATCAAGTCCAACCTATGTGTGATTATATAAATGCTTGCCTTATCTCCAGGCAAATAAACCTTTCTCTCGCTATTACAAAAAAGCTGAAAGTCCCAATTGCTTGCTTGAAACTGAGGTCATGTGATGGGGTCAAATTCCTCCTCGTCTGTAGTGTGGGATTTTTTTTAAATTTTTATTTATTTATTTTTTGCATATGTTACTGCTAATGCTGTCCATTGGTGGATGAAAGCGTCTATCACAGGGTCAGTAAGCCCCCCCCCCCCCCCACCTCCCCAGTGCTTTCTATTGGCTAAACAAAAATGCCTGAAGCTGTAAAACACTTGTGATATACTTCTAAAACGCTTTTAAAAAAAAAAAAAATTAAAAAAAAGCCAGTAAATCAATACTCAAATGTGAATGGAACCTAAGGAAGAATTACATTTTTAGTCCCATAGACTTTTTTTTTTTTTTTTTTTTTTTTTTTTAATGGGAGTGTCTGAAAAGTGCAACTTTTGTGTGTTATTCTGGTGCTTCCATTTCAAAGTCATTTTGGCCAAAAAATGCGGGCTTTCCCTCCTGTACTATAAGTTGCACTTAAATGATGTGCAATCAAGGCATAATGCCTCATCTATCTGGCCGGTTCACACCACCACATTCATGCTGAAGGCAACATGTGAAATCAAACCATGAATAAGATTATGCAGCAAAATGTCTAGGTCAAAGGGCAATTAGTTTGCCCCTAATCAGTTTTACGTAAAACCCATTTAAACCTTAAATGCCTGAGCAAAATACAAAAGCATATTCGGTATGTCTGCAAAACATGGCCACTCACTGTTTTTTAGCCCTAGAACGATTCTGCAAGTACAGAACCATACCTATTGATCCTGGCAAAAATAGATTCTGCCCCTAATTTCTGTTTTTTTTGGCGGACAACACACAGCCATTACTGCAAGGAAATTGCAAGGAAATATTGCTATACCACATATAATAGCAAAATGAATTGTGAAAAGATAGTGTTTTGTATACTTTGTGAACATTCATACATATAGAACACTTATGTTCTAAAGCCTTATGGTCACCAAAAGTGATAACAGGATGTAAAAATGGCAATAAAGTCCAAAACTGAATATGCAGATACGATGAACATAAATTTTGCAATGGTGATAAGTTCCAAAACATATACTCGTGAGAGATTTCTGTACGTAATCCAACATGTGCTAACAGACACTTGTGCGAAACCGCCACCTAGGATGACTGGAGGCTTACCAGAAAGTTGGGACCCACCTAGCATACGCTATATGGGTCAAACAGGCTTGGATTGCTCACTGGCAATGAAGGTAGGGAACCAAGGGCTGGTGAATGGTGAAGTTGTAACGTTGCTATCCCAAAGAGGGGGAGGACTCCACTGCCGCCATTTTACTTGCAAGCGCTTTTTATTCTGAAATGTAAGTGTTTTTCCTTTTTAATAAATTTTTTATGGTTTACGGAATTACGCTATGAGCCCCTTCTTCATTACATGTGGGTAATGTCCGTTGGTGTCCGAGCTTCCATATGAAGAAGACCTCTTTGGGATAGCAACGTTACAACTTCACCATTCACCAGCCCTTGGTTCCCTACCTTCATTGCCACTGAGCAATCCAAGCCTGTTTGACCCATATAGCGTATGCTAGGTGGGTCCCAACTTTCTGGTAAGCCTCCAGTCATCCTAGGTGGCGGTTTCGCACAAGTGTCTGTTAGCACATGTTGGATTGCGTACAGAAATCTCTCACGAGTATATGTTTTGGAACTTATCACCATTGCAAAATTTATGTTCATCGTATCTGCATATTCAGTTTTGGACTTTATTGCCATTTTTACATCCTGTTATCACTTTTGGTGACCATAAGGCTTTATAACATAAGTGTTCTATATGTATGAATGTTCACAAAGTATACAAAACACTATCTTTTCACAATTCATTTTGCTATTATATTTGGTATAGCAATATTTCCTTTCTCATTTTTTAGCGCTACACTTGGTTACATATGATTTATTACAAATTTTCTATTTGTTGTGTTAGCTGCTTACATCTATGACTTTTTTGGAGTAAGCGCATGGTTTATAGGTTTTTTAAGGAAATTGCAAGAAATGTCTTTTGCTGAGCCACAGAATACCACCCCCTCTTCATCTTCGCCTGGAGTACAGAATACCTACTCGCCATGTGGTGAGATGCTGGGAGAGAGGTTTAGTTCGCCTGAGACAAGACTGTAGAGTGCAGGGAATAGCTCTAAATTTTCATATGGTCAACCCTTCGTCAAATAAAGGTGACTAAGGGTTCCTTAAGCTGTGACTGACCTACCAATGGTGCTAGCACAATTTTAAATTCATTGGCACTACTTGACACCAATAACCTTGTTGGCCATTCATATTAAGGACGTTGTTCCCATGGACCACCAGTGTAAGGAGCGTTCTTCCCTCCGACCACCCCAAGACTCCAATTCTTTACCCATGTCTTCCCCCTGACCGTGCCAATGACCACCAATATGGTTGAGAACCATTTCAAGGAATCCACTGGGATTGAAAGGTTGGGAAGGACTGCCTTACACCTTTTTAGCGCTGAAAAAGACTCCTGTGGGTGCGGATCACTTGTCTATCCAGTGCAGTTTTAAAGAACATGGAAGTTTTAATCTACATGGCTGTTGGCAGTTTATTTCACACTTTTTGGAAAATTAGCTTAATGTAATTATTTTGTTACATGGGTACCTAGGCTGAAAGTCTCCTCTCCATCAGGTTCAGAAATTTTGATGGTTTCAATTTTTTATTTGCTAGCAGTGTTGCCAATGGCGTATCTGGATGTAGAGTTATAATTGCGGTGTTTTTGTTTCCAAAGAAAAAGATTTTGAGGAAAAAACGTTTTCGGCCCATTACTTTGCCTCGGCTTATGTTTTTTTTGCATGTTGCTTTATCACTGCAGTGGGTAGGAGATAGACGTTTAATTGGATTAAACTAGGACAGCTGCTGGTTGAAAGTAATACAATTAGAGATATAATTACCCCTGAAGACCATTGTGCTGTTCCAGGATGGAACATTGAATCTTCATAATGCAACAAAAGTCTTGCCTAGTTATTGGATTTCACGATATTACAGGCAGAGAGGTCTCTCTGTGGTAATGTTTTGCTGTCTAAGTTCATGTCTGCTCCATGCAGATCTGAATAATACATTTTTGTTTTAGTATCGATGTGCCATACATCATAATGTAACTGATTACAGGAATTATTGCCAAATTGCAAATGAGATGTGGAAGAGCATGCTGTTATATTTGTGTTCATGCTATACGTTTCAAGACAGTGTTTACTGCAGGAAACATAAGGTTCAGCGCCATGGCAGCAGGCTAAGAGGATATGGCATCACAGCACAAATACGATAATTTGTGTTTTGATTCTGGTATTTGGATTTTTTTTTCTCTTTACCATTGAATAGGTTATCCCTCATTCTCAGCTCAAGTGACACAAAAGGGAGTTAAAGCAAATCTCTTCAGAATCGGGGGAAATTTTGCCTCAGACAGATGTTACTGGAACATATGTCCCCGTTGGAGTAGTTCTACTCGCTGCCTTACCTCCTGGTCAGGGATGCGCTCGGGCAAGTTTGGACAAGTCTGAACCCATCTGAGCTGCCCCACCAGGAAGCTGTCAAAGGAGATGACCAATCGTTGGCGGCAGCAGCAGAGGCTTTCCCCGCCCTACAAACGCACATATACAGTACATGCCTCCTAAATATGTGCAACTGCAGGGCAAAGAATGCCTCCCCTGCCTATGATTAGCTGTCCACTTTGACAGCTTCTCGTGGGATAATTTAGGTGGGTTTGGGCGCTTGTCCGGCCACTCCTGAGCTCATTCCTTCTGGTGTACCTTGTAGTGCCCTGGGTTAAACTTTCTTGCACTAGTACGTTGCCAACCCATTCACAACGAATAGGCGGTCTTAACGCATCATGCCTTTAATGAGTGATAATGCATTGTGTTGGTGCATACATATTAGCACTACACGTAGTCCGAGTGGTTTATGGGTATTTCTTGACTAATGGCTGTGGAAATGCCCTTGTGACCTACCATTTTTACAAAAAAAAAAAAAAAAAAAAATCCTATAAATACATATTTGGCTAGTTTCCTGATAAATTTTGGTTTAAAATCTAGCCAGAACATTTGAATGTTATATAGAACACACATTGGCAAAGTGTAAGCTTTTCTCTTTTTCATCATCGTTTGAATTGGTTCCCCTTCCCATATAAGGGACAAGAGGGTCCTATTGGTTTAATCCACCGAACCTTATTGGGTACCCCCTACCCCCCTTTTATTTTATTTTTTATTTGTTGGGCTGGGTTTCTGCAGTAGCATGGGGACCAGGTAGAAGAACCACTCCTGGAAGTGTAGAATGTTGAGGACTTTAGCACTGGAAGACAGACAGTTTTCAGAGTCTTCAATTGCATAGACCACCTTCTCCTCCTTTTTTTTTTTTTTTTTTTTTCTCTGAAGATGCTACAGTCACTTCAAAGATGGGCATTGGATACATTTGGCTAGTTAAGAACTAGTGTTGGACAATTTTCATCAATGTCACCTGGTGGCAGCATTGCTGGAGAGGAAGTTGTGTGGCAAGGAGTACATGATCAGTGTTTTTCTCTTTCAAAGATCAGAGATTGCTACTAGAATCAGATGTTGAAGAGGTGATCAAAGCCCCTACTCAGAACCTACAAGCAATGACAGCGGTTCTTGTCTGACACCAGGGGGGTGGGGGAGCGCGGAAGGAATGTGCACACAAATGATGGTTGTGTGTAAACTTCTACAAATCGCTGTCTATCACCTTGCTGCTTGATAGAATCCTGCTTCATAAAAGTCTTCATTGATGTCCTGCAGAGGAGGATCAAGATAGAATTTTAAGTTTAAAAATGTCAAAAAGCTGTACTACATAGGCTTTGGGTTTATTTGGAGAATTAATAGTAACGGTTGTCCTTAGTCGGAGCTGCTCCCTTTATGATTGGAGATTGTTGGAGGAATAATTAAGCATCAGTAGGACATGTTAAAGTACAGATCCAGAGAATGAACAAAGTTGAAGCAGGGCGATGGTTATATGTAAGTCATCAGGTACAGCTTCCACTCCAGCAAGCAGAACAGCGAGAGCTGCAAGGTCAACATCACCATATCTCATGAGACTAGCAGAAACACCTTGCCTTTTATCACACTTGCAGATATGCAGCTATACAGTGAAAAAGGCTAAAAAATACATCTGCCCTAAAGTGTTGCTTCCTATTGCACCGCATACATTTTAGTAAAAATCACATATATATATCTTTTTTTTTTTTTTCCCCCTTAATGCCCAAGTTGACACGCGAGTTCAGGTCTATATTAGTTTGAGAATCTGTCCTTGCAGGCCAGGGAAGTGGCTGGGAACAAGTTGTTCAAAAGTAATTCCAGCCCTCAGCTGATCATATATGGAAAGCCACTATCCAACTACTGATCAGGGGTTTTTGATTCCTGCACATTGGATGACCAGGGTTGCTTGTGGTTTGCACGGAAGGGTGACTGCTCCCACAGCACTAGAAGTGGATGGGTTTGCAATGTTGCTATGTTAAAGGAAGTCCTATGGGCATTGCGAAGGTGACCGAATCAACAAATTATTATTTTTACTAATTTTATAACCTTTTCAAACAATTAGATTTGGCTAGTCTATTCCAAGAAATGGCAACTATGTTTACAAAATGTTAAGTTTTTCATATACTTTTAGGGGTAGAAAGGCAACATTTCCTTTAACAATTGGCACTTGATTGGCTGCCTTACACAGCCTTTTCCTGCAGTATTTTTAGCCATCAGTTTCATTATTTGCTTTAATTTGCTGCCTCCTCTCCGCTGCCTGGTAATGAGGGAGCTGGCATGACTAAATATTGTTCGAGTAAGAGATCCTGAATTACTAGCGTGATATTCAGTGACATTTTGTGATGTTTCTTTGGGGACAATTAAATTCTGTTGCATCTGCTGGAAAGGCTCTGTACACAAGCCGCCCCCACAAGCGCCGGTTATTGATGGACGACCCGAACACCCAGACGCTCCTCTTGTCTCTGCTTATTTCTCCTCTTCATATATTATTTATGACTTGGTGTCTTTAGTGGACGATCAAGAGCTTTGTTGCATTATTTAAAGTGAAAAATATTGATTTTCTTATAAAAGGGACCCATTTGTTTAAAACCTGAAAGAAAAAGATCTATTATCATATTGTGCTTTTACAGTGACCGTGCTAGGAAATTAATATTCCTCTAATTTATGACTTTGTTCTTAAAAGAAAAAGACAGCTGTATTATGTCTTTGGTCTATGGGCTGGTATAAAACATAGGAGTTATTGGATTTTCAGAGATCTGTGAGACCCTTAGCTATGACATGGTAGTCACCCAACATGGCTAAAAGGGATGATCTCATATCTTGATTGCTATGCTTACCCTCCCTAAAATGAATCATGTTGGAGGTGTCCTTTGCTGTTACCGCTCTTCTCTTCTCTGATCATATAGACAGGATCTACAGTATCTCACACAAGTGAGTACATCCCTAACATTTTTGTAAATATTTTATTATCTTTTCATGTGACAACACAGAAGAAATTGCACTTTGCTACAATGTAAAATAGTTAATGTACAGCTAGTGTAAATTTGCTGTCCCCTCAAAATAACTCAACACACAGCCATTCATGTCTAAACCGCTTACTCTCCCACCTCTATTGATTGTAGGCAAGACACACTTGTCTTTGTACTCCTCACCTGGTTGCCGCCACACATGCTTGACACCATCTGAACCAAATACGTTTATCTTGGTCTCCTCAAACCACATGACATGGATTACTGGAACCATGTCCTTGGTCTGCTTGTCTTCCGCAAACTGTGGGTTTTCTTGTGCATAATTTTTAGAAGAGGCTTGCTTCTGGGGCGACAGCCATGCAGACTAATTTGATGCAGTGTTCGGCGTATGGTCTAAGCACTGACAAGCTGACAATACTCGTACATCTATTTTCCAAAGACAACCTCTGGATATGACGCTGAGCGCGTGCACTCAACTTCTTTGGTCGACCATGGCAAGGCCTGTTCTGAGTGGAACCTGTCCTCTTTAAACCGCTGTATGGTCTTGGCCACCTTGCTGCAGCTCAGTTTCAGGGTGTTGGCAATCTTCTTATAGCCTAGGCCATTTTTATGTAGAGCAACAGTGTAAACTCTCTACTTTAGATTGTAGCAAAGTGTCATTTCTTCGGCGTTTTTCGAATGGTGTGTCTCTCTCTTAAGGAGGATCCTGGATCTTGGGCCAAAGGAACTGGTATTTCACAATGAGACGTTGCTTACAGTGCTTAGTATTGAGAGCGGTGGGGATTAATATCAACCTGGACGAAAGTCAGTGCAGTCAGACACTGCAGCCTGTGTGTTCTTTTTAAATGCAGTGCACATGGAGTGTGGGGTTTTTTGGTTTTTTTATTTATTTTTTTTTAAGATCTTGTGGTTTTGTTTTATTGTGCTTTTGATCAGAAGCATTAACTTAATGCTTTGAGAGTGTTGGGAATACCAAAGGGGGCCATCTTTTTTGAGTATTGGACCTCAGGATTCCTTGACTGCAGCTGTATTCACTGTCCTCAGCTACAATAGAGAAATGTGGTTACTACACTTGCACTCTGTGCTGGATTGAAAAGTGATGATCCAGGGGTAGAGCCACAGGTTTTTTACATTATGGCCAGCCTAAAAATCTGAGATGCACAATTTGCCTTAAACGGTACAGTCTTTGGGAACATATAATGGATGTTTTTCAATATTCAACTATTTATAAATGTATTTTAGGTAAATGTTTTAATGAGAACGTCTCCTTGAGGGTAATTCTGGTGTTCTTTTAAAAGTTTGAATATATAGTATATTTTATAATAAAAAGGGGGGGGACCTTAATCTGCTGAACACTATATACATCTTGAAAATCTTTTGAAAAGATCCTGAATTTGTGGCTGGACAAAGTGATATGACCATCCTACGATCTTCAAAAATCCTACTAATTCAAAATATAGTGGAAGTTTATGGCAATCCTGGTAATTTATATGGACATTTGAAGCTACAGTGCAAGTACGTAGTGGTCTTTATTTTCTTGTCTAAACTTCAACAGTTGTCCGAAATGCTTTACCATCCAGGGAGAGCATACGGGCATTCGTAATCTGACAGTAGCAAAGGGGATTTTAAGTGGCTGACCCTGTTTTGACCTAGCACACAAGAGCATCAGCGTTCTTCCCGCAAACGTTTCATCTTTTTCAGCGGCTGAAATATATTCTTGTGGAACGGGGCTTCTATTAATCCCCAGTTCCGCACTCACTTTACCTCTGGCTCCAGCATTTTAAGTAAATAGTTCATTGGCACCCAGGGTAGATATTCACCTTGAAAAGCAATGTAAGCAACATACCAGTGTTGGCGTTGGAGGATCCTCCTCTGCAGGAAACAGGTTTGCTGTGCATACAGATCTCACAAGCCAAGGCAGAGTTCTAAATTAAATTTTGCTCTCGATGATTCACAGCCCATGCTACAATCCGGCTTCCAGGGAGGCAGGGAACAGAAATAACCCAGGGCTCAAGATTTCTAATTAGCCTAATCTGATATAATAAAGGAACGGGAGCTTACATTAACATAATTGTCTCTTCTGTTTTGAAAAAAAAGCTAAGCTGGTCATAGACCTAAGATGGTGGTCGAATGATTGAAAGCAATCCAACCACTTTTATGTTTTACTCTTTTTTTCTTGCTGGTATTGTAAAAAGTTACAATCGGTCAAAGTTCATTCATTTTTGATGGGACTTTTTTATGCATGCAGTTCCATATATAAAGAGGTGGCCCAGGTAAAACTGATATTTAATTTTTGTATAAATGCATAAGAGTTAAACCACCTTACTGTTTCTTACATCTCTTGACACCTTTTATGGGTAAGATCTTGGCACTTCAGTTACTGAGGTCTGTACACCTGCCATGGCTAGAATGAGGGGTTCCCACTCTTCCTGTTGAATTGTTTGCATACATTGAGAATATAACCGGATGGGCTTCAAAGTCTGGAATTATGACAGGGAGCTCTCACTAGTGGAATATTGAAGACTTGGGTATGCACCAGGGTCACCTTAATTAGACCCTCACTTTTTGCATTGACTGACCCTATCATGAGCAGAATTTTTTGATGCTTCGATGCCCAGAACAAGTTTAGTAGTGTTGGTTAACTTGGCAATAACTGACTACTCTTTCAGTTTGGCATTGAGCCCGAGAGCTAGGAACACACACAACTGCCCATTCCTAGTTCTGTGCTGCAAGGTTAAGTTCACCTTCTGGCAGCAAAGGGCATTTTTGTTGTGGACTTAAAGTGTAGACAAGCCATTCTCCACTAAGGTTCCTCCAGAGTTTGTTGGGAACAGCTCAAGGAACCCCTGTTTGATAGTGCCTGCCTAGGGCCGATGTCAACCTGGCAGAGCCAGTGTCACGTACCTGGTCAGTGAGCCTGATGTGCAGAGGAAGACCTCTTGTGCAGCTCCTGCTTAGGGGGCCACTGGTAGTGAGACAGCAGCCACAGGAGCATGGCAAAGTATGAGTGCCTGTAATCAGTCCAGTAGTCTGCATGGCAGCAGTCAGCAGGTGGATGTGGCAGCAGAGCAGGCTGGTAGTAGATGAGCTGGCATGGAGCTTGGCTGGCGGCAGACTGTAGAAAGCCACTGGAATCTGTAGCAGGCTGGATGAGCAAGATGCAGGGTCAGACAAGCCGGGTCGGTAACATTCGAGGAGATCAGTCATAGACTGCCGACAGCCGAATGTTCAGTAACAAGCCAAGTCAGTAACCGGAGATCATTCAAGCAGAAACAGGAGACAGAATCCAAAGACAGAGTATGGGGCAGGTAGCACACAAATTCAGGTCAGAAGTAAACCAGATCATAGGTCACATGGAAATGGGAACACATAGAAGCTGCAGACCAGACAGCAATGAGCCCATACTGAAGCCTGTTTAAATAGCCTGCTTGGCGCCAGCATTCATGATGTGCGCATTGATGCGTACGCCTATGCTCACGACTGCACATCTGCCCATCTGCCCGGCCAGTTGCCAGTCTGCACGTGCGCATATGTGTGCCGAGAGACTCAATTTGCACTACAGACATGCCTTCCTTGACAGCCTTCTATATAACCATGTTTTCAGTGGTCTGAAAACCATTGTAAAGGAAGTGTTCTTCCCACTGGCCACCAATGAATTCTTTTTTTGGAAGGGTTCCGTTTAGCTAAAAAATTTTGAGCAAGGCGCTGCTAGAGAGTGGGAAAGCCGCAGCGCCTCGATGGGCTCTTAATGCTGACCCTATTTTTCCCCGACTGAATACGGCTGATTACAGAAAAAAATACAGGTACTTATGAAAGTTCTATTTAAAAATCCATTTAATGATTCACAAATGTATGCAGAGCTAGATTAAATGCTCTTTTGCTCTACCTGCTTGAAGCTGAGCTTTTACGTTCTCTTAATAAGAACCTGGATAACCATCTTTCCTCTTAACCCAGAGGCTCTCCGCAGACTGGCGCTGGCACTGCCAGTGTAGATTACAGCCTGTACAATGTCGGGCTTTAGCAGAATGAACCACAGACCTCATGCACAATGCCTTCTATAGATGTGCGAATGTACAGTTTGTTGTCCCCGTTTCAGGGCATTGAACCTCTTTTTGTTATTCATTGTACTGCTAGCTGACACATTTGTGTCATTGAAACCATTCAGTGTGTTAAATGTGTACACTTCGGTGGCTCACTAAATACACACTCGAGGCCTGAATAGGCCTATTCTGCAGTATTGTGTTTGATTGACAAAGAGCTTTGGCACTGGCAATGTGCTGTAACCCCTTCACCGTGATCGAGTTAAAGGAAATTAAATAGCTAATTTACTCTGCTGTCACCAGCTGCAGAATGTCCTTTTCTGTTATTTTTTAGCACGGCGGTGGGATGTCACTTTTACCCCTCTGGCGTGTAATGGTAATCAAGTTCATTCTTAAAAGCATGTTTCATGCTGAAAAGTAGGAGAAATTACATTCTCTATAACGCGGAGCAGCTTCTGTGTGTGCATCTATATGCCATGATATGTAGAGCGTATGTTAGGCTTTTATTTTTAGAAGGTATCCTTTTTGTCTTTTCTGCTTGGAATGTGTAATAATAATCTTGTTGCTATAAAAAATGAATATAATTACAGTTGTGTAGCGCTTCACAAATCGGGGAGACCGTACAGTTGCAATACAACTCAACACGAGGGGAATTGGAGGGCCCAGCTCATTTGGCGCTCACAAGCTAAAAGTGAATCAGATTTTTGCATTTTAAACACAGCAAGCTGTCGCCTAGTGATTTTATAAAGATGCCCAAATCCAGACAAGACAGCAGAATTTGAATTTCTTCCACCCTTCTTTTTTTTTTTTCTTTACCACTTCAGCCCCGGTTTTACCCCCTTCCTGACCGGGCCATTTTTAGCCCGACACTGCATCACTTTAGCTGACAATTGTGCGGTCGTGCGACATTGTACCCAAACAAAATTGACGCGCCCCCCCCCAAATAGAGCTTTCTTTTGATGGTATTTGATCACCTCTGCGGTTTATTTATTTATTTTTTTTGCGCTATAAAAAATAAAGGGGGGGACCATTTTTGCAAAACTTCTTCCTTTTTTTTTTTTTTTTTTTTTTTTTTTTTTTTCTTTTTTTTTTTTTATCTTCCTTTTCTATAATATCCCCAAATTAATAAAAATTCTTCCTCAGTTTAGGCCGATTTTTATATATTCTACATATTTTTGGTAAAAAAAATTGCAATAAGTGTATATTGATTGCATCTACAAAATAGGAGATAGAATTATATTATGTTCTATTATATATTTTACTAGTAATGGCGGTGATCTACGATTTTTATTGGGACTGGGACATTGTGGCGGACAGATCGGACACTGTTTGGGACCACTGACATTTTATACAGCGATCAGAGCTAAAATTAGCCACTGATTACTGTGTAAATGTCACTGGCAGGGAAGAGGTAAACACTAAGGGGAGATCAAGGGGTTCAATGTGTTCTAACTTTAGGAGGATAGGACTGCCTGGGGGAGGAGACCAATCGATGTTTTATACTAGGAACAGGTGATCTGTCTCCTCTCCCCTGCCAGAATGTGTGTATTTGTGTGTTTACACACAGATCCTCGCTCTAGCTGTCAGGAGCGATCGCGGGTGCCCGGCAGACATGGCGACCAGACACGCACATCAGCTCCTCGGCACAACGGCCGACACAAGCCCCTTAAAGCAGCCGCCATACAGCTACGCCAATTCGCACAGGGGAGCCATTCTGCCGCCGTAAGATGGCGGGAGGTCGGCAAGCTGTTTAAAAAGGCAAGTGCTTGGTTCAAGGGATGACTTTCAATGGATCACGGCGGGAAAGCTGCTCTGCTACGCACTAAAGCCTGACACAGAATCAGGTCTACAAATGATTTGGCACCGGGTTCCTAACAAACATTCAATGTAATCTGGTCCCAAAATGAGCGGTTTGTACAAAGGGGTAGCAGGACCGCTGTTTCGTCAGAATCGGCGACCCGTCAGATTAGGTAACGTTCAGCTGATGGAACGTCACTTCCATGTGTCCACCGCTACCGGGTTTCCTAATCTGACAGGACACCTGTAGTCAGAAGGCAGCGGACATCTTGCTACACCCAGCTACGTCTTGAATTTCAGAGTAATTTAAACAAAGTGAGCGTATATAAATTATAGTAGGTTGACATCTGTGATGCTGTTTTAATGTTGCATTTTTAAAAGAAGCTGGACACCAGCAGTAGGAAGGCAGCGGAGGCCATGTTGGTACACCCCACACTACTCACCGCTAAACCTTTAGGCTTTTAAAATAAAACTTCCAAACAGAATCACGGATGTCAATATACTATATTTCAATATGCTCACTTTATTGCTAAAAGTGCTCTTAAATTCAAGACTTAGCTGGGCGTAGTAAGATGTCCGCTGCCTTCTTCTGACTGCAGACTGTCAGAATCGGAAACCTGGTAGCAGTGGACATGTGCGCAGCTGACGGAGCGTTTCTTCCGTTTACCTGATCTGACAGGTCGCTGATTCTGACGGAACACCGGCTATCTCGGCCGTTCAGCGCTCTGCAGCATGGTGCCCCTTTTAACTTTTTCTTTGACATTTCCCACCACTCAATGTCCTTAAGACAACCTATCGCCAAAACGGGAAGTGAAGAAAATCTCTCCAGTTGTGAAACTGCAATAAAAACACGAAAGAAGTTCCTTTTGAACTGTCCATATCCACAGTTGTGGCTGCAGTTGCATCTCAGAGGTTTTTAGTAACGATACAGTATTTTTACACTATGCATTTAGTATGGTTGCTATACACCAATGCTCCCACCATAGGGCAGGATTAACCGATATGTCATTGTATCTTTTCATGGTAACTTGCATGCGGGCTGTGTAATACTTACAGGTATTGCCTCATGCAAACATCACATTCCTTGTACTGACAATGTCTTCAACTGCTTTTCTTCATCATGAAGAACTGAGCCATCTTTGTTAAGGTGGAAGTGTAGATATAGATATATATTACACACCTCCCCCCCCCCCCCCCCCCCCCCGTTGGGTTATGCCATAATGTGCTAGTCTACACAGCATATTAGTACATTATGGCAGACTTAACCATCATATGGTGTTATGCAGCGCCGGGACCGATCCGTTGAACCCCTGGCAATTCCATCTTCGCCCGGTCCTCGTTCCCCCATCCCGTGCTTTCGACCATTTGATAGGCAATGACTCCACTCCCCCGCATGCGCACGGGAGTCGGTGGCACAGATCAGGGCCATAAATGTTCGCTGAGCTGCAAATGCAAGCCTTAATGAACATGACAGCTGACAGGCAGAAGGATGTATTTATGGCAGAGACCAATGGGGTCTCTTCTGTCATAAATACCCTGCCTGTCAGCCATCTGTTTTAAAAAACTTTACTTCCGCTTTTAAGGCCTAATCCCAGGTCAACGTCTAACTCCTGGACAGAGATGTTGGCTCAGATGTATGTACATCCCCCCCCCCCCCCCACATCTGACATGTGTCCGCCCCCTGTTGCAGCCTCTCCTCACATGGCTTGCAGCCTAATCGCTAGTGGAGAGGAGACTGAGGAAATTCTTTCCCCTGCATGCAGCAGACTGATGGCATCATCGTATCTAGTCACTTGGGTATAGAGCTCAGATTGCTTTTTAATGATAAATGCTACAACTTTAGTTATACTGTGGCTGTATATTGTAACATGTCCAGAATTCATTAAGGTAAAGTTACTGAAAGCTCCTCCGAGGGTGGCTATTCTCCTCCTTCCTTCATGGTCTCTTAGCAGCTTCCTGCTACTAAAGGAGCAACATAAAATTGTAAAATTTTCAGCAGGAACAGCTACAACTGTAAGTAGGAAACCACAAAGGATTGGCTCTAACTTGCGGGGGATGGGTAGGAGGTCAATTTTTGGGACTCTGGGCAGCCCATCTAATGCAAACGCTCCTGGCTATGCTTTTGCTGAGAAGTTGTCGATAGCTGACCGCATTTGGCTGTTCGTTTCAATGTAAAATGTAGGATCTGTACACATTAAATCAGTTTCAGATGCTGACGGAGCTAAACAGTTCTGGACACCTTTTTTGATGTGCTCAGCATTTAGAACTGCATCAACATGTACAAATTTAACCTAAAGGACTCATTTTACAAAATATCTGTCAGGACTTGGCATAGTGCTACACAAAAATTGGATAACTCTTGCCATGAACAGGCAGCTTCTCTTCTGAACGTGTGTGGTGTGGCGTTTTTTTTTTCTTTTTCTTAAGGGGGGTCTGCCTTTCGTGCACTTGGTGAAAATGTCCTTGATTGTGGTTGCAGTGGGTAGCGCCACAGAGGACACCGAGTAACGATGAGCCATCACTTAGAAAACGCACTTGGTTGATTTCAGCATATCAGACGCTGAATTTTAGATGTTCACAATCTGCCCAGTATGTGCTGAGCTGGTAAATGAGTCCATGGGATGCCTAGTTTCTTAGTGTAGCCTAGAGTCTGTCCCAAGAATAAATCTTCCCACCCTTAAACCAATGTCCAGTCTGAGGCTGTGGGAGCCCCTCTTAAGCCTGGTACACCTGACGATCATTCGTCCAATTTAATCTCCGTGTGTGTGTGGGTGGTTGTTTGTTTTTTTTTTTTTTTTTTTTTTTTCTTTTCATGCTAGTCTCCATATCAAAAATGAAGAGGTTACTAAAGCATAAAAATTCTCGTACAACAGAACAAAACATCGGCAGTGATGTATGATTTGGTATTTTCAGGTGTAAACTATACTGATTAGATGAAGATTTTTGTGTTTTGTCCCTTCCGATAATTTCAGCTGAAAGTTGTGTACCAACGATCAGATTATCGTAAGAGTGCTACAAAAGCTGAATTTTTTTTTTCATCCCATTTTCTGGCGCCGAATTTACGGGCCTTTTTAAGAGGAACTTCATTCCACCCTTACCTTTTTACAGGGTTATGCACAAAAACATACTTACACACCCAGTAGTGTTCTCTAGGGATATGCTGCTCCAGTTCTGCACCCAGTCCCTGTGGATGCATCAGGGTACCGTAGAGTGTTCCAAGGCCTCCTAGCATGAATGATATAAGTATTCCAGAAAGCTGCAGGCAACGGGCATGTCCGTCTCCCCTGTTACCAGAAAAAGTATTTAAAAAATAAAAATGATTGTTGGAGAGGATGGGCAAAGAACACTGAGTTACCCCACGCCCTCCTTTCTGCCAGTCCATAGTTCACCTGGTAGATCCATTCAGAAGTCTTTGGTTCTAATCTGTTAACTGCAGTTCTATTCTCTACAAATCAATCTGTTTCTGATGAATGCATCCACTCATGGCTAGCACCGAACAGCTCCGACGTTACCACCAATGCTTTGAGCCATGTAGCTTTTTTTAATTTCCTTTTTTTTTTTTTTTTTTTTTTTTTTCCCGTGAGCAATGCAGGCGTTCCTTGGAAACCCACTGACAGTATCCACCAAGTTGACTAAAAGAAAAATGTGGCATAATTTGTGTCAGACTGGGGAACTTTTACCATTTTGCTAGATAAATATTCCCTTTTTTTTTTTTTTTTCAGCCTACGCAATTGAGTAATCTGCGGGGCTGGTCGGTTAGTTGTGGTTCGATTCGCGGTGGTTCAATCCTCTGCAAATCCAGTTCCAATGAATGAATCCACACATAGTTGGCATCAAGCAGCTCAAATCAGGTTCTGATGAACTAATCCACACGCGGTTAACACCAGGCAGCTCAGATGTTACCAATTCTCTCTGAGCTAGGCATCCCTTGCAATCCCTCTTAAAGCAGCCACCTAGTTGAGTGAAAGTAGAAATTTTCTTTGCAATTGAGCATAGTTTGTGTCAAATGGGGCATTTCTCCCCCTTTTTTTTTATTTTTATTTTTTTCCCTTTTTTAGATGAATGGGTAATTGCCCAGGTTTCAACCTTCACTAGATGCTGCATTGGGGCTTAGCAGTCCAGGTTTCGTTTTCCCTACAGGCTCCATCTGCATGGAGCTTGCATCTCTGTGCTTGCATAGAATTTCTGTATGTGGTTTTCGAAACATACTGGTCTGCGAACCGAATTCTGGCCAGACTGGCTTTAGACCTTTTTATTAGATTGCAAGCTCCTTTGGAGGAAAGGGTTTATAAAAATAGCTCTCTAAACTGCTGTGGGATTAATAAACATCCCTCGCTATTATTTCTACCAGTATCTGCATTGCTACCAAAACTTCCATAGTTTATACTCCTAGCGCAAATGTGGTTTTCAGAGTCTTTACAATACTCCCTCACCACATTTCCTGCTGGAAAAGCTCTGCTTTTTTTTTTTTTTTTTTTTTCCATTTAACTGCCACAGAGCAGGTGGTATTTCCATTATTACAGATTTCATGTTGGCTAAATGAGCTGCTGGCGTTCAGATGTGCCTTTGCTGTTTGGACTGCACTACAGCTAAGGAGTCAGTCTGTTTACTGTCTGCACATGAGAGACAGAGCGGCTGCACTGCCCTTCCTCCTCCCAGCAGCGCTTACATGCAAGAATGACAGAAATGTTTCCTAATGAAGGATATTGTGCATGGAGAAGTGCTTCAGTTGAGAAATAATGAACTTTTGTCCAGAAAGAATTGCACCAAGAGAGCTCTCGGCTTTCACAGCTCTGCGTGGTCCACTCTTCCGTGCACTCTACCATGGCACGGTGGTGCAGTTCAGGGTGTGGTGTCTATAAACTCCCCCAGATTTCGAAGACTGTTAAATTTAGCACAATGAGATCATGAGCTCTTTGAAACCGTCTGTGTCGTAGAGCACATCCTGTGGTTAATCACAAGGAAATGTGCATTCTTCCAGAATTTGATATATTTAGTGTATTTTATGTGTCATGTTCTTATTCAAGGCTAGATTTACCCTAGGGCGACAGAACCTTAAGGTGCAGCCCAAAGACTCAATGTAGAGACAATGGTCATTTTGCCCTCATCTTGTTTTGTTTTTCCCTTCTCTTGTCAGCACTGGACCCTTGTGGCCTAAATTCAGTAGTTGGTAGAGCAGGGAAAAGCAGCGCAGCTGATGAGTGGAGTCGGAAGACTCTCTGTAAGCTGGGCATGCACTAGTAGAATTTTTAAGAAAATTTGTTTGACTTTTCTACTAGTGGGGGTCAAATCATTTTATTTTCTACCCCAGTGACAAATAAAATTTGAAAGTGCAATATGGAAATTTTTCTTTTGTGAATTTGGTTCTACCAAAAGGTCCAGAGCTTTTGTTTGCATAATTGTTGTGCGACAATCGCAGCAAAATCGCACCACATTTTGGGTGCCATTGAGAAATAATGGCATTGCAAACACGTCCTGCGTTTTGCTGCTATTCTGAGTTGCAGGCAGAATTGGGGTGATTCCACCTGCGAATCAAATCGCCCAGATGTGAACAGAGCCTAATGGCCTGTACGACCGATCGTACGACTGTTCTCGCTTAAAAGTCGTAAGTAGAAATTGAATAGCTAAATAAAGTCACGAAAATTCTCGTACGACAGACAAAAAAAATGGGAAGTGATGTCATGTGTTGTAATGTATTTGTATTGTATTTTCGGACGACAACTATACTGACTAAACGAAAATCGTACGATCTGGAATCGTACGAGGAAAATTTTCGTGCATGTCCGATCGAATAATATCGGATGAACGGTTGTGATCGGCTGTCGAAAGTAGTGTACACACTATCCGAATATCGTACGATCCTTCCTCGGACGACCGTTTTCGTACGATATTCGGATCGTGTGTACGGGCCATTAGACACATTTTAGACAGTTGCGCAACTCCAACTTTTTGGGCAGGTCCATTCCTGTTCCAGGATGACTTTGCCCTTGTGTACAAAGCCAGCTCCATTAAGACACTGTTTAATGAGTTTGGTGTGGAGGAACTTAAGTGGCCTGCAAGGGCCCTGACCTCATCCCTACTAAACATCCATAAGGTTAATTGGAATGCTGACTGAATGTCAAATACTTTTTTCTTCCATCGGAAGAACCTGGCCTCACAAATGCTTTTTTTGGCTGAATGTGCACAAATTTTCATAGACCTCCTCCAAAACCATCCAAAAGCCTTTCTAGAAAGGTGAAGGCTTTTAAAGCTACAAGGGATTATAACTTTATATTTATACCTAATGGGTATGGAATATCCTCCAAGGGCATATAATGCCTCGTTTCCACTGAGCGGTTCGGTACGCTATTTTGGGTGTTTCCATTATGAAAGCGGCCCATACAACCAAACCGTACCGTTCCATTCAGGGTCCTGATTCAGATGTGGGGCCATAGAAAATGGAACGGTTCGGTTAGGGCAGAGCTACGGTACATTCCACTGATTGGCTGACAGAAAACCCTCTGCTGTGCTATGCTGAGGCATTTTTTCTAAACCCTGTATGGCCCCTTGTGGTCCCACTTGCAGTGGAAACGCTCACCAGAATAGACCGGACGATTCTAGGCCATTCAAACTGTACCGACCCGAACCAATCCGCTCAGTGGAAACTAGGCATAAGTGTTAAGCCTCGGACACACATCCGAGGCTTAAATCAGAAGGGGATTGTCGTTTGACAGGCTGTTCGAAGTTCTTACCGTTGATACGCTCCTTTCAACAATTGTTTTCCAATTTTCGGCCAACAAATGTTGGCTGACAGGCTAGTACATTTTTGTCAAACTACAGCTCCACGTCAGATTTTCGGATGGTCAATACACAAATCCGTCACACAAGTCGAAAGTACAAACACGCATGCTCAGAATTAATGCTCACCAAACACGAAATTGGCAGAAGGGTCCCAAAGGGTGGCACTCGAGCTGAAATTCCTCGTAGTACGTCACTACGTATGTGTTTGGCATGAAAATTTGTGTAACGTTTAGTATGCAAGACTAGAACCTGACACACGTCCTTTAGACAAAAATCAGACGCTCGGTTGTCCAACAATCGTACTGTGTGTACGAAGCTTTAGGTGTCCATTAACATTTGGTTATACAGTATAGTGTATATGTTAATGTCTTGGGCTGTTTCTCCATGGCTTCAAAAGAGGCTCCTACATAATAATTGCCATGTTCTCTGTGTTTTGTTTGCTTTTAGCCAATGGCAGACCATTCTATAACATTGATTCTCTCAAAGAGTGCTCTGAGCACAGGTAGAACATGGCCCAAACTTAGGCCAGCCATAGACATTTGTGAACTTCTTTCCTGCAGCCACGATTAACATACAGTGCTGACAGGGGAATCCATCCTGCCGAGACATTGTAGTGAAGACCGTGATTATTTCTAGCCGCTATGGTAGCTGCTAGCGATTAATTGTAAGTAAAATCCAGCAGGCTGGTTGTACTGACGTGATCTATCGATCAACTTGGTAGATTCAGCCTGCCCATACACAATTCGAATCTTGGCCAGTTCCGTGCCTATGGCTGGCCTTAGGTGCTTCCTAGTACATTTCTGCGTCTGATACCAGAGTAAGAGGTCATCAAAGTTGAATTAAAATCTTACTAATGTTTCTTATCGCCATGGTTTCCATAGCTTCTAATATTAATGAGTTTGTGCTGATGAGAAACCTTAACGTTTTTAAAGGCCATTTGTGTGAAAGGCACCATTAAATCCAATTAAAATAATTTTGAATGCACTAATTAGTGTACAAAAAAGATGTGCTAGTGATGTAACACAGCACTTAATGTAATGAGTCGTGTATTTTATTTATTTTTTATTATATGCATGTGTATAATACAGTCCTCGATACGATTTAATTTTTTTTTAAATGTATTTGTTACATATTAATCTGACTTTTTCAAAGTGCTAATTCACAAAGTAAACCTGTACACCCTTTTTTTTTTTTTTTTTAAGCATTTAAAAAAAAAAAAACTTTCCTTACCTTCCCTGACTGAGCCAAATCATCCTTCATTTGTGTCTCGTGCTCTCCCTCCCAGACACTGCAGTTCACAGTGGTGGGGCTTTGGACACAAGGCGTTGCTGTCAACCCAGAAAGCACAGGGCAGGACTAGGTGTGGCCAAATGCTGATTGACAAGCTACAGGCTTGACAATCGGCAGTGAAAAGGATGATGGTCACTCTCCCTGCATTATTATTAATTGTATATGTATATAAATATATAAATTTTTATTTTTTAAACCAACTGTAGTGCAAAGGGCACAGCCTACACAAGTGACTTCTTAACTAAGTTTTACCATCTGCAATTCTACCATCCAGTGGCACTACTCTCCTTGGTCACTTGGGCAGTCTCCTCGGACATGCAAATAGCAGTTCATGGTCAGGCTCCAGTAACCTTAATACTAAAAGCAGAAGTAAGGTCTTCTGCAAAAGCAAATCCGGAAACCTATTTCCTTCAGCAAATGATTGATCAATGCTCCGAAGACCTGTATTTCAGTGATGGCTGTTTGGCGTAGGATGCACACACACACACACACACACAGTTGCCAATGCCGGTGTCCTCTTTTACAGTTAGAGGAAAAAAATATTTGATCCCCTGCTGATTTTGTACGTTTGCCCACTGACAAAAAAAAAAAGATCAGTTTATAATTTTACTAGTAGGTTTATTTTAACAGTGAGACAGAATAACAAGAAAATCCAGAAAAAACGCATTTCAAAAAAGTTATAAATTGATTGCATTTTAAAGAGTGAAATAAGTATTTGACCCCTTCGCAAAACATGACTTGGTGGCAAAATCCTTGTTGGCGATCAGAGGTCAGACGTTTCTTGTAGTTGGCCACCAGGTTTGCACACATCTCAGGAGGGATTTTGTCACACTCCTCTTTCCTCTCCAAGTCATTAAGGTTTCGAGGCTGTTATTGGTAACTTAAACCTTCAGCTCCCTCCACATATTTTCTATGGGATTAAGGTCTGGAGACTGGCTAGGCCACTCCAGGACCTTTTTTAATGTGCTTCTTCTTGAGCCACTCCTTTGTTGCCTTGACTGTGCCTTGGGTCATTGTCATGCGACCCATTTGTAATGCCCTAGCTAAGGGAAGGAGGTTCTCACTCAAGATTTGACGGTACATGGCCTCATCCATCGTTCCTTTGATGCGGTGAAGCTGTCCTGCCCCCTTTAGCAGAAAAACTCCCCAAAGCATAATGTTTCCACCTCCATGTTCTTGAGGCAGCATTCCTCCTCCAAACACAGCGAGTTGAGTTGATGCCAAAAAGCGTGTTTTTGGTCTTGTTTGACCACAACACTTTCACCCAGTTCTCCTCTGAATTATTCAGAGGTTCATTAGCAAACTTCAGACAGGCCTGTAAATGTGCTTTCTTGAGCAGGGGGACCTTGCGGGTGCTGCAGGATTTCAGTCCTTCACGGCGTAGTGTTACTAATTGTTTTCTTGGTGATTATGGTCCCAGCTGCCTTGAGATCATTGACCAGATTCTCCTGTGTAGTTCTGGGCTGATTCCTCACCGTTTTTCATGATCATTGAAACTCCACGAGGTGAGATTGTGTATGGAGCCCCAGACCGAGGGAGATTGACAGTTGTGTTTTTTTCCATTTTTTTTGAATAATCCAACTGTTGTCACCCTCTCACCAAGCTGCTTGGCATTTGGTCTTGTTTTTTCCCTTCTGTCTCTTTATTTTCTAAAATAAGCCAATCATTAAAATGGTAGACTTATAATTTCTTTGTCAGTGGGCAAACGTACAAAAGCAGCAGGGGATCAAATACTTTTTTCCCTGCACTGTATTTGTCATTCTTGTATCCCTTCTTCCACCAACTTAATCCGCAAATTCCCTCGCATGGTGCCGAACCAAGTGGACATAAGTACGCTAGTTCCTGTGCGAGAGACCTATGATATTGATCTGGCATAGATGATCTGCACATCCCGGCATGGCATGATGCCGAGAACGTGTGATGCTATATGCATGTACTAGTGACCTCCCCGTGGGGAGCATCTCTGTGCTCAGAATACAGCAGGAGAGATCCCTGCACCTAAATAGGTTGTGTGGATGTAGAGATCCTTCCAAACCCCGCCCTTTTTTTTTTTTTTTATTTTTTTTTTTTATTTTTTTTTTTTTTTTGTTCCTTATAAAAAAAGTGATCATATTCCCTCTGTCCTCAGCTGCATAAGAGCTGGGGGGAGGGAAAGCAACAGCACACTTATCTTCCCAGTGAATGGTGCAGGGGAGTGTGCCAGGACATGTCTGATCAATGGAAGAGAGCAGGCGGCGTTTCCAGCATAACTAGGGAACGGACCATGGTGAGCTCTCCTGCTTAGTGTAGTCAGTTTTTAATAGGAAAGCGGAGGGAATGGCAGGAACACCAGGGATTTCGCACAAATAAAGCAAGAGAACAGGATACTTTCTCATACAAGTACTTGGTACAACAGGCACATATCAGAAAAATGAAATGTTGGGGTAACAAACGCTTTAACTTTTTAACTTTGCACCTGTGCTGGAATTGTCGTCCTAGCCTGGCCAGTCGAGATGGCCTGAAACTTGAGGGAGGGGAAAAAAAAAAAAATCTGCAAAGACATTGACTCTGGTGAGGTTGCACCCCGACAGTGGAGCGAAGTATATAGTTCTGCTTTATCAAAGACAGAATTTCTTCTGGATAAAAGGAAATAACAGACTGATTGTGTCTGTCTGGGGTTATGTTGGATAACCTAGAGAGTTCAGGGGCAGCTGGAAAAAAAAGCCCAACTGATCCTAAAGGTCCGTTTACCAGCAGCAGTGTACATGAAGCCGTTGGGTGCTGACGGGGTCACCAACAAGACTTTTATTTTAGTTACGTCATCAAGAACCATTTGAAGTTTGCTCCATGTATGACCAGCTTAAATGGAAATATGCCAAATCACTTGAATGTCTCATTTTAAGAAGTTCACCAAAGTACTCATGCAAATAGTTTTTTGAAAGTCAATACTTGGGCCTAGATTTATTTTAGTGTGCTCCGGTGAGAATATGGAGGGCAGACAAATACTGTATGATAGGATGCAGCACTTTCCTGCTTGCTCACTGCAGTCTTGTCTTCTGGTATACGACCGCTCTGCAGGTTTACTTTTAGCAGAACTGAACATGTAGACGCTCATTTGCAGGTTTTATCAAAATGTTTTGATTTGCGTTGACTGTCAGAGTACCGAGTCATCCTTCTGGCTTCTCATTTCCATCTTCTGCTTCTCATTTACTTTACACTCCATGTCTCTTCCCCACCCATCCAGGCGAGAGCGGGACTCGCATTCATCTGATTACATTACTCATCCCACTTACGACTGCGAAGGCCTCAGCCGGTTTCCTGTTCTGGGAAAAACTAGAGTGAAAACATTCTCTTGTGGTGATCAGGACAAATTTGGAATCATGGCTGTATTTTTCCATGACTTGGTTTTATTATATTCTTTCTTTAAAACCTTCGTTTTCAGAAGTCTTTCCAGTAGCATATTTGCCACATTTATCACTTTCTCTATTGTGTTTGGTGTCTTTATTTTTTCTGTTCTTTAGTTTGCCATCTGTGGCCCCACCAACTTTTTTTTTTTCAAATTCTCTTACCATGAGTGATCAAAAACGAGCTTTTGTATGAATGGAATAAAATGGCACTCCCCACCCCTTCACCAACCCTGTGTTTTATTTATTTTTATTAACTTTTTAAAGCTGAAGGTTATCGTTTTAATAAAAAAATAAAAAAAACACTCGGCAAATCCAGACTTGATCTGTTGTGACCTACTGTTTCAAGCTGCACTCCAGTTTTTGTTTAAAAAAAAAAAGCATATGCAATTGCCGCCAAAGCCATTTAGTAATTTAATGTCATTAACCATGACCTTTCCATTCCAATCTGCAGCTGTTGTAGCTTTCTCTAAAGCTTGGTGCAATATGGCAATCTGAAGGCATTCTCTAAACTGTACAGAATGCCCCCAGAAATATTTCCTGCTTTAATTGCCTCACTGATTTTTCTCAGACTAAAATGCAAGTCAAATTTTAGGCACCCCCGTAATAGAAATTTCAGTTTTGGTGAGTTACTCCCCAAGGATTCAATACTTCGAAAAGGATATATACAGGTGCATAGAAGGTAGGTACATTGATCACTCAGAGGGATTTGTGTTTTTTTTTTTTTTTTTTTGGGGGGGGGGGGGGGTTTCCCAACAAAAGTAGAGATGCACTTTAAGGCAGCCATTGTATTGAAGCTGGTGCCTCCTGGGATATAGGCTCTGCATATCTCAGGAGGCATCATTCTGGCTTGGGTGAGAATGGAGCAGGGGGTTGCCTGTACCGTGAAAAAAAAAAAAAGTAAAATCCATTAGATCACGGAGGGGGGTGTACCACTAAAATATCCTTTCTCAACCAGGGTTCCGTGTAACCATAGGATTCCTCCAGAGATTGTTAGGGGTTCCTTGAGCAGTTTCTGCCTCTCAGATATTTAATCACGAACACCAATGATCTTTTGAGCTATCTGTGGGGGATCATTTTTCCACTGACCTTCAATGTAAGAAGCTCTCTTACCACTGTTCACCACGCTAACAATATGGATTTTTTTCCAGAGGTCCCTCCATGTCAAAAAGAATTGGCAGGACTGCGACAAAGTGTGTTTAGTGTTCACATCAGTTAGAAGAGAGCAATGCAAAGCAGCCTTCTCGGCCACAGCACCAGAATCGTAGAGATTTACGAGGTACAGAATTACATATTACGTAAACGTCTTAAGGCTAAGCCAGTTTTTTAAAAAAAAAAAAAAAGCCAGTTTCAAAAATAGAGGATGAAGTTTCTTGCTCTGTTTGATACAGGCTTTAGTAAATTTATAGAATTGCAATATTTATGACCTATTCTATGTGTCTCTTTATATTGATCACTTGATATCCTAGCAATGCTATGAGATCACTGTATAGGATAATTGGCCACAATTGTCATTCAACACCTCAGTATGTCAGGGACGTGTGGTGAGATAGGTGGCTGGTGGGGCATCGGCTAGTATCAGAGCCAGATACACACGGGTTACAGGGAGAGCAATTATTCTAGCAGTAGACATCCTCCTCTAACTCTAAACATGTAACAAAAATGTAAAAAAAATTGACAGCGTCGCCTATGGAGATTTTTAAGTACCGAAGTTTGGCGCCATTCCATTCCAAGAGTGCGCAATTTTAAAGCGTGACATGTTGGGCATCTATTTACTCGGCGTAACATCTTTCACATTCTACAAAAAAAAATCTGGCTAAATTTAGTTTTGGCCTGGGTGGCAAGGGGTTAATTACCTTAAGTAATATACAATTTTTATATATGGTTTTTAAGGTAATTTTCTATTTTTCAGAAACTGTACTCAAGCAGGTAACTTAATGGAAAAATTACTGAAGTTTGTGTGTGTGTGTTGGTTTTTTGTGTTTTTTTTGTTTGTTTTTTTTTTCATGGCAGGTAAGGCTCTGCCTCACCTGTCCCTGCAGTATGTCACTGTAAAGCTGCCAATAGAGGGGGATCAGCTGTCCTTCTGATCTTGTGGTCTTATACAAAAGATTATTCTACAAATATATAAAAATGAAACCATGTTTTAATTGGGAAAATGTGAATGTTTATCTGTAAAGGGGAGGGGGAGCACTCTTCAAACATCTCCTGGCACTGGTCTTTCCCAGGAGAAAACAATAGGGATTGGCTGGGAAAAGCCAGCCTGGCTGATTTGACTTGCCTCCTAAGGAGTCTCATCCAGGGGATATCTTTCAAGGGAGGGGCCATAATGGCCTAATTTTGGTTAAATTCTCTTGTAGCCACCTCCAAAGTGAAGCTGTGCTTTGCTCTTGCAAACATAGCAGGTCCATTTAATTCTAGCCCCTATGGCTGCACATGCTTATGCTCCATAGCCACATTGTGATGGCAGCGAAGAAGAGAAACACCCTATACCTCTGGGTATAGGAAAACGTGTGACTCCCTGTCCTGCCATGTAGCAGTACTGGTGCTTGGCTGCTCAGGTTTAGTTAGGAAGGGGAGAGAGTCCGTAATCCTGTGTAAGCTCTGACTAGGATCAACCTGGAGCTTATACAGTCCTTGTGGGTTAATGGTCATGTCAAAAAAGGTTCAAATGGGGCAGCACAGTGACTTGGGTTCTTCGGCCTGCAGCCACAGGGTCCTTGGTTGGGAACACATGTTCTCCTATTGCTTGCATGGGTTTGCTCTGGGTACTTTGATTTCCTTCTACACTCCAAAGATGTGTTAATAGGTTAGCTGGCTCCTTGTCCAAATTGGCCCTAGGTGTATGTACACATTTGAGATGGGGACCTTTTTGATTGTAAGATGAGGGACCTACACTATGAAAAGCACTTCATGAATGTTCTCCACTATATAAAGGCCCTAAAATGTTTCCACAGAAGCTGACGTTACCTTGAAACTGTTTGCTTGCGCAAAGCACATCTTTGCGTTAAGTGACCCTAATCTCCAAAGCCTAACTCATGAGCACTTGGTAATATAAATGTTCAAGCTTGCCAGCAAATGGTTGACCTTATATTTTAATGTTCTGAATGCAAAGTATGAGCACATGATAGGAGGCATGTTTTCCTGAGCTACGATTTTAGTGTTTCACTTTAATACTAGATGTTTTTTCTTAGCACTGCTTAATTATGAAGCATCCTCCCTAACCCAAGTCGGCATTTACGAGGATGAGGTGTGATAAGTTGTAGGAGGTCCATTGGGTGGGCCCCACTAGCCTGACAGCAGAATAAATATTGTTAATTAGATGTTGTTGCCAAACATCATTGCCCTTAGGGTAGTCATAAGGGTGTTTACTTTATAGTTTTGTGTTTGAGTGTGGCGTAAGTTGCATGAATGAACTTTTATTCAGTTGGAGGTGCATTATGGTTTTTTTTTTTCTTTTTTTTTCAAAAGGGGTATAAAAGAGCACTTTGTTATGCAACCATTCACTGATTAAAATAACCAGTTAGTGGATAAAAGTGTTATGGGGACCTTAAACCAGATATTGCACATGTATAAACAGACAAGACCGGCAGCAAAGATGTCTGTTTAGAACAGTCAGGCCTACTGCATCCAAGGCAGACAACGGACGATGGCTCAAACTGTTGGCCTTCTGTAAGATTTGTAATATTGCTATGTCCTATTTTTACATACTTTCTCTCATTGCCAAGAATTTACAGTCTTTAGAAGTACAGTCACAGACAGCACTTGTCTTGATCTGTGTTCCTCACCATTATTTGCACATATGTGGTTTGTAAACACATGCATTACCAATTTTGCCTAAAGGGAAATCGCAAATTACTTTTCATCTGTTTGTTTGCCATAGGCAGATACTCTGCTGGCTCAGGGCAACCATATACTAAAGGAGATGGAGAAAATATGTCCGCTCATATCCAGTGGGGCCTTGATATTTACAAACCAGTCTAGCCTTTTTTGTTTTTATTAAGACTCTTTAGGGCACCTGAAGTCATTGAGAGAGGGAAAATGCTGTACAGAAGACAAGTAGAGTAGGGGTTTTTTTTGTTTTTTTTCCCCAGTGTTTTAGGGTGTTTTGAAAAATTTACATCCTTCCTCTGCTACCATTTAAACCCTACCCCCTACTATCGGAATAATATCTATAAAGAACCTTTCCGAACCAACCAAAGCACCTCTGAAGGGGACTTCAGAGTTTAATCTGGCACTGGCAAAGCATCAGTCCAGTTCAGTCAAGTGAAACAATTTTGCCAGCTACCCATACTACTAAACAAACATGCAATAGTGTGATCCCATGCAACAAAATCTCCCCATATGCTAAAAGTGTGCAAAACTGATTTATATTTTTCCATCACATATGCGTATATTTGTATTGGGAAAAAAGTATACCTTTTACTAACACAAAAAGATGCCTTTAGGTAACTTGAGGTAGGTAGAGGCGTTGTTCTTAGAAATCAGTGATATTCCACTTTTACTTTTTGTGTAAATTGGGGTTAAGAATTAATAAGGACTCTCCCATTTTTGGTAGTGAATGTCATCTTTCCTTCCTGATAAGGGAGACCACATAAAATTTTTATCCCCACCCCCCCCCCTCCCATCTCTGGCTCCTGGTTCTACGCTCCTGTCAGTCCCATGACAGTCATGTTGTTCCTGAAGGAAGGAAAAGGTGGTTGTTTCCTCAGACCTTAATATGCTATCAATCCTTGTGTTCCGGAAACAGAAGGCAGGTGTGCCTGGCATTCCAGAAACCCAGCTGCACTGCCTGGCAAGCAATGACATAGGGCAGGGAGATATGCAATCAATAATGTTGTATCTTTTTTCTGATTGGAGTGCATATTCATTTTAGCTCTTACATACAGCTGGCAGTTTGTTTCCTTGATCATGTTAAGCAAAGTACTAGTACTAATTACTACTTTTTCTTAAGTGTATCGTAGAACACAACCCTTTACTTTTCTTAGTGCTAAATCATGGCAACTTTTCTAAGTCGCGTGATTGCAAAAAAGCATCAGACATTTGGTAGAAATGTTCAGTGTCTCCAAAGGATAAGACTATTAAAATAATGGTGTCACACTCTCCCTATTGATCTCTATAATGTAGAGCAGTGGTCTCCAAATTGCGGCCCAGGAGCTAGATTTGGTCCTTTGCTAGCTTTTATCCAGCCCTATTTCATCCACTGATACAATGGGGCATAATCCCCCCCCCCCCCATTGACCCCAAAGGACACCAATAATGGGGGGGGATTCCTCCTACTGACCAGAAAGATGGGGCATTCTTTTTTCCTACTGACACCGTGACCTTTTCTATTCCCATTGGCCATAGTCCAGCCCCCAAAAGTTTAAAGCGCAGTAAACTGGCCCTTTGCTTAGAAAGTTTGAGACCCCTGATGTAGCGCAAACTAACAATTTGAGAGGAACACCTTCATTATGACCTTGTAGGAGGGTGCAGAAATATATTATTATTGGAGGGTAAGAAGAAATGTCAGTTGTGAATAGAGGTAACCTTTAAAAACGAGAAGATATTCTCTAGCATTCCCTCTTCTTCAGCAGCTGCCACTTTGACTGATTATCCTGACTAAGGTAGTCTGTGTGACTCAAGTAGCCTAACAAAGTGCAGTGCTTAGTATCACTCCTGATGCCAAATCAAAGAAAGCAGTTATTGGCCTCTGTGCATTGCTTTGTCCCTGGAATGAGAAAAGCACAAAGTGTGCTTTAATCCTATTACCAGCAGCATATTAACTTTCATAAGCTAAAGGAAAGCCATGGGTCAGCTACACATACTGGAGTCCTAGCTTACATAGGAATGTAGACTCCCCATGTGACAACACTGATTGAGTATGAAGGCGCATACGACAGCACTGGACCAAAGTACATTTTCTTCAGCTTGTGGCGAATGGAGCAATGGTGGAGCGCAGGAAACTTAAGTATATGGGGAGATTAAAGCAAATATGTTGCTGAATCAGCAAAGATCAGGTTTGCTTTTAAAGTGTTTGTAAAGTCACATGTATTACTTTGATTCTCTCGGTTTTAGGTCCCTTCTCAGTAGTGTGTGTGTGTGTGTTTCCTAAAATTATGCTAAATACATTCTTTGCAGAGCCCTGTTGTGCAGACACATGACTTCCATTTGCTTCCCTTTCCAAGTGAGTGCAGTGGGAGTGGCTGAGATTTCCCTCTGCATGCAAGCTGGCAGAGGGAGGTCACATGACAGCACAGCAGGGCTCTGCTCTGAAGGTATTTAGCATTATTATAGGAAAACACACACGCTGTACTGATCGGGGACCTAAAACGGAGAGGATCAAAGTAATGAATACATGTTTCTTTACTTTACAAGCACTGGAATAATTGCAGGGAATAGAATTACACTGGCAGAGGAAGAGGGGCAGGGAGGAGATTTCTCACACAGGCTACAGAGCTAATGGGGAGATGCAGAGACGCTGAGGAGATGGCTGGTTGATGGCGGCATGTAAACGGATTACACTATCAAATCAGCAGCCATGAGAAACCTGGTGAGTTTACAGAGGGGAAGATGGGAACAGGCTGGATCAGCCAGGTATTGTACAACATAGAAAGGGACAATTGACGTGGCAAAAGCACTGTGCTATGTCTCATGCCTTTTTTAAAGGGACAGGGGCATTTTTTTTTTGGGTAACAACCACTTTAAGCCTGGGAGGAGGGTTTATATTGGCAAAGTCTACCCCATGTCATCCTATATAAACAGAACTATTATGATTCTGTCCATTCTACTTGTTTTAAACCTAATGATGTCAAGCAACAGGTGATTGGGGGGGGGGGGGGGGTAAAACAGAGGTCAATCCCCACAAAAGGGTCACAGGTTTGGGTAACTCCAAGAAGTCTGGGTTATCAGGGAACAGTCAATGTGCCCAAACCATTACTGCTCTTTTTAACTAATGGAATCCTATATATCCTAGTGCCTGAAAGTACCCGTTGACCCATAAAATGGACTGACTGGTCCTGAATTCTGTAGAATTGTAACCTTTACAATTATAATTATCCATGGGCTCCTTTATTCTATTTGGCTTGCATTTACTGTATGCTGCTCTCAATCTACGACAGCGGTTGCATTTAGTCTGTGGCTGTCTTCACCTTCCCTTGGGCAGTCATTGCACAGCAGAGCAAGATCTAAAGCAAAGCTGGATTTGGAAGTGCAGAAAATTGGCACTAAACCTTATTTATAGATGTTCTAAGAGTGGTAAAAACTTCATTGCAATGACCAAGTTGGTCAGCAATCTAGATGACATTTTATTTTAAATTTTGTAGAAGATTTTGTTTAAAAAAAAAAAAAAAAACTGGGGCGAGTTGCTATGACTACAGTAACTTTGCGGTACCACTTTTCAAGTATTTTCCGCTGAGGTTTTGCATTCGAGTCTGACTGGAGTATTTATAGAAGTAGGAACAATATTCCCACATACAGATTGCAGATAAGGTAAAAATAAAATCTTACGTTATCTACAGTCACATTGGAGTCCATCAGAAAAACATTTTCCCCTCATGACGCCTATGAAACTGAATGGAATGTTATGTGTGTCCGGTTAGCGTGGCTTGATGGAGTTTCTTTTCATTGTAAAGCATTGTAAACAGTAATATTGGCTTCCCTCAGTGTTATTGTATTTAAAGCAAACATTCATCACTATTGGTTTTCTTGGGATTGTCATGAGTGTGGACAAGTACAAAAGCTGTACAAGCCATGTTCCTGTCAGTGATAGGATCCAGAGTGAGCCAGAGGACGTGGGTTGGGCGATGTGCCGTGGAATGTAGGGCAGGGCCTCCCCACACACTCATATCTCAGTAAGGAGGAGCAGCAAGAGGAAATGGAAACCAAGACTTCACTCATATATTTTTTTTTTTTTTTTTTAACCAGTTCATGAGCTGATAGGCGGCTTTTAAGTCTTCTGCTTTGCACCCTTATTCTTGGCAGCCCAAATTGCATATTTTAAAAGCTAATAACATGCAGATGTTGTACTTCAGTTTTGGGTGGTTTATGGAGTTGAAACACTTCAACACAACTCTTTTTGTATCTGTAATGTTTACCATACATGATGCCATACCAGTAAATGATCAATTTAAAAAGTGATCCTAAAAAAGAGATTCCTCAATAATTGATTTCTATGCAGACACTACTGATTTGGTTAGGAGGTTCAGTCTAGTCGGTTTAAACTGAAGTAATTGGTGATATGTGGGATAGTGAAGGTGGTGTCAGGGAGCAGGCAATGTGCCCAAAAAATTGGCATCCAAACTCCTAAAAGGGCCTGTTGACTCCTAAAGTGGATTGATGTGATCCTGAATACTGTAGAAATGTTTCCACCACCCTACATTACATGTCACATCAATTGCAATATCAAGTCACTCAACCCACCTTGATGCACTCCTTTAGTATCAATTGAAAAATCAATGAGACGCTATTTGCATAATCTATCAGTGCCGATGGTCAGTTTGACATTTAGCACAGGCTCTGCATACAAAGAAGTGATGGATACATTTTCGGACCAGCCTATTGATGTGTCCAAGGTCAAACTGTCGATTTGACTTTGTTAGTTGGGCAATGTGTTTTACACACTCTATTTGTATGTGCTTCAGTCCAATTAGTCTCATCATATCAATACATGTGTGGCCACCATAAGGCACTCAAGCAATGTGATGCCTTATCAGTGTTTCCTGGCTTTGCCCATGCTGAGAACATTAGTAAGCCAATATGTGGGGCACACCTGCAACCCTTTGTAACATAGAATATAAGAATTACCAGAGACTCTGGAGAGTGTAAAAATTCCCTGTATCGGACTCTAAAAATAGGTGCAGCCAGGATCTTGGGTGTATAACTTATTGTTCCCCGTACAGGAAATTATTTAGTGACTCACTTCATCAAGTCTCAATGTGTGTCAACAAATTCTCCTACTGAAGTCACTTGGAAGCCACTGGGTGGATGATTTGGTCAGATTTTGTTAACCAATCCTTAGAGGACCTCCTTTTAAATCTAAATAACCTGTCTTGTAAGAACATCCAAGTCAATGTAACTGCATACCAGAGTTTCTAGTGTCATTCTCTGGCCTTTGCAAGGTGTTCATCCCCTTTGTATTCTGGAACTACCATATTTAATGGTCTTCAGAATACGTAGCAATTGCGGCTTGACTTCACCTGACCAGCAGACTAGGAAGTCTTGTCGGTTTTATTTCCACATTTGTAAAGTAAACCTCAGACTTTAAAGTTTAGGAGAATTACCATCACTAATTTTTTAATTTGTAAAACAGAAATGGGAAGTTTTAGAAATTTGATATGGGGATATAACTCTTGGTTGTAAAGTCCTATTTTAGCCCATAATTTCTCTACCAAATATTTATAATCTATTACATGTATGTTATTGATGTGTATATTATTATGAAAGTCAGTATGTATTTAGCAATCTTAATCTCTCCTTGTTTCTCATTTCTTTTCTTAGATATGGCAAGATTGTTTCCACAAAAGCTATCTTGGATAAAACCACAAACAAATGTAAAGGTATGTTTCCAGAATTCCTTCTTTTTTTTTATTTTGTTTCGTTTAGTATGCACATTTTACATCGAATACTTGCATTAAAGTGTAACTCTGGGCAGCAAGGTTCTAAACTTTTCAACGTCCCTTTGTAGGGTGCAAATTTCTCTGTGCAGGCTGAAGTAGTCTTTATAATCTGATATACTGCTTTTATTTTTAATGTTCTTGTGCAACCCAAGTGAACCCTCACTGTGTCTTACTGGAATGCAGTCAGGCTGCATATACAGTAATAAATGCGCTGGTCTTTGCCTTTTTGCACAGCAAGGGTCAAAACACCTTGTGCTGGCAACACTTTTGAGAGTTTGCCCGCTGCTCCCACACATCAACCCAACTCTTCAGCAGTTTGATACTCACTGCACATGGCTCAGATCACTCGAGCTCTTGTTCTCTTAACAGTGCTGTTGATTGGAGCTGTGTGGTGGGAGAAAGTTTGACCACTGTAGGCCATGGAAGCTGTTTTGTTTGTGACAGCCGCGGTCTGACTATTCAGTGTATTGTAAACACTGGGTATTTAAGCCCTCACTGTAGCACTTAGACTGGGTTCACATTTCGCCAATTGGATGAGGGTTTCCCTGCATCCAATTCGCATAGCAAGACATTGTGACCGACTCTCTATGGAAGCTGGTTCACACATCTCCGCAGTGGCTCCGGTGCGAATTGCACAGGAGCCCTGTTCGTCTTTTTGTCTGTTTCAGGTCGGAATTCAGCCCAAAATTCGGTGAATGGAGATGCACCGGACTTGGTGTTTTTAAAAGCAAAAGACCAGAATAAGTGGTAAAAATATATATAAAACACAAAGCGCTGTGATGCTAAATAGCTGATAATTACACATAAAACCAAGTGAGGCTGCTATCAAAAGAGTGTTTTCAGAGTCGCTTAAAAAGAATAAATAATGATATTTGAAGCGCTTCACAATGTGCATGAAAATGAATATATAAGAATAAATATAAATAGTCAAATAAATCCAGCGGTGAGTAAAAATTCCTAAAAAATCCAGCAATCAAAATAGTGTAAAATTATAAAAAATTAGTGACACCAAATGTGTAAAAAATTCACATAAAAAATCCACATAAACATAAATATATAGGGATGTATTCAGAAGGTTCAATTATACAGGTGTAGAATCCTGATTGGTATAGAGCTTTTGATCACTAGCAAAGCTGTTTAAAAACACTTGCTTAATTAAGGTGCTCATTGATAGTACCAATGTGTTTTTTGCTTCTATTCACAACCAATGTGAGAATCATACACAGGCAGATAAGAGTTAAGAGAAAAAACCAATCATTGTGCAATAGTTAGGATACCAAGGTACACAGGCAAACTTCAATCCACTCACGTGTGCCTTATAATAAGGCATATGCAGGTTTTACTATAGCAGTCAGCCGCCTTAGACAGGAGCAGATTCAGTGCAGTACACTGTGTGAAACTGCTGATCTGCACAGAGCGTCCTTGGCTCCTCCCACGCGTTACATCACAGTCACGTGACTTTTTCAAGGATCCTTCTTCATTATATATCATTATATATATCATTATATGGCACACGTGAGTGGATTGAAGTTTGCCTGTGTACCTTGGTATCCTAACTATTGCACAATGATTGGTTTTTTCTCTTATCTGCCTGTGTATGATTCTCACATTGGTTGTGAATAGAAGCAAAAAACACATTGGTACTATCAATGAGCACCTTAATTAAGCAAGTGTTTTTAAACAGCTTTGCTAGTGATCAAAAGCTCTATACCAATCAGGATTCTACACCTGTATATTTGAACCTTCTGAATACATCCCTATATATTTATTTTTATGTGGATTTTTTATGTGAATTTTTTTACACATTTGGTGTCACTAATTTTTTATAATTTTACACTATTTTGATTGCTGGATTTTTTAGGAATTTTTACTCACCGCTGGATTTATTTGACTATTTATATTCTTATATATTCATTTTCATGCACATTGTGAAGCGCTTCAAATATCATTATTTATTAAAAGACCAGAATATTACTGTAATATGTAGGCTGACTGCATTACTGCATTAAAGGGTTCATTTTGACTTTAGGCAAAAAGATAAGTAATATATGTATTTTATCTGTTATTTAGCTAGACTGAGCAAGTCACAAAAATGGATGAATAGAATTGGAAACCCTTTTGGTAGGTACAACAGATACCGCATAGCCAGGTCCCTGGCCTCAGTTTACTCAACTGCAGTTAGAACTATTATAGCTTATCCATGGACCTGCTTTAAATTGTCATTGGATAATGTGAGAACAGCAGCATACTATTGATGCCTGTTTTGTCTCCTATCAGTAAGATCTTTGCATTAGCTTACTGTATTTTAACAAATCTGCCACATCCTGCCTACATGGATACACTCCTGTGCTGTCTGCATGGTTTCCTCAGGTAATGTGTTTTAAAGGCTGCTTGTCTCCATTGCAAACCCATATGACAGGGTGACCACTCAGGAGCACATTTGGGAGACCGGGACAGAGCGTTGTCACCTTGAAACAGGAAGGGCCTCAAAACATTTAATTGGCCACATCGCCTGATATTGGACCAATATAGCTGCAGATTTTTTTTTTTTTTTTTATTGAAAATTACTTCCAAAATTTCATTGAGATTTTAAAGCGGAGTTCCACCCAAAAGTGGAACTTCTGCTCATCGGATTCCTCCCCCCCTCCGGTGTCACAGTTGGCACCTTTCTAAGACAGGTATCTGCGCCCACTTCCGGGAATAGACTCCCATGGGAGTCACGCCCAGAGGATCCTCTGATGAAGTCACGTGCGGTGTGACGTCACGCGTAAGGACGGGACAGGCTCTACACGCTGTGTCAGTAATACGAGCTCGCCGCTCGTCGGAGATAGGAACATCATTGCTGTTTTATATGTGAGTACCGAGTTTTACCTTAATAAAGCTACTGGTTTTAGCAGTATTACACTATTGGGGCTCCCCGTGTTTTCTATCCCCCCTATTTACCGAGGGAACCACCCCCTGGAATTGGGACCGTGAGGATAGGGCTCTACACCTTAGGAGGACCCCCCTAAAAAAGATTCTTGGTCATACACGCCTGCTCCATTGCTCCAAGGAGGACCCTGTGCAAAGACCCCTGGCTATATGCGTTTGCCCTATTGCCTTAAGGTAAGGGGCCATCTCTCACAGGAGTGTTTGTACACGAAGCTGAGCACCGCGTTATTTAAGTCAAGCACCACGGAGCGACTGTTGCATGTCAGGACGCTATAACCTTTATTTTAAACAAAAAAGGACTTTGTTCTACTGTCACATCTGGTGCATGCCAAATCATCCAAGTCACATTATTTAGCACCATTGCTTGCTATAGTTCTGAACAATCTGCGAACATTGCACTGGTTTACATTTTTTACTTTGTTTCACTTTGCACCTGTCACTTTATGTGCTATTTTGTTTGTCACTCTATTTGAGTCACGTAGGTTTTTTAGGTGACACCATTGATTTCTGCACATGATTACACATATGGACGGAGTATTTACTTAATGGCATTATTTATGATGAGTGATTTTTTAGCAATATATTTTCCACATTGATTTGTCTTTATTGTTTTTAGCATTGCCAATATATATTGATGAGTGTGATGTTTTATGGCGGATTGCCAACACTTTAATGTTGTTTATACCACTTTTTAGTTATTTATCATCACTTTAAGTCCCCCAACAGGGGCGCTCTGGATTAGCGCAGCACTATTTAATATTTCCTAGTACAGGAACAACCAAGCCAACTTATGAAGACCTAAAAGGACTATGTAATAAAATGAGATGTGGTTGCAGGTGTTTTGCTTGGAGACGGTGCCAGGTGATGTGGAAGCACAAAGCTATTTACAGAACAGATACATTTACACCTATGAAGGGCGGCCAGCCAACCCACCTGCAAACGTTAATGCTAATAAAACCTGTATGTGCAGCAAAGCTGTGAGACTGACACAAATCTGGCACTGAATTTTGATTTTGCTTCCAAAACAAGGTATACACAGTTTTTGAACCCCTCCATGGAATGATATATTGTGTATTGCAGCAACAGTATTTAGTGGTTTATTCATAAAAACGTCTGCTATTGAAACATGGCAATCAGACAGAATCCATTTTTGAAATCAAAGCTAAGCGATTTTGTTCTGTGGGGAGGACACGCTGGATCTTGTCTTCACAGTATAGTAGATGCCAGCCTGGTAGGAGGATGGGAGGGTAGCACTTGGCACCACAGTTTGTAGCCAGAGCCACACCTTTGTTGCACCCCTTGGTCTTTTATATTCGATTTTTCTTTGAACAGTCCCTTTTTTAAATAGACTGCTTACTAGCATTTTAGTAGTGTCTATTTCAGGACGGTGTAGAATCCATAATTATGTTAATATCACGGTCCATATACAATACCAAAGGCTTATGGGCCTCAACACAATGAAATACATTATTAAAGCAGAAGAAAAGTTGAAAATAAATTGTGAGCAGGCAGGATCTCTATTGCAGAGGAGACCTGCTTCTTCTGCAAAAAACTATGACACTTGCCTGTTGCAGTTTTTTGTTTTTTAGAATGTTCACTGAGCTGCGCAGGCAAAAGTCGGTGTACATACTTGGCATGCATTGGTATCGGGATGAACGAACTCTTCCACACATGCATGGAAGTTATGTTGTCCTGCGACAGCCAATCGAGGCTGCCAAAGACCCTGCAAGAAGCCAGGGAGAAGATGTCAGCACTGGTGAGGGAGCTCATGAATGTTGCGTCATTTGAGCAGAGATGAGCTCATTTTCAGATGTTTTTGCTTTACGTGGTACTAGTTCACTTGTGTGTCTCAAAATCCTCAAATTATTATTCTGTTCATCTGAAGCGGCTTTTCTCAACCTTTTTTACACCGGACCTGCCCTTGAAATTTTTTACTGATCTCTGGGAACCCCGGCTAAAGTAGAAATCGTTGCATCCCATAACATTATTGCACATTCTGGATGGACCCTCTGCACACTGCTACACCCTTCCTAGCAAACTATGCAATGAAAAACAGGGATATCTAGTTCACATATATTGCAATATATGTTTAAGCTGACCAGCTGCATCAAAGTAATCCCTCTTCTGGCCAGTCCTACACTGTCTTGCCACTGCAAATGCTACAATGGACACCATGCCAACATGGGGCATATTGACCCAAGGTAGCTGAAAGCTACTAGGTTTAGATCTGGTCATTGACCTGCGTTAAAACAGACATAACATAATTCTGTTGGTCTGTGTGGAAGTGCCTACTTGTGTTGGTGGTCAGTGCAAGTTAAAGGTTCATTCACCATTGCTTACTGCTCAAGGAACCCAGGAGGAACCCTGGTAGGGAAAGGCTGATCTAAATTAATCACATGGCCTTTCTTGTTGATGTAGCACCCTGGAGTTTAGGCAGGGATGCTCCTCACAAATTTACTTGCCAAGAGTAGTCTACCTGGTCGATTGTTAGAGATCCATTGATTTCTCCCCAAGTTTGGCCTTATTGCACTTTTTTCTCTTCTACCACTAGGTGGCCGGGTACTTGGTGGTACTAGATATGAGAAGGGCAACTCAAGGTTAGGTTATGGGTATTTGGGGTATCTCAGCGAATGGGCAGGGGGTTTTCTTGAATCCCTTGGCCTGCTGGGAGAACCTATATATTCGGGTGGAGTCAGGTGATCTTTGTTCTGTGCCACCTGGATGGCTGTCTGGGTAGACATGTGTCATGTTGCTCCGGGCTGCTAGGCCGGAGATGGGGCTTATCCCCAGGGCATCTGGCTGCTAGGCTGTCTGAGGGCCTATCCAGAAGCAAGAGCGCAGCTTAGGGTTGGGATTGTGGCTTGCAGACCAACCAGAAGTGACAGTACTGCCGGTTGGAGAACCTGTCAGTGGTTGGATGTAGAGGGGAAGCTGTTGACACAAAGGGACCATCCGCCTTATTACCAGGGACCACAGTGAGTAACTGAAGCAAGTACCAGAGCAGTATTCTCACCGAACGGGCATGGTGGAGAATCGGGAAACTTCAGACGGTGATCAAGTCGGGGACCCAGCCAGTGGAGGTGACTCTTGCAGTGCAGGCTTGCATGCCAAGTCAGGGACCGAGCAGGCCAGCAGGGGTGAAGCTTGAGAAGTCTCAGAAGTGCCAAGCTAGGGACCCAGCAGAGACGCCTGGGTGACCCTTGAGGAATATACTACAGTGAAGATTGAAGGAGCTCAAGGGATTCGGTGGCAGTGAATCAGAGGGTCTAGTGAGAGACTGGGAGCTCAGTGGGCTGAACTACAAGGAGAAGTTGTAGTGAAAGTGAAGGAACTGTTAAATACTGTTGCCATAAGAGACGGCATTCCTGCACATGCAGATGTGGCTTCTTGCTGGAGGCTTTTCCCTGCACAGCTGTTCTCTTCTGGAAGTCTCGGAGTCTGCTAATTGCACTTGCAACTACTCAAGTGTGTCCTGGTCCTAGCCCTCTTTCCCCAATAAAAGTTTGTAAGAGAAATGAACATCTTTTGTATTCAAGAAGTGACTGGCACCCAAAAACTTCTACCTTGCACCCACTATGCCTCACAACCCACCACATATTGAAGGATGTCGGCTATCTCTGGCCCTGGAGGTTCTCATTAGACTGAAGGAGGCCGGAGACCTTGCTACATTTACTTTATTTTTTTATTTTTTTTATTGCATGGCCAGTACATTTTCTGTCACATGCCAACTTAGGGTTGAGATCAGGCTTGAAGTGAGAACTCGACCTTGACAGTTGGAAGGGAGAAATAGTGTTATTCAAATCAAATTCGAAGACTAAATTTACTCACAACCCCATTCTAAGACAATTTAATCTACCCTGTAAAAAAAGTATACTTCTCTAATTCTGAAATTGCTCCGGTTCTGTCACATGACTGGATTCTAGAGCTGTCTTTAGTGTAGAGGAAAGACCGCCGACAACAGGTGCCCCATAATAAGTCTATGGGTGATGTCATCAGCTGGGCTCTGCAACCATTTTCGCTGCCTCTCCTCTACGCTGAAGCCGTTCCTGGGACCCGATCATGTGACCAGAGCGACTTCAGAATGGGTGAATATAGACCTCTTTTCTTTTACAGGTTGGATAGAATAGTCTAGACTTAAGCTGACCATAGATAGATAGATTGAATCTGGGCCAGCACAGCAGGGACCGGCTAAAATGCGACCCATCTATGGGCAGGCTGGTTGTACTGAAGTCAATCCATCGATCAACTTTAGTGCAGCCATCTGGTAGGATTATTTTTTTTTTCCCTGCGCTGGTGGCTGGCTATAGCTGCTAGCCATGATCCTTGTGTTGTGCCCCCCCCCCCCCCCCCCCCAACAAAAGCGTAGCACTACGGGAGGGATTCCCCTCAACACTGACTTTGGTGGGGAATCGAGCTATTTTTCTTTGCTTTCACCCGTGGTGGAAGGAAAGAACATTTGTAAAATGCTTCAGTACTTTTTGAGTAAGAAACCCAGAACAAGTTTGCAAATCAGAGTTCTGACTTTTTTTCAAACTCTCCTGTTTTGCATCAATGTTCAGTGATTTATGCAGTACTGAAGCAAAAGGAAAATCAGCCTGGCAGCTAGATCTTTCAAGAAAAAAAAAAATTGGCCAACGGCAGCCAACATGGTTTTCTGGTGACTTGTTTATGTTAAGCTGACCACATGCAATCCGTTTTATTTTGTCTGTTAACACGTGTATGGGAGGTGGGGCAGTGGCACAGAGCTTGTAGAATTGCAAGTACCATATGCCTTGCAGTCATCTAACAAAGTTTTTTTTTTTTTTTTTTTTTTTTTTTTATTTGGAGTTGACATTTGAGTCATGCAATACAGAAAGTAAATATGGAGGGGGGGGGGGGGGGGGGGGGGTGAATGCCCCTTAAAGAACGCTCTGCCAGTTCAGACGCAGCTCTGTAGACCTTTCCGGCTGGCTGCAAGGTTTCTATTAAAGGAACTGGTTTCTTGCCGTCACTGAGGCTGTTTAGCAGTATTAATAATCTGAAAGGATTAGGCGTTGTGCAAATTGGCTGTGCTAATTAGAAGGGGTCAATTTAAGCACCACTTAATTACACATAGACTCTGGATAGTGTGCGTTCTTTATTCTGTGTAAGGCATAGTGGAGAGTTATCTCCCTGTCCCTTTTAATTAGCAGGCGAATCATTCTTGACCCATTTTTTTTGGAGGAGTTGCTCATCACGTGAAAGCCACGCCATAACCTGCAACTATTATGGCGACACGGGTGGGACACGGAACTCTACATGCTAAAGCGTCGTGTTCCCTGCTATTTATGTCAATGGCGATCCCTCCTGCTAGTTTGAAAGGGGAGATTGCATCCCTGGGCCAAGAAAGGAATTCAGTCAGATGACTCTGATTTCACTGTTCACCCATGGGTAAGCAGCTAGAGACTTCACCGAGGGTCACCGCAATGCTGGCTAGTGGTAGAGAAATCGTTAGGTCTGATAAGCTGTTGGGCGCTGCATAAAGTCTAAGGTGCTTAAAGGGTCAGTCCATCCAAAACTGGAATTTAATTTTTTTTTGGCAGATAATAGATTTACCCAAATGATAGTTGTACATTAAAATATATATATATATATATATATATATATATATATATATATATATATATATATATATATATATATATTTTTATGGTGGCCATTGAGTCACGTCTGCTCATCGCAGAGCATTGCGTTGTGCTGTGTAAAAATGTAGACCTGCTGTATAATTTTTTTTTTTTTTTTTTTCTTATTCCAGAAACCACATCACACCTCAACACATCATTAGGGTGTGATTAAGACACATAGAAAACAATTGTTTCCATGCCCTTGTGTTGCACTGATCTGTATAGTGCACTTAACGGGCCCAAATCTAAAGCAGGTCAGATATGGATCTTAGTCCCTGCTGAGATTCGATCCATGAATTAGCAGGCTGATTGTACCCAAGTCCATCCTTTTAGGGTGCACCAGCCTGTCAGATTTTTTTTTTACATAAGTTTACTGCCAATGGCTATACTCAGTAGCAGTAATCATTGTGGGATGCTGGTGACGTCCATGCCTTTTTTTTTTTTTTTTTTTTTTTTTTTTTTTTTATTATGGCCATATGCCCATATTTAGTCGAACGTTGACCAAACATGGGCATGTCTAATAAAAGAGCACTGATGTCACCAGCATTCCCTTTGTTTATATGTGCCGACAGGTGGGGACTTTAACCATCAAACTATTTACCCTATCTCACTCCTAACCCTGAATGTGAGCTCCATAACCCCTTACAAACTCGTACCAATGTAACGATTTTCTCAGAATGTAACTATAAGCTCAATATTTTATTAGAGCTTCTGATGGTTGCAGCCCTATGCTGAGAAGTACTGGTGCAGAAGTTTACTAAAAACAATGACCTAGATCAGAAATGTGTCAATTATCCCCCCCCCCCCCCCCCAATTCTGAGATATTTAGCTTCAGTTTCAGGTCCCGGCACTCCTTCACCCACTTGCCACCACTCTGCAGCTTACCAAGTTTAGTTATAAGCCCCATGGATATCCCCAGGTATTATATCAACCCACTGGATTGCAGAGTGGTACACTTAAGAGAAGGTCGAGATTCTACCAAACAGAATATTGGCATGCATTAAAAAGGGATCAACTCCAGAGCTAAAACGATAATTCTACCGCTCTACAAGACTCCAGTTCTAGGCACCAGTCCTCAGGAAGGATGTACTGGAAATGGAGCGAGTACAAAGAAGGGCAACAAAGCTAATAAAGGGTCTGGAGGATCTTGGTTATGAGGAAAGGTTGCGAGCACTGAACTTATTCTCTCTGGAGAAGAGATGCTTGAGAGGGGATATGATTTCAATATACAAATATCGTACTGGTGACCCCACAATAGGGATAAAACTTTTTCGCAGAAGAGAGTTTAACAAGACTCGTGACCACTCATTAAAATTAGAAGAAAAAAGGTTTAACCTTTAAACTACGTAGAGGGTTCTTTACTGTAAGAGCGGCAAGGATGTGGAATTCCCTTCCACAGGCGGTGGTCTCAGCGAGGAGCATTGATAGTTTCAAGAAACTATTAGATAAGCACCTTAATGAACGCAACATACAGGGATATACAATGTAATACTGGCACATAATCACACATAGGTTGGACTTGATAGACTTGTGTCTTTTTTCAACCTCCCCTACTATGTAACTATGTAACTATTTTTGCTGGTAACGTATTTTTGGAGTGCATGGAGGTAGACGCCATTGCATCCACGACACATCAGTGCAGCAATCACGCATTCTTCTTAACCAGCAATGTCAAGTGTTTCACTTTCTACACAGCAGCGGATACTTTTCTTTTATGCGCATAGTGTGTTATTAGAAGCTCTTTTACATCAAGGATCTTTAATTTTCGATTTAGTGGTCCTTTAAATAACTGCTTTAATTGTCCTTGTCTGCCTCTTGATGCTGAGTACAGGCGAGGTCTATGTGTAGGAAAAAAAGCGTTCAGCTTTTTTCCACTTTACAGTGGGAATCAATACCTTTCCACACTGGGCTGAGTGGAAGCAAGCCGCTAGTATAGTTCTTGCCAGCTTTGGCTTTCTTCTGCCATTCCTTTCCATAAAGACAGAACTTTGATTCAAATTTGATATGTTGGTTATTTTTATGATGCTGTGTATAATATCTGCTGCCTACAATACAGAGTTATAGGTCTGCTGAAGTGGACCTGTCATTTTGTATTTCACATAATGCTGCTCTATGTAGCGCTGACGTTCTCCTGAGTAAGTCTTCATTCACGCCAGTGTGGCTTGGTGTGAAACAATGCACGACAAAAGAAATCGTGCTGATTGTGGGGCCTGTTCACACATGCAACACGCTTTCACGCTACTTGGGGGGAGGAATCTTTAAGGTGCAGGTGTTTATTTTTGTGCATCATAGTGCATTTCTAGCACCATAGACGTCATTGTTCATGTGTTTTTGGCAAACTTTTATTTATTAGAAGTCTTCTCCCAGCAATATCCACTGTAAACAGCCCACATAGGAAGATGTAACTGAGCAGGTCACACCATACTTGATACAGAAGAACTAATACAAATAGTGAGGGCACGGACATTTTTGTACAGTCTGAGTGATAACAATTGCACAGATCACTGCAAGTGCAAGGGGGCCTGCGAGGACATTGCCCATGAGGTTTATTCGGAATGGGATATAGAAATTTCTCCACCTCTTCTATGAACCGTGCGGCAGTAGCTTCGACTGCTGCCAAAATATATGGCATAGCAGACATGACTGCTCAGATAGCACAACAGCACAATACAACACAGAACCAGCGGATGCAAGGAGGAGGATGCCTAATGTCGCATCAGATATTGCTTGTCATTGGTCAAAACCAAAAAAAAGCATGAAAAATGCATTACACGCTTCAGAAATGCACATTGACGTGCTACAAAAATGTGCTAATAAATTAAAAATGCAGAGGCCAAAAGTAAATGAGGATTCCAGAGATCACCACTGTTCAGTTCCCCACTCTTTATACACTGGAGGAAACCTATATGCAAAATTCAAAAATGTACCGAAACCACAAATGCATTTATTAAAAGTTGCTATTCGGAAATCCATGTACAAACACATTGGGCAGGCCCCACATCTAGCAGCATGCTATTCTAATGCCCACATGTAGTGCTACCACCACAAGAGCTGCTGGTATGTTGTCCAGGTCTTCCCCACTTTTTGCTTGGCAGCCAGGTGCACACTTCCGCTCGTTACTCCAATGACCAGTCTAAGGGTTTTGTTTTTTTGTTTTTTATCGGAGAACTTGGATAGGGGAGGTAATTTAGCATGATACTTCCAAATTGAACTATTCACACCGAGGACTTCCTTTCCTAGTGAAACTTGGCTGACGTCCTTGCAGAAGACAGATAAAGACTTCTTCACGGCAGCAGCAAACTGATTGCAGAACTGAGCAATATCCCTTAAGTAAGTAGTGGACAGTTCTGAACAAGGCTCTGGGAACACTAGCCAGGGTTCTGTGTGGACACTCAACTGACTTGGCGCGCAAGAGGGGATAACAGTCTAGGGCTCCTTGGATGTCTGTACTCACAAGGCTCCCGAAGAACCACCCATAGCCTCCTCTTTCCGTGATCCGAGACTAGATGCACTTTAGGCTCTCGCTTTGTCCACTATTGTAGGACCAGGGCCAACCACAGACTTCAGGCACTCAGGTCACCCACCTGAGGCGACATGGCAGCAAGTGCCGAGGGAGGCAGTACCCTTTCCCTCCAACTTGGTGCAAGCCTCTGTTACGAAAGGCTAAGAGCCCATGTGCTCCTAGAATATAAATACAGGCACCAACATGCATAGGGACAGCTCCCCTTGTAGTTGGCCAGGGCTGTATGAATTTTCATGCTCCCATCTGCATGGTTTCTGCCCATCATCCAGCACTTTCCATAGTTGCTAAGGTGCAGTGAAACTCAAGTCAGCATGAGCAGCACCAGAGCAAACTGCACAGGCAACACTAACCAATTACAGCTCTGTTAAGCTGACAACAAGTTTACCTAGCTGTTCCTCTAAGCAGAGCAACCAAAAACTATTCTACACTCATCCTAGCACCTACCTAGGAGGGTGTTACACACATATGCTTATTTAGAAGAATTGAATGATGGTTCCATGCCCTTGTAGATGGACAGCCTGATGGACCTAAACACCTTGATCCAGTTATTGTACTGTTGCATTAAGTTTAAGTGTTTTTATACTTCTAAGATGGTCTTAGGCCCCTTTCACACGATCGGACCGTTCAGGTCCGCCTGTCAGTTTTGACGGCGGACCTGAACGGGCGCTCCATGTTAGCCTATGGAGCGACGGATGTCAGCGGAGACATGTCCGCTGACATCCGACCCTGTCCGATCCGCTAAAAGCAGGCGGGATGGCCCTACGTCCAGTTCCGTCGCTATCTGATCGGGTGAGATCTGACAAAAATGGACATGCTGTCCGTTTTCATCCGATCCCTCCATAGGCAGCAGCGGCACCTGACAAGCCCCTCCCTGCTCAGTGAGCAGAGAGGGACCTGTCATCCGCCGTCTCAGCGGAGATCAACGGACTGATCTCCCGCTGAGCCGGCGGACCGAGGCGGGCTCCGTGGAAACTGAGTCCGCCTCGTGTGAATGAGGCCTTAAAGTATAAAGGCAAAACTTCTTCCACATTTTGGGTTGTTCCCAGAAAAGTAATAGAGTGAAAATTTTCCAATGGGGTCGCTAGTTCTGGTGACCTGGGGGTTCCCAGGGGATTCCCTTAAGTTTCAGGGAATTCCTCGCACTTCCTGTTTTGGCTATGGGAAAGGAAGTGAGGAGAAATCTCCAAAAAGGGACACAGATGATGGGGAGGGAAAAAAACTGACATGGGATAGAACACTCCCTTACTCCAAAAATAAAATACTTTTGCCTCTAGTTCTACATTAACTACTGAAAGTCTGCAGCACGGTACCACAGTTGTGGTGCAGTCCCATGCAATTGCATGGGTTGAGTTTGGTTCTGCCTGTCAAAGGTCCACATTAACCTTGGAGGTAATATATCCACATTTAGCTAATTCAGAAAACTGAAACCATGCCAGCAGTAAGGGGGACATTTTTGCACAGAGGGCAAAACAGCAGTTAAACCTGTTGGGATAGCACTCTGCCCCCATCAATGTATAACTGCAAGGTGGAGCCAGAAATTGGCTTTATACTATGTGGCATTCTAATTAAATGCGTATTCACTTTGATAAACTCTGCAACAGACTGCGTCCCTCTGCAAAATTAATATGCAACACCAATGCACAAACGCAGCTGGCCAGTGTTCTGCTGGACAAACAGTCTGTTAAAGGACAGCTGACACCTCTGGTTCTGGTCTTCCTTATGCAGTAAATTTTATGTTTAATTAGAATCCTCCTCTGCACTGAGATATATTGCAGCATGTCCACTTTCGGAGGGGAATATTCAATATTAAGCTGCAGCTCCATCCAGGCATACAGAGTTGGCTGCTGTCCTTGGAACAGACAAGTAATTGGCACTACAGCTTTAATTGACCATGTCAGCACCAATCCTGCAATTATTCCTGACAGTGCCTCCGCCGTGGCATAGCTTGGTCACATACATAGGCGCTCATTATGGTTGTTAGTGCTCCAAATTAGCGCACTGGCTCTCTCCCGTTCTGAGCAGTTTTAACCGTTTGCATGGCGGATGTGGATGACCCACTTGCCTGTCCAACTTAACTTTTCAGGCAAGTTAAAGGGTCAGTTGAATGAAAAACCATTTTTTCTCATTTTTTTTTGGTGGACTCTAGTTGAATCTCTCGCTCTCACTTTTTTATATATCTTCTAGAGTAGTGTTCTTTGTTCAGCAGTGTGTTGTCTACCATGCCTGCCTTGGAGACTCAATCCTCCCGCTGCAGTCATTGTAGTTTAGCACGACAAGATGCTAACAAATGAGAGCTGTTCAACAGGGAGATCAGGATGGTGATAATGATTGCAGGTTGGGGATTCTGAGAAGTCAGGTGAAGAGGTCTCACTGTTTGAAGCCCCATGAGGTATTAGAAGCCAGTAAATAATTCAGCCTGAGTATGTACTGAAAAGCAAAATGTCAGGTTTGATTGGGCTGACTTTTTAACGAATACTGTGTGTGATAAATTTTTTTTTTTTTCATTTGATTTGAACCCAAACCCCCTTGTCTTCTCCCCCTGCCCACCTCCAAGTTCTCCCTTGGTTTCACCTCCCCAGTGCTGCCCCTTTTTGACAATCCTAGAAATACAAAAAAGTGGGGGGTGGGAAGGTTTGGACTTTACATGTACCTCATTGGGTTAAATAAACACTTGACAAACTGATTAAAAAAAAAAATTCACATAACTTTATTTGATGGATTTTTATACAATTTCTTGAGAGAGTTCATTCTTTTAAAGCAATATAACAAACTGGTTTGTCCAGGATGCTGCTATCCTGGGCTTGAGATCTGTTTTATAACCAACACTTTTCTTGGGCTGACCCGCTTCGTCTGGGCCATAGATCCTATTATATACTGTATTGCTATTGCATCGAAGTTGGCAGCAAGTGGTCTGGGGAGCCTGTGGGGAATCGGGTCAGCACGTGAAACGCGTTGGCTATAAAATGGATCTCAAGCCCAGATAGCAGCATCCTGGACAAACCAGTTTATTTTTTTTAAAAGCATGAACCCTCTTTTAAGAAATTGTATAAATAAGTCTAAGTCAAAAATTCTTTTAAATCAGTTAAAGTGTTTATTGAACCCAAGGAGGTACATGTAAAGTCCAAACTTCCCCCCTTTTTTGTATTTCTAGGAGTATCTTTCCAGGGATGGTACCTCAAGGGTTGCTTGTCAATGCACACTCTACCCCCACACACACAAAAATGACCCTTTTTACTAATACAGGCCAAAAGAATATTTTTGTGTTGCTAAGTAATTTTGTTAATGATAACAAGACCAGTACAATAGATCCCCTGCAGCCAGCAACCATAGACTCCCCCCAATAACAATGGATCCCCACCAGCAACAATAGATCCCTCAGCAGCCAGCATCAGAAGATACTCCAGTTGCCAACAATGGGCCCATCTATCAACAGTAGATCCCCTACCAGCAACAATAAACCTTCCGGCACACCCCACCAACCCCTTGTCATTACATACATTCAGGGCTAGAGGTACCGGAACTGTTGTCAGACGCACTCTGGTTAATGTGTGATAAAATAAAGATTTTATGCGAGTTGAAATCCACACACCAGTCTAAGCTCACACAAACAAACCATCTTCATCTCATCTGGTTACAGGGCCTTGTGTTTAAAAAGATTGTTAGGAATTGATATGTTGGCCACATACAGACCACGGGGATGCCTTGGATTGTATTGCTCTTCCCTGGGTCGCCCATTTCTTCGGTACCATCATTTTTTTTGACCCAAAATCCCCTTGTCCCTCTTCTCTTGTCCCCTGTTGAATATGCCTACATGGGATTGTAGGATGGGAAATGCCGATGCTCTTGGGGCACAGTAAAGGTACACTCAAGTTAGAGCGGTTTGCAGGCCCTGAATGGTGCTTGCTATCCGCAAATAAGGTCAGTTTAGCAGACTTTATCCACATACAGGAACACTTGGACGTTTCCCTTCAGCAAACAAAGGTGACATGCATACTTGTATATGAAATGTGTATTAACTGTCAAAGAATTTCATTCTTGTTCAGGCACTCCTACTGGACAGAATTGCCAGGTTGATGACCTCTTTGTGTACTGTAGTTAGGGCATCCATCGTTGTCATGTATCTAGAGGCGGACTGATAACTCATGGGGCCCCCGGGCAATAGGAGATTATGGGGCCCCCAGGCAATCGGAGATTATGGGGCCACACAGTATACACACACACAGTATACAATAACACAGTCTACACATACATGTACACACAGTATACAGAGACAGATGTGAAAAAAACTGATTTATACATATTGTCCCTGGTTTTACTGAGGCTGGCAACCCTGATGGGGCCCCCTAGTGGTCCAGGGCCCTCGGGCAGTGCCCGAGTGGCTCAATGGTCAGTCCGCCCCTGCATGTATCTTACCCTAGACTTCAGTTGGATAGTAAGAGGATCAGAACCCTAAATAACCCCAGGAATTTGTTAGCTTCATCTGCTCTTTCTTACTGAATGTCAGGTAAACTGAGATGTGCCACTAAAATACGAATATGGGAGCGGTTTGTATTACTATGCAGCCGCTCCTGCAATATACACAGTTCTACTAGACAGCGGAGCCATGCTGGTGGCCTCCTATTTCTCTGCTGTAGTTGAGCTTTGCAGCCTGATCACCTCCCTGCCAGCCTGTGATTGGACAGTGATATGGCATCCCTGTGTTCCTGCCAGACTTTTGCTTGCCAGCTCATATGAACAGCAGCACTACTAATTTGCTCCTATTGTTGCCCCTTCCTCTCCCAGTCTGAGTGATTGTGGCTATACAGTGTTTTACAAGAGACTGATCACAAGTCAAAATTGGGGACTTACACTGGCTATATCTAAGAGTACATTTTATATATCATTTTGATTAAGCCTGTTGCACCTTCCAACAAAGCCATTGATTGCTGTATTAAAGAAGAAATCCCCATAAGTTGAAAATGTTTGTTGAAACCCACAGGGAAGCCAGTGCACTTTGTTTTTGGGGTTTTTGAGCTTGCATTGTCGACAGCATGCCCCCTCCCCCCACTGCAGTCCAACACCGCTGCTCACAGCGGAGACAGCGGAGACAAATCTATGAGATCTGAATGTTTGGTACATGGAGAAGGCGGTAAACCAAGAGCCCATACAAGCCCCTCTGCCAGTGTTCAGGACAGAAGATGGAGTACATGAGTAGAGCAAGTACAGGGAAGCGATTGGGCTAAGGTGAAGGGATGCCAGAGCATGTGAGCAAGATTTGCAGGGATCCCAAGTTTCTTTATTGGAGAGGGTCTAGAGCAGTGTTTCAAGCTTTTTTTTTCAGTCAAGACATCCTCTAAAATTATGGAAAGCCTTGAAGCCCCATTTTAAAATGTAAAAAGCTATTCTAAAAATTTTACGCAAGGCAACATCCACACACATAGGACACCCAGGACGTGTTTTATTCTAACAAATCAAATACACTTTTGCACACTGGTACTGACTAGTATTCCAGTGTTTCTCTTTTTCCTCAGTTTTCCTCCATCACTCCGCTACTGTGACCCCAGCGCTGATGAAGGGCAGGGGAGAATCAAACAAGGATGCTGTGCGGAATACTGACATCCTCCTTTTCAACTGATGTCATTGGCTGTTAGGACGCCTGCGGCTAGAAGGTCGTAATGGTGTACAATAAAAACACGTGGCTTTGTATAACTAAAAGGCAGGCTTGATCCATCTTCTGGCTTGTATACAATTTTTGGGCAATTTTTAGGCATTTTGCCAAGGCACCCCTGAATAAACCTTTAAGGCACCCCAGGGAGCCTGGACACCCTGGTTTAAAAGGCTGGTCTAGATCAGTGTTTCTCAACTCCGGTCCTCAAGGCGCCCCAACAGGTCATGTTTTCAGGATTTCTTTAAAACTGCTGTGGTAATTACTAAGGCAGTAAAACTGATCAAATCGCCTGTGTAAAATAATGGAGAGCCTGAAAACCTGACCCGTTGGGGACTGGAGCTGAGAAACACTGGTCTTGGAGTACTAGCTAACTGCTTGTGGTGTTGTGGATGATGGCCCACTGGAGAAAGTGCTGTCATGTACAAAAACACAAGCTCACAACAGACCCCAGCTACTGCTCTAGTCTTTAACAGATAACTGTCCCTAGATCTGCTATTCTAGAGTAGTAGTAGTCTCCAGTGCACAATCACTTACAGCAACACAAGCCACCAGCTAATACTGTACTCTCTTTAGAATTTGCACTTAAGACGTTGGCACTTTATTTACTCCGTTGTGGTTTGCACTTCATCAATTCCTTTGTGGATTGTACCTTATATATAATTTATTGACTCATTTGAATAGCTGGCACGTGGATCTGGGTTAAGTCTCTGCCATTCTCCTTGCACAGGTCTAGAAGATTAAATGCAAGAGCTGCAAATGTTAAAATAAAGAGTGGGCAGTGCTGTCTGTAGCTCCCCCCTATAGGAACTCCTATAAATTGGGCTTCAGCTTTGGGTGGAGCTACAGCTAGCATAAACAAAAAAGTTAACTGCAAACCCTTGCATCGTGCACTGGGTTCCCTAGTGGAGTCAACAAATATTTTGAACTTCTGGTGATACTACTTTAAAGTGGAATTCCAGACTATAATCTACTCTTAAACCTGTTCTCACCCCCACCTGACTCCTATTCAATCTACCTGTAGAAGGAAGATGCTTACCTATTCTGGGGGTGCTTCGGTACAGTCATGTTACTGGCTCCAAGCAGCAGCTTCAGTGAAGAGGAGGAATGGCCAACAATTTATGCTCCATAGTAAGCTAATGAGTAACGTCACCAATCGGGCCTTTCATCTGTTGTCAGCAAGCTCTCCTCTCCCCTGAATCTGGCTGCTGGGGAAATCACGTGCCTGGACCGGGATTCCTTGAGAATAGGTAAGTATAAGCATCTTACTACTTTAGGGTAGTTAGAATATAGTTAAAAGGGGTGGAAGCAAGTTTACTGTAGCTATAGAGTTATAGCCTGAAATTCCTCTTTCATTGATTTTATATTTTTCTACATTTAAAGTGGAGCTAAACCCCCCCCTATCCTTTTCAGCCAAGGAAGCTGCCATCTTGGCCTCTATTTAATATTCAGCGGCAATGATGCTGCACATGTGATCCGTTATGACACCAGCCATTTGATGGTTTGACAGCACAAGCAAATGTGACCCTTACATTCCCGGCACGTGCCAGGAATGTAATGTTTGTTTTAAAACTGTTGAATTGATGGGTTTAGTTCCACTTTAAGTGCAAAACTGGGTCTTAGGCGTGTTTGTGGTATTTCAGAAAGTTAGGAGCTATGCACATACAGCTTTTATGTGTAAAGAACTTTTGAAACTAACAAAACATCTCAGTTTTAGCTCCTTTCATGTCATATCCTTCTTTCCAGACCAGCAAATCACTTTTGCCATCTCTTCTGTTCGCCGAGTATGATTATGTTTTAGCAGTCTGTGTGCACAAGCTGCTTTCTTTGATATGTGTATAAATTGTCATGTTTATGATCTGCAGGTTATGGATTTGTAGACTTTGACAGCCCGGCAGCTGCTCAGAAAGCGGTCTCAGCTCTGAAGGCAACTGGAGTCCAAGCACAGATGGCAAAGGTACCTATCAATAATCGCTGAGATCTTTCCAGGCTGGGAGGAGTCGGGGGATAAAATTTCCTTCTGTTCACATGTGTTTCATTGTCTCTTGTTCTCGATTAACCGTGATCTGATTAAGTTAAACATGGTTTCCATTTGTTTGGACTAAAATTTCTATCAATCACAGCAGCAGAGACACAATGGGCTTTGATTGATCCAAATTGCGAAAAAAAAAAAAAAAAATTTGGTATTGGGTATACCAACCAATCAGAATGCAGCTGTCAATTTTTTTATTTTTTTCCTCCCGTTTCTGACCAGATGCTAAGAACGCCAGCTGTATGGCATCCTAAAAATCAGTCTCAGTTGCTGGGTTCTGCATTTTGAGTCCAATCAGAGACAAATGTAACAAATGTTACCTTATGTTAACTTTTATACATTGCGTGTGTCAGAAAAGCCAGATAATGTACCTGAAAGCACAGCTGCTGCCAAGACTTTAGATTAGAAGGGGAAGGGTTAAAGCTTCTGTGAGGGTTAAATTCTGTCTGAAGAGATTTCTCTGGACTTCCTGTTCTTTGACGTGTCATCTAGACAGGAAGTGAGGGGAAATCTCCTTAATGGAGACACAGCAATAATCGGGGTTATTGCTTAGGCACAATTATCACTTCTAGATGTTCTCGAACATAGCACTCTTCATTTTTATTTCAGTTCAGATTTACTTTAACCCCTTCTCACTTGGCGTACAAACGTGGACTCACAGATGTGGGTCTTTGTTCATGGGGGCCGCATATATGCACTGCATGCTCCTAGCACAGAGACCTTGCTGTCACCGACTGCTCTGGGTCTCGAAGTAACGATTGGGAACCATGAAGACTGGCTCCTGATCAACTGATCGTTGTGATTGGCTATCATCAAAATCAGCCCCTAGAGTTTTCCAAAACAAAGAAATTAGGATTTGAACTAGGTCAGTGTTGGGATCAAGGTTAGGTTCAATGGTTTGGGTCAAAGGTCAGGATGAGTGTATTTTAGGTAGCATTTAAAATACTTTTTGAAGTGTGTGTGTTAAGCAGGATAAAAAAAAGGGCACTAATAAAAACAGAAAATATATACAATACATATGTCGCTGTGATTGTCAGGAGTATCATTTGTTTTGGGTTGTTCTTTGGTGTTAGGTTATGGGACTATCAAAAAACTGCAGCTAAATAAAAAAAAATATATAAAAAGATTACCATTTGCCACCAAAAAAAGCCCTCTTTGGTATTCACCTGGAAGCACTATGCAGTTGCGATATCTACTGTACAGCCTCAGGCTCGGTTTACACTAGTGTGGGCCATGCACCCTGCATTTTCTCAGGCGCAGCAGCCCATTCATTTGAGTGAGCTGCTATGCCCGCATTTCATGCAGGAAATAGATGCATTCACCTTTTTAAAAAAAAAAAAATGCAGCCGCAGGGACATGCGGCATGGTCAAAAGGACCATGTGGTACCCGCAAAAGTGCTGTGGACTGACGTGGTGGGTGCCATTCAGAATGCGAGCGGTGCAGTTTGGATGTGGGTGGTTGCGAGTGGTAAACAGGTTAGATTCCTGCACCTTCAAAGTTGCAAAAATGTGTCCAGATGTTTTGTTTTACCTTTTTTGTCATGAAAGGGTTAAAGGGCATCGTTTTTTCCATTTCTCCCCCCGCCCCCCAAGCATTCCCTTCCATTTATGAAGAATGTAGAATAAATAAAAATGTTTTACTACCTACAGCTTTCTCTGCTTTGCTCCCTGAAAGAGGTGATATTGAGCATTTAGGTAGGTTATCCTCATAAGATTTTAGGCATTTTGGAAAATGACTAAATGCTTGCCACAGGCCTAGAAAACATTACTAACAAGTTCTTAGAATATCTGCCGAGCCTAAAGGACTCATGTTAGGATAGAAGCACGGAGACTGCCATTGCTGATCTCCTGAAAATGTTAGTTGCCTGAATGTCATACTGACCTTCTTGCTTCGCTAATTGCTAAACCTGGGACAAGTGTGAAAGCTATCTTCGCTTGCTGCTTGCTTCTTCCATGTCTGTGATTCACAGTATACTAAAAGCAGAGATAGATGAGCAGCCAGTATTTCCAGAAAAGTCAGCAACTGTCACTGACGGGTGTACTTAAAAAGTTGTATTAAACCCTCAGCATATTTATAGCTTAAAGGATAAGTTCACCTTTTCAGAAAATAATAAATGCACATTCTTTTGCAGAAAAAAATGTGCAATTTTATTTTTTTACTGTAGGATCCTGGAAAGCATTGGACCCGTGTTCAATGGATCAGGGGTACAATGTCGGGCTTCTGCAGATAAGCCCTGCAGCTTTCAGCCCATACCTCCAATACCGGCCGGCTGTTTACAAGCTGCAGGGTTTGTGAATGCACTACGAGCGTGCACATCGGCACCCTCAGTCCATTCAGAGCTAGAAGCGTGCACATCGGCCCCCTCAGTCCATTCAGAGCTAGAAGTGTGCACATCGGCACCCTCAGTCCATTCAGAGCTAGAAGCCATCAACCATGGTGGCTGATGGTAGTTGTAGTCTATTCATTAACAGGAAACTCTGAATGAATGACATGGCTGTGTGGGTGGAGTCAGACACAATCGCACTAATTTTGAATTGACAGTGGATGCGGGGAGAGAATCCTCTGCCCACTGTCACACTGAGGTGAGAGCGGGATAAAGGCTGCAGGAGCTGGAACAGGTGAGCTTCTCTTTAAATGCTGGTGAGCCGTGTTTTTGAGCATGTTTTTTGTCATAGCGTTTTTACAGCTGAAAAACTCTCAGATCCCACTAGTTTTGGTGTTTTTTTGGCTGTAAAAAAAAAAAAAAAAAAGAAAAAAAACACTCCAGCTAAAAAATGTTAACACCCTATGTGTGCATGGACACATAGGATAACTTGCTGGAGAGTTTATTAACTGTAGAAAAAAAAATCTGAAGCCAGAAACAGCAGTTGTAAAAACTTCTGCTCTTACAGGGAAGTGTTAATAGTGGGCAGGGCTGTCTCGATTCAGTCTCTTATTTTGAAGAAGGGAAGATGAGGGAGAAGCAGAGGACTGTCTTCCCATCCTAGGCTAGAGGGCTATGTTTCTATTGGTGCACACAGTGTACTGTAGGGAGAGAAAACCCTAGTCCCTGCATGCAAGGGTGACTTTAGATAACCCTGCAAAAAAAGTCGCCACAGTGAAACAGGAAACTTGGGGTAGTAGTCATGACACCAGTTTTAAACTGGGACAAAGGCAAGGATTAAAAGATAAAGAAGCTGCATACTCATTAGCCACTTTAACAAACAAGATATTTGGGGGGCACACCCTAAAAGATGCATCAAAGATGGTGCAGCCATAAGACCATACAAAAGATCAAAATATTACAGCGCACACATGCAAAAAATACATATACCCCCTGCAAGGCTATTTAAAACACCTAGACATTTTCAAAAAACATTATCAAAAAATATGGGGATTTGGTCACACCATATTGCTATATGGTGCTTAAGCCCACTTACTGCGACAAAGTACCCCATGGTTAGTGGGTTCTAAGCTATCCATAGAATGGGAGATCCTGCTTCTCTGAACCATGGGAGCCATACACTCCTCCTATATGGGAGAACTAAGGTCTCCACCTAAGACACAGGTGGACACTAATGAGAGGCAATGATGAGGGAGTGGGGTTCTCCTGCCTAAAAGGATTTGGTCAGAATCCATACAATAGACAAACAAGATATTTTGGGGGGCACACCCTAAAAGATGCATTAAAGATGGTGCAGCCATAAGACCTCACAACAAAACAAAATATCACAGCGCGCACATGCAAAAAAAAGACCTTTACCTCCTGCAATGCTCATTTAAAACACCTGAACATTTTCAAAAAACATTATCAAAAAATATGGGGATTTGGCCACACCATATTGCTATATGGTGCTTAAGCCCACTTACTGCGACAAAGTACCCCATGGTTAGTGGGTTCTAAGCTATCCATAGAATGGGAGATCCTGCTTCTCTGAACCATGGGAGCCATACACTCCTCCTATATGGGAGAACTAAGGTCTCCACCTAAGACACAGGTGGACACTAATGAGAGGCAATGATGAGGGAGTGGGGTTCTCCTGCCTAAAAGGATTTGGTCAGAATCCATACAATAGACAAACAAGATATTTTGGGGGGCACACCCTAAAAGATGCATTAAAGATGGTGCAGCCATAAGACCTCACAACAAAACAAAATATCACAGCGCGCACATGCAAAAAAAAGACCTTTACCTCCTGCAATGCTCATTTAAAACACCTGAACATTTTCAAAAAACATTATCAAAAAATATGGGGATTTGGCCACACCATATTGCTATATGGTGCTTAAGCCCACTTACTGCGACACGCCCTCATTGCCTCTCATAAGTATCCACCTGTGTCATAGGTGGAGACCTTAGTTCTCCCATATAGAGGAGTGTATGGCTCCCATGGTTCAGAGAAGCAGGGCCTCCCATTCTATGGATAGCATAGAACCCACTAACCATGGGGTACTTTGTCGCAGTAAGTGGGCTTAAGCACCAAATGGCAATATGGTGTGACCAAATCCCCATATTTTTTGATAATGTTTTTTGAAAGTGTCTAGATGTTTTAAATGGCCTTGCAGGAGGTAAATGTCTTTTTTGCATGTGTGTGCTGTAATATTTTGTTGTTTTCTCATTAGCCACTTCGAGAGATTCCGGGAAGGCGGCACACATGCCTGCGGCTTGCTCCTGCTGTGATTATACATCGGGAGCCTATCGGTGGGTAACGCACTCTCCAATCAGGCAGAACGGCGTTCTGACAGGAGAGACGGAATAAATTCCATCTCTTCCCCTAATAAAAGCGCCTCCCACATTATAGTAAAACACTGGTTAGGCACACAATTAACCCTTTGATCACCCCTGATGTTAACACCTTCCCAGCCAGTGTCATTAGTTATTGTGACAGTGCATATTTTTTAGTACTGATCACTATTGGTGTCACAGGTCCCCAAATAGTGTCAAAATGTCCACAATATGGCAGTCCCGCTATAAGTTGCTGATCGCTGCCATTGCTAGTAACAAATAAAAATATCCCATAGTTTGTAGACGCTATAACTTTTGCACAAACTAATCAATAGACGCTTATTAGGAATTTGTTTACCAAAAATATGTAGCTGAATACATATTGGCCTAAATTCTATGAGAATTTATTTATTTTGGCTATGTTTTATAGCAGAAAGTAAAAATATCTCTTTCAAAATGTCAGTCTAGTGCAAAAAATAAAAACCGCAGAGGTAATCAAATTCCACTAGAAGAAAGGGGGGGGGGGGGGGGTCATTTTACTTGGGTACAGTCGCACGACTGTGCAATTGTCAAAGTAACGCAGTGCCGTATCATGAAAGCATTGGTCCGATGCTGCATCTGTCCCCCGCCGCCTCTGCACTGAGAACTGAGTGATCAAACACCGCCGTTTGGCTCGGTTGTCTCACCTCCCTGCGCGGAGAGCTGCTGCCTGTCAATCGGCAGCTCTCCTGCCCTGCTCCTCCACGCTCACTGGAGCGCTGAGCTGTGCAAGGGCGGGGCGCAGCCATCTCAGTGGCTTGCTGAGAGGCTAAGACTGCCATCGGTCCAGGCACCTGGCAGATGCAGATTTCCGCAGTCGGGATGACTCAGTACCTGGACTGATCTTGGTGACGTCAGCAGAGAGCGGACTTCAGCCCGCTCTCTGCTGAAAACGGGTCACAGGGGTGCAAAACTAATTGCACTCCTGTGATCCATAGGAGAAGCCCATCTGATTTGAGATCAGGCTGGACTTTTCCTTTTTAATATCACTTTGTCTTTAAAAAAAAAGCTTTTTTTTTTTTTTTTTTTTTTTTTTAAGGCGAGGGTTAGAGCCTCTGATATTGCCATGTGTGACCCTTCTGGAGTAAATCCCTTCCTCCTCAACAGGGACACAAACACATTTTTAATATAGCGGATAGATTCGATTATTTTATTACTGCCTGTACCTTCCTGCCCCAGTCACCATCACTCCCCCATTGCTTATACAGGTGTTATAGATTATAGGAAGTGTGGGAAAAATCTCCCTAATAGGGTCATGGTAGAAATAAAACCTGACAGCTTTAACTCTTCTCTACTCTGTCCAAAATAATAAAAAAAAGTGACTGGAGTTGGGCTTCAATCTTGTTCTACTGTCCGTAGAAAGTCCTCCTCACATAAAGATAAACCGTCCTTCGAGAAGATCTGCCGCGGGAGTCACGTTTTAGCGTTTTTTGATGTGAAGTCACAATCTGTGTCACAGAATTCTCTGATGGGTCACAAACTGTTAACCGCACATCAGACGCATCCTTGGAGAGGCCAAGCCCATGGAAAAGGGAACCATATGTATAAAACTGGAAGCCGAAGCTTAGACATCTATAAACATTAATAGGGAATCTGTGCAGATGTGAGCTTTGCATTCAACATATTACAGCGTACAACATCCTGGAGATTTACACCCTCCACCTGGGTATTATAAATCAGTGCTTGGATGTCAGCCTAGCCGGTGTAAAAAAGCAGACTGAAGCGGCAATGTGTTGAATGAATACACATGCCAAGCTGTCCATCTGTAAGGCACGGTGCAAGCCAAAGAAGATCTATAACGCTTCCATATGCAGCTCTATGTGATCTATTGCTGATTTGCTCATCTGTCTGTTCCTCTAATGGCAGAAAACATATGGAAGAAGCCGGTTGTGTAAGTCTCTGGTGTTGTATATCTTAAAAATGGTTTAGTGGGAGCCGCCACATTGCACATATTGGGTAATATTTCCGCAGCAATGCCTAGCAACCGGGCCTCCATGTTTAAAATCTTTGTGTAGATCAGGGGTCTCAAACTGGAAGCCCTCCAGCTGTTGTGAAACTACAATTCCCATCATGCCTCTGCCTGTGAGAGTCATTCGTGTAACTGTCAGCCTTGCAATGCTTCATGGGACTTGTAGTTTGGCAACAGCTGGAGGGCCACCAGTTTGTGACCCCTAGTGTAGACCATCTATAATAGTGGAAAATTGCAGTGACTGAAAGCTTTGCTACACAAGATGTGGGGAAGTATGTTGCGTAAATCTGCTCTATACCAGCTATATACCACAAGGCAAGGCGGGACAAAAACAAACATAGAATGGACCTTGAAAAATGAGAAGTTGGTATGTAGCTTTTTGTGCTGTTGAGAGTGAAAGAGTATGTTCTCCAGCTCAGCTTACTGCTATACAAATGCCAACAGACGTCTGGCATAGTAATTGACAACTGATGGAAGGCTTTAGCTTTTCCCTGTAATGTCACCAAAGGGCCACATATGGGGGGTATTTATCCAAACTGGAGAAGTCAGAATCTGGAGCAGATGTGAATGGCAACCATTCTCCAACTTCAGCGAGAAATATTTTACACACGTGGCAAGAACTGCTGCTCCTTTAAAAGTGATCCAAGGCCAGACCGGAGACCTTTTGACAAGCAGCGAGGAGTCTAGAGCAACAGCAAGGGCCCACACATTCTGTCCTGGAGTGCTGATCATTTGAATCGATAGTTATTTCTTTCTTAGTCCTTTATAGAACAATGTCAATTTTTTTCAATGCTTTTACTTACTGTGCTTTTACATAAGTACCTGCCTTCGAGGAGCTGGCAATCTATTGTCCCCATCACGCATGCGTACATACAAAAAATAGGGTGAGTTTAGACAGAAGCCGATTAACCTACTGGCATGTACCCAGAGGAAACCCACGCAAGCACAGGAAGAATATGCACACTCCATGCAGATGGTGTCCTGGCTAAGATTTGTACTGGCAAGCCCACTGTATTGGTTTGATTTTTAATTTAAAGTATAGCTTGACTACCCCTTTAAAAACTGTTCAATACCACTTACAAAGTCATAAAAAGAAAATGCATTAAAGCAGTGTACCAGCCAGGAAAAAAAACAAATACTGTAGCTGCTGACTTTTAATACATGGACGCTTACCCGTTCAGGGAGCCTGCGATGTCTGCACCCCAGATTTTCGGATCGGCGGTCGGGTGCTGCTGCCATTCGTTGTAAGGGAAACTGACAGTGAAGCCTTTTGGCTTCACAGCCGGTTCCCTACCGCGCAAGCGTGAAGCACGCTGCACTTTCTAATTGGCCCTGCAGCAGGGGAAGGAGGAGAAGGCCAAACTTCCAAGGGCGTGGCGCCCTCTCCCGGAAGTGGGGAAGTGTACCTGACAAAGTGACACCCCCCCCCCCCCCCATGAAAGGTGCCTAATGTGGGGGGGGGGGAGCAGATCAGCGGAAGTGTCACTTTTTGGTGGAAATCTGCTTTAAGTTTAATGTAGTAAATGGATCATACGTTTCCATATATGATATTTTAGTTATAAGTGGGCAAGAGCCAAATCAACCGCTGGTTTCTTTTGAGCATTTCAGCAATGTCTCTGCCTCAGTTTGGCCCTCTGGATGCTGAAATAGGGGTGTTCTGACTGGTCCCACTCCTTTTTGTTGTGTTTTTTTTTTTTTTTTGTTTTTTTTTTTTCATTCCATATGATATGGGATTAAAAATTCACTAGGGAGTGGTGTCCCCTTTAAACTATAGAAGTACAAAACTCCTAAGTGGAGTCCCAAAAAAAGATTTAAACTAGAACTAAAGGCAAAACATTTTAATTTTGGCTAGAGTAAGGGAGGGTTACAACCCTTGTCAGTTTTTATCGGTGTTCCATTAAGTAGATTCCTGTCAAATAGCCAAAACAGGAAGTTAAAAGAAATCCCTTCAAAGTAAGAATCTGGTTGACACCAGGGTCACCCAGCTCTAGTGTTCCCGTTGGAAAATTTCCCATCTATACTTACCTGGGAATAACCCCCAAATGTTTTACTTTTTTTTTTTTTTTTTTTTTTTTTTTTTCCCCCCCCACTTTTGATGATAATGGTAAACAGACGGGGACACAGACTGGCAGGTGTTCTAATCCCTTTCCGCTCTATCCAAAAAAAACAACAACTTCATACTTTACCAAAATGGGAACATTTAATTTGCCATGGACTGACATTTTTAAGACTGATATAGAAGCACAGCGATGCCTTCATAGAACATAAAATGGTTGTCTCATTGCATCACGAATCTCTAAAATAGGAGGATTATTTCATACTTTTAGGATAGTGTTTGGATCCATGCCAATCATTCTGTTGATGCCCATTGCCCAAATGTACATCCAGAACGGCTGGTTTATAGTAGAGATAAAGCCTCATATTATACAGCCATTCATTCCCAATGGCATACAGCTGTTTTTTGTTTATTGGCAATCATGATGCAACATTATGGTGAAGTGGGCCAAAAAGAATCAAGTGCTCCACTAAACCAGTGTGAAGCCCAGCAGAGCCTTTTTAGAACAGAACATATCTACAGGTTTCATTTCACCGTATAGCGCAAAAATAAGGGGATTGTTCCACATTGTAGGATAGTGGGTGCAGCCTTGCAAACCTTTCCTTTATGCCCCTGTGGCCATCTAAATCAATAAACAAATCTTATCTTGATTGTATGCACTTTGTGTTTTTTTATCATGAGGGCCCTAATCATTTCCAAGCAGTGTGCAACTGGTTAGAGGGCTGTCCACAACCGGATCAGTATTTCATTGTCTATGATGGCTAATCATTCCTACTATTCAAACAAGAAAGCTGGTGTGTTTTTAGAAATTTTTGAAATGTTTACGATGTAGAGCCTGGGGAAGGCATTTTTTTTTGATTCCCAAAAATGCATTAAAATAATTTTTAAAAACAGTTGTACAAATGTTATGGATTAAAAACACCAAACAATAGCATAATGGGACTTTTCAGGTTCTACTAAAGGATATGCAACATGTACAACAAAATGTTTAGTAAAAGGTTTTCATTAATTATAATGAATAGAAATTTATGTAAAAAAGAAAATCGCAGCATTAATGTAAAAAAAAAAAACAAATGAAGGCAGGCTCCTAGAATCCTACATGGATTACCAGTTAACCATACATAAGTTGAACAAAGTTTCCACCAACCATACCTTCAAATAGCCTAAGGTTTGGCTTGACCTTATCATATATAAAGTGACAATTGGCCTTTCCTTTTGAAAGATAATAGTTCTACCCATGGGACAGTGATGTGATTTAACTCGTTTCTCATTCTACACAGCCTGCCTGATCTGGAAGCTGTGGAAACGGTCTAAATGTCTATAATTGAAAATTTGTCCCTCAATGGAATATTGAGATCTCAAGTCCTGCCAATAGGGGAATAATACGGCAATGGATAAACCCCCTCCAATCCCAAAGAACCCAAAAAGTTCCTAAGACTGCTGGTGTAGACTGGCATTCTGAATATTAATAAATACTCTGATCATTCAGATACAGTAATTCTTGATATAGCCCATACTATGGAAGGGTCTACAGAGGAGAGTCCACACGCTCACCCACATCCCCTTCTATGGTGGTGGAAAGACTCTTGAGGGTTTTATATTTAAAAAAAAAAAAAGTTGGAAGACCTTCCTTTTTTTTTTTTTTTTTTTTTTTTTTTTTTTTTTTTTTTTTTGCTAAATATGCATTGAACATATCTAACAAGAGGTATTTATACTGTACATCATGTAATTGAACAGTCTGTGTTAACAGGAGCTCTTCTTTCATTTGGTGCAGCGGTTTTGGCAAAGGAGGCTACGTAGGCACTGGCTGTACATCTACCCTCCCATCCTTGCTGGGCAGCACACTGGGGCAGCATTTTAGCCAAATGGACTTCATTAAAACCTGATATCTGCATTTCATGACATTCATCTTTTTCATTTGTTATAACTGTGGTGCAGTGACATCATTTCAGTAATGAATTTCTGGGGGAAAGAAAGTTGCTTGATTTTTATTTCTGCAGAAAATTAGTCAGATGTTAATTAGTTCTGCAGTTACTTGTCTCTGGAGTATTATGATTCAGTACCGCTGACACAGGAAGGGCAGATTTTTCGAGTCATGGAAATGAAGATGTAGTTAATGGTTTACTATTGGTTTATGAATATTAAGTGGGTCTGTCTAGAATAACAGCATCCTGGATTGTCACATAATTTAGTGTACTAGTTCTTGCCAAGGCAGTCGGTGCTAGTATGGTTTATGAAACGGTTACCCACCTACTCCTACATTTGGTGGTCTTCCTATTTTTAGATCCTAAATGTGACAGGCATCCAGAAAATGTGTGGTTTTTAAATATGGATGTGCTTATACAGGGTTAAATGAACAAATGGCAGATGTTAATGATGTCTTAATTTGGAAGTGTTTGGAGATATGTCAACCGCATAGGGCATGTAAGCTTAATCTGTTTGATCATTTTTAATTTGCAGAGGATCTCAGTCACTGTAACCATTATTTTCTTTAAAGCACATAGCACTTATATCACATCTTATTTCTCCACATGGGACACATGTGCTTCACTTAGAAGGTTTTTAAATACTGGTAGATAGTATATTTTCTTTGAAGGTAGTCATGCGTAAGCGCTAGATGCGAACCGCATTGACTTTTTTTTTTTTTTTGCCGTTTTTGGGGGCTTTTTTACATTGACAATAAAGTGGATGATTTAATGGAAGTGCAGCTTATTGGATCCTATTTGTTACTACTGCATATGGCTGGAAAAGCGCAGCTGGTACCTGACATGTCCAGAGATGGAGGGGATGGTTAAGCAGACCCACCTAGAGTGACAGCGTATGTATGTATGTATGTATGTATGTATGTTCAGCGGTTCTATGGGCATCATGTCTGATGCTCTTGAAAGGCTTTTTTTCATAGAATCTTCTTGGTACAGACAGGTCACCAGGGCTTTCCTCAACCTTCCCAAATTGCTTGGCTTGTGACTGGCATGCAGAATGTAAAAATACATGTACACAGCCAACTTGTACAGGAGCCAATTAACCTACCAGTGGTAGGTTAATGGGCAACCAGTAGGTCTAAGCCACTGCACCACCCATATTTGCTTATTTCATCATTTCCTTTTACAGTTAACATTTTTTTGATTGCAACTTTATTATTCACAAAATAAAGGCATCAAAATAAAAAAATGGTGCACTAACCCCCCCCCTGGAGGCTACCATTAGGTGTCTTTTCATTCTTGCCCCCTTTACAAACAACCAGATATTTTAGGTGTCTTGATAGCTCTCCTTTAAAGTGGCCTGCTTCTTTAATGGAGATTTTTATTTTCTAGAATGAATTGACTATTAAGTATAGACATGACGTAGTGTGGATTTAGTTATGTCTGGAGAAGCAGCAGACCATCACAGCTTGCGATACTACCATGAATATCAGATAACGAATGATGGTGGAGCTCAGCTCTCCGTAGAGACTGCTCGTATGCGCCATCATAAATAAGTCAACAGATGCACATGCACAAAGCCGCTTCTCATTATTATACACCGTGTGGAGCTTCAAAAGAACCTCTTCAAAGTAATTGTCTGATAAACAACTGAAAAGAAGTAAAAAAAAACTTGTTCCAGCACAGCACCTTTTCAAGTATAAAAGTCCCATTATTTTAGGACTACAAATGAGTGTTATGGAACAATTTGTCAGAGATCACAGCTTAGCTGCATTCTCTGCAATGTCTCCACAAGGAGCTTTTCGAATAGTAGACCACCTATTGTGATCAGCATTGTACTTGAACTCTGGCGACCCGGGAGAGGACAATGTCATGGGTACTTTGCTCTGCTCCTATGATGGTTATTGCAGGTGTGTCTATGCATGAGAGAAGCCTCCAGAGATGCCCTAACCTATATCGTGAAAAGTGATATTCTGGTCCTGTGTAAATTCATTTTTTTTTTTTTTTTTTTTTTTTTTCTTTAGGCTGGAACTCTACCATGATAAACTGATGGCTTTAAAAGCTGTTAGGGTGGATCTTTTTGATATTCTTTCTATCCAACAAACACATCACTGGAAGCATCTAACTTTTCAAAATAAAGTGAACTCCTCTTTTCAAAAATGTTCTAATTAAGATGTTTGTTAATCTGGCCATCCAAAACTGAGGTTTTAGTTGTGGGTATATGCCAGGAATTTTGAGTTCCCATCTCCGGGCACCTGTCCCAGCTGAGCCACCACAAGTAAAGTCCTCTTTCGGCAGTTTATTTTACAAAAAAGGACTACACCCACCCCTCCTTCCTCAATTGAGTAGGAAGACCTGAACTGTGTGGTAATTAAGGAAAATTTTGAATTCTACAGGTGGACTACTGCCTGATACACATGGTACGTTTTTATTTCATTCAACCCTGTGGGCTGAACGAAAAAAGAGGAGCTTGCTGTACTAAGTGAATCACCTGGACGTTACTTGCATCTTTCAGGAATCTTGAGTTCCCAGCTCCAGGCACCCCCAACCAGAACACGCTGGTCAGCACTCACAACCATTGGCTGCAAGTGCTGACCAAATGCTGATTGGCTGCTGGTTTTCCAGCATGCCTGTTCGACAGTCGTAAGATCTGCTTCTGTCAGACAAGGAGCTGTACACATGGGCTGAATGTCAGTTTCTACTGTACTGGCTGATTTTGGCCAATATCAACCTGTGTGTATGGGGCTTTAGAAATGCCTTACATGTTGCAATCTGACCATACAGTGTCTGTAATCAACTTTAGATTAAGCCAGACTATGTGGCCCTACTTGGAGGAGCTCCAGGCTCCTGCAGAAAAAATAAGTCGGCTGCTGATGCAAATACTGTAGCTGCTGACTTTTAATATTAGGACACCTACCTGTTCAGGAATCCAGAGGTGTCTGCACCCAAACTGATTTTTCAATCGGCTATCGGGTGTCACAGCAAACTCAGCCGGAAGTGAGCTTGTACCTGTGGAGATTTCATGGTCAGATTTAGTGTTGAATATATTTTTTTTGAAAAAGTTATGCATTATGTACAAGAGAATAGTATGAAGGATTAAGAGCTTGATCTGTATCCTTTTAAAAACTGTAACATGTTGTGGAATGAAAAGAAGGCAATGCAAGAAACAATAAACTTGGTTTCACGATCAGATTTAATATTGTTGGGTCATTTTTGGCCAAATGACCGTTGGACTTAAAATTGCCCTTCTTCCTTTCCATCTTCAAACATGCTTGGGGCAAACCTAGATCTATACTAAGACATAAAAATAAACCACTTGGTCTTTTTTCTGCAGTCACTTCTGCTGTCTGATTAGCCAGATCGAAATCTCGCTGCAAAAGACAGAAATGGGAATTGGTTGATTTCAGTCTAGCAATGTCTACCTGTAAGGTTTCATATGCACTAACTTCCCCCGGACACGGAAAAACGCTAAACGTGGCAAATGTTCCTCTCCTGATTGCAATTCTTTTGCGTTCAGGACAGGGAAGTTTAACCTCCCCTAAACACGGCTCCTCCTAAACTCTGCTAAAAGCTTAAGTTTAGGGGCTTTGGCCAAAAAAAAACCCACCGAAAACTCTTAAACTCACTCGGGTTTTATATACGCTGGCTGCTTCTAAACTTAACTGGGATATCGACTTTTGAAGGAACGTTTTAACAGAAGTTAGGGAAATTGTTTAATTGTGTCCAGTTGAGTAAATTGTGTCCAGTTGAGTAAAGACTAGTTTTTACTATAGCATTTTAACATATGCTGGAAAAAAAAGTCTTTCTCCTGGGTCCAGTGACAGGCGTGAAAGAACTTTGCACAATTTACCGCCACTCTGCCGGATGGGCAGCCAACTTCCCTGCTTTTCTCATGCAGAACACCGCTGGCACAGAAATGAGAAGCAGACGAGCTGAAAGACTGAATGTTTTTCTCTGTGAGATCAGCAGACTTGTTTCTAATCTCTCCCCTATCTGCCAGGGGATCGTCCGCGCAGGGAGCCCGGCTGGTCACATGACAGTCAGCGGAGATCTCTTGCTAGTGACCCTATTCAAAGCAAGAGAAAACAGATGTTCTTCAGTTGTGCCAAGTAATTCTACCCCCCCCCCCCCCCCCTTCCCTACATTTTAGGAACCGTTCCACACGCAAAGGGAGGTTTCGTTAATTTCTCTCAGATGAGTTTGTGCTCTTTCATTTAAACACCCTTTCTCTTCAGGGTTTGTATTGTGGCCTCATACAGATCTGTATATCGTACAGATGCTAGTCCAGTCTTGGTCAGATATTGACTTTGATAAACCTTTTCTAAACATCTGGAATGTCCCACCAAAGATGGGGCAGGCAAGAGCCAAGTATTAATGAATACAGATATTGTTAATTTAATGTTTGCACATTTGGTCAGCTCATGTATTTTTGGGTGTTTGAAGAGCTTTTGAAACCCAGACCAGCAGTCCTCTATTAATTCTAATGGTGCCCATGTCCGTTCTGAGGTTGCATTTGACCAGCTTTCCTTTTGAAGTGATCAGTTCACTTTGCAGGCAAAGTGGCTCCAAAGCAAATTTGCATTGAGTTTTTTTGCATTTAATCACAGAATAGTAAAGGCAACGTTCACTAACCGCAGTCTACACAAGCCCTAAAGGTGGTTTACAATCACAATGGGAACATCCTGTTTGCCTGGGACTCTTCTCATATCCATTGTCCAGACTTTAGTTTCATTAGAGTGGAATGCAACTCATATTTTATACTTTGCGTTTTTTTGCAGAGCGCAGCCTTCACTCCTGTCTAGCTGGTCTAGGCCAAAATGACATCGCTCCCACCGCCCTAAGATTCTTGGGATACCCACATCACGGATCCCAGGAGGCTTCAGGGCTGTGTAGAACTCGCGTCACATGCACCGTGATAATCATCAGGAGCTCGGCTGCTAGGACCCGGGAGAGACAGCCGACCTCCTGATCTTGCAAAGAAGATGGAGACGTGGGACCCGAAGTGCGTGGCTTTTTTTGGCGAATGGCAGAGCTGGATTTTCTTGGCAGACGAGTGTTATTTTGGCTCAACCCACAATGCCAGGCAATTTAGGGATTAATAAAATTAACCCCAGGGGAGCGGAGTATCTATCTCGGCTACGCAGACATGACTTGAGCCATCACACAATCAAGCTGAAGTTGGATATAGGAACAATCTGCTTTGTTGGCCCTCTAAGGCTAGTCATGCACTCATACATAAATCTCTGGTTTCCTGTAGGTTATGGGGTAGATGCTGGCATGCTGGATCACCACTACACCCCAAGCTTTTTATACAGTATTTTCCAAGAATGTGAAGCCAATTCTTCTTGCCAAGTCCTAGCTCATTCAGAGCCTTTTGTCTCTTCAGCTTCAGCCTTTTATTGGTAGGAGTGAATGTACCTGCTCTATATTTCTCCAGTGAGTGGCTGGGTTTCACTGATCTGAATTTGATTCACAGCAGATACTTTGTAAAGTTAGTAGAGCAGCCATTAAGTTCAGACATGCTGCAGCTTGAGCAATTAGAGGAATGCAGTGCTTGAACTGATCGACGGGTAAATATTTCCTCATCTCAGCAATCTTCATGTATGAGGTCATTAAATGGAATGCCTGTCTTCCTAGAGATCATGGCAGTGTTCTAATAGAATGAGCTATAGGTTGTCACCTATATGCCTGTATGAAATCCTCCGTCACCACCAGCATGTCGCTGTGCCTGAGATTTTAAATGCCGTGCACCTCAAAAGCTCCAATAAAGTGACTCGGGCAAAGTCTCAGCAGCAATCCTTTAAAGGTACCCCTGTGCAAAGCAAACCAAATACAAACCTAACTTTAAAGTAGATGTAATAGTCACTAAAACTTCATACAAGTAAAAAATATATTTTTTTAAATATTTATAATGTAATGGTAACATTTTCAATATGCACTTTTTATTAAAATACCTGGTGATCTGGCCATGAAAGCTCTTGAGGCACTTCCTGTTATTGGGTTCTCTTATTCTCTGTTCCTCCCCAGTTGTGCTCCTACTTATGTCATCCTACCTCATGAGCTTCAGATGGAGACTACAAGTGGTAATTACAGCCATTATGCATGCATGGTCCATTGTTGCCAACACCAGGAAACATACCCAGAGACTCACATACTATGAGGCAATTTAATCCAGAATCGGTTAACTTGCCAGCATGTCTTTGGACTGTTGGGGGAAATCTATGCAATTACAAAACGCAATAAAAGGAAGAACATACAAACTCCATGCAGGTAGAGTCATGGTTTGGGATTCAAACCAATGACCCTAGTGTTGCAAGGCACTAACCACAGGCAGGGCTAACCACTAAGCCACTGTGCTAAGCAGTGATCACTAGCAGTCTTATGTAACCTGTGCTTAGGCTTTGACTGTCTCCTGCTGGATGTCCTTTACCCTACGAGCATGTCAAGTTTCTGGCTAAGACCGCCCATACGTTAGTCGTGTTTTTTTTTTTTTGTTTGTTTTTTTTTCCCCCCATTTTTAACCAGCAGGTTGAATTGAAAAAACAACTTTATTCCCCCATATACATACTTGAGGTGGATTGGTGAATTCTTTCTGCTAGGTTATTGCAGTCTGACAGCAAAGTCTTCCCCACCATCAAAATACATGGATTAGTGCTGCTGGCTATAGCTGGTGGCACTGATTGGGAAATACCCAGACAGGGTAGTTGTACAGAAGTCGATCTGTATGTAATATGTATGTATATGATGTGTGAGTATTTTTTAGCTAGTTGTAAACCTCTGTCTTACATGAAACATTTGTTAAATGGGGAAACTGAAGGAGCTTTGACTGTGCATAACATGTATCACTATAACCAAGTGTCGTGTGCCATTTTTATTAATTTGGCACAATACGCTCCACATCAGTCTGCATTTACAACTTGCCCCTTTTCTCTCCACATGCTAGTCCCTGGTAACTCCTCAAATATTGTAAATGCAGTGTGAGCTGTAAAGAAACTTTTTTACTTTTTTTTTTTTTTCTTTTGAATGTGAGCTAAACTTTCCATCCCCCGGTGTAGGCCTCATTTTATTAAGCATATGGGTGTGGTTAAGGCACAGCTTACTGGTACAGTTTGTCCGTGGGATGAGTCAGTCTCTTTAAATTCTTGCATGTTATTTCAGAAGTGAGAATCTCTCGCTCGGCCATGTTTTTGCGGCTTGGCTTCCACACTGGCACGGGTTCAAAGCCTGTTCTTTGAAATGCATCTTTACGAAGTTTAGACAGTTTAGAACTTCAAAGTGGCGTAGAGGGGGGAGCAGGGAACGTGGAAAAAAAATCGGCAACAAAGAGACTTTTTATTCCATGCGCTCGCTGCTGCTAGCGGAGGAAAATGCTGGCTAATTATTAAATAGCCGTGTAGATTGTGAGCTTGGGAAAGAATTGTGCGTCCCAACACACAGGGGCAGTGCCAGGTTAGATTACTCCTTCTCTGCTCTCAGCCAAAATTTCACAACTTTCGAAGAGAAAAGGCTTTTGGTTTGGTAGTCCTCTCCAAAATCCTCCAAACCACACTATTTGGAAATCTTTGTAACTCATCAGGTTGTTTTGAGTTTTCCTTAATCAGCCAGATTCAGCAGGCTTCTTACACTGCTCCTGAGATTAGATAGTGGCAAAATGGGTACAGTATATAAATACCAGGATGGAGATTTGAGCCATTCAATGTGGATAGTGTTGAGTTGGTTTAGTTTTTTTCTAAAACCATTTTTATTCAGCTTTGGATAGAGTAATGAAGACTTTAAAGTGGGATTTTAATAAAGAGAAATAAAATTGTTGATCAGGCAGGATTTATATTGTGGATGAGACATACTAGGTCTCTTCTGCAATAGTTTCGTTCCTGCTTGTCTGCATTGTACAGTGAGCTCACACACAGTGGCCAAGAATCAGAACCTGGAAGAACGGCTGAAGATGTCGTCAGCTGGCAAGGAGTTTCGGGACACCTCAGTGCTGGAGTGAAGAGTATAGTTCCACTTTAGCCTGGGTTCATACTGTGTGCCGTGTGGCTCGCAGCAGGGGGTCTGGTGCGCCCCCCCCCCCGTTCACCATTTCAGGTCCGAATTTTTGGCTGATTTCGGACCTGAAACAGAGCAAAAGACCCTCTGCAGTGAGCTCCGCCCCGGAGATGTGTGAACCGGCTTCATTGAGAGCCGGTCACTCTCCTGTCATGCAAATGGAGGGCAGGGAAACCCGCCTTAATCCTCCATTCACACGTTGACAGTGTCACCTGTGACATGAGACTTGGAAAAAAAATACATGAGCTTCTTGGGACAGAATTATGCATTTTTGGTCTCATGGTTTTTAGTGCGATCATTTGAAAAATGCTTGAAAATGTTTGTGTCTCTCAGGCGCTCCCATTTAAATGTCTATGGGGCTAAAAATTTGTGTTTTCAGCTCACATATAAAAACACACAAAAAAAGCCTAAAAATTGTCTGGCTTTACTTGCGCTAGGTAAATGGGTTTAAAAAAAAAAAAAAAAGCCTCTGCACAGTTAGGCCTCATGCACACTAATGCCCCGTACACACGGTCGGATTTTCCGATGGAAAATGTGTGATAGGACCTTGTTGTCGGAAATTCCGACCGTGTGTAGGCTCCATCACACATTTTCCATCGGATTTTCCGACACACAAAGTTTGAGAGCAGGCTATAAAATTTTCCGACAACAAAATCCGTTGTTGGAAATTCCGATCGTGTGTACACAAATCCGACGGACAAAGTGCCAGGCATGCTCAGAATAAATAAAGAGATGAAAGCTATTGACCACTGCCCCGTTTATAGTCCCGACGTACGCGTTTTACGTCACCGCGTTCAGAATGATCGGATTTTCCGACAACTTTGTGTGACCGTGTGTATGCAAGACAAGTTTGAGCCAACATCCGTCGGAAAAAATCCTAGGATTTTGTTGTTGGAATGTCCGATCAATGTCTGACCGTGTGTACGGGGCATTAATGTTTTTACAATTGCCGTTTTTGGCTTCAGGCGTTTTTGTTTTTTTTTTTTTTGGGGTTTTTTTCTGCAGCCAGTAAACTCACCAACATGTTATCCTATGTGTCCATGCACACATAGGCTGTTATCGGTGTTTTTTGGCAGGGGTGTTTTCTGGCGGAAAGCCCCCCCCCCAGAACTAGAGGGTTTTCAGAGGACTTTTTGCAGCTGTAAAAACGCTCTGATAAAAGCTCTAAAACGCAGAATAACGTGTCCATTTGAGGTCTGTCAGCATTTTTGAGCCAAAAGCTTTTGTGGGAGTAGTTTTGCTAAACAAAAAAATTTTCAAAAACGCTGTAAAACTTATTCTACTGCTACAGCTTTCTACAGCTAATGTTACTGGTGTTTTCATAACGTCCAGTGTGCATGAGGCCTTATACTAATTGCGATCTGTGTGTCTGCTGGGGGCGAGAGAATTGGGGGGATTTACCCCCTTTCTCCTGATGAGTTGTCCAGTGGCGGTGCGTCCACGGGAGCACGGGTGCCGCCCCCCTCTCCAGCCACCCCCCTCTTGCATTTCATGAATCTATCAATGGCTGCCGCTGCCACCCCCTATTCAGGCGCCCAGCCCCTTTTCGTCATCTCCGCAGCCCCACCGAGACCGGTAAGTGCCGGGGGGGAGGGCAGTGGTGGTGTTTGATGTGGGAACAGTGGCTGCATTGATGGGGGTTTTTTCAAAATGTATCAGTTTGTTTGCACCCCCCCCCAAAAAAATTTTTGAGCACCAGCTGCCACTGGAGTTGTCACTGAAACAGGTGATGGAAAAGCTTCCAATGAAGACGCCTGTTTTGGTAACAACTGGCTAAGAAGGGATTTCCCTTTTTACTATGGAGAGATTACCTCTCACTTTGTTTTTTAGCACTACTGGTACTTATCTTAAAACCATATCAAATGTGTTTTTTTTTGTTTCTGTTTTTTTGCCAGAATCGTGCAGCTCTACAGTACAGTAGAACACTTTGTGCCGACATTCTCCAAAGTCTGGTGTGTTGTCGGCTGACAAGACCGTTTAGGAGGAATTTTTGTATTTACTGAAAATAGAAGAAATGTAATGTGATTTGTACACAAATACTTCAAATACCGTCCCATGTTCTAAGGGCAAATAGCAATGCGTAATTATTAAACTTTTGCACGTTTGCCTCCGGTTTGCTCACAATGGAAAGGTTTGATGTGTCCGGGAGGTGAAGAATATTCTGAGCATTTCATTTAGTGAAATTGTGTCACTGACATCAGGAGACAAATCCTACAGATCAACTCTAAAGTGTATATGGAGCCAAATCCCTTTTTTTTTTTTTTTTTTTTTTCTTCATATTTTTTCTGTTTTCTTTTTTCTATTACCTGGTTAAAGAAAAATATGGCAATACAAACTTTTGCTGTTGTCCCTTGAACAGAAATGGGGGAAGAGGGGGTCATCTTTTAGTGGGGACATCTATTCTGTTGACGACCGTTGTAAAAGGGGATTTCCCATGCTTTCTAGAGATTTCCAATCACTACTTGTTTTGTCTCTGGGAAAGGATGTGAATGGAAAGCAGACCACAAAAGAAGAAAACCTTCTTTAAAACATTCTATACTCTAGTTATTAATTTAGGACTCCTCTCCTCCTGCTTTAAGGCCCGGTTCACACCATTGTGGGATTGCAACCTACTGTTGCGTGAGCAAAGCAGCCCACTTTGGAAATGCTGCAGCAAGGAAATCGCATTGTGCTTTTGTACCCGCAAACGACGCTGCGGTTTGAGATGCATGGGGGTACCATTAGGAATGAATGGCAGCCCTGTGCATTTTTAAACAGCAGCGTGTCTTGGTTGCGGGAATCGCTGCGATACCCATAACCATATGCACTACCCATTACCATATGCCCAAGCTTTTGTCGCCAGCTTGATCCTCCATATACCACCACCAGTCCTGTCATTCTGTTAATTTCCTGAGAACCTAGCCCACTTTTGACACATGCCCACTGGGGGCGGGCACGCACGCATCATCACACAATCTGGGCTGACAGTACCCCAAAATGAGCCATTTTTTTTTTTTTTTCCTGTTAGGAGGGGGGAGCACCTCAAACCAACCAAGCTGTGTGCATGAGCCCATAGAAAACAATTCACCTGCGTTCAGACCCATAGCTTGGTGATCTAAAAAATGCCAATTTGGCAGCTGTGTTCGTGATCCCTAAGAGAGGCCAGAGACCTGGCTACATTGTTGACAGACATATCTGAACACAACACTGATCAGAATTTTTTAAATCCTATGGCAGATTACATAGATTTTATTTATTTTTTTAAATGGTTTATTTAGCTGTTTGCCTGGAGTTTAGCCTTCAACTGTTATAAAATTGCAGCTCTCCAGATTGGGACTGGTATTCATTAAGCTGTCAAATAAGAAAGGTGCAATCAGGAATACAGGAGAATACAGCAAGGTCTTTATTTGACAGTTTTATGAATGCTCCCCTCTGCTCCAGCAGCCCAGAGAGCATTTCTTATCAGGTAATATTAGCCCTCTGGATTCTTCTGCACTAACTTTGATTGCGATTTTTACCTTGATGTGCGCACTGCTCATCGCTCTGCAGCAATCTCAGAACTGTTCCATGCCTTTGGTGTAGTATGACAAGTGTGCAGCCTTGCTCAGCACAGGGAAGAACACTATACAGAATAATAATCCTATTAAAAAATCAGTTACATTTCTACTTTCTATAGTGATGAATGATAATGCAGTTACAAAGCACTACACTGCATGACAATCGCAGCAGTTTAAATGTAGCCTTAGAGAAGCATGGGGTAAGGGATCCATCCCAGAGCACACAGTACACTACTTCACCACCAATGAGAATACAAAAACACTGCAGACAGATCTGAGGACCCAATTAGATTATTATGGTGGGTCCGTATTACTGGCAGTCAGCTCCTTAAAGGGCAAGTTCACTTTTCTTTTTTGTTAATAAAACTTGCTATACGATAAAGGGACCACAGCAATTGGGAAAGGAAGAAAAAATTCAGTGGAGAAAAAATTGAGCTTACTGTAAATCGGGCACGCATGGATCAAAATTCAAACGACTTTGGCCCTGCCTATCCTTTAACGCAGTACTAAACCCAAAAAACATTTGTTCTATTTTAAACTTGCTAATTCTTAGATGTAATAGCCGCATTAGTTTTCTTTTTTAGGTTTGCTTTCTTTTATTCTGGTGATCCAGCCAGCAAATCTTTTTCAAAAGAACAAGCCATTCTGCAGGTGTGTTGGTTTACAGCAGGGGGTCTCTGAACTATGACCCTCCAGTTGTCCAGGAACTACAATTCCCATCATGCCTAGTCATGTCTGTGAATTATAAAGTTTTACAAGGCCTCATGGGACGTGTAGTTCTGCAACAGCTGGAGGGCCGTCGTTTGGAGATCCCTGGTGTACAGGGATAAGTCAAACCATTTACCACTGACGGGTGCTTAAAATGATCAGCGTTCATGTGAAAGCTTTATCCCAAAAGTAGAAAAAGGTTTGCTGTAACTGCCTAATAAGGTATTCGCAAAACCATACCTTTTATGGTATGGTTTTATTCTTATAAAATCAAAGCGCACCTGGCCACCCAATCTAGTGTAAACTTGAAAAAGTAGTGTCTGCCAAAGCCACGCCCCCTGACATGTTTTGCTCCACCCACCGGAGCTTAATCCTAGGGTACCAAGATTATAGACTACCTGATGATGAAGCTCTGGGCAGAGCGAAACATGTCAGGGGCGTTGTTTTGGTGGAGATTCATGGGCTGAGGCAAATTTTAAGTCTACACCAGGTTGGCTGGACACTATTGTGGCGCTTTTTATACATCGCTTCAAAGAAGGAGCACCTTTCTCCCTGGTAATTGCGGGAGTTTGGCTTTCCCAGCTTGAGTGGCATTCATCTAGTACCACTGTCACGGTTCGTGTTTCTTTCTGTTTTCCTGCCTTCTTGTAAGTTCCTCCATAAACTCCTGCTTGTCTACTCCCCCCCCCCCCCCATGTTTGGAATGTGCAGTGCATGGTATTTGCAGTCATGTACTCTGCTCTATGCAGATTAGAAATCCCATATTGCCTAGTCCCTAGCCCATCTCAGGAATGAGGAACAGAGGGTAGATACGTTTCTGCCTACAGCAGGATCATGGAGAACAAATGTAACATATCCATCCACTAAGATGATGTCTGATCACAGCAGCAAAAAACAAAAAAAATAGGTAATTTGGGGATTTGGAGGAGGCTGAGCGCAATAGATGAGTTAGCAATACATAATGGAATAGATTTTCTTTTCATTTTTCATCAGTTTAGTGTCGCTTTAATTCATTCTCACTCCATGTTACATTCCCATTAGGATGAAGTATTCCACCTCAATTTGCTCCAGTTAACAAATCGGCAATATCTCAGTTCGTTCAGTTGTAGCAAAAATCCATATATTTATCAACCAGTGGATCTCTGTTCAGTAAGGATGGCCTTTAGCATTATCACAGCTCCCAACTGTCCCTGATTTTGAGGGACTGTCCCTGATTTGGAATAAAGTCCCTCTGCCCCTCTTTCCACCTCATTTGTCCCTCATCTATATAGTTGTATATAAATCATATATATCTATCATATATATCTATATCTATATATATCTATATAGTTGTATATAAAATGCACTTTTTAGCATTCAAAGTGTTTCCCAGTGCTAAATCTTCCAATTTCCAAATTGCTGCATTGGTGAATTTCAAAAGCCAGTATAATAGAATAGTAGTGGTTAAAAACAGCACTTGTGGGTTTAACCAATCCTTTTTTTGTATAATTCTCCTTTAAGTGGTTGTGGCAGGGGGTGTGTTCTATGCCTACATACTTTTGCTAATCGGTGTCCCTCGTTCCCATCTTAAAAAGTTGTGAGGTATGGCATTTGTATCTTTGCAACCATGGTGTCCTCAATTTCCAATGTTGCTGGATTTTCAGCCATTCGAGAGGTTCACCATTGATTATCCACAGCATGCTCTCCCTTGCATTGGTCCCTTCAAATCCTCTTCTGACCATCTTTTGCATCATCAATTTTCTCAGACCAGTTAGCATTTGAGTATTGTCTGAGTTTTTTTATGTAAGAAATAAAAATGTTACTTTTATTGTATTTGTGGGTGGCCACGTTTGTTCATTACATATGCAGGCTCTGCTTCCTGCCTACTAGTGTGGTACAAAGTTCTGCTGTGTGGTTCCATTTTCAATGCATTACTGAGAGGTGGCTGAGAATGTAAACAATAGTCTGTCTGAGTAACTGATTTTATTTCAGTGTTCTTCCAACAAGGTTGAATTGCACTAGTCTAACGTACCGATGACAAATCAACAAATCCTGTATGTAAAAAATAATCGTGAAAATAAAGAGCAGTAGATGTCACGTGGTGTCACTTGTGACTGGTCTTAATATGCTCTGTATTGTGCATCACTGGTCTGTGTATATTTTTAAACGCTGCTTTGTCTAGCTCTGATACCATCAGAGGAATTTGGAGAATTTGGAACTGTTGTGCTTGGTTCTAATCCGGTTTACTTTTTTTTTTCCTTTTAGCAACAAGAACAAGATCCAACAAACCTGTATATATCAAACTTGCCATTGTCCATGGATGAACAAGAGCTGGAAAATATGCTGAAGCCGTTTGGACAGGTGATATCGACAAGGATACTGCGCGATTCCAGTGGCACCAGTCGTGGAGTCGGATTTGCAAGGTGGGCTTAATGGGCACTGGGTTTTAATGGTTTAAAGACCTCCAGTCAAATTTGGATATTAAACTCTGCAACCTGCACAAGGAGGCCACCCACCTGCTTGGGGGATGAGAACTCAAATGCCACACAACTGTTCAGTAGTCCAGATACGTTTTTATTCCAGTAAAGCTGTCCATACTTTGAGTCTCGGCCGGTCCCTACTGAACCGGCCGCGATTCGAACCATCTATGGCTAGCTTATGAGAGGTGTGGACTACAAAATACACAGCTGTGATTGACACCCCTTGAGGCCCAGTGGGTTTGTAAAGAGCAGTTGGGTTTTGTGGGAGGTTGGGTGTTTGTAGGCAGGAAGTGTGACTGCTTCAATGAGAATTTGGATGAACACAATGGGAGTGGGACAATTTTCCGCCAAAGGCAGAAGCAGATGGGACAGAAGACATTGAGGCTGTAGTTCTGTTGTAAGTTAAGTGGTTGTAAACTGCTGCAGTAAAAAAAAAAAACAACTTTCCCCTGTAAGACCATTACATAATATGCTAGTATGAATCGAGCACATTATGAAATGCTTGCCTTAGAATGAAGCCCTCCAGTGGCACGCTGTCACCGCTGATGGGGCTTCCATCTTTCTCCGGTCTTCTATCGGACTCCGGACCCCGGACCTTCAGAGCGCATGCGCCGGGGACCTCACCAGCTGCATCCAGTGTGACGAACTCCTAAATGGTGCCCGTTTAGGAGATATTCATTTTACCCACAGGTAAGCCTATAATAAGGCTTACCTGTAGGTAAAATAAATATCTCCTAAACGGGCACTATTTAAAATCACAAAGCGGACTTTTCTACTGCTTTAAGGACAGGTTGCTTATTCACTTTTCTGTTTTGTTCGGACACAGCGCCTCCTTAATCTTGACAATTGGGTTATATTGCCTCCGCAAGAGTAGGACTAGGCAGGACAAAAAACACCTGGCTGTGCCCACGGGCTGTCCTCAGTCAGTATATAACCCCCTCCCTGCTCTAGGTGTTCAGTTTATTTTTGTCTAGTCAGGAGTAAGGACCTAGCTCCTTGCTGGGATCTTTTGGTCCTAGCAAAGTTTGCTTTTTGGCTTTCTTCCATGCATTTTCTCCTGGAAGATCTACAATCAACTGCTGGGCTTGGCGACTGGCTAGATAATCTAGATCCAGTGGTCTCCCCAGTCCAGCCAGCAAGCGCGTGCAGACCGCAGCTATACACTAAGTCGGCCGAGACCTAGCCTCAACGGGCGGAGGCTGGCCCGCGAGTTAAATGTCTTGCAAGGTCACATATGAACGGGGTCCGAGTTGCAGAGTTCCCTTGGCTGACAGCCCCCCCCCCCCACTTCGGTGGCAAGGAGTTCTGTCTGGAGGGTCACCTGCACCATGGATCGGTAAGTACTCCTTTGTGCGGTTTGGGGTGGATGCAGGTACCCTCCAGGGATGGTCGGACCTGCCTGCAGGTTCCCTCCTCCCATCCTAAAGTTCCTTGGTTAAGCTGGGCTTCCCCCTCCCCCAACAGATTGGTGGGAGTCCCAGGGCAGGCAGCAGAGACCCCTGGGGGTCTCATCCGCCATTCCCCTTTTGGGTGGTGTGTGTTCTAGGGCAGAGAGCACAGCGGTGTCCCCTTAAATGCTCACCCTGTCTGGAGTACAGTACCTTTTTTGGAGGAGGGTCACCTTGCAGAGGGTGCAACGATGTTGAAGGCACAGAGGATCCTGGCAGCATGTTTCAGCATGTCAATTGGCCGACGGCCATGTTTGGGAGGTCCGATGACATCACGGCGGCCATTTCCCTTGGTTTGACTTGTCTCCGGCCTGTGGTCATGTTTGTGTAGCCGGTGGTATCATGGTGGCCATTTTCCTTAGTCTAGTAAGACGCTAGAGATGGCTGGAGCCTCATGGAGATGCCAGGGCTCCTCCTCTTCCTCTTTTCTTCCTCTTTTCTTCCTGTCTGGGATGTATGAAACGGATGCCGACCATTGGTGTTTGCTGGGTCCGAATTGAGGCGCTCTTCCGCTAGGAGGGTGAGTCTTTGGGGGTTCTTGTGTATCTCCCTCTCTGCTAATAGGTACCCTGGCCATTGGGGTGTCCCTTGGTGCCAAAGATTCCTTTTGTACCACAGGGTCTTCTTTCCTATCGCCTCCGCCGCTACCGACAGCTCTGATAAGCGGCGGAGGGCACCGGAGAGTGGTGGGGGGACCCCTCTCCCGCTGCCGATATATGTGATCTTGCGGCGAATCCGCCGCAGAGACCACTTTTATCTGAAACCGGATCGTTCACTGAAGAGGATACCAGGTTTATGGTAGCTAGCTGCTGCCATAACGATATCCCTACTCAAAGTGCCCACGTATATAGACGTGAGCCGGTCTGGAAGTGGTTGATGGCCTAGCCATTGAAAGCCAGGTACTGAGAGATGGAGGTCTGTCGGGATCCGTGATCCCTACTATGGTGAAGTGAACTCTCTAGTAAGATGTACAATCGTACGTGGAAAACGTATGTATCAGGTACCTCTCCAGGCTGATTGAATCTACAAGGGAGAGAGAGCTGCCTGCTAGCAGCTGCGTGGGCTTTTCACCCCCCTTCCGCTCCTCTCACACACGCGGACACACAGAACTGTTTACTTTGTAACCTCCCTATTGGAAGAGACTGAGAGCCAATCAGGGAGCAGCATCAAAACTGTGGAATATGATGTCCCAGCACAAGGCAGCCTGACTGTGTGAGGGGGCAGGACTGCAAATCCAAGGCTGCACTGCATAGAGTCAAGAGGTTTGTGGGAGAGACTATAAAAGTACAGGGCAGACCAGGCCAAGGAGGCCTTGTTTTTCCTGTATCCCATCAGGAGAGCAACCTTCTGTTGCTGTGTGAGGGGATTGCGGCCTATCAAGGGACACAAAGCCTGCAGCTCCAGCCCAGAGGGATAGAACCCCGCATGCTTCCAGAAGGATGCTCTGCAGCAGCGCGGTATGTCACGGAATCTGCCGACTCTTTAGTGCGTACCTTCATTCAAGGAGTCCGGCATGTGGCTCCGCCTGTATGGTCTTATATTGTTAATAACGTTTAATACATTTTTTTTTTTTTTTATAGTGATTCAGAAAGGTACCAGTCTACCCCTAATGAGTTCAAACTGTAGGCATGGACAGGCCACCAAATGAACTAGATAGTTGCGTCTATAAAATTAACAGGTAAACAAAACTTGCAAATCAGATTAAGACGGCAGGTCCAAGATGATAAACTACATCAAAAATATACACACATGGCTTAAAGTGGAGTTCCACCCAAAAGTGGAACTTCCACTCATTAGATTCCTCCCCCCCTCCGGTGACACAGTTGGCACCTTTCAGGGGGGAGGGGGGTACAGATACCTGTATATTACTTCCGGCATAGATAGCCGCAGAATCTGCGGTTATTTAAGCCACTTCCTGCTCCCTCCCCGCTGCCTGCTGGGAAACACACGGGTCCCAGAGGCAGCAGGGAGCATCCTTATTGCGCGGCGCGACTCGCGCATGCGCAGTAGGGAACCGGGAAGTGAAGCCGCACGGCTTAACTTCCTGATTCCCTTACCGAAGATGGAGGCGGCAGCACCCGAGGACGGAGAGACGCTTCGGCCTCGGGTGCTGACATCGCGGGCCCCCTGGACAGGTAAGTGTCCATGTTTTAAAAGTCAGCAGCTGCAGTATTTGTAGCTGCTGACTTTTAAAAAAAAAAATTTCGGCGGCGCCCCGCTTTAAGGATATTTCAAACTTGGGGATAAGTTACACATTACACTCTACACGCTTGTATATTTAGTCTAGCTATAGCAGTCGATAAGTTGGGTGCCTCCCTGGATTTCCAGAGGCTGCTTATAGTGAGCCTTGCTGCTATTAATGTGTGCCTGTACAGTCTCTCTTGCCGCTGTGGGATTTAAACTTGGTACTATCTGTTCTCCAGAAACCTCCATTCAAGGAATATTCGGGAGATTCCCTTACCTACGTTGCCCTAGAAGGCCCCAGTGGCATTCTTGGTGGCTATTACCTCGGCCCACAGGGTTTCGAAGTTGGCGGCATTATCCTGTTGTATTCCCCATTTAGTACTCCATAGGGATAAAGTGGTTCTTCATCTCTTGTCTGTCATTTCTGCCCAAGGTTGTCTCTGACTTCAATTTGAATGAGGACATTGTGTTGCCGTCCTTGTGTCCCAAGCCGGCTCATCCCAAGGAATTTCCTTTGCATACCTTGGATGTGGTTCATGCGATTCGGGTGTATCTGGCAGCCACTGAGTCCTTCCGAAGGTCAGACTCAGGCCTATTCTATTAAGGGTTTGGTTCCTCCTTACCCTGTCACGGCGCATTCTACTCGGGCGCTTTAGTGCTTCTTGGGCCTTCCGTCATCAAGCGTCAATATCACGGGTTTGCAAGGCCAAGGTCAGTGAGGCCACTGACGACCAAGTGTGCACTTGGTCGTCAATGCATACCTTCACTAAATGCTATAAAGTAGATATTTTTGCATCTGCGGATACTTTTTGTCACAAGGTTTTGCAGTTTGCTGTTTAAAGAGGGGGGTTCTCTTTTGAGGGTGTTTTTCTTTAAATCTTTATTTTTCAGATGGGGCTCCTGTGACCCAGTTAAGGCTCCTGTGTCCTGGTTGGGGCTCTTGTGGTTAGCCTTGGGTTATTTTGCCCACCCCTTATTTTTCTTGGGTACTGCTTTTGGATGTCCCAATGGTCAAGCTTAAAGCGGAGTTCCACACAAAAATGGAACTTCCGCTTTTCGGAACCCTCCCCCCCTCCGGTGTCACATTTGGCACCTTTCAGGGGGGAGGGGGGTGCAGATACCTGTCAAAGACAGGTATTTGCACCCACTTCCGGCATAGACTCCCATGGGAGTCTATGCCTCTTCCCGTCCCGACCGCGCTGTCTGCTGGGAACACACAGCTCCCAGCAGAGAGCGGGGACCACTAGGGACGCGCAGCGCGACTCGCGCATGCGCAGTAGGGAACCGGGAAGTGAAGCCGCAACGCTTCACTTCCTGATTCCCTCACCTAGGATGGCGGCGGCAGCTGCCGAGAACCGAGCGGGTTCTCGGCGTCCCCTGCCGACATCGCTGGACCCCGGGACAGGTAAGTGGCCATGTATTAAAAGTCAGCAGCTGCAGTATTTGTAGCTGCTGGCTTTTAATATTTTTTTTTTTTTGGCGGTGTGGGTGAACCCCCGCTTTAAGGAGGCATCAAACAAAGGAGAAAATGGGATTTTTTTACTTACTCGCCCTAAAATCAATTTCTGAGTTCGGACACGGCACCCACCCCTCTATGGAGTTTTTGATACTTCTATTACTGCTTGCTACTAAACTGAATATCTAGAGCAGGGAGGGGGTTATATACTGATGACAGCCTATGGGTGTAGCCAGGTGTTTTTTTTGTTCTGCCTAGTCCTCCTGCGGAGGCGATATAACCCAATGGTCAAGATTAAGGAGACGCTGTGTCCATCAAACTCAGAGAAATGTATGTATTAAATTAAAATAAAAAAAATTTTCTGATTAAAAAAAATAAAAAAACTCAGAGAAATGTATTTTATGGTGAGCACAAAAATCCCATGCCAAATCCCAAGTTTTGTGCACCAAAAACGGACTTGCAAATGCCACTGTGAACCCCCATCCTCCTCTACACTAGCTTGTTAAACATAGAAATGGGTCTGTCCTGTTTAAATGAAGGCATTTTGCCCAATTTCCAGTGTAGATAAAAGCTGTACATAAGAACAACTGAGTATTTTAGTGTAAAATAATTTTCAGTTAACAACTTGTTTACGTTATTAACTTTGCTTCTCCCTCACTTTCAGGATGGAATCCACAGAGAAATGTGAAGCAGTGATCAATCATTTTAATGGAAAGTTTATTAAAACGCTTCCTGGTGTTTCAGGTTGGTACATTTTGATAAACTTTTAAAGCCCCTTCCATAGGGCAAAACAGAATTACCCTACAGCTGTTCAGATACTGAGTCTTGAGGGGTCCACTTTTTACTATGGGCTTAATTATCAAAACATATGTAGCAAACCGCAAGGTAAAACGCAGCAGTAAGGGCTGATTTTGTTTTTGTCTGCACAAGTCCAGACACATGAACAAAAGGGGCGCTGGATTATGATTGTCTAAGGGTCAATGAAATCATCACTGGGCACACCACCCTCAGGAAAAAGAGGATCCAGAGTTGAGAATCTACACAGATAACATCCAAGGTAATTTTAATGATAACATTGATACATAGAATATACCAACGCGTTTCAGGCCCCGAAACAAGTTAGATTCGTTCTGATACAAATAAATTGAGCTGCACATGCAATAAGATTTACTGTATATGGCTGAGTCAGCATATCTGTCCAGGAAAAAGATTATGAATCTGGATGAACAAAGATGGCTCCATCCTTCTAGAGAGCAGATGAAGGTCTTCTCAGGGGAGGTACTGTAATCCTTTAAGTGCATGCTTAACTCGGAGATTAGTTCATGTTCTGTAACATGTTACACCCATATTCTGGGTTAACATGTAACAGATTACAGATCCACCAGCCCCCTTACCCCCCATTCTGACAGCTAGTGGGGATCTGCTTTCCCCTGCTAGCTGTGACAATTTGCAAAAAACGCAACTGTGCAGGGCTATGCCCTCCCTGCCAAGTCATGCATTCATCGTGTTCTGTGAATGGGGGAAACTACAAGGTCCAACAGCCTTGTAGTTCCCAATGAACTGCCATAGCGCTATTGAGCGTTGTGTTAGTTCATTACGTCTTCCAGTCTTTGTATAACTGCTTGCCCAGATCAGAGGTATGGCCAGACAAATACAGACAGTCTGCAGGACCGTGTCATTACACCCATGATCTGCTGATTGTGGGTGCAATGCTTTACGGGCATATTTTTTACATGCAAGAAAATGTGCATTTATTTTTTTGTATAGGTGACCTTATCCTTTAACCACTTGCCAACCGTATTCTGTGTGTATGTATATGTGTGTATATTATATTTTCATTCAGCAAGGCAGCTCTCCTGCGCCGAATCACGTACCTAGTGCGTGATCCAGCACTTATAGGTCTGAGGCGTTCGCCACTGGCGACCCGGGTACGGGGGTCTCTGTCTGCTGATGATTCAGTACACAGGCAGAGCAGCGGTCTGTCTATGTAAATGAGGCAGATCGCCGTTCTGTCAGTGAACCCCCCTAAGCAGGGGCACCGATCTATGCTTTCTCCTAGTTTAAGCACTTTTTTTTTAAAAATTCAATAAAAAAAAAAAAAATGTTCAATTGTTTGTTTATAGCGCAAAAAATAAACTGCAGAGGTGATCAAATACCATCAAAAGAAAGCTATTTGTTGGGGGAAAAAAGCACATACGCTTTGTTTTAGGTACAGCGTTGCACAACCACGCAATTGTCAGTAACGCAGTGCTGTATTGGAAAAAATGGCCTGGTCAGGAAGAGGGGTGAACCTTCCGAAGGTCAAGTGGTTAACATAGAAAAATATGATGCTAGATCCACTTTCTGTGGCTGATGATTCCCAGTTAACAGAGCTGAAATGGCCCCACTGAATTGTTAAAATGGTTATACGCGTGTAAAGAATTTGGTGTTCAAAGTGTGCAATTCCTTAGGCGTCATGCACATGAGACGCTGTTAAACGCGCATTCAGAGGCAGTTGGACACTTTTCAACTGCCCCTGAACTCATTCAATGTTATCCTATGTGTCCATGTACACAGTCTGATTTTTTTTTTTGGCGTTTTCCAGTTGCGTTTAACCTAATTTTTCCAGAAGCAAAAAAAAGGGTTCAGACGCTAAACGCCGGTACCGCGTTTAGCCGCGTTTTGCGTTTGTGTTTTTAAAGGAACCCTATTTTTTGGACCAGAAAACACAGAAATATGATGGTAAACTGCAGCAGAGAATGACATTTTGCCATATCTGGGGGCCACTTGGTGCTAGGAACCCCAAATTTGGTGAACTAGTACTACAACATATGCAAAGTTGGGGTTCCTAGCACCAAGTGGCCTCGAGATACAGGGCCCCCAAAATCGTGTTGCAAAATGTCATTCTCTGCTGCAGAAAAGTGCTTTGGGAGGGTCTTTGTTATCCTAACTAAACGCTTCTAGACGCAAATGCGGTAAAACGCCGCTAAACGCGGCAAAACAGGCTTTTCTAAACACCGGTTTCAGCTTTTAAAAACATGTGTTCAGCAGAGTTTGCACCGGCGTCTCGTGTGCATAAAGCCTTAATGCCTGCACAAAGCTGCTGTGACTAGCTGATCAGATATATCATGCAGCAAGTAGGACATTCTGATAGTTCTTTGAATACTTGGCATGTAGCATTGCTCTGGAAACACAGGCATTCAACTGTTAAGCTGCTTTAACACATTGCTCTTTGTTAACCTGAACTTTTATTTTTCCCCTTATCTTTCAATCAACTCCTGACAGTAAACATAAAGGCAGAGATTAATTTCGTGCCATACCACCATGGGGCTCAAGAACCTAGTGCATGTATTTTATGCATCTTGCCACTCTCTGCTGATAAAAGGCATAGTCTGGTCACTTTGAGTTCCTATGCTTTACAGGTCTGTCTTAGTAGAAGATGATCGTACCCTTACCAGTAATCCGTGTTTGTTCTTGCAACCTGGGGTGGACTGGGACTCTAGGGCCCATAGGGGAAAGGGAGGAAGAGGGCACACTGTGTGGCACCCAAAAAAAATTTGCCATGCATTCTTCACCATGGTAATGGCGCAATATCACTCAATCTTTACTCACTAAAGGAAAGTAACATGGATCTTGAGCAGCATTAAACCAGACTTGAGGTGCCATGCCAGAAGAGGCAGTCAACAGGGCCAGCGATGCTGCAGATGATCCTTTAATTCCCCCACTCCACACATGAAGGCAGATTGGGGAAGAAGTGACATGCCCCGTCACCTGACTGTACACTCCACACCAGAGCCCAGGAATGCTGTGACCCAATGTATTTCCTGTTTGGTGGAGTAAGGACTACAACACTCCCCCACCACTCGACTGCGCACTGCCGTTCAACTTCGCCTCTCATTTGCTAGGACATGATATGGGACCCCCTTTCCCAGATGCTTTGAGCATTTTTGCCCTATTTCCATGGGGCCCAGCAGGCCCCCCACTAGCAGGTGCTTTTCATTATTTTTTATGGGGATTCTTTTTCATGGCAACCCCTGGTAGCCCTATTTGGGGGGGCGCTACCAGGGGGTCCCCATGTGGGCCAGTTTGCCCCTGCCTGCAGCCTCTGAAAAAGTGGGCAGTGTTCCCATTACTAAAGAGAATTGAATTTCAAATAGCCCCTCCAAGCCACCACTAGAGGGTGATATTTGGGTATGAGCTATTGAATTCATTCAGCTCTGCTTAAAGTCGGACTCTCAACAGTACCCTCTAGTGGCAGTAAGGAGAAGCTACTTTTTTCCCCATTCGTGTGAACACAGCACAGGAGGGTGGCAGGCCAAGCTGATTGAAATCAAAGTCCTCTTCCGTTAAGATAATCTAAGAGGTTATATTGGCTTTGTTTGAGAGGATAGAGGGGCAAGTGAAATACAGGCAGATTTGGTCATTGAGACAGATCTAACTTTTTTTTTTTTTTTTCTTGGCTCAAGTAGGCAATGGTTAAGGCTGGCCATAACTATTTTGTATAGTTACATTGGTCCAGCTTGGACCAGTGAGGGTATGTATGTGCCATACCTGTGGGATCACCATGAAAGCTGGAAATCCTGGTAGTAGGCACTTCTGCTACAGTGATCACCACTAGCTTCTATGTCCCATGTTAAGCAGCTGCCCTGAAAAACACTGAGAAAACTGTGAATTCATTGAGAGAAAGGAAAGTTTTTGAATGGGACCCTTAGCTGAGCAAGTGGCCGCTTGTGTTCACTAAGCAGCAGGGCAGCTGCTCAAAGCAGGACCCAGAAGCTAGCAGCAACCACTGGAGTAGCAGTTCCTACTACAGTAACTTCCAACTTCCATTGGGTTTTCACAGGTATGGCACATAAATATATAATCCAAGCTGGACCAATTTAACTGTACAAAATAGTCTATACCTAAACTTCAGCTTTACATTTTATTTAACTGTCGAGTAGGGAAGGCCACACTCTGGCTTTTTTGTCTGTTTTTTTTTTCAGTGTATGGGCAGCCTTGTCTAAAAAATTTTTTTTTTTTTTTTTTTTTTACTTTGCAATCATCTGTGTCCTTTTTTGCTTTATGTTTTTTGACTACACGATAAAGAGAGCAAATTTCTCAAGTGAGGTAACTCCTGTTTTGTCCCTAGAAAGTGACCCTATTTGAAGATTTCTCTCTTCCAGTTCTAGTAACAAAATTTTGGACTTTTCCATCACTTTCAGTCATGGCGATAGTGGTCTCAAGGCCCAAAAAGCTGAATCACTTTAGCAAGGGGACACAGTAGTGAAATCCTGATGGAGAATCTAACCCCTCACCACTCTATCAAAAATTAAAAAAAATTTAGATGCAGAACCTAACTGTATCTGAGCAGCACAATCCAAAAAAGCTATTTAATTCACTCAAGTGGTTCTAAAACCTCCAGTGTGCAGCAGACCCCCCCCCCCCCCCCTCATGCTTACCTGAGCCCCATCTCGATCCAGCGCTTCAGCTGTTCGTGACTCTCACTGATTGGCTGAGATACAGCAGCGGGCGCCACTGGCTCCTGCTGCTGCTGTCAGTCAGTGAGCCAATGAGGGGAGGGGGGCAGAGCCGAGCCATGGTTCCGTGTCTGAATGGACACAGAGCAATGGCTCAGGTGTCCCATAGCAAGCTGCTCGCTGTGGGGGCACTTGGCAGGAGGGAGGGGCCAGGAGCGCCAGTAAAGGACCCGAGAAGAGAGATCTCAGGGCTGCTCTGTGCAAAACCACTGCACAGAGCAGGTAAGTATGACATGTTTTGTTAACATGACTTTAATATCCTTTTTTAATATTCAAAGCAAGCTCACCTATCCATCCATATCTCCATAATTTTATTTTGTTGAGAAATCCCTTTAGAAAACTCCCCCCCTAGCATTTCTAGTTGTGGCCATCTTGAGTAAGGGTAGATGTTCATGCTGCATTTACTTCTGGAATCCATTTGCCCCTTAGCTCAGGCATGCAGGCAAGAGGATGCTCTTAGCTGTGAGTTTCTCCTGCCCTCCAGGTGAAAGATGAAAAATGCCCATGATGACTGGGATGTATAAAATCCATTTCCCCTAGCCTAGGAAGCAACTGAAGGAATGTAAAAACAAAAAATGAGTAAATATATACCCTCCCTTCCTATATATTTAGTAGTGTAAGGATTAAAAATGGTTAATGTTAACTGAGGAAGTTCTGTTCCGCTTTAAACTAACAGTACAGACAGGAATTTTTTTTTTTTTATGTACACGTTGCACTTCAACACCACCACCTCCACCATTACCAGGTCTCCTCTAAATGGAACTTTCCTTTAGAAAGTAAAAATGGCTTTGCCATTTAAGAATCCTTATTCACTGTCCAGCGTTCCGAACAGAGACCTATTAATCTCTGCAGACCTTCCTTAATGTCGGTGACTCTGCTACCTTTTAATACGGATTTCTCAGGTATGCGAGTCACAGGGTGAGTGATTTAGAAATGAATGTAATTATATGTGATTCAGCCTCCTAGATAGAGCACCCGGACTGCCTTTAATTACAGCGTGTGTTGGGGGTGATTTACGAGCAGCTTGACTTCGCAGGAAGGATCTGAAACGCCCTTCTATGACTGTTCGGGGTTTGATATAATCACCATTGGCATTATCCATCATTCTGATGAAGAATTATTTATGCAGACATGATCACAAACCTACTATAATTTTTTAATGTGCTCCAGGACTTTAGGACCTTCCTGTAATGAGGACTTTACTCGGACGTATGACAGACAAATGAACACGTTAGATGGCCAAATATGTCATATTTAGGGGGGTTTAACTATTTTAGGCTGTAGTTTGCACATTATAGTCATGGACTTCTTTTTAAACAGTCAGTCCTTGGCAGACGAGGCTACAAACGATGCATTGAAAACACGAACGTTCTCCATATCGGGGTTGAAAACTGGAGGAGCTTGTGACCCATTACTCTTCCATATGACACTGCTGGTTCTTGGGTGCTTGAGCACCATCACTGTGGATGCTGGGAGAGAGTTACACTGGGCTTTCTTGGCAATGCACGCTCAGAAAGAACAATCTATTCAAATAAAACCTGCAATCTCTGACCACCTCCTTGTATCTTGCCTACAGTCGCTGACCACCTTGTGTCCTGCCTGCAGTCTGACACAGAATATTTACTGAATTTTAATTGTGGCTCTTTGATGTTGAGGGTTCACACTTGTGACCTCCATCCCAAAGTTAACCACTGATTTTTGCAGATTTTTTTTAACCGCATTGGCTTTGTATGCTGTACCTGCATCTGCTCTATACAGATGTGCACATTTTTATCTTGATATCATTCTGATCATGAACAGCAGCTTTATCTGCAGCTTCATAACCGCGCAGAAAATTTTTACACACACGCAGATTCTTGTGAATGCAAAACTGGGAAACTAGAGTTCGACCTGCATCGGTCAATCAGCCTAATATATGAAAAAAGCTTAGTGTATATAAATCGTAAAATGTTAGGTAAACCTACTAGGGCAGTAACATTAAACAAGAAAAGCTAAAATGAAATGTTGGCTAAAAGAAATGAAAGGCTAGAAGTTGATTGTAAAGCCGTATCTCAGAGGATGCACACATCCCATTTTGTAGGTTTTGTTGGGAAATGAGCTTGCTCAGGGCCATTGTAGACTCTGAACTGAGACTGGATAAAATGGAATAATTAGTTTTGCTGAGATGCTCTGTACTTTCCTGGCACAATACACAGCAGGTATACAGGGAGCATTTCTAGATTTCTCTACTGATACCACCAGATATGTCAGCTGAAGAGTAGAAAACAGTGATGGCATTGCACAGGGCTGCAAGCTTTAAATTTGCCCCGAAAAAGGACTACAGTCTAATTGATGAACTCATCAGCGGCATGGGTAGAATCTCTAAAATTACATTCTCTACCCAAAAACGTTATATCTACATTCTACGAACAGTAAAGACATTTAAACTGTCTCCAGTCTAATAAAAAGATATGAGAATATAATTGTATATATGAAACGTGATTGCCTCTCATCTTGCATTCACACACATCACTACATAGCCGTTAAAGCAGCCTATAAGCCCTAAAACATTGCATGTGCTGTTCTGGAAGTCTAGGATGTTTACCCCCTTACCTTTTCCAGCTAACTATTGGTTCTTTAGAATGATGGACAGCCTTACTGGCTAATAGGATGGAAGGTACCGACTGGAGTTCAGCATTCTCTACTGTAGGTGGGGCTTGCATAATTAAGTGCCCAGTGTTTGAGGATGTCCAGGAACCTCTGGGTGCCTGCTTTCAATTCCTGGGGTGAGTTAAAGTTCAACATGGAAAGATTAATTCAGAGAGGTTACTTAGGAAAGGTGAACTCCACTTGTTAAATGTCTGAGGATTTGGATCCGGCACTCAATAGGGATCTTCCAGAGGATGCTAGGTGTTCCTTGAGCAGTGGTTGATTGCCCTCTCATTTAATGGTTCCTTCATAGTTTCATGACTGGAGGCCCTTGGCAAAGCCCAGCAGCATAAAACCAATTATATCTTGTGTTGTCTGATCACCACTATAAGGGATATTTGTGCCATTGACCCCTAATAAAATGGTTTTAGCAAGTTCCTTAAGATCTGAAAAAATATTTGTGGTTCCTCTGGGGTAAAAGGTTGAGAGAGGCTGGTCTATGCTGCTTGCAAAACTGTGTTCATTTCCAGCAACAGTCACTCTATAGGGTTGATGTACTAAAACTGGAGAGTGCAAAATCTGGTGCAGCTGTGCATGGTAGCCAGTCAGCTTCTACCTTCAGCTTGGTAAATTAAAGTGATTGTAAAATCTCATTTAAAAAAAACAAAAAAACAAACAAGTTATACTTGCCTCCTCTGTGCAGTTTGTTTTGCACAGAGCAGCCTGGATCCTCCTCTTTTCGGGTCCCTCTTTGCTGCGCCTGTCCCCTCCCTCCTATCTAGTGCCCCACAGTCGGAAGCTTCCTGTAGGACACTGGAGCCAAGTCATAGCTCCCTGTGTCCATTCAGACTATGAGCCCCAACCCGCCCTGCCCCCTGATTGACTGACTTTGACAGCCGTGGGAGCCACTGGTGCCACTGCTGTCTCAGCCAATCAGGAGGAGGTGTTCCGGTTGGCTTAGACATTCGTGGAGAGCGATGGGGCTCAGGTAAGTTACTAGGGGGGTGTTGGAGAGGCTGCTGCACACTTTTTTTTTTTTTTTTTTTTTTTTTTTTTTTTTTTTTTTTTGTGCATAAAATGCATCAAGTTAAAAAAAAAAAAAAAAACCTTCTGCCTTTACAACTTTAAGCTTTGACGGGGGGACCTGGCAGCTGATTTCTATGCTAAGTTGTACTAGATTTTGCACGCTCCAGTTTTAGTAAATCAACCCCTATGCATATCAAACACTAGGCCATTTGCTGTGAGATCAGGTAATATAATGTAACGTACAAGGATGGGGAAACTGCTAGCGTCTCACTAGCAAGTTATTGATACATATGCTAGCCAATAGCTTGTAAGCCATAAGGGATTGCTCTGATTATGGTTTCTTCATTCTGGTTGGACTCTCCTGGAAGGCAGATCCATTCACTGCAATACATAGACGTAAACAATTTCTTTTTGCCAAGACTCCCATCCACTCCCTGTTCTCTCTAAAACATTAAGTGACACATAATGAATAATGTATTACCACTCAAGGTGTAGGCTGATGTAGCTCTACATTTATAAGCCATTTATATGTTGGAAACTTCTATTAGATTGGTATGGTATCAGTCATAGCTGGGCTGTACTACTGAACAAATCACTTGTAATTTAAAGGGTATTGTATGAACATGAATGCATTAGGATAACTAGAAATGAATGACAGATATATGTACTATGATTGTAGTAATTTTTGAGGTGACAGGAGGAGAGTGTTCCTTGGCTGTAATCATGTAAGAAAGGGCTTGTACTGGCTGACTCATACTCTGAAGCTTAAGGTGTTACTACAAGTGATGTAGGTAATGCATAGAACATTGCTACACATGTGATTTCTGCATTTCACTGCTGTAGGGTTGCCAACTCTCACCAATTCAGTTCAATTCAATCCTAGTTTTTTTTGCTGGAATTAATCTTTATGAAGAGGTTTTTTTAGTTGTCCAGCTTTACCTCTGCCCACTGATGGAGGTCATAATTTGTCCACAATCAGTTGTGTGGACAAATTTATAAAGAACAGCGTGTCTTTATAGTGTATATCTTTCCTAGTTAAAGAAAATCCACTCTTAAACAGTTGTCATGGGATCAAGTGTTCCTTCTATTTCTGTTCTGGTGATGACTCAAATTTTTAGGCTTACCTTCAAGCCGGTCATAGACTGTTCGAATCTCTGCCGGTTCTGCAGGAACCAGCCGAGATTCAAACCATGTATGGGCAGGCTAAATATACCTAAGTTGATGCATCAATCAACTTGAGTACAACTAGCCTCCTGGATTTTACTTGCGATTATTGCTAGTGGCTGCTATAGCTGCTAGCAATAATCACTGTGCTCTCCTGGTGGGGATGGCTTCCCCCACCGGGAGAACACAATGGTTCTGTGGGAGGGATTCCCCACTGTCTGATAGGGGGGGGGGGAGGGAATCAAGCCATTTTCTTTCCTGCAACCAATCGCAGAGTCTATGGCTGGCCTCACTCTCATTCCTGGAGACATTGGTGATGAGAACAATTTTAGAGATTGAATCTCCCTGATGGCATCAAAAACGGCAACATGGCAAGTTGATTTAACCCCTCACTAGTCTATCCAAATCTTTAAAAAAAAATGCCTTTCAGTTCTACTTTAATATATCGAATTGCCCTTTTAAATGTGCTGCTAGCTATGCCATTTGCAGAATCTATTTGGGGAGGAAACAAATGACGTCACACTGGTTATGTGGAGGGAATTCATGGACGGTTTTCTATAGTTTTTCACCACAAAATGGCTACTTCAACTTTAACAGGTACACTTAAAAATTGTGTGCCTCTCTTCTAATAGAAGTAGTGGTGATGGGGTGTATATAGTATATTTTTTTTCATGTGACTTGCTTATGCCTTTGCTATTCTTTTGCAGCTCCCACAGAAGCTCTACTGTGCAAGTTTGCCGACGGAGGTCAAAAGAAGAGACAGACCCAGAACAAATATGTCCAGAATGGAAGAGCTTGGCCGAGAGAGGGGGAGGTGAGACTTGTAAGTCTTTCCATACAATTTCGGGGTGGGTGCATGAACAAATTTGCTTAAAAACATGACTCGCACACACTTGCACACGCAGCTCTTGGCTTGGAGCAGCCACAGCATGGGTGTGTTGAACTTTGTTGTTGCACTTGTGTACTCAATCTCTTCCGTCCCTGTCTAAAATTCACCCACATATCCATCAGTGAACTCTTCAAAGCTATGCAGCTTGGCTCGTATATTACCATTACTTTTCTTCCCATGCATGGGAAGGCATGTAAACCAACTATTACAGAATGACGAAAAAAAATGATTCCATCCATGAGTCCAATGTCAAGGCCCATAGGTGTAACCAGGAGGAATGGCATAGGGAATGAGCATAATCGTACATGCTCAGATCTGCAACCCACAGCTATCTATGGTCATCGTATATCAGGCGGACTTGCTAGTCTATGGTTACCTACTTGCACCCCTACCCACATCATCTGCATACCCCAAAGTTTTTAAAAACCTTCCAGCTTACCTTTACTCCCAAAGCAATCCAGCTGGTTAGCTGATGATCAGGGTCCATGCTTTGTGATGACACTAGCTCTGTGGGTGAATCATTGATAGCCTGGGCTCACATGAAGGGGTGACACTAAGAGGACCTACATTTTCAGCACGCATAGATGGTAAATGGTGTGAAAGTCTGCATATTGGGCTCTGTCGGGTACCATAAGATAGGACTGTGTATACTGAATGTGCGTGAGAACCCTTAAAGGTTGCATTCACTCTCCCTCTTATCAAGACTGTTTCACGGGAGGGGGATCTACCAAGGTTGAGTATTTAAATCTGGGTTGAATTAAGCCCTGTATTTCCTATGACTTTACCTAGTACTGAGGTACACTTGCAGGGAGTAGAGTGCAGGACAGGTGTCTTTATAATCTCTTGCTACAAAGTTTTGGCTGATGTTAGATCTACTTGCTTAATAAATTACCGTATATACTCAAGTATAAGTCGTTCCGAGTATAAGTCGAGGCCCTAATTTACCACAAAAAAATGGGAAAAACATATTGACCCGAGTATAAGACGAGGGTGAGAAATGCACAGCTACTGTAAGTGGAAAAGAGGGTCAACAATGCCCATCTGCAGCCTCACTGTGCCCATTTGCAGCCATAGGTCCCCCGAACTTCAAACTCGGTAGTTAAGGGTTCCTAGATGCCCCCCTAGCTGCAACCAAAATTTGGGGTCTCTGAACCCAAAGGGTCCCAAAATGACATTGCTGCAGATGGACACAGTTGACCGAATTTGGGGCCCCGTATCTTGGGGCCACTTAGTGCTAAGAACCCCAAATTCGGTGTGCAAACCCAGTGAAACTAGCACCATAAAATATCCAAAGCTGGGGTTTCTAGCACCAAGTGGCCCCGAGATACAGGGCCCCAAAAATCAATTCAGAAAATGTCAAGCACTTTTCTGTAGCAGAGAATGACATTTTCCAAAGCGGTTTTGGGGCCCCGTATCTCGGGGCCACTTGGTGCTAGGAACTCCATCTTTGGATATGTTATGGTACCAGTTCCACTGGGTTTGCACACCAAAGTTGGGGTTCCTAGCACTAAGTGTCCCTGAGATACGGGGCCCCAAAGTCGGTTCAGAAAATGTCAAGCACTTTTCTGTAGCAGAGAATGACATTTTCCAAAGAGGCTTTGGGGCCCCGTATCTCGGGGCCACTTGGTGCTAGGAACTCCATCTTTGGATATGTTATGGTACCAGTTCCATTGGGTTTGCACACAAAATTTGGGGTTCCTAGCACCAAGTGTCCCTGAGATACGGGGCCCCAAAGTCGGTTCGGAAAATGAATTTTTTTGCTGCAGAAAAGTGCTTGACTCGAGTATAAGTCGAGGGGGGCACTTTCAGCACAAAAAAATGTGCTGAAAAATTCGACTTATACTCGAGTATATACGGTAAACAATAATTTGTTATGGCTATGTAAATGCCTGTAGTACCTATTGCTTTCATTGAACATCAATAAAGATGCAAGAGTTTTGATTCATTTTTTTCTCCTCTTCACAGGCTGGAATGACATTGACCTATGACCCCACTGCTGCTATTCAAAATGGGTATGTCAGAAGGTGATTTTCCCAACTCTGATCTTTTCATTCATGTTTGTTTTGTCCTGAAACACAGTGGGTGCAGCTTTTTGTGGTCTGAACCAATGTTATTGGGAACCAGGGAACTCCAATATCTCAGAAGGCCTCTTGTATAGGAACTTTAATTTGATTTGTTGGTGTAGGCAACACCCTAAAATAGCAATGCTTGTACATGAGGCTTTGATGTTTCTACAGCAGTGCTGAGGAGATTGCAGTCTTTAGTATGAAAGGTTCACGAAATCCTGATATTGGAGCAAGATGAGAACAAAGTTAAAACTAGGTTTGGCATAACCTGAAACTACAGACTATAATCGGGCCCATGACCACAGCCATTGGAGTAGTAATGTGATGCCACTTCAGCCAAGTCTGCTACCATTGTGGGGCTCGAGTTCCAAATGTGTATAAACTGCTGTAATCTTTGGTGTTCTCCATTAAAAAGACGCCCTTGATGTTGATAAGCCCAAAGAATTTCACACCAGCCCACATATATGACCATATTCAATAATCAATGCAAAACGCAACATACAGAAACCTATAGCAAACAATCTTAAATTTACTTTACTGAAGGTTGAACTATGATGAATTGTTGGTTGCTGTATGTACTACACTTTCCTCTTTGCTTTTGGTCTTTGCGTGTTGGGTCTCAGGTGGCACTTTGACATGAGCCGCCCACTGTTTCATGCCTTACCAGGCAAAGAATGTGTTTCCCATAACCAGCAATAATGTTCTCCATTTGTTTATCTGCCCCACAAGCATAAAATGGAATGTCCGATTGGCTGTTTATGCCCCAGACACATTTATAGATGAGATCTGTTTGCACCCCTCCATATGGCCCTCTTGTGGAATTCCTTGGGTGTCGTTTACCGTGTGTGTCTGAAAAGAACTTTCCAGACAGTGCTGAATTTAGACCCTGGGGGGGTGCAGGGCACTTCAAGTTTGACGGGAGCCCCTCCTGAATTCGACCAATCTTTTAATTTTGGGTAAAAGTTGTTAAACTTTAACCCTGTTCAAGATCTGGGGGTGTCCGCTTCACCCACCCCTTAACCCATTCGGGGTCAAATGATAGAGTAAGCTCCTCATGATTTTTTTTTTTTTTTTTTTTTTTTTTTTTTCACTGTAATAAATCAATGCTGTTCATCATATTCACTCACACAATGGGGTCGGGGCTGTTGCTTGGCACTTTCCAACATTTTTCGAATTGTTCCCTTGTCCCACCCACTTGTCTCTAGTAAACAAGATGTAAAACATCTGCCAGAAGACCTCATCCCTTTGCCTCTGAAGTCAGGATTTACTGTTCCATATCCTGCCACCTAGGTACATGTTAAACTTTTTAGTAGTAAAACAAATTTTATAATTACATTTTTTTTTTTTTTTTAAGGGAGTCTCCTCTAGCAGGGGGGCTGGGGCAATTGCCCCTTTTGTCCCCTTATAAATCCAGCACTGTGTCCAGAACAGGCTCTGCAGCCCACAACAACCAATCAGATACTCCATACCCTTCCATTGCAGCTTGCCTATTAAGGACACATCATGCAGTCATTGGGGCAGTGCATGAAAATGCAAGTCCTATCAAAATCAACTGGGCACTTCTTTCAAAACAAAAAATAGCTAATGCTCAGGTGTTTTTGTTTTGTCTTTTGTTTTTTTTTCCCCAAAAACTGTTTATAATGCATTTTTCACACTTTTCTGAAATACATCATTTGTAGATTTGCGTGTTTCTTTAAAAAGTTTGTCCCTTTTTTTTTTTTTTTTTTTTTTTTTTTGTTAAGTTTTTATGAAAACCTGTAATACATTACTGATCTTCCTCCTAGATGCATTTTTTTTCCTCCGTTGGCTTGCATACTACAGTTTAGGACATACAAAACCAGTCTCCCTAAGTGCACATCCCTAACACTTTGCACATGTGTACACGAAAGAGTCTGTTTGTCATTAATATCCTGTGGCCTAAAAGAGCAGAGGTGAGCTCTCCCAGGTACTGAAGGCTTTATCTTTTAAAGTATTTGAAGAGTAGGATGAGAGCACTGCAGGTATGATATTAGTCCAGTAACATGTTGTTACACACAATAGGAGGTCACAATAATAGCCAATGCAGCAGCCCCCCTTCATCAGTCAGAGCTTTAATGCTGACAATAATATGGCGGTTACTGAACAATAATTTGTGATGTGAAAAGATAAGTTGGTGCTAGTTCAGGTCACTGGTCAGGCAGCTACTATTGAACACAATCATATCTTTTCACATCACAAATTTGTTTCCAGTAACTATTGCCGGCATGAAATCTCTGAAGGGGTACTGGGGAGTCTCCGAAACACATTGGACGTTATTGTGACGACCTGTTGTGTTTAGTAAAAAGACCAACTGGTCTAATATCCTAGCTGTGTCGCTTTCATCTCTCTCCTACTCTTCAGACAACTGGGGTACCCCGGCTGACAGAAGGCTGCCTCCATAATAAAACTGTTACCAATCATATTCTTAGCCAAGTGGTTAGCACTTCTGCCTAGCCGCACTAGGGTTGTTGGTTCGACTCACAACCATGACAATACCTGCCTGGAGTTTGCATGTTCTCCCTGTGCCAGCGTGGGTTTCCTCCCACACTCCAAAGACCTGTTGATAGGATAGATATTTATATATATATATATATATATATATATATATATATATATATATATATATATATATATATATATATATATATATATATATATATATATATATATATATATATATATATATATATATATATATATATATATATATATATATATATATATATATATTAAAGCGTTGCGTAAATTGACAGCACTATACAAGTACCTGTAAATGCATAAAAAATAAAATATTCCATTTACTTTTCCATGCTGCTCTGAAAATACTGAAACCTTTGGTTTCTGTGGGTTCTGTTCTCCTCCATTAGGATATTATGGCGCATTGGCTTTTTTAATTCATTTAAAAGGAGTACCACACTGCATTCTCACCAGTATCCAAAATGGTCACAAAATAGCTGCCACCACTGTCTGTAAGCAATAGCTGTACATCAGCAGTAGACTCATATATGTTGCTTTTCTCCTCCTCTGCAGGTTCTATCCACCGTATAGCATCGCCACAAACAGGATGATTACACAGACTTCGATCACCCCTTATATCGCATCTCCCGTCTCAACGTACCAGGTGAGTGGACGAGATATTGAGAACTACCCAACTGGAAGGATAATTATTGAGCTTTACAGTTTATTCAAATAAAAGCACTCTTTCATAAATGACGGGACTGAAGGAAGGAGCCTGTTATCATGCTAATTGATTTAAAAAGCGGCACTTTCCGCATTAAACCTTTCCTGTTTTGTCTAATGTTGTTCAGTTTTCTAATGTGTCTGAGTTTAGTTGGATTGAGGCTTGCAGGTTTTTGCAGTGGATGCAGGGGTGAACTGATAACTCATGGGGCCCCTGGGCAATAGGAGATTATGGGGCCCCCAGGCAGTCAGAGATTATGGGGCCACAAACAGTACACACACACAATGTACACACAGTATACACACACAATGTACACACAGTATACACATGTACACACATTATACACAGATGTAAAAAAAAACACAGATTTATACATACTGTCCCTGGTTTTACTGAGGCTGGCAACCCTGATGGGGCCCCCTAGTGGCCCAGGGCCCTCGGGCAGTGCCCGGGTCGCCCAATGGTCAGTCCGCCCCTGAGTGTTTGGTGATGTGGTGAATTACCGTCAACTGTATATGTGTATTTGGGACACTGGTAATAAGTATTCAAGTACAGAAATCTCAACTGTATCACCATACCAGCCATAATAAAAAGGTATTTATTTTTTTAGTTTTGGATAGAAGCTTGGGATGTTTTGTCAACATATTTTTTATTTTTTTGTCCATCTACTGTTTCGGAGACTTTTACTCACTTCCTGTCATCAAAAGGAACAGTAAGGAATGGCAAATCAACCAGAAGGGACACATGAAGTACAAAAACTTTCATAAACATTAGACCCTCTGTGCCCCTTTTTTTGACCCTCTATGCCCCCTTTAGGGTGGCGTAAAGTAAAAGGGTTATAAAATATACACCATGTCAGAGCTAAAGTGTTAAGGACATGAAAGAGAGATGACAGGCTAAGAAGTTTTAGGGTCACTTTTACTTGGGCACACTACAATGTCCACCTGTGAGGGTCCACACGGGTATGTATGATGGGGACTGCCTGCAGAGATGGGAGAAAACCTGTGCATCTCAGTTGTGGTCAAACTCAGCCCTTGTACGGGATAGGTGTATGGTGTAGTACACCGTATGAATGAGGCGGAACTCCTTTAATGCTGTTCAGCTCTTAAGGTGTAATGGAATTAACCCTAACCTTGCAGCTCTATTCTAATTGGGAAATGTTTGATAATTAAACAAAGTGAGCACACCGGCTATCACATCCTTAGAGACTGAATGTACAATTAGACCACTCCAACACTACCAGCAAATAACAGGTGTGGAATACTGACACGTTTCGAGGATCAAGCCCTTTTCCTTAGAGCTTTTTTTTATTTCCAAAGTAAAAGGGTCACTTAACCCCCCCCCCCCCCCCTTCCATTAATTCCATTTCTTCCCTGGCTCCTCCGGGAGCGAAGTAAAATATTGGTTGCTTCCAGGTAGGGATGAGCATGTGACCCACTCTTGTGACTGTTTTTTTTTTTTTTTTTTTTTTTTTTTTTTTTTCCTTTTTTTTTCTTCCCTGGTCACAGCAGCCAAACAGAACCTTTTGGGAGCAATTCACCTCCCTGTTCATTGTCACCACAACAGGTGATAGGAAATCACACATTTTAGCATAGTCATCAGAGCAATAGGTGAGAGTATATTCAGTGGGGACAAATGTTCTGAGTTCTTTCTTAGACAGTTCTCACTTTGGAGAGATTTCTTATTTCCTGTTGCCTCACCTGGGACAGGATGTTAAGGGAAATCTCCCCAGTCGGACCTGGACAGTAGAAAATCAGTTTAACCCTTTTCTTCTGTATATGTGTGTGTATATATATTATGTATGTGTGTATATATGTACGTGTGTGTGTGTATAGTATGTATGTATGTGTGTGTGTGTTTTTTTTTTTGCCTACTTTAAAGTGTTCCTAAACTCACAATGGTAAAATCGGTCTGTATATGCAGTAAAGCATGCTTGCTATACTCTGAGGAACCTAACAAGTGTATCCTCCGCATTGTGTAAAAAGGCTGTTTGATCCTGTATGCACAGATCCTCCTGTTTTTACACTGACTCCAGAACTGGTCCAAATAAGACAGTTACTGGAGTCAGGCTGCACATGCTCAGTTCGGTGTGTATTGCTAGAGCGTTTTTATTTTTTTTCGTGGGAGGAGTGTATGCAATCAGCACATGGCCAATCAACACTGTCCAGAGGGCAAGGGGTCCTGGATCCTGATGGGACAGCTTAGCTCAGTGCAGTATGAAAACTCCTCCTACAAGCTTTAACCAGGAACTGATAGAAGTCACAAGACTGCTATATACTGCTGATGAGAAAAGGTATTTAGCTGTTAATATTTACTAAAATAATTGCATTTCCGTGTTCTGTGTACTGTGGGAGACTAGATATAATGAATGAAGGGTCCTGGGTTTAGTAGCACTTTAACCACTTGCCGACCAGCCGCTGCAGTTGTATTGCGGCAGAATGGCACAGCTGGGCGAAACTACGTTATGTAATGTCGCTTCGCCCTCTGGCTACTAGGGGGTGCACGCGCGCCCCCCGCTCTCCCTCCGAACCAATGCGAGTGCCGGCGGTCTCTATCACCGCCGGGCTCCCGCGATCTCTGCTGAGACACTGAGAACCCAGGACTGTGTGTGTAAACAGTTTCCGGTTCTCTGAGGGGAGAAGTCACAGATAGTCTGTTCATACAGAGTATGAACAGCTGATCTGTTATCTTCCCTGCACAGTCCCCATCCTCCTTCAGTTAGAACACACACTAGGACACACGTAACCCCTTCACTGCCATTTTTACAGTAATCAATGCATTTTTAATCGCACTGATCGCTGTATTCATGCCAATGGTCCCAAAAATGTGTCAAAATTGTCCGACGTCTCCGCCATAATGTCGCAGTTCACGATAAAAATCTACTAGTAAAAAAAAAAATAAATAAATAAAAATGCTATAAATCTATCCCCTATATTGTTGGCTTTTTTTTTTTTTTTTTACCAAAAATATGTAGAATACATATCGACCTAAACTGAGGAAAACTGTTTTTTTTTTAAATATATTTTTGGGGGATATTTATTATAGCAAAAAGTAAAAAAACATTTTTCGAAATTGTCGCTTTTTTTTTTTATAGCGCAAAAAAAAAAACCTCAGGTGATCAAATACCACCAAAAGAAAGCTCTATCTGTGGGAAAAAAAGGACATCCATTTTGTTTGGGAGCTACGTCGCATGACCGCACAATTGTCAGCGACGCAGTGCCGAATTGCAAAAAGTGCTCTGGTCAGGAAGGGGGTAAAATCTTCCGGGGCTGAAGCGGTTAAGTGACTCTTGTACTTTGCTGTGCAAGGACAAATGAAAGAGTCACTTTAGGGAATTGGAGCACAATAACATGATTCATGGCCATAGCATACCAGTCCTTAGAATGGGCCAGCTCATTATCCTGTGAGTTTGTTGGAATGTGAATACTGGGTAGTGCTCTTAACCACAAAACTTGGCCTGAAACTTGCGTGGTCAATCCCAGCCTGAACATTGTGCCTCTAAACAATGGCAATTTTGGTTTTAAATTAAAAACTTCCATAGTATTTTGGGTATGCTGGAGGAGAATTCTAATGTGCATCCAAAAACTAGCCACAGACCACCAGTAATATGTATTTTTCAGACGTTGATGTGGTCAGTGGTGCTCTCCTGGAGTCCAGTCGAATTCAGTTTGCACGAGACTTGGATTTTGCCTGCGGCCAGCACTGAGTGATGTACAAGCTGGTTTAGTGCAAAGGACAATGATGGCATAAAAAGCCGAGCAAACTACAACAATCGCTTTTTATTTTGCTGAATAATTAGATCAGTGATGATTTCTGATTGGCTGCTGTTGGTAGCTGCACTTTGCAAATACCTTTTTGTTTTATTGAATGTATCTGCTAGCTCCAAATGTTTACTCTTTCAGGCATTACAATGTGAAGTTAAAGGAAACTATGGGCAAAATAAAAACTGTTAGATTGCTGTCTGTCACAGCAATCGATTGACAAAATACTTTCTGTATTTACAAGTCCCGGGCCAGTAGATCATAATATATATGTGTGCGTGATATATAATTTTTTTTTTTTATTTGATCCTACTTCACTTTGGCTGTGCTTTAGACCCCAGATGTTGTGGACGATGACCTAGGTTCTAGGAATGTTATATTTCTGTTTTGTACAGCTAGCTATGCAAATGCGTGCTGCAGATGTGAAACTATAACACAACCTGTAACAAATCAAGGCATCGGTGTTTGCAGAAGTACAGGGTATTTCCATAAAGACAGCCCGTGTGTCACCGGTATAACAAGTCATTTGAACCATACTGGCATTTAGCTGATCTAAACCGTTACGTCTTGACAATAAACAAGAGGCAATCCGTTTCTCTAACTTGCATATTTTTATTTTGTTTTTTTGCAGGTGCCAAGTCCATCCTGGATGCAGCCCCAACCCTACATCATGCAGCATGCTGTAAGTACTATATGGGCCCGTAAACAGTGACACCTACAGGCCACAGAAATGTACTACACTGACGCTTGTCACTCATGGCTTTTAAATCAGGAAATGTTAAAGGGTATACGAAAACCTCTTCTATTTTTTTTTTTTTGTTTTTCTCCAGAGCTCTACTTTTTAAAATCTATAGACTCGCTTCATTCTTGATGCAGACATCCCTGCGTGCTTGGTGGGACTTTTTTTAAATGAGAATTACAAAAGTGTTGCAATGTTAGATTTTTTTTTTTTTTAAATATTTCTTCTTCCTGTGGTATGTGGTTACATGCCTGTTGCCAATTGACAGCAATTTCTTAAAATGCTCCTTGTGCGATGCTTTAACTATTTTAACCCACATCCTGACCCTTATCTAACCTTACCTAAACCTACACTGACTCTACAGAGATAATAAATAACTGAAGAAAAAAAAATATATTATATATATATATATATATATATATATATATATATATATATATATATATATATATATTATATTTACTTTTTTTTTTTTTTTTTATATGTTACAAATTCTGATTTTTTTTTTTTTTTTTATAGAGCTCTACTTTTTCAAATCGGAGGAAGCCCTCTGTTCATTCATAATGTAGCTGATGTTACATATTATTTATACAGCCCCCCCAGTGGGTGCATCTACTAGTGAAGCAAATGGTTTGGGCCAGCTTGGTCCAAACTATGAAAATTTACTAGAAACCTAGAGATAAAATTTAAAGTGGTTGTAAACCAAAGCATATCCCTCTATAGTGTGTACTTGTCTCCATCCAGAGCACTAAGTGTAATTTCTGTGTGCTGCTTTGTTCCTCTGCTATCAGCATGAATAACTTTTGACATATTCTCCTGACACCAAGAGAAAAAAGGTGATAGGAGAGACCTCCAGCTGATTGACAGCCTCAGCTCCGCCCCTGTGTGCTGTGTGAAGAGGGGGGTGTGTCCCTTTCCTCCAATCAGCTCTGAGTTCTCCTCAATGAGCTCTGCAGAGTGTAATTTCAGCTCTCCATCCCTGGTTTCTGAAAACTTAGACAAGCTTTATAAAGTCTGAACGGCTGTAGAGGAGAGAAGACAGCAGATAAACACGTACAACTTGCATAGGAGGATTTGTTTCATCTGTATATCATCTGAGGTCCGTCACTTCACTGGGTATATGTAAGGGTTTACAACCACTTTAAAGTAAAGCAAGTAAACCCCAAAAAAAAAACTGCAAGGCAATGGCATAATGTGCTAGTATGCATCGCTCCGAGCCACGATGACATCCCTGTCGGGAGCCGTGGCATTGAGTGCTACCCGTGCCGTTCCTTCAGATCGCATGTGCCGCAGACATTACCGGCTGCATGCAGTGTGAGTATCCTCCAAACAGTGCAAGTTTATAAGATATTCACTGTACCTACAGCCTTATTATAGTCTTACCCGTTGGTTCAAGTTTAAAAAAAAAAAAGGCTTTACTACCACTTTAAGGCCTTACACACAGGCTCTATCACATAAATTGCAGGCATGTTTCCCAGGATACAGTTTCTATGTACAGCAGACTTGAGTAATGAATGAAAGCTGTATGCAGCTGTACACAGGTTTATGGGGCTACTTGCGTAATCCTGCGCATGTGTACAACTCTGGGCACATTCTGTGTCTATGGTTGTAGGACTTTATGTATGCAAGTTGCGGCATAAAGCACATGCAGCCATTGGTTTCTATTGCAGCTAGAAACAATTCTAGACATGGAAATACACCCACAATTTACATTATACGCTCTTGTGCGTGCAAGAGACCTACACCTTTGTCAAGTGATGCCAAATAAATACTTGCTATACACGTGCCATAACTTTATGAGCTTCCATCATTAACAACTAAAGGTAGCCAATAAAGAGCATTACTCAAACGCCAAACTTTCTGCAATAATGACTCCAATATTTGCACACTGCAAATATGCCTTCATTTTTCTTAAGGTATGACTTGCGCCATAAAATCCCACTCCCCATATAAAAGCAGTTTGCAGAGCGATTCTTGGATTATGAAACCTATTGTGAGTTACTTATTATGCTCAGACTGCATTATGTGCGGCTGCTCTCTTTTTGTAATTGTTAACACACCTTCCCCGAGTAAACAGTGTCAGCGTATTTAATCATTCAGCCTTGGGGCCCCCTCCGCTCTTACATCTGTTATGCCCGCTCGCTGGGGCTGAACAGTCTGAAAGGAATTCTTCTTAAACTGGAGGAACATTAAAGCCTTGTCATTTACTCAATATTGAGACCTCTGCTTTGAGGCTTCAACATTGTTCACCCCGTCTGTCCCTACACTAGAAGCTGGGGGCCACAAGTGCTCAGAATGGCTGACATCAATAAGGAACTCAATGAGTAGGCATCATTTTTAAAATGTCTGGGGAAACTAACTATATATATATATATATATATATAACAGAGTAGCCATAGTGTCCTTCCTATAGAAGCCTATATTACATCTTGTCCCACACTGTCAACCAGGCAATATAGAAGGGTGCATAACCTACAATAGCACCCTATGACTCCAAATACTAGTAAGCACTCCTTAAATTGGCTGTAAACCTCCTTAATGGGGTGTGCTGCCCTCCCCAAAATTAACCTGAGCTCCCTCTCAATCCAGCCATGTGCATGAGAGCCTTGGGTGTCCCGGGACTCTCTCCCCATTGGCTCCCACTGCTGTCAGTCGCAGGCAATGAGCCAATGGGAAGAGAGTAGGGGCAGGGCTGAGCCACGGCTCTGTGTCCTATGGATTCATAGAGCAGGGCTCGGGATCAAGCACGTACCCGTGCCCCCATAGCTAGCTGCTTGCTATTGGGGGCACTGGTCAAGTGGGAGGAGCCAGGAGTGCTGGTGGTGGGACCTGAGAAGAAGGTGCTGCTCTATGTAAAACCACTGCACAGAGCAGGTAAGTTTAACATGTTTTTTTGCTGAACCTTTGAAACCACTTAAATCTCTGTGTATCATCTGAGGCTAGTCACTTCACTGGATATACGTGAGGGTTTACAACCACTATGGGATGTGTTTTTTATTTTTAAAAAAACATTGCAGGGCTATTTACCCCGTGAAACCACATGTACATTTGTTCTGTGTAAATGGGGGCAAAAACTAATGGTATTAGGGCATTTTCTTTCTAGGTTAAATGTTCTTCAGAATCAGGAAAATTCCACATTCTGGCCACTAGATGAAACAGAGTACCTAATTGTAGTACCTAAAGGAAAAACTTTTTTTCTTAGTTTTATTTTTTTATTTTTTTGTTTTGGAAGCGTTTTTATTGCTTTCTGCCCTTCCCTTTAGGAAGATTAGCCATTTCTAGCTGTCTGGTTTTCCATTATCACTAAAAGTGAAAAAATTTAGGGTCACCAGAGCAGAAGTCAAAACCCTGTTCTTTATAGTTTTAACCAGGATTTTCCTCGCTTTGCAGGGATTTTCTCTCACTTCCTGGTTTGGCTATGAGGCAGGAAGTGAAGGGAAATCTCTCTATTGGCACACAAATGGCGCAAAAAAAAAAAAGGCGGGTTATAAACCCCCTTCCCCCTTGCTACAGCCAAACTAAGTTTTGCCTTCGTTCTGCTGTAAGATATTTTCTATTGTCTCTACTAGTGGCCATAATCCTCCTTCTTTTTTTTTTTTTTTTTTTTTTTTTTTTTTTTTTGATTCACTCTATTCTGTATAAATGAAAAACATTCGGGCATTTGATTGACTGATCGACTGCAATGGACACTACATATCACACATTGTCTACATTTCAAGATTCAGGCCTATTTTTGAAGGGGATATTGACGTCAAGTGTAGGCCAGGTTCCTGTACGTTTTCACATTTTATTCATAAAGTAATTTCCCCATAAAAATTATCAAGCTCAATCTCTATCTTTCGCTTTGCCTCAGTAACCACAAGCCGCGCTTTCGTCAATTTCCTTCTTGCAGGAAAGTCTTTGAGAACACAGCACGCGCCTGTGGCCCTGTTTCCCAATTGTCACATGTTCGTTATGTTTGAAAGGGCCTATGAATGTTTCATGTAACAAGCTTCTCAAACGAACGCTACATAGGGAGATACACATTTCTTTTGTCTTCTTTTGTAGAGCCAGACAGTATTTATTATCTTGCAAAACAGCCAGGAACATGCAACAGAATTTCATTCATTTAAAGCAGAACTGCAGGAAAAATTGGGAGGAAAATAGAACATTTTATCTAATGAGCTTTTCAAATCACAAATAGAAAGACAAGGTGACAATCAAGTAGCATCAGAACACCCTTAAAAGGCACCTCTGTTCCGTGCCCTCCTGTAAGCGTGTTTACAGTGTTAAAGTGCATCTACAGGCTTTTTTTTTTTTTTTAAATAGTTTTTAAATCCCCCCCCCCTCAGGCGCAGATGTGCACATGGGCTCGCCCTGGCAGTGGCCATCGGCACATCTGCCCATGTGCACATAATTTTCCACGAATGCACAAAAACAGGGAAGGTATCTGACTTCCTGGTAGCACAGCAGAAACCCCGAGCATAAGCAGATGGACATGGAAACGGCAAACGTCCAGATGTGCCGCAAGGCTCTCCTTTGGACTTCAGCCCTGTGGCAAATCTGAGTACGGGGCGGGGAGAAATTCTAATCTAGGTGAGAAATGCAGAAGTGCTGCGTTGCAACTCAAATTGTAAAAAAAAAAAGAGTTAATTTTGTAAGAGGGGAAGCAGGGCAAAACATGACCTTGGGGTGAAGGTCCACTTTAAGGGGCCCCTGTCAGGATTTTATGGCTGTATGTGTCCCCAATTAGGAGCAGTCTTTCTTTATATTTGTCCTGGTGACCATGTCACTGAAAGTGAGCAAAAATTGTAATTTTGAGTTCTCACAAAAAGAGAAATGGAGGGGAACTCAATAAAAGGGGATACGTCCGGTGACAACAATCTAGAATGACCTTTCCCTCACTTTCCTGTCTATGGCACAAGAAGTGAAGGAAAATCTCCCCAAATGGGACATGGCAAAACTGACACAGGTTTTAACCCTACCCTATGCTATCCAAAATAGAAAAAAATAATTTGGCTTTGGAATATCTAATTGACTCTCCCTCTCTCATTGCAAATGCTGCTGTATATGAGGCGGCTAAGATGAAGGTACTTTTCAGAAGTTATTTGCGGCATGTAAAAATACATTTATTTTTCTTGCCAGGAGTTCAGCTGGTAAAATTGTATCTTGGTGTCTGAGGTGGGGAGTGTAAATCTGCCATTTTTTGTCTGAACTTCCCCCACATTGCATCAGTATGGCTGATGCATGAAGTGCAGGATACAAATTTTGGTTCTAGCAATGAGTGTTTTTTTTTTTTTTTTTTTTTTCAGTTTCTCATTCGGGTCTCCTTGCGCAGGTTGACCCGGGTCTCCTTGGCGGTTGCGCAGGTTGACCCGGGTCTCCTTGGCGGTTGCGCAGGTTGACCCGGGTCTCCTTGGCGGTTGCGCAGGTTGACCCGGGTCTCCTTGGCGGTTGCGCAGGTTGACCCGGGTCTCCTTGGCGGTTGCGCAGGTTGACCCGGGTCTCCTTGGCGGTTGCGCAGGTTGACCCGGGTCTCCTTGGCCGTTGCGCAGGTTGACCCGGACCTCCTTGGCCATCAAATACTGGACCTCACCCTTTCCTATACTCCATGACCTAGAAGGAACATATCTCTCTATCCCTCAGATAGCTGAGATCAAAATAATTATCAGTCAGCACCGGCAAAGCACATGACATTCTAAGCTCACAAGCTTTCTGGCAAGATCAACAGTTGTTTTCTTGTTTAATCGTTCATTGGAGAATTTTTAAGTAGGAAACTGTACAAAAGTTGCATAGTCGTACTGCAAATTTACAGTTGGACAATACAGTCAGGCCATTGTCTAATGACACAGATGTACACGCAGTAACATTACAATTATTTTTTTATAATCATTAAACGGATATAACCAAACCCCTTCAATGGTTTATTTAACAGACCAAAAGGGAGCAGATATGATAAGTTCAGCTTTAGGGTTTACATAACCTAAGATTTCTATTTTATTTTTATTTATTTTTTTTTCCAATGGTCATTTTTTTCTAAACTGGAATATCTCATTAAGGTTGATTATACTACAGATAAAGTCAGTACAACGCTAGAAAAAAAATAAACCGAATAAACTTTGCAATTCATATGTAGCCAATGCAACTCCTATTGGATATATGATACATCTAATAAACAACATGAAGTCCCAGTTCATATAAAAAGTAAAGCTTTAAAGGGACTTGTGACCCTAAAGTGACATTAAACTCTGGTGTACAAAAGAATGCTATTTGAGTGTTCACTCAAAACATCCCTGCTATTGCTCTCAGCCTCATCCAAATCTCCAATTATGTATTTTTTATTCTATTTTATTTTTTTGCGATGTGATCTGACTTCCTGTTAGAGGGTGGATCTTCCTTGGCCCCACTGTATGTAGGAACATAGGCACCTTCTCTTGCTCACTCCCAAGATGGACACTGGGTTTGTCAATGTGCATAGAGCCGTGTATGTGACCAACTAGAGCTGACATGATCAGTAGTTTCACTTGGAAAGCTGGCTTAAGGAAAGACTGAACCAATATTCACACATACGGATGCAGGAATCCGCTCTGCTGTGTCAATGTATTCTGAAAGTGGAACTCCCTCACTGTTAGAATATATCAGTACTGCTGATCAAAACAAAAATTTTTAACAATCTATCGATCAACTTCTTATGAATGGATCAAAATTCGGCTAGTTCCTGCTGAACTGGCCAAATTTCAGTCTATGTATGGTATGGCCAGCTTAATGTGCACTGCCTGTTCCAAACAGATGTGAGGGGAAGAAGGTTCAGCAGTTCAGTGGATGTTACAAGGGGGGCAAAAAGATTAAAGAAGATTTAGAGATTAAGGATATGGTTTAGTGTCACTTTAAGGGCATGTGCATTTTTGATGCATTCATGTGTTTTGAGGGCCAGCTATAAAGAAATTGGAACATCCCCAAAACATGTAGACACAGAACGTGAGTAACATGCACGGGAAATGCACATAATGTATAGGTGTGAGCATTGATACCCAGGTGACTGTAGTAAATCACTCTATGCTACATTGGTGCACACCACTCATTCCCTTAATACAACCGTAGCAGATCATGGAGGTAGGAGACAATGAGAATCTTGCGCAGAAACCATCATGAATGCAACTTTTAAATTTTTTATTTTTTTTTTTCAATGTGAACAATAGCATATGAATTTTTGTATTCGTGAATCTAGCAAGCAGTGCTTTAGCCTCCTTTTTCCATATTTTATTTTCTTGCCACCTGTTCCATAAAGCCTGATATTTACAGATCTCAGTAGCTCAAGCTTAAATGTAAACCAGCTCCCTCTTTGGTGGTAGGATCCTCCTTTTTACAAATTTGGTTTTAGGGAACGGGTACAAGGGTCATTAAAAACCCACTTCTGTAAATCCCTAAAGAGTTTCTTTTATTGAATGTGTTTCGATTAAATTGTGTAGGAGTGGATATTGGTTTAATCTTATTTTCTTGTTTAGGGAGCTGTCTTAACTCCCTCCATGGACCATACCATGTCACTACAGCCTACATCGATGATGAGCCCTCTGTCCCAGCAGATGGGTCATCTGTCATTAAGCAGCAGTGGAACAGTAAGTGGCCTCTTTGTTTTGTGTCATAGGAAACTGTATGACTACACTCTCTATAGATGTTTGTAATGAGCTTCTTTACACTGTGGGAGAGAATACTGCTGTATGGAATATGTAAATTATTACAAACACAGATGAGTCTTGGTGCTTTGGGAGGATTGGTGGCTTATTTTGGGAATGGTGAGACTTGGATGAAAATACATTTTCCCTTTTCTGGAAAGGACTGTTGGCTTAGCGATGATCAAAGACGAAATTGTGCTGAGCCTGAATGTTTTATGACTTTTTAATGCACATTCAAGGAGAAAAGCAGATAATGGGAAGCTGATTGATTTCCTTTGTAACTTTCAAAATGAGACCTGCCCTCCACGCTGCATCTCCAATTCATAATTTATTCAAACGTTCCTTTAGAACAACCAGGTTTCTTTAGTGGTCCTAGCATCAGATATATATTTTTTCATGTTAAGTGCATGCATGCTAATGTAACACTTAGGTATGTATTACCTCTCAATGATCGTGGTAATCTGCCTGGCAATATACCTTTTTGTGTGCTTTATGATCAGAAGGATGGAATCATTCCTGTTTAGATGTAGCCAGGGTCTGCATCTTCCTTAATTAAGATGGTGGATCAGAGATGAGACAATCCTGTACATTCTGGTACCAGCACAGTACTTGGTGGTGGTCACAAATGTGAGACAGAGCAGCCCCCCACTTCAGCCTCTCTTATTATGACTTGCTTTAAAATAACAACGTAGACTGACCAATGGGGGAGAGGAGTTTTCTTCCTATGCAAAAAAATAGGCAAAAGTCAATGGGCTGGCGATCAAGGACCTTCTTTTTTTTTTTTTTTTTTTCTTTTTGTAATTTGCTGTTGTATATTGGGAATTGTCAAGAATTCTTGCAGATTTGTAAAATTACTGATGTTTACTTTTACTAGCTATGTCTGTCTAGAACTTAAGCAGGGACCAGTCGGCTCCTGTGTTTTTTTTATTCTTGCCCACCTGCTGTTGAGACTCTACAGAGGTCTCACGCTTGCTTTCGGCTTTCTTTATTGAAACTGGAATGTTAAACCCCCATTAAAATCAGAGACCGAAAATGTAGGTTCAAAGAAATTAATTTTTATTTTTTTTTCTCTAAGGCAGTGGTTCTCAACTTCTGTCCTCAGGACCCACTAACGGGCCAGATTATAAGTATAACCTTGGGGAGATGCAGACAAGAATACTGCAATCACTGTGCAGCAAATGATCTCACCTGTAAAGTATTTCAGTTATTTTGCAAATCTGGCCTGTTGGTGGGTCTTGAGTACAGGAGTTGAGAACCACTGTTCTAAAGGGGTGCGTTTTTGAACTAAAACTATTTGAGCAGCTTCAGACAGCATAGATCCCTTCCACTCACATAGGCTTATGGCTTATAGGAGAGCCTAAAATCAAAAGCCTTTTACACTGAGACATTGCTGGCATTAAACCTCATTGACTCAGAAAACTAAGAAATGCTTGAAACAGCTTCATGCAGTTTAGCAGTTTAGCAATAAATCGGAAGCAATTTAGAAAGATCTGAAGCACCTCTGAAGAAAATCTGAAGAATCTCAATGGTGGCTCAAATTTGTCACAAATGCAAGCTGAATACGCATGAAGGAAATGCCGCATTGACCCATCTACTTGAGCCCCAAAAGTGCCTATACTTCTATTCATAGTGTGCTAATCTGGTCCCTTTTAGCTAGATTGGGTGACCACTTCATCTCTGTGAGCACCTGCAGAGTCTCCACTACTAGATCTCCAGATGGGCTACAACACTTTTTCCAGGTTAATGCTGGCTTATCAAGAGATAATGTTAATGTTGGAAATCAAGAGATGGCCAATCCTTCCCTATCACACGGTCACAGACAGCTATACAAGCATTGTGTTTATGCCTGCAGCCAGCTTAAAAGAAATGTTAAAGTAGAACTAGAAGCAAAACTTTTTTCATTTTAGATAAAGCAAGGGAGGATTAAAACCCTTGTCAGATTTTTTTTTTTTTTTTTTTTTTCGGCATCTGTATACCATTGGCAAGATTTCCCTTCACTTCCAGTCCCATAGCTAAACAGGAAGTGAGAGGAAATCCCTGAAAATTAAGGGAATTCCTTGGGGACCCCCCCCCCCCCCCCAGGTCCCCAGAACCAGTATCCCCATTGGAAGATTTCCTCTCTAATACTTTTCTGGGGACAACCCAAAATTTGTGATCTTCTACTTTCACTTTCAATGATCATTGTAAACAGGACACACAGGGAGGGTGAATCCCTTTTAACGGGGGCACAGACAGCAATAAAAACTTGGTAGATGTTCTAATCCCTCTCCACTCTATCCAAAACTGAATAAAAAAGTTTTGCCTTTAGTTGTATTTTAAACTGGCTGTACAGATTTATTTATTTTTATTTTTTTGTTCAGCCTGCAAGCTGAATGAAAAGTAGCGGATTCCTTCTTCAATGCTAACAGCATGGATGGACAAGTCCGCCATGCTAGGCTATTGTACCATCTACTAACAGTCACCACATGCAGCTGTCCTTATACCCAAACAGTGGCTGCATCTGATTGGCCAACAATTTTCTGCCTGGCTTTGTTTTTCAGTTGAAGGATGAGGGGCAGGAAGAGCCAACAGAGCCATCCACGTTGTGGATTTTGGTAGGTTCTTCAACAACTAGTTGAAACTCTTGGTGTATGGCTAGCTTTAACCTTGACAAATGATTCCAGGTGAACACCAAGATAAGAGTATCATCCTGGGTCTCAGCAGGTCACATGTGTGCTGGTCAGATTGTTAAACTGTCGGTAGCTAAAAATATTTCACTGATGAAAGCAAGGAGTGGGGCAGTAGTAATACCACACCTATGCATATAATGGAACCCCCACTGTTGCTTATGACTCATCTAATTAACTTTCACCAAACACAGATCAGTAACACAAGCATACGGGCGCAATTAGGTAGCTGGCGCAACACCCAGTTGATGGCAGTGAATGGTATTATCTAATGCAGAGATGTAGAGAGATGAGAGCTTCTTAAAAGTTGAGGTAGTGTCTTCCTGGAACCCTACAGACTAGATGGTTATTCTACCCATGTCATGAATTTGGTGCCTTGGCTGTCTCCGTTCATAGGTCATCTTCGATAAACACATACTGTTTTGCTTCTGCATAGAAATGTGAAATGATGTGATATTCCATACTGCAGAGGAATCACTGCTGTATTGATGGATATAGACTCTTATATCTTCACACAAAAGGCACTAAAGCTTGCCACTTGCATGAAGACCAGGCAGCCTGACCTGGCTTAAAGTAGATGTACAGTAAATTACATATGTAACTCCTAGTTAGGCTGCTGGGCTAAATTTGGGAGATCAGCTCCTGGGACAGTGAGTAGGGCCTGATTTGTGACTTTCATGTGTGACTGCAGTTTAGAGAAAATTAGTGAGAAGCTAAACTCCTGTTATTTTTGTTATCATTTGGAGTATCCTGATCCCTCTCCTGTTCCAAGATACTCAGCAATAAATTCTAAAAAGCCACCACCCCTTGACCGAGCCTGTATTGTCACTGTCCATGGAAATGTGGTTTTGACTGGCAGCCTGTGCACTAGCAAGGGAGACCTGGGTACATGATCAGCGGCAAAAAATTGATGCTATGACAAGGCCATGTGAATACCCCCCCCCCCCCAACAAACAATTGCTTATACCACTGGGGGGGTTCCCCTCCTAGACCCTCACCCACCCCTATCCCCCCCATTGCCTTGTCAGATTTACTAATTTCATAATTTTCATCCAATGAATGGATTTTTTTTCCATTGGTAGCCTCAGTAGATGCACATTTCCTTTTGTGGGGTGTGTGGTGTGTTTTTTTTTTTTTTTTTTTTTTTTTTTGTATGTATAATATAGGTGCTCTTCCCCTATAATTAGTGTGAGGCACCACTTGGAATACCACTCTCAGGATTCATATTCAAATTGGGTTTCTTGCATAGGTTCTCACTTGTTCAGGTTAGGGCATGCAAATTGCACACATCCCTGCAGCCACAGGCACAATGCACTGCTCTTTAGCAGACACCCAAGGGTACCATGTGGTTTCCATGTGACTGCAGCCAGCGGTGGTCGCAGGGGAGAAGCCTGAGTGCCAGCAAAGGATGGACCACGGGAGCCTATAGGTGACATCACTGCTCCTGGAATTCCCAGCCGTTGTCTAGCGCTCTTCTCCTGTGCGGCTGCTGCTGACTTACTGAGATTACGTGACTGGAGCGGGCTGAATTTGGGTGTACGCCAGAGGTGGGCAACCTTTTGAGAGGCAGAGTTCTAGCTGAACAACTTGAAAGCAAACAAAGATCACTAGGGATCGGCACCACTTTTCTTTCTTCTTCAAGGCCTAACTAAATTGTAAGGAAAAATATAATAACAAATGTCACTGTAAAAATATAAACTTTGCCTACCTTTTTAAAAGTGGATGGTGGCAGTAGTTTAATTTGTATTTCCTTTTTACGAGCCCTGTTGGGGGGGAATTTGGTGAAATTAGGGGTCTGAACAGACTAACTTTTGAGTATAGGACTGAGGACAGATTTCCCAGCCCCTTTCTCTCCAGCCTCAGATGCACTGGACAGCAAATGGTGAAATGCTCTGTGCTGAGCAGCTTACTGTTCATTTTACAAACTCAAGCATGGTAAACAGTTTACTATGCTTTAGTTATGAATGAACACAATACCGATCACTTACTGTGTTCATTCAGAAAAGGTAGGGGCAGGTAAATGGCATATATACCTGCTCCTTCCCCCACTCTCTATCCTGAAATGATCCCCTGCAGAAGCCGGTGGGAGGGGAGAGGAAGGAAGCTGGCAGCGCTGCCGGAAAGAGGCCTCCCCCTCTCTCCAGGAAGCAGAAAGTGACAGGTTGAGTGGCATTAACTGGTACCGAGTGCTGTCAGGAGGAGGAGGAGGAGAAGCCGGCTTTTAGCTGCTGCAGGAAGAAAATGCAGATTGGTTCCAGTAAATGCCGCCCCTCCTGTCTAGGTTCCAGGAGTCGGCAAGGATGGTTAGCAGTCTACCGGTCACCTGCTCGTGATCAACTGGTTGCCGACCACTGCTGTACATCTTTCTTACACAGGTTAGTCGGCATAGGTGGAAGAAGCATATTTTGGACTAGTTAGATTTAGCCTGGATATCTGCTTTAAGTGTGATGCACTAATATCCTGACAATACTATACCCATACTATACACCAGGGGTCTTCAAACTACAGCCCTCCAGTTGTTCAGGAACTACAATTCCCATCATGCCTATGAATGTCAGTTTTACAATGCCTCATGGGATGTGTAGTTCCGCAACAGCTGGAGAGCCGTAGTTTGAAGATCCCTGCTATACACCATAGATTAATTAGACTAATCCTATAATAAACTGATGTAAAAAAAACATGGGCAGAAACTAGAAGCTCAAATATATTTTTTCTGTCTTCTGAATATTTAATGTGCTTTTTTTTTTATTTTATTTTAGTATATGCCTGCCACAACAGCTATGCAAGGAGCGTATATACCGCAGTACACACACGTCCAAACAGCTGCCGTCTCTGTGGAGGTCAGTATTAATGTCTGGCTTAGGTCAAAGTGCTGAAATAAACTGAACAGATCAGGCCTGACTTGAATGCCAGAGTGAGATGTCTGGTCACAAACCTGAGCAGTTCAAACGGAGCTCGGGGTGAAAAAAAAAACATTAGAATAAGTTACCGATGGTGAAATGGCATGTTTGAATAATCCTGAGATCTAAACAGCTGATGTATCTAAAGCATAATTTTTCTTGAAGTCAAACTTGGCCCCGCCCCTCCTACCACCCTATTGATCCTTTAAGATGGATTCCCTCACTAACCAGTAGAGAGGCAGCAGGGGGTCAGCCCAAGGTTGACTTTTACAGGGAAGATGGTCGTTTTTGACATGCAGCTTTCATTAAAAGTAACTTCAGCTCAGGTATTTTTTTTTTAATCTTATGCTAAGTGCGAATTGAAAAGGTTTGTGACAGGTTTATTGAACGTGATCAACCTTGTCAATCTTAGTAGAATAAATAAAGCATTTTTTTTTATGCTTTTAAACCTTGTGTAGACCAGGGGGAAGGTATGTATGCAGAATCCTTAGTATTTTAAAGTAATCATGGTTTAGTGTTATTTCTAGAGGAAATATTAGAATCTCTGTATATGACTGTCATTCAGCTCGCCACACTCCCAGACCTAGAGGGTTAGACTTCAGATTTATAGATAAAATATTCAAAGCATAGAAGATCATGCAAAATATATAGTCAACAATAGTCAGAGCAGAACAATGGGCTTTGCCTCAAACTGGCTTTGCTCTCCCTGTACAAATAATCAATCGAGTAGATGGGCCTATGATGATTGATGGTGCTCATACTATAGAGGGTAGCCTGACCACGTTTTATCCCATTTGGGATTCTGGTTACACTGAGGATAAATCCTGGCATTTTCAACATATAGCCGCGGTTTGATAGAAATTACCATTTTGCTCTCATACTTACATTTTTCCTATTTGTGTTGACAACAATTATATCCACTCGTGTGTTATTTCATAGCTCATTATGGCCGTTATTTTCCTTGTTCAACCATTTGGGATACAGTGATGGTTTTCATTGCTTCCACTTGGTAATAAGCAGGACCACTGTTAGAAACTATGGGGACCCGTAAGCCTTCCTGACAGGGCCCACCCATCCCCGTCTACACGCCACACATCTCCCTGGTGTGTGTAGCGAAACATTGGCACTGACTTTATCCCCCTGCGCCACATGCACGCTGATGAGCTTACAACACCATCTTTACGATTGTGGTTAGTTTTTTTTAAGGCCTACTCGACCACACGTCTTTGTGCCCCCTATTCAATGTGCTGGTTGAACACAATGTGAATCGTCTATGGGTTGCTTAAAGCGGGGTTCCCATTTAAAAAAATAAATAAATTTAACGTCAGCAGCTACAAATACTGCAGCTGCTGACTTTTAATCGGACACTTACCTGTCCCAGGGTCCAGCGATGCGGGGGATCGAAGCCCCGCTCGTCCCCCCCCCTCCGCTCGGCGCCGCCGGCATTTTAACTCTGGGCACCCGGCTGTGGCTTCACAGCCGGGCACCCACTATGCATACGCAAGCCGTGCGCCGTCACTGGCCCTGCAATCATCTGGGACCGGTCACTTGTCCCCGATGCTTGACGAGAGGGTGGAGAGGCGATCTCCCTTCCTGTGCTGAGGGAAGTGACGTCAGGAGCCCAGGCACGGAAGGAGGCAGACTACGAGGGACCCCCTAGCAACAGGCATTTAGAGGTGAGTAAAAAAAAAAAAATTCTCCAAATGTTTTTTTAAATTTTTTTCTAACCACATTACTAATATTTTTTATTTATTTTTTTTGGGGTGGAACTCCACTTTAAAGCCTAGTACATACTAATCGTTTTTTGTTTTTTTCCAGAAGGCTAAATGGGAATAAAAACTCACTGCTCATTTCGGAGCCATTGTTAGTACGGTGATCTCCCCTGCTGTGCTATTTCGTTCTGACACTCTGGTCTGCTGATCATGAGCTGGTTGGCAGACCTTTTTCGGTCATACTCCTTTTTACAGAAGTCGGCTTAATGGTCAGACCGGCTGCCGTACACACAAGGCTGAATGTCGGCCGATTTCTATTGAACTGACCGATGGGGCTTTAGACTGTGAGAGGAAGGGGCTCAGCTAAGCTCTACTGCTTGGTACTGTGCTATTCAACCTTGCTTACAAGAGGGGAGAGCATAGGGATGAGCTCAGCAATATACTTCTGCTCCTTCCTTGTCCAATGAGAACTTGCTGTGGCTTCAGGAGTCGGAGGTGGGGGGGGGTATGCACATAGCTTACAGCTATATAAGTAAAGTTGAATTTTATGTGGGCTATCATGAAATAAATAAATGCTGAGGATTTACTTTTAAAATGTGTCCTTACTTAAAATACTCTGCAGCTTACCTTTTTTAAATAAGATCGCTTAAAAAAATAACTTTCTTGGAAGGAAGTTGTATCCTGTTTGTCTTTATGCCAGTCTCATCGCTATAATAATAATGTGCAATTTCTTCCAGGAACCCAACCAAACCCAGTCAGTGACAGTAGAGACGTCTAGTGAACATTCTCCATACACCTATCAACAGAACAAGTAACTCTAAAAGGTGAGGAAAGAGTATACATTGGAAAAGACTTAAAAATTATTTCTTAGGAGTGAAATGATTTCTAAATAGTAAAAAAGTATATTCAGAAGACCTCTCATTACATCCCTTGGTCCCTCTTTTTTCCCTCCATTCATTGATGTTGCTCCTGTGATTTATATTACCCTTGGGGACATGTTTCCTGCGGTTTACCATATGCCTCCTCTTGTTCTGATTGGTTGTTGTGCTGTGTTTTGTGCTATATTGCATGCTGTGTTCCAGGGAACATGAACGCATAAGCGTACTATAATACATTTTATATAAGTGACTATCCAGGAAAATTTGCTAGATAGGCAGTATTGCCAGTATATTCAAACCTGTGATTGTAAATATTGGACTTAACGATTGTTCAGCAAGATAAAGTAACAAATCTGTGGTTGGCTTTCAATAGATCTTCTGTTCTAGACAAATGCTCTTTATTTCCAGGAGACATGCATTGACCAAAAATAGGTTTCCCCTAGATCAGAGGGCAAGCTGGTGAATTCTGTTAGATTTATGGAGCTATAAATCTTATAAATCGAACCAAGAAGACAAACTGGAGAATAAGCTGTTAAAAGGGAAGGATGTTTGCCACCACACCACCCCTCTTATATAGAGGAGCCATCATTTTCTGTATCAGACAGAGCTGTACAGTGTTGCCTACCCATATTGTGGAAATTGTTATGCAAAAGTATACTGTATCCATATCCAAAATGTAAAATTTTCGAATATATAATGGATAAAACTCCTGGTTTTGCGCCTTCTGTGTCTCATTGGGGATTTTTCCCTTCACTTTCAGTCCTGGAGACACAGCAGAAAGTAAGAAGGTGAGAGACTTTCTCCTTACATAGTTGACACCAGAACAAGTTTGCCCAATGGCACATCCATCCTCCTTTACCTGTTCTGGTGACCACTTAATATTTTGGATATTTAGTGATGGTTACTAAGGTCAGCATGACAAAGGAGGGTGAATCGCTATAGCAGAGGCACAGGCAGCAATTCAAAACCCAACACAGGTTCTAACCCTTCCTGGACTAGAAAAGCCTTTTTTTATTTACCATTGTGCATAGCAAATGTACGTGTTGCATTAAATTACAGCATTACTCTTTTAAAGTGTATGTAAAATGTAATAATGAAATTCTCTTGTTTCCTCCCTGCTGGTTTGCTAAATGCCCCCCCACCCCAAGGGTTTTGTCATATCTGCTTGATAAAAAAAAAGTGCACATGATTGGGTATTTTTAAAGCAAATTTTTACCAAATTCACTAAAATAAGGGAACATCCCCCTTGCAAAGTTAAAACTTTCTTGCAGAGTGAACTGCCTTTGGGAAATCACCCCCAGTGCCTCAGCTGCACTGGAATCCTGAGTAGTTACAAGCCCTCCCAAGTCCACCTCCTGTTATAGAACACCACCTTCTGTTTTATGAGGAGAGTCTGAGGAGTTCTGCAGTCCAAATCTGTAGCAAGCAGCTTAGGGATGACAACACTGCTTCTCCATAGATACGGTTGGTGAGCATTCTCATCCTAGGACAGGAAGTGTTACTGGCAGGATCTCCAAGTGAAAATAAAGGAAACAAAGCCCAGAGAAAAGGTAACTAATGTGGTTACCACACCTATGAACTAGCTGCACTATATTATCCAGTCACCCATAACTGTACAGTACAGGGAAAATGGTCCTCTGAAAAAAAAAAAATAGAAATTTAATGCGACTCTGTAAGGCCCCTTTCATGCTTGTGCGACTTGTTCTGCGACTTGTCCTGTCACTTGGGACTGCAAAGTCGCATTACAAGTCGTACTCCATGATTTTCAATGAGTACCATTCATTTTTGTGACTTCAAGTCGCACTGAATTCAAAGTAGTCCCTGTATTACTTTGGTCAACTTTGATGTGAGTTGAGGTCCATAGACCTCAAGTCTATGGCATTCCCTTCAATTGCGGCTGCATCGCGCGACTTTTAAGTCGCGGCAGTGTGAAAGGGGCCTAAGTAAAATGTAAGTTGCCATTAGTACAACTGTGAAGCTTTGCTGGCCAATTCCTAAAACAAAGCATGCTTTTGTCTACAATGTATCAACACTCTCTGAAGTCTGGCTAGCCTGAGTCCTTGGGCTGTCCCTATATCATGGATAGGACATGGATACTGGGCATTGCCACTCAGTAGAGCTTTGCCTGTGTGTAATGCTAAAATTGCCAAGTGGACCTAAATGCCACAACTTTTTATAAGAAGTTTTTGCTCTCCCTGTTTTGGTTAGTAATCTCAAACTGCAGTAGAAAGATTGAAACTCCATTCTTCCCAACATTAGGAGTGAGAGTACTACTAGAAGGGCACAGCTACTGTTACTAAGAAGTTTACTGTTCCAAAATCAGTGTTGCACGCCCAGAAAACGTTCATGACACTCAAGGTTAACTTTCAACTGCTGGCAGTTTGCAATGTGTCCAGGTCTGACCGTTTGGATGAAGCCTTATTATAGGTCTCCTAACAGTTTCTCATCATGAGTCCAATCAGATCTATGGTTTCAGCCCTGAGGAAGGGAGTGGTAGAAAGTGCGTGGTCTTCATCTGATACTTTTATTTAGCAAATGGTTGGATTCGACCTTTTTGGATGTCGTGAAGTTTGTACCGGGCACTACTCAATACCCACCCCAGAGTTTGTCATCTATCCTCCAGGAGTGTTCTCAAGACTATCAGAGGCAGCAACCCAAAACCAGAACAAGCTCCACCTACACTGCACCTTAATGGCACATCAGCCCCTTTTGGAGGAGGACTGAATTATATCCTATCCATCAATACCTTGCTTCTATTAGTTCAGCACTGACTGACCTACACATCAGCTAAATATCAGTGCAGGATGGATTGACCCTTTAACAGTTTACCTGACCAAGAAAGTATTAACAAAAGGGGGTGAGGATTGTCTATTTATAGGCCTTGTGAACATAATGGCTGTAAGCCAGTTATCACTGCTTGGGTGTAGCAGCCTAGAATGGATTGTATTTAGTAGTAGTTGCCAGTGAGATGAAGTCAGGTCAGGTGAGTTCACATTGATTCAGCATTGCTGGGATGCCTCTGGCTTGATCAACGCATACCGTCTTGCAGGCGGATTTGGTCACAATAGCAACACTGTATACACGCACTCCCAACACTGATATTACTCTGGAGAGTGTTTAGAGCCAATGGAAATCTGTTTTCTGTTAAACATAAAAGCGAAAACTGTGAGGACTCTACAGCAGGTCTTTACAAGTTCCAGCATGCAGCGTTCTATGAATTTCCAACATCACACTGAGAGCCTCCACTTGAGGAGCACTTGATGCAAATACTAAGACTTTGATAACCAAAGATTGTCCCTAACATTAAGGCTTGGAGATTCTTTTTCAGGTTAATATAACCGAGTTGTTACATGAAGAGTCTTGACACCTTAGAGGGGTTGACCCTCAAGGTTTTTCACCTTAATGTATTCTATGCAATAAAGTAAAAACCTTCTGTAGTGCAGCAGCCCCCCGACGAGCACAGCAGCTCCAGCCACAGCCTTGGGTCCTCATTGGATAAATTGATAGCCTCAGGAGCCATTGGCTCCCACTGCTGTCAAATACAGTGACATGGGGGCGGGGCCGAGCCCTGCTTTCTGTATCAATGGACGCAGCAGCAGGACTTGGGAGCGTGCCGCACGAGTGCCCCCATGGAATACGGCTCTCCGTAGGGGCACTTGATGTGGGGAGGTGGCAGGAGCACCGCTGAGGGACCCCAGAAGAGGAGGATCGGGCCGCTCTGTGCAAAACCCTTGCACAGAGGAAGCAAGTATAACATGTTTGTTATTTAAAAAAAAGAAACCCTTTGCAACCCCTTTAAGCTGTTATTAGAGAAACATACACACACACCCCAAGGTGCTTTGTGCTACACCGTGTTTGTAATTTTGACCTCAAGGAGAAGTATGGATTAAATAAAAAAATAAAAATAAACATACATACTCCCCTCCATGCTGAAGCATCTGTGTGATGCTGTAGCTGTCCCACGCCTGCTCTAACCAAGGGATTGAGAACTGAGCAATCTAATGACTGCTGATTGCTCAGTACTTGGTTTGCTCGAAGTGGAGGGGTGACTGTCAGTCACCGCTCTCCACTCTGCTCCTGAAGCCCTCACTGGTGCGCCAGACTGGGGAGGGCATGGTAATAGCTGGCTCTGGCTCCCAGTCTGGAGCGGTTCTGCCACATTAGCTGATAGCGGGCAAAAGCACGCTGTCAGCTGACTCTGATCACAAGTGAACAAAAGTAGGTGCAATCCTGTGACCCACAAGAGAAGAATGGCAAAAAATGCTATGGCCATACTTCTCTTTTAAAGACCAATTGAAACTTTAGTTGAAATGGTAAAAATGTAATTGGGGTGCACAGAAATGCAGAGGAGAGCAAGTATTGCTGATTGAAGAGCTGTAGAACTGACATGAGGGGAACTGCAGAGAGGATGATGGTCCTTACACATAGTCCCCTTTGCAGGGCATTGCAGGAGGACTATTCCACTGGGGGTGACTGACAGATAAAAACAAAGGTTGACTATCGGCCTTTTACTGCACCCAGATTTACTTTTTTACCATCTCAGCTGAAATTTCAAATCGACTTTAATAAGATATTCTGACCCTCAGTGTTCTATATGTTGTCTGATTTCTTTGGATTATTTAATCTAGTATATAGAGGACAGAGAACAGTTTTCCCTGAAGCACCACATCCCAAAATTAGAAAATATATAAGGACATGGAAATGGGGCAATTGTATCCCTGGGATTTTAACGGTGCTCAAAATAATAGAAGTCTCTTGAACTAAAAAGAAAACATATACATATGCAACTCAACAAATTACATAAAAGCAATTTTTATTTGGAAAAATAAACATAATCACATATATTTAAAAAAAAGGAGATCCCCTTTTTGAAACGGCACATAGGGCCCAATAATTGATAGATACCAATTTGCGACTCAACATGTTTCGCTCAACTTCTTGAGCTTCATCAGGAGTTTATGGTACATAAATAGTCTCAACTGTGGATGACAAAGAAGATATAGGTATAAACCACTAAGTTAGATGTGAACCATGCTACCAGTGCATGGATGAAAAACGTTAGTTGCATATAGTTATTACAAAAATTACAAAAAATTACAAAAAATACATCAATATTGTTGATAGATATTAATAGGGAATATAAATTACACTATAGCAGTCAAATCTCAATGTATGGACATAATACTAAAAAGACATGGGTTCACAAAAATGTAAATTACATTTTTGTGAACCCATATGTGTCTTTTTAGTATTATGTCCATACATTGAGATTTGACTGCTATAGTGTAATTTATATTCCCTATTAATATCCATCAACAATATTGATGTATTTTTTGTAATTTTTTGTAATAACTATATGCAACTAACGTTTTTCATCCATGCATTGGTAGCATGGTTCACATCTAACTTAGTGGTTTATACCTATATCTTCTTTGTCATCCACAGTTGAGACTATTTATGTACCATAAACTCCTGATGAAGCTCAAGAAGTTGAGCGAAACATGTTGAGTCGCAAATTGGTATCTATCAATTAATGGGCCCTATGTGCCGTTTCAAAAAGTGGATCTCCTTTTTTTTAAATATATGTGATTATGTTTATTTTTCCAAATAAAAAAATTGCTTTTATGTAATTTGCTGAGTTGCATATGTATACGTTTTCTTTTTAGTTCAAGTGACTTCTATTATTTTGAGCACCGTTAAAATCCCGGGGATACAATTGCCCCATTTCCATGTCCTTATATATTTTCTTTGGATTATTGAGCCCTGGAGGTGTGTACCTGGGACCAGGCATCAACCCCAGGATGGAGGTGGGTCAGCCTGCAGATGTTATACTGCAGCCTGGATGGTCACACTCTGGCCCACATCTCCACATTGGCTATGAAATGTTATGGTGGTAACCACATTGGCCAATAAGCAAATAAAGCGGCAGGAGTGGGTGGACTATAAACTGCTATAGCATCCACTGACTTGAAAGTTCCATTTGGCAAACATTAAAAGCCATTAATCTATCTTAATTGCAGATGCTCCAGTTAATATAGACCTATTAGCATAGCGCAGCCTGCAGCTACTGATGTCGCAAGTACAACCAATCCAGTGTTGGCTTTCATTTGTTAACTCCACTAGAAAAATGTCAACTAATGGCAACAAGAAATTAAATAAATTGCTACAATCTCCTTTCATGTCTATTGTTCTGTTCTGGTTTTAAGTATCCCTAATTGTTTAGAGCATATAGTATGACACATTGATAAATGAGCTATTTATGTGTTGAGCAATAAAAAATAATCAGCACATTTTATTAGTATAATTTTGCAATCTACGTATCCCATTGCTTTTTATTCGTCTAGTTTTTATCTGTGCACCCCAATGCTTTTTACAAAGTTATTATTTTTATGCCAATCTGCAAAATCTGAATCCAGGTATAATGTCATATAGCAGCAGATTGAAAGAACTTAGAAATAATTTTTACATATTAAATTCATGCTGTAATTGTCTGGCAGTGAAAAATCAGCGCTTTTCTAATTGGCTTGTTGTTTTTACTTTGTATCTGTTAACAGCTGTTGAGACAAAGTATCAGACATACAGGGATTTTTTTTTTTTGTGAGTTGGCTGACCCTTTGCCTTTAGTACATCAACTATGGGTCTAATAGACTATGCACTTTGTAAAGTGCAATTGCACTCTAAGTGCAGTTGCTTCAGAGCTTAGTAAATGGGGTAAAGCTTTACTTTGCAAAGCATACGCAATCATGTGCAAGAAAAAAAAAACACAGCTTTTATGCTTTCTTATGATTGGATGATGGAAGTCAGCAGAGCTTCTGCTCATTTACTACGCTCTGGAGCAACTTCACTTTGTAAAGTGCACAGTCTATTTACCTTTAGTATATCAACCCCACTGTGAGGTTTTATCTATGTTTTGTACAATAAACATGAAGATTTTTAAGAGCAACAACTAGTTGTGTGGATCATCTTGATTGCTGCTTACAGATAAACGATTGGATGAAGCACCCGTGAGCTCTGCTGTTATTCCTGTGTATGGGTAGTAGCACTATATATTTTTCTTGTTAATTTGCAAATTGCATAGTCTGCCTTTAGGAAATCGAACCCCATTGTGAGAAAACAGTAGAACAACCCTTGTGTTGCACTGCAAAGCAGGCAGCAGCGTTTGCAGATGTAATTGGCAAATCTGACCGCCCCCCATATATGTATATAACTACAAATTATAGATTTTTTTTTTGGGGGGGGGGGGCAAAATGAAGGAAAATTCAGGACCTGCCCAATTCCTCAGGTTTTATCTATTTTTAAGATCTTGAAAGTACAGCAAAATACCTGTTGATCTGTCAGAAAAGCACTGGGCTCCTATGCCCTGTTAGGGGCTGACAACACACAGCTTTATTTTATTTTTTTTTAATAGATTGAGTGGTGTCAGCCCTGCCCAGCTTTCTTTTGCTAAACTACTCAAAGCAAACCCACAACAGAGTCTCTAATCTTTTGGTAGTCCCAAGATTGGAACTAGGAGGGCCAATTAGACTTCGAGATAACAGAGGAAGTATGCACAGGACAGCTCTGAATTTTCTGACATGCTAAATTATTTCAATGGTATCTTTAACAGACCAAATAGCAGTTCTTTGTAGAATTTGCATATTCTTTAAAGTATAACTAAAGGCAAAATAATATATATATTTTTTTTAGTTTTGTATAGAGTGGAGAGCGATTGGAGCACCTGTCAGGGTTTTTATTGCTGTCTGTGCCCTTGTTAGGGAGATTCACTCTCTCTATTTGTCCTGTTTACCATTATCATTGAAAGTAAAAGAAAATCCCAAATTGTGGGTTGTCCCCAGAAAAGTAATAGGGGAAATCCTCCAATGGGGACACTAGTTCTGGGGGTCCCCAAGGAATTCCTTTTTTAATTTGCAGGGATTTCCTTCCTGTTTGGCTATGGGACTGGAAGTAAAGGGAAATCTCTGCAATGGGACACAGATAGCTAGAAAAAAAAAATCTGCCCAGGGTTATAATCTTACCTTGTGCTATCCAAAAAATTTTTTTTAGCATTGACCATTGTATTGGTGTCACTGGTCCCCAAATGTGTCGCTTGGTGTCAGATTTGTCTACCACAATGTTGCAGTCCTGCTTAAAATCACTTATCGCCGCCATTACTGGTAAAAAAAAATTCCATAAATTTATCCCATAGTTTGCAGACACTATATAACTTTTGCTCAAACCAATCAATATACGCTGATTATTTTTTCTTTTTTTTTTACCAACAAAAATGTAGCAGAATACATTTTGGCCTAAATTGGTGAAGAAATTGGATTTTTTTTAATAGCACAAAAAATAAACCGCAGAGGTGATCAAATGCCACCAAAAGAAAGCTCTATTTGTGGGGGGAAAAAAGGACATCAAATTTATTTGGGTACAATGTCGCACTACTGTGTAATTGTCAGTTAAATTAGCGCATTGCCGTATTAAAAAAAAATGGCCTGGTCATGGGGGGTGGGGGGGTAAATCCTTCCAGAGCTGAAGTGGTTAAACATAGTATGGTTTTCTCCTAAGCTAGAAGCATAGGCCATTATTGGAATCGGAAATATGTCAAGTGCAGAAACGTAGAACTGCCCACGTGGATTACAGTGGTTTAGAACCGTCAAAATAATAGACTGGTAGCTGTGTATACATTCCCCATATTTCTAGAAATTAGGAGTGTTTTTTTTTTAGTAAATAGCGATGCAATGTATACTGCTTTTTAGATATCGGTTTAAAGTGAACTTAACCTTATTGTTTTAGAATGTCATGATATTCAGTTGCAATTACTAAAGAATAGCTGGAAAATCTTTTGACCCAGGGAATGCTGCTTGCTAATTTCATTGTCTGAATAGCTTGCCACAATGCAAAATTGATGGCATTCACTTTGGTCATCGGAGTGTTAATCGGTGATTGACTACCTGAAGTGCAGGGATTGGTGAAGCAAGCAGCTTGGCTCTTGCAAGACTCGCCCTGCATTTGACATGATCAGGGAGCCAAGGTGAAAATGACTTGCAATCTCAACAAGGGAAGTGCGTGGAAGAACTTTAGCTATGGTGCCACCTGGTGACAAAACAAAGTCATTACATTATCCAAAATAGACATTCACTGTGGTATCGTGCAATTATGATTTTTTTTTTTTTTTTTTTGTCCATTTACGGTGTATATTGCTGTATGCTTTTTACAAACAAATTCAAGTTTATTTAATTTTTGCATGTGTGCTAAATGACTGAAAGATGGGGATCTGCAGTTGAGTCATATTGTTGCATTTAACGCTCATGCAGATGCAATTGTAAGCAGCAAGCACCTTTCAACAAATTTCACAGAATAATGATCAGTTATTCTTGTATTTTTTATATATATATATATATATATATATATATATATATATATATATATATATATTTATATTATTATTTTTTTTTTTTTTTCCCCCTGTATGGAATATCCCAGACTGGTGAATGATATTGTCTGCGGTGGTAATTGTATTTTCTATTTTGATGTTCATGGTTTTACATCCATCCATTTGGAGACCGGATACGAAAAAAATAAATTTTACCATTTCAAGCAAGTGTCCAAGGTTTCTGTGTTAAATTATACAATTTGTGTAATGAAATGAATTAATATTGCCTTATTTTGTTCAGTTAATACCAATCTAGTACTTGACCTAAAGGAAATAAACATAATTTTTTTTTTCTCTTTCTCACAGATGGAGCGAAGACCTTGATTGGGGGAAATGAGGTTCAGATGCTTAAACAATCACGGAATTTTCTGAACAATCGTGCTTTATGAATTGACCGTTTTGCACAGGTTCTTGGGGGGGAAAAAAAAAAACAAAAAACATTATTTATAACAAAATCAACTCAAACTATTTTTGCTATAAGTTCTATGAAGTGCATAAAAACCTTCAATTCATCTAGTGTCTGTTCCCCTGAACAGGTTTATTTTATTATGGAAATTTTTATCAAGTAGTATAACACAAAAAGAGACAGACTACAGGTTTATCTCTGGATATGCACAGGTGGCTATTTGTATGAGGATATGTGCATAACAGACAATTTTTTTGTGTTATTTTTATTTTTTTTTATTTTGTTTTTTTTTTTATTATTTTTTTTGTTTTGTATGGGATTTCCATTGTTACATTTTTAATGACTTGGGATTTATTTTTTTTTGTTTTTTGGGGGTTTTTTTTTTCTTCTCTCAAGGTTCACCATTTTATTGCCCAGCGAAAAAAATAATTGCAAAAATAAACCTTGCTGGTTTCTCAATGTTCTAACTGATTCCAACAAGAAGGCATTTTAATGTGATGCCTCCGTGCTTGCAGTGTGAGTGTTGCTGTAGTGCAGTGTTGCAGTTGCTGTCCGTTTTTTCTGACTCCTTGTAATTTTTTTTTTTTTTTTTTCATAGCGTGAAGTGTCTTATCTTTTTCCAATGAATTCCAATTTGCCTTAAAAAAAACTTTTAATGCTGTAGCTTTTTTTTCCTCCACGCAATTACTAGAAAAAAAGTGTAGATTGCTTAGACCAAGTAAGCTGGTCGGTTTTGCCTTGTAAAACAGCAGCATAGGGCTTTTAAAAGGTAGTTAATAAAATTGCTGAAAATCTGGCTTTTTAATGTGTAATAGATGTTTTTAATATTTTTTTTTTCACGTAATATGTATGGTAGTGAAAAAAAAAAAATTGTTGGGTGGGGAGGTGGGAAAATGTTTTATTTTGTGTGAAACAGTTTCTGATTGGGGGTGGGGGGGATGTTTTAGTAGAATCAGTTGTTTGTAAGGCCTTATGCCAACAATTTGCTCTGGTAGTCTAAGCGATTTTAGGAAATCTGCTGTAAGATGCAATGTAAAAATGTTTTGCTTTTTTGTTTTTTCAAATTAACTTGATGTTTTAGCGTATGTAGAATATAGGAATTGGGATAGGGGATTTGTCAGCGAATGTTCTTGTTTTTTGGGTTTTTTGTTTTTGTTTTTTCCTCTGTTTTTGGTTGTTTCTTTATACAATTAATGATAGTACTTTAGTTGATTGTGCTCAAACCTTGCAAACGAAAATGTGCTGTTACAGCAACATGGCAAAAAGCTAAAGGACTTTGAAGAAATAAGCTGAGATATAAGTGGAATTGTCAGTACATTGGGTACTCGCTCTCTAAGTTGAAAATAATAAAAAATATAAAAAAAGACTTGGCACTTTTAAAGGTAACTTTACCAAAGAACAAAGAGCCAGTAACCAATCTTCCAGATTATTCTCAGCATGATTTTTTTTCTGTTTTCTTTATTTTTGCCGGGCCAGTTTGCGGTTAGGAGAATGTGCCTTTTTTTGTACATTTGCATTTTTTTTAAATAGTTTTAGTAAATGTATGGACACAATATCAAAAGCATGAAGGAAGACTTGGATCCAAGCAGTGCCACACTTCACATCATCACTACAAGTATTAATTGTAACGAAAAAAATAAATAAAAATAAAAACACCTTTTTTTGAAACTATGAAATTCCTGATTGGTCAAATACAGCAATTTTTGTTTCCTTTTATATATATATATTTTTATTAACACATTAGATTGATTACTGCTTATATTATGGCTGTTTTTATTCTAATTGCATATGTAAAAGAAATGAATTTTGTTGTCTTCCAAAACTGTGTACTCGCCTGGTCAGCAGTGTGATCAGTTATCTACCTCAAAACTTTATTTCCTTTTTTATTGGAACAGGTTGCTGGCATTGCCTGTTTCCTCTGACCAAATCCTCCTAGCTGGAGCTAGGGCTAAGCAGTTTTATGGTTACTTTTTTCTTATTTTCATTTTATCATTTTTAAAAAAAATTTTTCCTATTTTAAGTATTTAGTAATAATCTGCATGTATTTGATTATTAGAAAGCGGTGAGATTTCATAGTTTCAAAAGTAATTGCTGCTCTGAGTTAGATTTTAGTAAAATAAAAATACATATTCATGAGAAGTGTTTTTGTTCTTTTTTTTCTTTTCTTTTTTTTTTTAATTTTTTTTTTTTTTTGCAGAGGAATACAACAAAAGTTGTGGTATAATTGGTTCAAAGCTCCCTGGGATATAATTGCTTTAATTGAACACCTTTGCTGCTTGAGGTGTGTGGTTAGTTATTATGGATGTTCAAACAGCCCCTTCAGCAGTAAAGACATAGAAGTTCAGACATGCAAGTAGTCCTCCTCTATTGAATGAATTCTGAACTCTAAAACTCCTACTAAAATTAAATTCTCAATTATGTTTTAAGTAGTGGTAAATTCATATAGTTTCAATAAAGGGGATTTCAATCTGCTGCAGGTGTCTGAACAATGTGCCATACTTTGTGTCTGGGTAAGATTTGGAACATTAAAACATAACCTCTGTACATAAAAATAATCAGTTAAACATCACATAGTAGACAGCCATTAAATTATAAAAAAAAAATAAAATAAAATTAATTTATGAAGAAAGACCTTTTGTACAGATTGAAAAAAGATTTTCATAGAGATATCTATATGATCAAGAGAGTTAATTTTTTATTTTTGTTTTACTAGTGCCACAAACTTGCCAGTGGTAACTTATTTGTCCGGTTCAAGACAACTCTGTAGTTATTGTTAAAACGCCAAAATAAAAAAATTTTTGAACTGTAAATTTGATTAGATTGTTAGCTTTTTCTGTTTTTTGTTTCTTTTGAAAACTTTTGAATAAAAAAGATACAAAAGAAAATGTGTTTTTGTTGTTTGTTGAATCAGAATACAAATCTTTTCATTAAATCCACAGGATTTTATTCCATTTACGTGCAGTAATATCAGGTTTAAAAAGATCTGACTTTTTTTTTTCCTTTTTTTACAGTAGAATTTTGACAATACTAAGTTAGGAGCGTACAGTTATATTTACAACTGGTTGACATAATCACAACTGATACAATTTCAGATTAAAAAGTGTTGACTTTGGCATGAAGCCACGGATATACATGTAAATGTGCCTGGATACAAGGGGTTTGAGAAAAGACCACAGTCTATCAAATATATGTACTTTTTACAGTGTTTTTTGTCAATTTCACACCAATTTCTGGGCCTTGGAGGAGCCAAGTCATGCTTCATACATGTCATTATCCTTGTTTCAATAAATTCCTATCTTGTGGTATTTACATTTGTGCAATTCGAGTAAACTGTGTCAACTACCTTTTCCTCTTTTTTTTTCCATGCAAATGCACCAAGTTTGAACATATGCATTGAGTGGCTTTATTTAAATAAATACTGATTTTGTTTATAGTTGATATCCCATTATTTAATTTATAAAGACATTTGTGCTGATGTAAAAGACTTTATTTTATTATTTTTTTGCTTTATCTTTGCTTTTACAGAAAGCTCAGTTTACTACACCGTTAACCGGAAAGAAGATTAAAAAAATTAATACATAATTTAAAAAAGTTAGGGGTGAAAGGAATAAAGATCGTTCACTTTCAAAAGTGAATGTCCTGTTAAGCTAAGTGAATAAAATGTAGGTGTATTCACTTTTAATACTCAATTATATGCATGTGGAAGTTAGAAAACACATTATTTGCACTGGATTTGATAATTAAAGTGAACACATTTTATACCTCATTCAGGTCAGTAATTTTTTTCCTTTTACGAAGTGAACATTCTGTTCTACTTTTGTAAACCGGCTCAATTTCGATATTTGTATTTATATTAACACAACAATATTTTTAACCCTCCCCTGATCTACTTTTTCATTTGCTACTATTCTTAATAGTAGTTTTAATTATTGCTATATGCATATGTCAAGTGACTTTTATTCCTCAATGCTACAGCTACTACTAATGCAAATGGTGATGACTAATTACTATTCCTAATGCTATTTTAAGTGGGGTTTTTTATTTATTTTTTAATACAGGTTCAATCTGTCTAAGAATATTACAACAAATTATAGTTAAAGCCGTATGGCTTCTTAGTACTTAAATGGCTTCTAAGCACTTAAAGGGTAAAACATTTTAGCAAATGAAAAAAATATATAAACCCTACATAATTGCGACACAAGACCTATTGTAATATAATGCTATTAAAAATGACCTTTCCTTTTCAATCTGCAACAGTAATTTTTTTGTAAAATTCAATGCAATATGGCATGTATATACAAAAAAAAAAAAAAAAATTTGCGCCAACTCTCAGAAAATAAAGCAGCCAACACAACAACTTGACCCGTGTATATGTGAAAAAATATATATATAAAGTGTGGCGCTAGTGATGATGCCTCGTGAGAGGTAGTGTTAACCTTATCAGGTGTGTATAAAAAAAAAAAAAAAAGAGAGAAAGGAGAAGGGGAGGGGTTAGGGTGAGGGAGATATCACTCTACCCACCCACACTTCCCCCATAGGTGAGTTCAACAATAATAAGAAATACGTGCAAAGATATATCTATATCTGTATGCTAAATAAGTGAGGGTATTAAAAGATAGATGCTCCGTATCCTCACAGATAGGGAGCGCCTATCAGGCTGGTACCTGGAGGTTCAACTCCAGGTTCTAATCAAACAAAAAAAAGGAAAATCAAAGCACAAAATGTTGTTGAGGCTAATACAATGATGTATACCGGGTATTCTGCCTCCCAAAGGAGAGGGGGGCTAAAATAAAAAATGTGTAATCAAAAGTCCATCAAAGTGATAAGTACATAAATGCAAGCATATTTAAAGTCCACCATCTTATATATGGGATGACTGGATATCAATCTAGGTATAAAGAGTTCAAAAGGCTGTAGTAAACAGGGACTGTTGAACGTATCCCTGTTCAGAGGTAGGTTCTTCCCTTAGAGTGGTGACTTTGGCCCAAAAGGAACAGATATATAATGCCCTTACCAGATCAGGTGGACTCACAGGCCCTTGGCGGTGAGTCAAACGAGCTTTGTACCGTCAAGCGGTGTGGTGCTGTAAAGCTGTATGTCATTCCTGGATAGGAATTCCCTGGTGGCACCGGAAGGCACGCCTCTGGCTCGATGAATTTTCCCAGATGTCATCTAGTGGTGCGTCCTTGGCAGGGCACGGCTGGAAGCCAGGGTCAACCAAAAATCTTCAGATGATGAAAACCTCATTGTTTTACCTTATACCAGTCAAGTGACTTTTATTCCTCAATGCTACAGCTACTACTAATGCAAATGGTGATGACTAATTACTATTCCTAATGCTATTTTAAGTGGGGTTTTTTATTTATTTTTTAATACAGGTTCAATCTGTCTAAGAATATTACAACAAATTATAGTTAAAGCCGTATGGCTTCTTAGTACTTAAATGGCTTCTAAGCACTTAAAGGGTAAAACATTTTAGCAAATGAAAAAAATATATAAACCCTACATAATTGCGACACAAGACCTATTGTAATATAATGCTATTAAAAATGACCTTTCCTTTTCAATCTGCAACAGTAATTTTTTTGTAAAATTCAATGCAATATGGCAACCTGGAGGAATTCTATACACAGTTGGTCTACGGAATTCCCACAAAAATGTAATTCCCTGCTGATGTGATTGGCTCACTGATTTTCCCAGAAGTCTGCACCAAAATACAATATACAAGTCACACATTAGGCATCCTCTGCAACAAAAGTGTAATTTTTGGTGAGATGGTCATATAGGAGTTAATTCTAAAGATATGCAGGCCCCTGCGACTTTCTTTAATTAGATCAGCACATTAATAATGAAAACGTAATTTGCATTCATAATCTGTATCTAAAATAATTAGAAGAACAAATCGCTTTTTCTTCAGAGCAGGGTCGGAGTCTGCAATAAAGTTTTTATTAAAATGCACATTGATCACCAGGAGGGGAAATGTGGTGGTTTTTGATTTTTTGGCTTTTTTGTTTTTTTTTTACTTCCGGATTTAATTTCCTACTAGTGCATTCATGAAGTTTGTGTCCTAACTGCTCTTTCTTTGTGAAAAACAAAGATTTGACCATATTGGTGATGTGAACATACAGAAAATAAAAAGTACCGTACGTTTTAGCTATACACCAATATCAAATACTGATGGATAAGCCCTACTATGCATAGAGGAAAACACAGAGCTTTTATACTTCATCCAGGCATTGCTGCCCACTTCCTTTGGTTGGTGATCCTTGACTCCTTTTGCTTACCTGGTTGTAATGTAGGAGAGTTATTCCCAAACACACCCGCTCCACCCTTCCTGTCTCCCAAATACAGAAGGACCGATGGATCAAAAGATCAGTACTAGGAAACCCCCCAATCGTTTGGTCTCGTTAACTGGAACTGTTCTTTAAGACAAGTGAGCTGCAATGTAAAATAATGGAAAGAATTTCCACAATATATAAAAGCAAAGAACCGAAGTTCAGAAAAGAACAAAGGTGAGAAAATGGTATATAAAATAAAAAATATTGATTTACAGAACTATATTGAATAGAGTGCATGGGGTAAAGTGCTAATTCTTAAGGGCAATAACCCTGAGGATCTGTTTTAAATGAGGTGATTGGGAATTGCTGCGATTCTGCCTGTGATCCCTAATTGCAGCAAGATGCACGTTTTGGTGCCTTTATTCTTAGTGGAAGTCTATGCAAAATTAAAATCCCTGCATCTATAGACACTGGGGATCTAACACTAACCGCTCTATCCCTGTAAAGAAAAGATGAGTATACGTTTTTGGAGGCCGATCTAACCCGCTCCAACCAGACCCCACGTTGAGCTATCAGCCGCAGCTGCTCTGTGTAGGCGGGTGCAGAGGAGACAGAGGACAGGGGGAATCCCCATAGTAAGTCTATTGGTGACGTCACTTCCCATTCATTTCACAGCCGTTGTCTGCTGTGTCCTCTGCAGAGCTTCTGCCGCTGGAGAATCCGGTCAGAGCGGCTTCCAAAAAGGTATGTATAATTTTTTTCTTTACAGGGATAGAGAGGTTAGTGTTAGATCCCTGGTGTCTATAAATGCAGGGATTTTTGATTTTGCATGGACTTCCACTTTAATGGAACCCCAAAATGTGGTGTGATTCAGCCGCGTGTAGCAAAAGTGTTTAAAAATTGCACTAAAGCTTGTTGCCCAAAAAGGAGCAGGAGCTTCTTTTGGGTGACAAAGGCACATAGAATATTCAATTGGGGCCGTGCTTCACAATCTGATTTAATATAAGCATGCATTAAATTTTAAAATAAAAATAATATAGTGCAAATAGAAAGCGGGTCTAATACCTCATTCGATTCACAGCAAGTGATAAGTGTTCACCAATTAAGTGAAAATACATACAACTTTTTTTTTTTTTACAGTGAGCAACACTTGCTGTGAATTGAATGAGGTATTAGCGCTGCTTCCTATTTGCACTATTTGGTTGACTGGTATCACAGATTTAAAGAGGCTGCTTATTTATATTTTTGCAACCTAGCATGAATATATATTTACAAAAAATAAATGTAACCAACTTGTGCTGCGCCTCACAATTTGATACCATAGGTAGTGCACTATATGCAACAAAGTAATCCTCGTATCAGATTATTGTGCACTGAATGCAGTCCATGGTGCTGTTATTATATATTCCTCTTTAATCACTACTTATGTCAATCCACCACTTCTTCCAATGATACTTGGTGACATGACTACTCTCCACCAGATGTGTCCTCACCTGGGATTGATGACTGTACAATTAAGGATGGTCTCTAAATGCTTGCGTTCCCCATTGTGGGCTTAATAAAACATTCCCAGATTGATGGATTTCACAGATGCCTCAAGTTTTATGCCTCTCAATACCGCCGCTCATCTGCCCATAGGAAAAGGGAATGCCAAACATAACCATTATAACAATTTATTGCTTCTACAAACCTCCAGATATACGCTCACTTTCCACAGGTGCTGAAGCAGACCAGGCTTATGCAGCAAGTATCATGTATCCAACAACAGTAATAATCAGCTTTCCTGACAATATAGTTACCACACTGTTTTGTGTGCAGAGCATTGATATCATCCAGCCCCTCCCCATACTTGGTGTTACTAGTGACCCCGGTCCTTCTCTTCTTGTGTCTCCTGCCAGTGCTCCCCCTCTTCTTTGGAAATAGAAAAGTCCTGGACCGGCGCACTCCATGAAAAAGCATCTTTATTGAATGGTAGATAAAATCCAAAATTGCAGACAAAATACAAAAAGTGGACACAACGGGAATCAAATGGCTAACGCGTTTCACATCCAAAGATGCTTACTCATAGCTAATTTGATGAAAAACCAAAAGTGTACATATAGCAAAAAGGAAGGGCAGGAAAAAGGTAAAATGCCCAATGCGTAAAGCAGGGGTCTCAAACTGGCGGCCCTCCAGCTGTTGTGAAATTACAAGTCCCATCATGCCTCTGCCTGTGGGAGTCATGCTTGTAACTGTCAGCCTTGCAATGCCTCATGGGACTGAAATTCAGTAACTGAATGGGGCATGAATGATGAGGTGGCACCGGCCTGAAAAATGGGTGGACAATAAAGCCTTCGTTTCTGCAAGCACCAGGTTTTGTGACTCCTAGGGTTTTTGTTATTTATTTTTATTTTTTAATTGAGAAATGAAAGTATATGCTGGTGTCTGCTATCAAGCTGTTTATAAACCTTGCTATGCTTGACATAGTAACACTTCTAAATGTGAACTCTAGGTGTATATATAAAAGTCACAAATGCAGCTCTGTATTCATTAACCACTTGCTTACCGGGCACTTAAACCCTCTTCCTGCCCAGGCCAATTTTCAGCGCTGCCACACTTTGAATGACAATTGCACGGTCATGCTACACTGTACCTGTACCTAATATGACATTTTTATTTTAAAAATTTGCACAAATAGAGCTGTCTTTGTGTTTAATCACTACTGGGGTTTTTATTTTTTTGCTAAACAAAAAAGACAACACAAAAACGTTTTTTATGGTTTGGTATAACATTTTGCAAACGGGTCATTTTTTTTCTCCTTCACTGATGTGCGCTGAAGAGGCGGCACTGATAAGGAGGCACGTGTAGGTGACATGGGCGAGCACTGCATGGTCTGGAGTGTGCTGGACCGATATCCAAACGGTAATCTGCGCGAGGGGAAAAAAAAAAAAAAAAGCTGATTACCGGCTCTGTTTACATCAAGTGATCAGCTGATCACATGGTAAGGGCCCACGATCGGCCCCTTACTCTGATCAGCCTAGTCTCATTGACTCGCTGATCACTGAGCGAGACGTGCACACCACATGGGAGGACGTACATGGACACCCTCCCGGCAATCTAGGCCTGCGCGAAGAGGTTATGCCTAGGTTCACACTAGTGCGATGCGTGAACTAGCGCAATTGCAGAGCCGGTTCCCGGATCGCATCTCTCCCGTAGGCAGTTCACACTGCTCTCTGTGAACCGCTGCGGGTGTCAATACATTGTTAACCACTTCAGCCCCGGAAGAATTTACCCCCTTCCTGACCAGAGCACTTTTTGCGATTCGGCACTGCGTCGCTTTAACTGACAATTGCGCGGTCGTGTGACGTGGCTCCCGAACAAAATTGACGTCCTTTTTTTTTCCCACAAATAGAGCTTTCTTTTGGTGGTATTTGGTCACCTCCTGCGCTTTTTATTGCGCTATAAACAAAAATGAGCGACAATTTTGAAAAAACGCATTTTTTACTTTTTGCTATAATATCCCCCAAAAATATATAAAAAAAAATTTTCCTCAGTTTAGGCCGATATGTAGTCTTCTACATATTTTTGGTAAAAAAAATCGCAATAAGCGATTATTGATCAGTTTGCGCAAAAGTTATAGCGTTTACAAAATAGAGAATAGTTTTATGGCATTTTTATTAATTTTTTTTTTTTTTTTTTTTTTTTTTTTTTTAAATGGTGGCGATCAGTGATTTTCTTTATTGTGACTGGCGGACACATCGGACATTTTTGGGACCATTGTCATTTATACAGCAATCAGTGCTATACAAATGCACTGATTCCTGTGTAAATGACACTGGCAGTGTAGGGGTTAAGTGTGTCCTAGGGGCGTGTTTCTAACTGTAGGGGGGACGGGCTGTGTGTGACAGGTCATTGATCTCTGCTCCGATGACAGGGAGCAGAGATCAGTGACACTGTCACTAGGCAGAACTGGGAGATGCTTGTTTACATTAGCATCTCCCCGTTTTTCCTCCCCTTGAGGCGATCACGGGTATCCCTGCGGCAATCGAGTCCGTGGGACCCGCGACCCGACTCAAGGAGCTTGCCGCGCGCGCCTGCTGGCCGCCTCTTAAAGGGGGATGTACAGGTACGTAATTCTGCCTGTACGTGCCCTTCTGCCGCAGTATATCTGCGTGAGGCGGTCGGCAAGAGGTTAATGACACCCCCAGATCAGTTCACAGATCGCAGTGCAAACTGTGAAATCGCACAGGAATCGGGTGGCATAGGTGAGAACCCCCATTCGATCTGATTTCAGTGGGGGGGGGGGGGTCCCTGTACCTTTACCTTTTCGCATAGCACAGACATCACATGTGATCGGCCCCGCAGTGCGGGTGCGAATCACATGCAATGTCTATGTTGGCACAAATGTGAACCTAGACTGAAGGGGAACGAATGTCTTCATACTTAGGTGTCCAGCGGTCCTGCACTGGCATCTTCCGGTCTTCGGGTCTTTTCATTGGCTGGTAAGGTAAGCTGCGCATGCACAGGATGCCGTCATCCCAGAAACATAGAACAAAACAGAGAGCGCACAGGTAGAGTTTCCACCTCATCCCTTTAACACCGAACACATATTAATTACACAGGTTCTGTGGCTGATAAGGCTGGTAAATAAACTCACTTAGTGCCTTATCTACCTTAAATTGGCATCAGAACCTGTGTAATTCATATGTATTTGGAATTAAAGGAATGAGGTGACAACCCCTACACCCAGGCCTAGTGTATTATCCTCAATAAATATATTTATTAAATAAACAGAGGTAAGTATTATACTCACAAATGAATGCTTGTATCACAGCTTTTCATAAACCCATCAGCTCAAGTCCATGATGGAACACCCACATCACAAAGGGCTATCTTGCAGTATAGTACCATAGGCATACCTCCCAACATTTTGCGATGGGAATGAGGGACACTTACTAACAAAGGTATGTAGGCATAGGATACGCCAGCTGCCACACCCACTTAAAGAAGAATTAACAAATAAAGGTTGGTTAAATCCACAAGGACTTTTTTTTTTTACAAAAGAAAACTCACCCAAGCTCTACCGCTGTATAATGTAATTAGTGTGCATAGTTTTGATGAAGACTTAGGCCGAAACGCGTCAGTTTTGGATGATGTTACTGCTATAATGCTACAATAAAATTTTATATGGAGAAGCTGTCGAGTT